>JACCHY010000004.1:1200000-2400000 GCA_018907195.1 Dolichoris vasculosae | reverse complement strand
ACCGAATGCCAAAATAACGCGCGTATCGTTTTTACGATGTCGCTGAGTCCTGGCTTTTCGATTTTATTTTCGATGAATAAACCGGATAATATAGAAAGGGAAGGTTTTCTTTCGTTACCGCTCTTTTTCGTTCTCGTCGTTGACGTTGGTGCGGATATTCAAAGTACCGAATGCTACGATGCGACGAGTTTGAAAAAATCACTACCGTCTTCGATTATCGATACATTTACTTTTGTTTACGTATTGCAATTTGGTTCTTTTTGATTTTTTATTAAATAATTGTGTCGTCTATGGATGAAAAAATGTTTGTTATCCATATGACTTTAACGTCTTTCTTTCTTTCTTTCCTTCATGAATATATTGCTTATAAAAGCTACGCGTATCGAACTTATTGCAATTTTAATGTATCTATAATTATCGATTATCATATTATTCCGATAAATATACTAAAATTTCTTAATACAACTTCTAGGATAAAAATTATTTGAAAAAATGTTTGATACCATATAATTTAATTCGCTTAAAAACCATTATTATTTATTTTCGTATGGATTTTATTCGATAAGAAATGCGAGTTTAAAGTTACGAAAATGCAACGCGTACATTGCTTTATATAATATCCTGTACTTTGAAATTCTTATAATCTTAAACTGGTATAGCTCGTTAAAAGAATTATACTATGGCGCAAAAACAGAATTTTAAACCGAATAAATAGTAATTTATAATATTATCCGTAAAATTAACCGTGCAATTACATTACTATTATTTTTCAACGACAGTCATCGAATTCGTCACCTTAAAACCACTACTTCGTGCTCGCTTGAAAAGTATACGCCGAATTATTTCAATTACGATTTATATTTAAAAATGCTACGGACAAAATAATAATAAAATATTAAAAATGTTTCGAATATAAAATTCACACCTATTTTACAAATTATTAATAATTTTGAATAATAATGATCGTAAATTATAAACATAACAAAGAATATTGAAATTAAATATCAAAGTACGAATATTTAAAATTTAAAATTTAAATAGTAAAGCAATAAGTTAAACGCAACCATCGATAAATTCTATTTCTTCAAACATTATTACTAACGATTTATTATTGCAAAGCTACGAGTCCTCGTTTATCTCCCCAACATATCTCATCGAATAAAGAATGCACAATAAAGAATAAAGAAGCGCAGGTTTCTATGAACTGGAACGAGCGCATAATAAAATATTTGATAGATCCGCCGTTCGTTGGGGCAGCAAATTAAATATAAAAAAAAATATTCCGCGACAAAAAGAAAGGTAGTCGAAAACAGCAAGGTATCGACACTTGCGAGAAATCCCGAAAATCTCAAGATCGTTATCGCAACGAGTAATCAGTTAATTAGCTAGGAACACGCGTGCGGCAGTTTTCCAGTAATTAAGCGCGCGTTCGTTCCGGAACGCGTACAGGGTAACCTTAGAGTTTAATAACTCGGGAAGGGCGAGAGGGAGGAAGAAGACTCGGCACGGAAATACGCAAACGTACCCTCGATGAAGGGCGAGGCGAATATGATATCGTCCCTCGCGCGAACTCTACACCGGCTGATTAGCTGGTAACGGCGCGCCACGCGTTATTAATTCAGCAGCTGATAATACGCGGGCACATAATATCACCTCTAACGGTTTAACTAGCGAATTGCGCTAGTTTTTTCCGTTCGACTTTTTCCGAGGGTCGGCCGTAATATCCCGCAACGCGCGAGTTGTGTTTTTTTTTTTTTTTATTTGCTTCGCTACGTGTCGGCTCGTTGATTTCCGAACGAAAAAATCGTGCCCGTTTTCCGAATGCAGCGTTATCGTATCGTTATTGTAATTGGATTAAGCTGTGCGTACGTTTGCGGGAACTCGCGTTGGAGAACGGAAAGTGCGAGTCAGGCGTTGCAAAGTGTGAGAAATTAAAAGATTTATTTAATTTTACGTTGCATCCGTGTACATTTTAATGATTGTATACAAACCTTAATTTTGTACACGCGAAAAAAGTTATCGTATATTTCTTTTTCGTCTCGTTATAACTATGATAAACGAGGACGAATATTGTAATTCTAAGGATGATTGTAATAAACGATCCAATACGAAATTGTTTTTCATTTATAATGTATCCGATAAAAACGAAGTTTGCCTTCGAAAATATCATTTTCATATATTCTGTGTAATAAAAAGTATTAAAAAACTATTTCGTACACCTTGCGTATAAAAAAATCAATAAACATGAAAACCATTAATGTGTATTATCGATATACGTTACCTCCAGGATTTTAATTACGTCGAGTCTAAAATAATTTCAAGCGTACTCGCAACGATATTCGAATTTATGTAAACAATACGAAAATAGTTACGCGCAAGATAAATGTCTTCGACACAAGTATATTTGTATTATAAAATTATAGATATATAAAGAGAAATTCGCGAGTCACAATGTGAACCTCTGTTATTTTTAACATTCCGTGCCGAGAAATCGTTAATGTGCAAAGGGTATCTTTCGCTCCCGCATGTACAAACGCACCCGAAACTTTTCTAATTTAAACTTCCCGCGACGCGCGTTTCTGACTTTCACACTTCTATCGCATTTGCGGCTGAAGAAGAGTAGGAAAGGCACCAGAATTGCGGGAGAATGGAAGAAAATGGAAGTACAAATATTGCAGAAAAAGAAATTATTACCGGAGAAACCGCCAAGATTCTTCTCCTACGCACTCGGTTGAAATTTCATTTAGAACCTTATTATAGGAAAACTTTCTCTCGGATGAACTTAAAGGTTAATCGCTTTTTAGAGAATTTGTTTGTAAGGTGTACTTGATTAATCGATTTCGCACTACACGAAAACAGATTTTACTTTTATGTTAAAACGTTATTTTGTATTTGTAACGCTGACTCCTCGTTAATAATAAAATCTACCGATAAAATTGAAAATAAAAACTGAGACGTTTAACAAATTCGTAAGAAAATGATAATAAATCTTTTCAACAAAATACTACCGTAATTTCTAACCGAGAATCTCAAAACATGTTTCGAATTTGTTTTGATAAATATCTTGGGTAATTTTAATTATTATATATTTACGTTCGAAAGCGATATTTAGAAGAAACTGTTTAAATAGTTGTAGCCGTATTTATTAGCTTAAGTATAAAATTTGAAAATAGTCTAAAAATATCTTTTCAAAAATTATTCTATTCCTAAATATCAGAAAATATATATTATCCGGAATTTTCTAAAATTATAACGATTCTTGGAGTTTCTCTCGCGATAAATTTTATTGGAAAAGATATCATCTATTAAAGTTTTCCAGGGATGATATAAAGAAATTAAATTATATTACAATCCCTGCGAATATAAATGTGGTTATATATCAAACTACAACGCATTTTAGCATGGTAGCTGAATTATTAATAATTATCCGCGAGGTAATTCCCATGAGAAAATCCTATCCGAGAATACGCGACCTCTGCTTTCAAAAATTACTTCCGCTTGTAATGTAATGTGTACATTCGACACGATAACCAATATGTACAACTTTATGCCATAGTATCATAGATCGTTAAGACGTTCGTAAATGCCAGTTAATAACGCATTAATTTCAATTTACACCTCGCACGTGCTTATAAGAACCCAGTAATTTCAAATGCTAATTTATTCATAAATGAACCGTACGACGGTTTATTTAACATAAATGTTGCGTCGCGGCTCATTGCTTCATTTAAAATCACAGACTTTTTGCTCGTTACCGCGTGAATTATATCACTCATCCATCGTGCCGATCGAAAACACACATAAACGCAAGCAGTTTACACAGGCTCGCACCCACACTTATAATCGCGAATCTGTCTATTCGAATACAGACGCACGTATGTAAAAGTAGTAATGCAGGCGAATATGCGTAATACACGATCGCATACACGAGCGCATACACGAGCGCATACACGAACGAATGTACAGCGATAAACGAACAAAGTTACAAAAACGGGTTTATATACGTACGAATATACGCGGGCAAAGATAAAGACGAACGTCTCGATTCTCGATTTCATAATTGAAAATCATCGATATATTGAACGCAAAGTCCGTAGTAGCAAGAAAGTAACTGCAACGAAAGACTCTGTTCAATAAATAAACGAT
Source organism: Dolichoris vasculosae (assembly GCA_018907195.1). Taxonomy (NCBI): domain Eukaryota; kingdom Metazoa; phylum Arthropoda; class Insecta; order Hymenoptera; family Agaonidae; genus Dolichoris; species Dolichoris vasculosae. Next base: position 2,395,854 of record JACCHY010000004.1, on the reverse strand, counting down.
TGATTTGCGAAGCCGCTATGAAGCCATGAAGTCATGCGTGATTTTCAAAAGATTCAAGAAATTGATACAAACTATTTAACTCTGTACTTTCTGTCTGTCTCTCTCTCTCCCTTTCTCTCGTTCTACTATTCCGTCCGCATATCTCTCTGTTTTCCTCTCTCTCTCTCTCTCTCTCCTTCTTGTATTTCTCTCTCTTTTTATTCCTACGTTTCGACCAGTAGCCGGACCCAAAACGCTTTATGCTAATTCGCATAAGCCTGTGAACATTAATATCGCATATTTATGATGTTCTAACGTATGACTTACGCTCGATACTTTCACCTCTGTGTAGTAGCTTGATCTTTGGCGATGTAAAAGTACGTACATACAGATTCGTATGAAACATTTGAGTCGTGTATGTGCAGTTAAAAGAATTATATTTTGTTGTACATTATTTCGAGATTTATCGCGCACACTAATAATATTACTTAGTTTAGAGTTGTATATATTCGTTCAAAATGAAATGCCTGCAATTTTGTTTAAAGGCTTATTTTTATTTCTAATCGAGAGTTATGTTTCAAATATATGAAAATAAAATCTCTTATAATTGGCAACGTTTAATAATGTATTACGGGAAATGCAAATGTATTTTTCATAATGAATAAAATCATTGAAAATATGATAAATTTTATTAATTTATTATAAAATTATAACATTTTATTACTCTACATTAAAAATGACAATCGATAATATATATCCAACGAAGATAATAAAATTCTAATCCATAAAAAAATTCTCGACGATCGTTTTCGCATGATCTAGAAATAATCCGTGTATGCGATCATTTCATATAGATAAATATTTATCAGTGGTAATCGAGCGTAACGACTTCATGAAAATTTAAATTACAATATTTCCGAGACATTTTTCTTTTTTAATAAAAATCAATCGAAGGTATACGCTTTTATGTATATGTTTTTCATTAGCGTTTATTTGTACTTACGATTGTGCGACGATCGTTTTTTATGGGTTATTAGAAGTGATTTATGAATGCAATATTGTCTTGTACTCGAAGCCGTATATATACTCATTTATATGTATACAATCATTTATGCGTCAAACCGCTCCTTTTTTCTACAACGTTTGATTTTTCGCGAAATGGAAGGTGCATTACTATTTCAATTCCAAACGGCTCCACGATGTCAATTGGAAGAATGCACAGAAATTTTAATTAATTCGACCGCATTAATGGGAATGCAAGTTATTTAAGTATGGTTTAATTAGACTAATCAAATTTTAGTTGATTCGTAGCGACCAAATACAATTTATTCAATTATTTTTCATTATGCAGTCACGAACGTTCGAATATACTTATAATTATTGGCTTAAAAAGTAGATTACATAATAATGTTATTGTATAACAAGTATCTCGTGTATTTGAATTAATTTATAAGCTTACACAACAACGATAAATTAAACTGAAATCGATAATAAAGAAAGATCAAATACAATTTGTTATTGGCATGCCGTATTCCGTTACTCAAGATGAATTAGAGAAAATGTACTTTTATACTCGATCATCGGCATTTCGCGAGTTAACGAGTCTAGTTATCATCGTGCGCTGCATCTTTACAGAAATTTCGAACGTCGTATAAATTTTTCGTTGTCAAAAAATACAACAATTTACTATCGATAACGCGTCGAATATTTCGCTGAAATCGAAACAAATTTTTCTCGAGCACCGAAGTTAACTCAAAAGCATTCGTTTCGTTCGGGATATCGAGGCAAAGAGCGAAAGAGGAAAGGAGCGCAAAGTTTGTCCGCCTTGTCCTAGAAAACGAATGAAATATAACTGCTACTCGCGTTTAACCAAAGCTTCTTACATATGAAATCTAATTACCACGCGTTGAAAAATATTGCAAATCTCTCGGGATATTTTGTTAATGATTCACGGAATACATAACGCAAGTTCCGCTCTGCGGAATATTCTATCTGGAAATAATACCGTCTATTATTAATCGCTCATCAATATGCAAGCAATAATAAGCGGATAAATCAAGCGACCGTCAATGCTATTAGCGTCCATTCGCTCAGGAATTCGCTCGCGCAAAATTGCAAAAACCCCGTCTCGCGTTCCCGTCCAACAGAAGCGCGTAGCCGTTGCACGTGAAGCCATAAATTTCCCAGTCATCGTGTTTTCTCCGCTGTATGAAATATGAGCGCAACAGCTACTATCTTCGTACCTCATTAAACTATTGCACTTTTATTTGACGTGGCTAGGCGCGCTTAATTATTATAATTATGCACGCGAGAGATTCGCTCGGTGTCCTTCTTCCGATGGGCAGTTCTCATAATTACGGGCCTTTTAAATTATGGAAGATGCATTATCTGGGCGAGTGTTTCAGCTCGCGCTTGATATTCGTGTCCAATGCCTTCGATATTTACTTTAATTACCGGATTTCAAATACTCGGAGGTACAGGCTCTAAATCATACCAGCGATCGTAATGAAAAGTGCTCGCCTTGGTCTAATTGAATTAATAATAAAAATGGTACGAATAAAAATTATACCACAATAAACGGTTTATATATTATTTTTTACTTATACTTCTCAGAAAACAGAGTACCGTTTATTTCAATTAATAAATCTTTTTTAATTACATGCCTTATTCGCAGTCTTCGATCGATAATTTTGTTCGAGATTGCACGGAACGATTGATTATTAAAATCACTTTTATAATTTTAAATGCACGTATTTATAAATTTATTTTAAAAGGTTTGACAAATTTTAAATTAAGTTTTACGTTAAATTGATTAGACGAATTAACGCATTGACCGATAAATGCGATAAAAATAGAAAATCACGTATACGTTGATAAGATGGTGAAAAAATTTACTTAAAAGCAAATTTCGCTACTTGTTAACATTTGTTATAATTTCTTTTATATTTTTTCGCGCGATTCGTCACGAGCTCGATAAAATTGTTTAACGACTCGTCCATGAACTTATTCGTTTTCAAAAATAATTCAAATGGATTTATGGTATTCGCTAGTTGATACGTATTATTCGAGGTTTGTTGTATCGACACTCACTACTTATCCGTTTTCACTTAAAATACTGGTAGCGGTATCCGTAAGATCGGCAACAATTTTTTGCATTACCAAACGTTTCTCGATGAATCTTCAACTTCTGTAAGACATCGTTTTCTTTATAAAGTTTTACTGAAAATTAACTAGAATAATCTAACGTTAACAAGTGAATTAATTTTCCGATAATAAATCAGAAAGAAAGAAGTGTGTTAAACTATAAATGTAAACGATTAAATGTAATAGCAGTTACGTCACAAAGTTTTCTCGAATACTAAAAACAGATTTCTTAATTCTAGACTAACGTTGTTGAATATGATATTTGAAAAATTTCATAAAAATAAAATTATTTCTTTTACGAAAAAATACTTTTAAAACCATATTATCATATTTTAATAAAAGTATAATAAAAATAAAAAATGTATAATGTTTCCGAAAATGGTTGGCTTCTGTATTAAAAAGCAATATCATTTTATTTAAAAAAGAAATATAAATTCTTCCGAGAATTCGTGAAACAGAAATTTTTCTGAGTTTTTTTATATATCCGTATGCCAATGAAAATTATAATATGGTTAATTTAAAGATGTAATTATTTTTTATTTCAGTGATAAAGAAATATCGTTATGAAAGATAAAAACTAAAAAAATGTATTCGCGTGTTCTCTCGATATACGCAAGCATCTATAAGATTTTTATACATATAATTAAGTTTCATCCAAAATTAAAATTTTGCACCTTTACCGCGGAATAATGACTTAAATTTGGAATATGAAACTCGTGGTTGTTTTACAGGTTTCTAATTAAGCGTCCTCGCGAATCCAAGATTTGGATACAAATATTTTAATTCACACTCGGAATTTGGAGAATATCTAATTTAGATTAAATTAGAATGTCTGGCGGTACTTTCCTCATCGTCGTGGGTAAATGATCGTCCGTAAATGATCGTCCGGTACGGAATCGGTGAAACTCCCCGAAAACGAGAGCAGACTGCTGTCCTCGTCTCTCCCGTTGGTCTTAGCGGCGTTCCCGCGAGGAAAAAGCGCGTAGGAAGGTTCGATCGAGCGAAAAGAGTATTGCGAAAAAAATGTCCGAGGCAACGTTGACGTCCCGAGACCAGTCATCGACCGAGTTATTGGCTGGAGTGGAAGCGCTGCTTTCAGTGTCAATGTCATTGTACGCACCAGATCGCGAACTAAAAAGTGTAAACTCCAGCCCCAGCTCTAGAACGTCTGGACAACACGAAGCGCCCGCAGGATAGAAAGCGCTCGCGTAAGAGGGAAGTCACTGCTTAATTTATTCCCATTTTGAGAGGGAGAGAGGAGAGGGAGAATAGACCGAGTCCGGTGTACCAGCGAATGCAATTATTATCGGCTTATTATTATGTAATTGACGTACGGGAGGCGGTTAATGAGACCTCTTGAGACAGGAGTTGGCCCCCGTATGGGTTGAGATAGATAGAGAAAGAAGGAGATGGACGTCGGGAGACAGAATCATTTATTTATTTGCCGCGACTTTAATTGACGGTAACTGGCCTGGGATCAGCCTGGCGACTTTTCGCTTGGCAAACTCCCGATGCTCTTGACTTTAGAAAATCCTCTTTGGCTTCCCTATCGTTTTCAAATTTCCTCGCTTCTTTCGGGGTCGCGAATCGAATCGTGATTTCCCCAGTTGCCTTCGCAACTTTTAACGAACTTTTTTTTCTTTTTTTCTCTTCTTAGCAAACGTGTAACGCGTAAGCCGAAAGAAACTTTTTCAATAACGACGCGATAAACGATCGCTCCATCTGCTTTCGATCAATTAAACCCAGAATCAGACGCTAAAGGAAAATACTTATGATTTTTTATTAGATTAGAAAAAAGATCGGCCGCGTTTATTCGTTCGAACGATAATAAAAATGAAATACTGTATAGCATTTTTCGAAATTATCTGAAATACGATCATTGGAATTACTTAATGCAGGCATTGAAATAGCAATCACACGGCTAAAAGTGTACTATGAGAACTTACTATATCGTATTTTCAAGTCTTGAAATAATTCTTTAAAAATACCGTACCTTTTTATTAAGGAAAATTCCTTGGATTTCCTTCTTATAAATACCTTGTTATAAATATTAAATCGAAACTCGGTATATTCAATTATTTTGAAGTAATGTTTTTAAATTGCAAAATTGAAAGTTGAATGGGTACTCGGTCAGTTTATTACAAGTCCTGAGCGGTCCGCTGAAAATGATATTTACCTTTTACACAAATCCACTAAATCAATGTCTAAATCGAAAGTTTATCCGTAAGCTGATTCCTAATATTATATAACCGTGTACCTTTCCGTGGATTTAAAAAAATTAAAAAGCTCGTACGCGTACCTTTGGTTACATTTAACGTCTTATTCGAAAGAAACTAATAACGTTCGTTGATTTCTATTAGCATCCGTAGTCTCGAAGAAGGAAGGTAACGGTTGCTTGTTTCGCTTGTTTCGCTTGTTTCGCTTGTTTCGTTTGGTTCGCTTGGTTCGCTTGGTTCGCTTGGTTGGTTGGGTGCCGTACGCTCGTAATACCTCGGAAAGCCTACGAAGCGGTAAGATAAATTATGCGTAACATCAATTTCCACTTGTCTCCAGGGTATAAATTTCGAAATCGCGCGACAATATTTTTCCCCGCGCTTCAACGCTTACGCGCACTCGAACAACTCTTGCTCGGAGCCGCCGAGACACGCCAAGACACGCGAAGACACGCGAAGACACGCGAAGAGAAGCGAAGAGACGCGAAGAGACGCGAAGATACGAGTGCACAGAGACACACACAGAGACACACACAGAGAGACACACGCAGCAACGACGTCAGGAATTATGAATCACGGAACGTCCGATCCGCGAGTCATCCATAAATTAAGCATCTCTCGGTATTCCTTCCAGCGTCCGGAGGCGCGAAGACGCGTCCGGAGCCTACATTAATCGTTATTTCGCATCGTCTCTTTTTATTTCGCATTCGAGTGCATCGGCAGATCGACTCGACTCGGCAAAATTCATTTTCGCGCTTTATAGCTCAAGCGTAATATAACGTTCGCACGATGATATACCGAGCAGATACGCGAGGATTTATGTGGCGCGATTATCGTCGACTCTTATCGCGGGGAGAGCGTCATGTAATGAAACTAAAAATCTTGTTACCTTTCGCCCGCTTATGGTAGCGTCTTATTCCCCTCTCCCTTTTTTTAATAACGTTCGTAAATCATGAATGATTTCTAAGAAACATTAGGTAGTCTTTGCATTTTCTTTGCTGTTTCTGGGTATTGACTCGCGAAGGCATCGAGTCTAGCGTACCGGTTAATCTATCGATTATAAATTTTGTTCACGCAGGTGCATATAAGCTGCCTTTTTTAGAAAAGAAATTAAGTTTTACCTTCTTTTAACGGATGAATTCGCGCGATTGTAAACGCGCGAGATATTTTATAAGCAGTTTTCGGATATCACGGCTGAATTATTCGTGAATAATAAGCTCGAAGAAATTACTCTGATAGGAATTTTAGAGAGTCGAAATATACGACTCGTGTATGATTGTTTTAATATACCGTATAAAGAAAAAGAAAAAAATTGCAGCAGAAAAAGTTGTTCTACGAGCGCAGAACCTACATACTTTTAGTTTTTGCTCTCATTTCTTAGCGACTAGCCATAATTTCATTTGGGACAAGCCACGTTAGTTGAGAAATATACGTTTGTAACTGAAACAAGTACGCATTTCATCAACGAATCGTACATTTTTTTAAATTACTATAAACTGTATATATAATTAAATTCATAAAATATTTATGACCAGGATTTTTTATTTTAACAAATATATAGTATGAAAGATCATTTGGATTTTCACGTTTTTAAATTCTTAATTACGGTGCTTGGAGTTTAAAACTCTCCATAAATGTTCGTTACGATGCGCGTTTTGTAATTTTATTTGTATTATCAATTGTACGTAACAAGAAACATAAAGAAATTCCTACGTAAGCTTCGGTATCTTCTTATAATCTAGCTACTCGAATAAAAATATGGCTTCGAACGCCTCGTGAATATGTAAATATTAATATGCCCAAATCGAACATCTCTTCAAATACATTTTAGATATTCGCAACAAATAAGATACGTCCAAATCTACTCATTCGATTAAAAAATTATTCGTATTTACGATTTGACGAGATTTTACAACAAATTTCATTCGTATTTTACCGGTATAAATAGATTTCAAAATAATAATGAATTCGCTATCGGAGCAATAAATAAATTATCTTCTTTACCGTAAATATGTAAATTGTATTTTATTTTAAAACATTTTTAATCGAATACAAGAAAGACTTATTGTCGCGAATATTATTTTTGAAAATAAATAGAAACGAGAAACGTCGACGTTCGTTTCAACGTTATACGGTAAACGTGTACTTCACTGATTTCACGTTATAAATAAAACTTCGTTCTTATAGGCGACGGTAAGCCTGAAACGTACGCGGTATCAAAAGTAAAACTGCATATTAAAGTAAAATAAGGAGCAGAACGATTTACTCCTCGCGACGAGCGGGGAAAATCGCTGTTTTTATCGAGTGGAAATCGAAGTGGAAGGAACGCGGCGCTCAAAGAAGACTCGCACCGTAACTTCATTCATCATCCTCGGGAGACAAAAAAAAAAAAAAAAAGAAAAAAAAAAGGAAGGAAAAAAAGGAAAAACGAACGGTAAAAAAAATCAAAGCGAGACGATCGTTCGGGGCTGGTGCAATTACGGCAGCTGCAGCGACGCGAGATCAAAGAGTCATCCAAGTGCTCCAAGTGCTCGAAAGCAATCGACGAAAAAAAGCCCGCGGTCGCAATCGCGCGGATACGCGTACAAATATAGGTATAACGCGAGCTAGGCGAACTCGATTTTGTAACGCGCAATATGCGTGCCTCGACCGACGTCTCCGTCCTCGTCTCCGTCCTCGTCTCCGTCCTCGTCTCCGTCCTCGTCTCCGTCCTCTTCTCCGTCGACGTCGACGCGCGCCCGTCGCGTGCTCCAGTTCCATTTACGGTAAAAACCGTGGCACGGGTCGCCCTTGCTTTGGTCGTTTTTACGGCGGTCCGTAGAAAAGCCGTCGATTCGCGAAAACCGTCGTTCTAGCCGTCGCCTCGCGCATCGCTCCTTCGAGCGCCGGTGATCGAAAAAAACTGGACGGCGGCGCGTCCGAGAATTATTTAGGTCGTACGAGAAGAAATTTTTAATGCCGCCCCAGCCGTCGAAATTTTTCTCCGCTTGCACCGAAACCCGAAACAGAGACGTCGGAGTTTCGTCCTTTCGCGACTAGTCGGAAGAGGGAAGGAGTTGCGCGTCCGCCGCTTTTTTTGCGACCGAGGATCTCCAGTTATTTTCTCCAGCGATCGCACGGAAATGGAATCTTGTTCCAGAGGCGTAAGAGAGTCGTAAAATTAGTAAATCCAAGTCGTCGCAACGCATCGCAACGCATCGCAACGCATCGCAAAAATTAATTTTCATCAAACCAATCCGAGTGGTTATTAGCGCACAGATGACGATTGGATTTTTATTTTCCTCCTGGACGCGCGAAAGACGCGTGCCGAGTCTTCGGTTGCTTTATCTCCCGTGGAATGCTTATCGGCCCTATCGCGTAAAGAGGTGTACGCGATTATTGCGCAAAGCTAAAACTCGCAACGAGGACCGACGGCGTAAACTGCTGGAGCAAAATAATATTTTTATCGCACGTAGGAGGAAATCTCCCAAAGATAATTGAAAGCAATTACTCTAACTATCGCCGTAATTGTTTTTTAACGAGCGACAATAGAAATAGAAAGTTATCTTGGCGGTTAAACCGATAAGAAATACCCACACACACACACACACACACACACTTATTCATAAGAAAACAGTATCAACTTCTTTCTTGTATAAACGTAATTCAACTGCAGGAAGCTATAAAAATTTATGTTTTTTCAATTTTTACGAAAATCGTGTGAATCATCGAAAACGAATGAATACTTAGGATCATTAAGAACCTTTTATCCATCTTAAAAATGGGTGTATACTAAAATTTGGTTAAAATTTATTACAGGTCTATTTTATAAATCTATTTTAAGAAACGCCTCTTTGATTTTCAATAAAAATATTAATAAATTTTCTCGGCATCAAAAGTGTTTCTCGAAATTTATCGATTCGAACGTTTCGAAATACTTAGGAGTATGTGTTTTAGCGAAAAAAATCAATAAAACCGTAAACAAGTTATCACGTAATACAATATACGCGTTTATGCGAGATAAAAAATCTTAAGTTCTTTATAGCCAACCCGATTTGATAATATACAAAAATCCGAGTCGAATCCTTTCTAACTCATTAATGTTTCGTATCGTTAAAAGAAAGAGCGAGAGAAAGAAGGAGAGAAGAGAAAAAAAATATTTCCTCGCTAAAATGTATTTCACCATCAATTTCATTATTATAAACTCTGACACCGAAAGAAATATTCCAGCCTTACAGCGGCACAATGTAACTCAATTACAGAAGAAAATATTATACAGAAGCAGCCGGCGGTAATTGAAAAGGCTTAAGCAAACACAACTCGCCAGCTCAATCCCGTAACCGCGCGCCAGAATTTATGCTTTATAAACAAGGACGACATTAATCGTCCATTTATAATCTCATAATTTCGCTGTATACGAAGCCGACTTGCAAATTACCATCGGTCGCGCTCGAAGAGCCCATCCCCCGTATAAATTTCATAAATTATATCGACGCGCTCGGGGCCGAAGGAGTATACCCAAGAAAAATACCACGACCCGTTGCCAGTGGGAATAAAAAGGATTCGGAAAAAGAAGAGAAGAAGCGTCGCTCGCCTCGCCTCCTCTCCCGAGAGAGCCGATATATCTTTCGGCACCTCGTTCAGCGCGAGCTCCTTTAAATCGGTGGCCCTCGATCGCCGTGAAACCGCGCTACCGCAGGACAATAACACGCCGCTCTCGGCCGAGGATTGGTCGAGGATTGGTCGAGGATTGACCGAGGATCGACCGGGGATCGACCGGGGATCGACCGAGGATCGACCGAGGATCGGCCTCCTCACAGCCTCCTCATTAAGGATATGACTGATGCCCCGACGGATACGATACGTTCGAACCTGCCTACGCCTGCCTACCTTCGAGACGAGAGGACGTCGCGGTTCTCCATGGACCACGAGGATACGAGGATTCACCTTCTCTATCTCTATCGCGTTGCTTCCTCCTCTAACCTTATCCGCTCGATAGATGAAAGCGCGAGATAGATTAAAGGACTCGGCTGCTCGCTCTTCTGCGATCTTCTACAAAATATTAAGATGACTTTCGTCGATTGCACCCAACGTGAATGTTGGAATGTTTCCGCTGAGCTTGTATCCGTATTTCATCGAAATGACAACGTTGGAACTTTTAAATTGTTTGATCTTTCGCAGCAAACGTTTAATCCGTTTTCTGCCTTCGAACTTATTGTAGCGAGTGATTTTTTTACGATATTGATAAAATACGTTATAATTTTTAGCGGAATCGTATACTTTTTATTACACGAGTTGTAAAATAAAAGCCGTTCGATCCGGTATACCTTAAAAAAAATGGCAGTATCGAAACCATCGAAACGGTTTATAATATCTCGGTCACTCCACCATTACGTTTTATAATAACGTAAATACAACTCTGACTCGTTCGATGGATTTAAAAAGATATTCGTATTCTTATAAATATTATATCATTTTACAAAATAGAATTTAATATGATTCGAGTATTTATCCGTAGACGATTATATCGAGTTTCGACCAATAATACGTGGATAATTCGGTAAGAAAGGTGAGCAAATCCGATTTCCATAATTTACGTATACATACTTATCTATTAATAATTGAATCAATTAAAATACCTTCCATAAATGAAATTTATCTCGAGAGAAAAAAGAAAAAAGAAAAGACCGAGAAGAATATTTCTAGAACAATGAATAAGCCCATATCCTCCTGTAAAATCACGCCTGAGATGTCCACGGTCGGAGATAAATTCACTTTTATGCTTCGCATAAGCCACATTAACATAATATTCAAATGCGCAAAATGGACCATAGCCACGCATAAATGCGCGCGAACTCACATACGAGAGATGGCAAGATGCGCAAACGTGAAAAAGAGAGAGAAAGCCATGGCCGAGAAAACGAGAGTGAGTTCGAGAGGAGAACGAAGCGAGGAGTACGCGAAGAACGAGAGAAAGAGAAGCTCGAGATCACCACTGTACAAGAGAGAGAGAGAGAGAGAGAGGGAGGGAGAAGAGATAAAGAGAGCTAGAAGGAGAGGGAGAACGGAACGAAGATGCAAAGGAAAAAGAGGGAAAGAAATCGCGACTGCTGCAATGGTGTGGTACGGTGTTGGGCCGCTGACATATTTATCGGCAGACGCGCCACCTGCAACCGGCCCAAGCGTAGCGGCATCCACGTACAGAGACCGAGAGAGGAAAAAGAGATAGATAGAGAGAGAGAGAGAGAGAGAGAGGGAGAGAGAGAAAAAGAGAAAAGACTCGCAGGCTCTCCGCTGTTTTGCCCATTTGTATCCGTACGATGTGTTGCTTCTGCCAGCCAATCCGCCGACAGCTAGTTTACCGAATGCGCTTCTCACTCTCTCTCTCTCTCGCGCGCGCACTCTGCTTCTTCGTCCTCTCTTCGCGAGAGCCTATCATTTACTCTTACCTCTTACCGTACAGTTTCTTTTCAATGTTGCTTCTTATTCACATATTCCGATAGTCCCGGCGTATAATATTCCTCCGCGCTTTCTACGACGTTCCATCGTCTTTCCCTTAAGCCGTCATACGTATTTTCGACATTGATATTCCGCGCATCGAACCGACGAATCGGTACGCGATCTCGCGAACTCATCGAAATAATCTCCTCGCCGATCGGAAGCCGCTCGTTAATTGGCACTTTGTAAAGAAAATGAGCGAAACGAAATTGAAAGAAAGAAAATCGCGTGGATAAACTTTGAAACGCCTTGTTCTGAGAAAATCGTAGCGAGTACTCGAATCGCGAGGGGCAAAGTTAAAGACTCTATTAGCATCTGGCAAGAAGAGGAGTATTTTGCGATCGCTCGAGGGGCTTCTATTTTTTTCCAGCGCAGATGCGCCGACAGTCGCATCACAAGCCGCGGAAGTCGAAACGGATGCTCGCGTACAATTATCGGGTAAGAAAGAATCGCCGGGTTAATGAACGTCAAGGTTACCGCACAGCTTCGAACGGACGTTGGCAGGTCCACTCGTTCTCCCTCTCGTTCGCCTCTCCCTCGGGCCCCATGACGTACCTTTAAAGCGTATAATACACGAGGAAGGAAAGAAGGCGCACGCGTGTGCGTATATCGCTGAATTGAGGAAGGCGGTCTTACAAAGCCTCCCGTAAATCCGCGCTGGGTTCGACACCAGACATACCCTCGGGCATCTCTCTCTCTCGGTCTCTCTCTCGGTCTCTCTCTCGGTCTCTCTCTGGGTCTCTCTCTCTCTCACGGTTACTCTCTCTCTCTCCCTCTCGCATCGTCTTCTTTTGGGCAGGAGTGCGCGTCTCTCCCTTTTATTCTCACCGATGCCTCTACGATACGCGCCGCGAAATACATTAAAGGATTAAAAATAATAGGCGGAGCGGGTACATTCGGGGGCCCCCAGATTCCGCGAGATTCCAAACGCCGAGAGCCCGAGGAGATATTCGATCGTCGCTCACGTCAATTACTACTGCGAGAACTTTCTGCGCGGCCTCTCCTGCCCTTGACGTGAGATATTCAATTCCGCGCGACAAGACAACGACTCCGCCGACGATTTATGTATATATAAATGCGTGTGTCCCTTTTCGGATGCGACCGCGCGCATATAATTGTTTAATTGATTTGGTACGGCGATCGAGAAGAGCGCGGCCATGTCACCCAGAATTACGGTGTCTGCGAGGGCTGAGCTTTTTGCGGGTACCGAGAGAGACGCGTCGAATAAACCCTAACTCCGAGGGCGAATAAATACGCGCCAACTTCACCGGTTCGTTATTTTTGAGATATTATTCGTTATTTGAGCGAATGGAATGGCGGGGGTAATGATAAATGTTTAATGCCGTCGTTCCTCTCTTCCGTGTCCACGATGTTTTTCAGGGTGGACGCTATCGAAGGTTCGATTTAACGGTATTCGAACGAGGCTTGGTGATTTGAATGACTTTCTTTCGATATATATTCTTTTTATGCGCGTAATCGCGAGTATTCGAATCGAATTCAAATTTTTTTACTTTATACTTTTGTAGAAATAAGATTATTGGTGAAAATCGGTGGAATTCTACTGTATTAAAAAAGGTTTTTCGATCGTTACTGAAAAATTAATTTCACAAAATTATTTACCATTTTAAATTTAAATACTTTTTTATTATTATTGATTCTTTTCATCGTTTACGATCTCAGATTCGAACTTGATTGAAATTTTTATCAGTTTTGGAGGTACGATTCGTTACTATACACGGTATCAACGGTAATTTTGTTACACCGCAAATAATGTAATACAGTTCCATATTATTGCATCAAAATTAAAAATTTTCGTTACTAAAAATGTATGAATACTGAAAAGAACATATTTCGTTTACGGTCCTATACATTTGATTCTCGAAAAAATAAAATTTATTTCATTTTAACGATCACCAACAAGGATTTAATTCCAAATTAACTCTAAACCGTGCGATAAACTCTAATCGTACATTTTTAAAAAACATTTCACCCTCATGAAAGTTGGGAAGTTAATTTTCTCCGGCAGGCTCAAAAGTCGTAACGAAATTGTATCGTTGACGCGGATTTTAATCCAATAGTTTCGGCGGGAACGATTTGATCGAATGCGTCGATCATCGCAGGTTCTCGTCTCTTTCCGAAATAATGTAGGTAAATACTGTGAAAAAGGTAAAAATGCAAAATAAGAAGGATGGAGAGAGTATGCACAGGACTCGCGATAAACTTGGCTCTTCTGCCGGCGTATCCGCGTGAGAAAGAAGCAAGAGAACGAGAAGGAGAGATAGAGACGCTTTGGCAGACTATTCGCCGCCTCTTATCAGTATAATCGTTGCCTCCGCGCTCCTTCCTGTGTAAATTGTTCCTCTCTCTCTCTTTCTCTCTCTTTCTCTCTCGCTCGGTCTTGGCGGCAGCACAACTTGCCGCGCCGATTGCACCAATTCGTATATCTCCGATTGGATTCGTTATTTTCGCTTTACGCGCCGCGGAGCACAAGAGAGCGAGAGCAGCCCCGGCGGTAAGCGGCGGTAAGCGGCGGTAAGCGGCGGCACACACCGACGCTATTATAAACATATACAAATTCGTCAGAGGCTACCGCGAACAATGGGCCGTTTAGCACCCGAGATATATATCATTATGCCGCCACTGCACCGCGCGCCACAGGCCGCCGTTGCTACAGCCACTGCTGCAGCCACCGTCTCTCTCGCTCTCTCGCTCTCTCGCTCTCTGTCTCTTATTCACTCGTGCTTACACCGAGGAAGAGAGAGAACGAAGAAAAATAAAGGTTGCCGCCGATGCATATACGTATATACTCACCTCTACTTACTCATGGTTCGGTTGTAAGAGACGGAGAATTTCGATCTCTCTCCACCCTTTCCTCTTTCCCTCTTTCTTCAACTTCGCAGATATATCGCGATTTTATCGATCGTACCGCGCAAGGAGAGATTGTATTTTTTGAAGTCATTTGCGCGTGAAGCCATAATACATCTTTCGCTGCTGCTTCCTTTCGTATTTTACACGAACGAGTCACTTCTTTTTTAAGATGCGTTCGCCGATCTTTCCCAACTTTTCGACTTACCGTCCTTCTTGATCGTCAAATTTATACGATCCATTTTACACCCCGATGTATTCGAATAAAGATACATTTTTTATTTTAACTATAGTTTCCAATACCAAAACAGCATTTATCGTTGTATTTTACTGTAAACTTTGTTACGTACAATTTTTGCATCGTGACTATTTAAGAAATTGTGTCGCGGAAATGAATGTAGGTTGAAAAAATCAAACGACGTTACATATTTTTAAATTGATGAATTTCTCGAAATTTCGTTCGTATATGTAAAAACATTTAAAAAAAAAATTAAATTCTTAATGTTCAATCCAATTTCAAAGTATCGACTAAAATCTTATTTTATAGTATAGATACAATAATTTAGGAGAGATTAAGAACATTTTTTTCTCGAACAGAAATGCATGTTTTTTATATCAAGTTTTATAGAGGTCTTCTTTAATTTAATTCATTTATGTCAGTCTACTAATTGGTCGTTAAAATAACGTATGTCTACGTGAGTATAATTTTATTTATTTCGCATTGATTACGATAATGTTAAAATATTCTAGAATCAAGCTAAAGTTAACTCGCAATTAATTTTTTTTGAAAACACGAATAGGAATAAAATTTTAAATCATTACAAACTTATGTGAAAACTATTGCGTTAAGTACTGACTAACAAGGCGGTCTTAATGAATAATGAGATAGCGAAAGTAGCAAAGAAACTAACTGCTAAAAGTGTCGGAGTAATCTGTAGCGATCATGTAAAATTGTGACAATAAAAATCAATTCTCTCGCTTTTCCTCCCTCTCTCTCTTCCAGATTTTGCATTACAGTTTGGTGACATGGGTTCGCGAACAACGACTAGCGCAGAGTTTATGTACAGTCACTCGGTAACCGTACATTACCTCGCAAATCGAGCGAGAGAGAGAGAGAGAGAGAGAGAGAGAGAGAGAGAAAGAAAGAGAAAGGAAGCGAGTCAACGGATGATTGTAGTTGCAAATTGGTAGTTTGCATCAAGAAGCGAGCTGTTCGATCTGGGAAACGACATACAAGCACTGGAAACAAAGTTGGCCCGAGCGTTATATGCGGCTGGGGCACGAGAGGCGACCGTACGGATGCCACCTTCGCCCGTATCCCGTGCAGAGCGGACAAATCCCGATCTTCGTGTGGGCGGGACTCGTTCGGTCGTGTAATGGAATCTTACAGGGTCCTCGGCAGATTCACGAACCAACCTTGAAGAATGTTCCCATCGCGCGAGATAATAAATTTAGGTTTTTGGATCGATAGATTTCCAAACGTGCCGTGAAATTTCTGCGAGCTTTGAACCTGAATTACTTCATCGTCCGATCCGTTTCATTATTTCAACTCGAACTTCACTGTATTTGCTTCTTTGCATCTTTTATTAAGAAATGCTCCGTTTAATAAATGTGCCATTTAACCATTTAATTAACGATTTAATTTAAACTCGATCGTTATCAAAGTATCAATGTTGTATGATTTTGCAATTATTTCGATAATAATTGTTTATGATGTTGAAGTTTGAAGCGTTAACATAAATTTATAGGCCAGTCTATAAAAAGGATAAAAATAAAAATTATTGTATTAATGGAGTGTAAAACGGTAAAAAAAACGATCTCGTTATATCTAGAATATTTGATAAAATTAACTTTAATTTGAATTACCTGTTATCTCGACCGATTGAAATCATTAACAAGGCTGTATCCAGGTACTTGAAGATAACCAAAAAAGTTACCGATAGTTAATAGTTTGTACAGTATCAAAAATACTTCCATAAGTTTTATATAAATACGTTACATTTACGTTAGGTATTTAAATTACGTTTATAATATAAAAAATTTTCAGTGTTGTTTTATATGATCTAAAAAAACATTCATATATATATATATGTATATATATATATATTTCTTTTATGAAACTATAAATTGAATATTTTATTTTTTATATACATCTATTCGTATTTTATATTTAGACATTTGTATATAAAATGTAGATAATGATACAAAAGAATTTAGAAAAATGTTTACAAATACATAATTAAGCGGATAAACATATATAAACTCGTATAATCAATCATTCGTTTACGTGTTAGTGCGCAAATCTATATTTTTAAATATTTTTCAAAAAGGCAACGTACACGCGCATATATACATGCATACAAATATTCGCATACGATTTGACATTCGCATGTTAATATCTATGCATTATCCGGTTAAAATATACAATAATGGAAGGATGTTCTTACTATGTCAAACGCAAACATGTATAAGCACATAACGCATACATACGTTATACAATTTTTGTACTCCTCCACCGTTAGACTACAATTTTACGAAGTTTTTTTTCTGAATACCTCACATAATATCTAAGAAAAACAAAAGCCTTATAGTCGTTGTAGGGGACTTCAATGCCTGGGGTATAGATTGGATAATAAAAAGACAGATAAGAAAGGAAAATACTTTTAGAAGTTTGTTTATACATCTAATATTTTTCAATGATGACAAATATCTAAGATACTCGAAAAAAGATATTCCCTATTATATATCATCAAAGGTAATCTTATAAAAGACATTGAATTATGTCAAATAAATGCGTTTGTATGTGTATTCTTATAAAGAAGATTGTAAAGCAACACGAATATAACATTCAATTTATAAGTAAACCAAAAACTAATAGCTAGATGGTCATTCCTATTTAACGAAGATCTTGTCTACCTAGAGATGGAGAGCGATAAAATTCAGTAAGATATTACGGAAAACAAAGTGGGATAACGAGAAAAGCAGAAAGAACTAGCGACACCATCGTATCTAGAAGCGACATAAATTCTTATATGCCAATGTATTGGTGGAAATAACGTAACAGCCGTGCTTCGAAAGAAGAATACCTGTGCCTAGAGACTATCTCGAGGAGCGAGGGACGAATCAAACCGCTAAAATCTTGAGACAGAGTACGAGTCATGAGCAAAATTAATGAAGGCAATTAACGGAATCGGCAGACATGGATGTTATTGCTTGACAAAGTAGACGATGATCCAATTGGTACACCGATCCAGACAACGATCTGCCTGCGCTAATCCACCCAAGCAAATATATGAAATACTATTTACGGTTTAATACCATCCGACTACCAATAGTGTAACACGTAAACTATGTACGTTGTAAGGAAGAAACTTTCCGAGTACTGAAATAGGCAGATACATGTTATTTTACTCAGCGACAATAAACCTTCGGACGGTTGTAACTTCCTCTGCGTATACTTGACACAATATCGATAATACTAAAATGCATTATTTATAATCAGATTCAAACTATCGCTGCTTCATTGTAAACGTTGATGTAAGAAAAATCTTCGATATAGGCAAATATGATAATATTTAGTATATCGGTAGAGTAACTTGGTACAATACGATAAATTTATTGCACACAATACGAAAAATGAATTTAAAATATACGGAATCAAATAAAACATTCAGACCTTGGAATTTGAATCACTTTAATGGAATATTATCTACGACTATTTCTTGAAACCAAAGTTACCACCAATAGTTGATTCGAATTCCCTGATAGTTATTTAAGTTAAATTACCGAAGAGAATTCAAAACATCTAGGTAGATTCATATAATTGCTTCGAAGTTGAAGGTACTTGGCTAAACCAAAGTTGGTTGATTTCAAAACTGAAGTCATGGAAAGAGATGAATCAACGTAATCGCACTTATCGTAGATGAGTACATTTTTTTAGTCGTGTATTTTATATTTAAAAATGTATGTATGTATGCATGTAATTATAGATAGAGAATTAAAGTTCGAACAATAGAGGAGATATGAAAAATTCATTCGAATGGTAAAACATTTATACTAAAGCATGTGAAAATTGAACTGTTTCCATATGATGATGTAATAAATAGAAATAAGAAAATCTATAAAATGTCGTATAAATGTATTTTTAAATAATTTAGTAATTAAATAAGAAAAATAAAAGTCGTATAAGATTTTGCTTTTAAAATAAAAATACAGTGTATTCAGATTACTTAAAAGATAGTATATAAATTTTTGAAATGTTTACATTAATAATATATAAATATAATCAATTATTAAATTTATATAAAAAATTTTTGATTATTCTGCATTGTATGTAGAATTGTTGCAAATGTCCTTTTTAAATCCCGTGTAATATAAATGAAGATTCAACAATGAAGTATACGAATGCAAAGTACATCTAAATATGCATCCTACAGTCAACGGTATATACTCTATTTGCACGTTGAATAGTGAAATTCCCTTCTACTTTTGCCGCACTGCAAACCAACACAGACTTTGCGATTCTGGAATAGAAAAAGCGATCGGGAGAAAAGGAGACGGACAAAAACTAAAGTGAAAAAAATTATGGTTGAATAAGTTAGTTAGTTTTTAATTAGACATTTTAACCATAATTTTAGATAACTAAAAATAAAATAATAATGTACGTAATTGGTATAATTAAAGATAAATACGAATTTAAAATCTCATTAGCTGTGGTAATAAGAAAAATGTGTAAATTAATATAATATACGTGCACACATATAAATGAAGTTTGATGCAAAAAGATTCTATTTGCACAATATTCTATAAATGTAATACATCATGATATAATAAGAAAATAAAACAATACTTGATTTATATTGTTAGTTTCGATAAAAAGAATTTGTATCGATTACATTTATGCTATTATTATAAACGTATTTATCTTCAAATTTGATGATATAAAAATTTTTTCCATTTATAATTTGTTTTTCGATATTTTTACTAAAATCTATAATTATACATATGATTAAGTAGCATTTTTATTTAATGAGTAATGAATTGCATACATGAATCGGTAGTTCGCTTATTGGATATTTACCACATAATTACGGTAATTGTAAATATTGCAGCATTAATATATAAGATTTTGCTTCTGCACTTCTTTTCATTTATATCTGATAATATTTATTACGGTAATTTATATTCTTATAAGTACCATTTCTTTTTTCTTTATCAAATATATTATATCTATATGAGCATTTTAAATCGCAAAAGAATTTGCATAACTATACATATTTGTTTTCTTTATATGCAAATAATCTTATGTATTTTTAGTACATCGATAAGAATTTTTAAGGTTTTTTCTCTATTTAAACACTTTAATATCTATAAAATTTACAATAATTTTTATAATAAATTAAACGTTATAGTCGATAAATTTTTTATTAATTTTTTTGGTCACAGTGACGTAAAAAACTTATTGTTTTTATTTAATGAATTACATATAGAAAATATCAATTAAAAGTTGTGTAAATGTATATCGCCTTAATAATTTTTTAATTATTATAACAATTATATAATTTATCGGTAATAATAATAAATAAAAACCATTGAAATATATTCTATCGATATTTAAAATCTGTTTTAATGCAAAAAAAATTGTAGCGATTTTATTCATGGAAATACTTACTATTAATTTTAATTAAACACATTTACTTTTATCCTACTAAATATACATATATACCGAACGAGTAACACAAATGTATAAAACCATTTGTATAGACTACAAATAAATGAAATAGAATTATACTCGTTGTGTTCTTAAAATTAATACAAATAAAGACTTTGATATTAAATTTTTAAACTAAGTACTTAAATTAAATGAATATATTTTATACGAATATACTTAAGCTTACCTAAAAATATTAAAATGTAACTATTTGATAAAGCAAATAAATTAGTTGCATTTAAAGAACGTTAAAATAAAGTAAATAATTCACGCTTTAATAATTTTCAAGTGATTTTGTCGAATCAAGTCAGGTTGATAATTCGTAAAAGAAAATGTACGATATAATTTAAAAATAGTTTTATTAATCTTATTACAATTAAGCTACTGCGATTAAAGTGAGAGTGAAAATAGAAACCTTTTCAACGAAGGATTCGAAAGACACGGGTATGAAAAATACATTTAAATAATATTTTTTATGAAACCGCGGTTAGCATTGATACGCTTATAAGCATTGACCGCCTGTTTTAATAAGGGAGTACGCCAACGAATACGAAAGGGTAGATCCGGTGCTGATCGATACGATCGGTCAAAGGGAGCAAAAGAGACGCACAGCTAGAGGAAGATGGTCACATTTGGTAAAAGAGTGCGAGCTCACACCGGTCAGTTAAACATGCGCATATTACATGAAACTGGTAGCACGAGTTGAGCACTGCTCCCGACCTCTGTATTAACACCTCCGCTCTTTTGCAACGACCTTTCTCACTCTCTCTCGCTCTCTCTCGCTCTCTCTCTCGCTCTCTATTTTTTCTCTTTGCTTCTCTCATCTGATACAGCCTTCAGGCACTTACTAACTAAACGATACCCGAGTTGCCGGCGGGCAGCGATTTGCTCTTTTTTAGCACGTCGAGATCGTTTTTCCGATTTTTAATGAACATCGAGCTAACGGCTTTTCACGCTGCTTGCGCATTTCACTTTTTTATCCTCGTTTTCCGTCTCTGTATATCTCATTTTCTGCATTGTACTGGTTCTCCCATAAAAATCTTTGGGATACTTTTTCATTTCTTGAATTTTGCACGAACGAAAAACTCGATGCAGAATTTAACACCGATCGGGTGTTTTAGTTTCCGGATTCTACTCTAGAATATAGTGAATTTGTGAATGTAAAAATTAAATTACGTTCAAATTTATCGAGAGAATTTATTAATGAAAAGCGTATGATTAATTGTAAATAAATAAAATAAATATCTTTTATTAAATTATAAACAAGTTATTGATATTTATCGTCACAAAAAATTTGTACATAAAAATACGCGTTTCAGAGAATATTTTGCGTTTATACATTAATTAAATATAAAGTAACTTCATCGTAATTGCACATACATATTTACAAAATCATGATAAATATGTGAATTTTCTCGATTATTATCGCAGATTGCAAACACGCATTAAAGTACGTCTACGATTTATCTCGCATTATTTCGAATATTAAACGATTTTATACTTTTGCACTTTATTCCTAAACTTATTCTTCTCTCCTCCATAAAATCTTTTTCCCGTAAAAGTAAACTTTTAAACAAAAAAAAAGAGGCAAGATCTTGGGGACTTGCGAGTTATTTACACAAAAGAGAGAAGTCAACGAGAAAACGCATTAATAATTGATAAACAGCTAAACAAAAGAAAAATACAAGCATCTGCAAGTCGGCTCTCACCTTCTTGGAGTTCTCTCTTTTTTCTTTCTTTGTCAATTCGACACCGTGCGGCACAATAAAAAGGACCGACGCTTACATTTGGCATTCCTCTACTTTACTTCTATTTTGTTTTATTTTTTTTACATCTTCCACGATTTATTTTCCTCCGCTTTTGTTACTTGAAAATTTGCTTTTTCGAATAAAAACGCACGATATGATTTACCTTGAAAGACGATAACCATTTATTCTTACTTTCAAATTTTATTTTTCTTGTTGCTATTTTTTAAAATAATTCTAGTAAAACTAAATTTAGGACTAGAAAAGTTTAATTAGACTAGAGCCGTATAATTAAACCTTTGTTTAAGTAATCATGATATTCGAAAAATTAATTTCTATTTTTTCATCTTCCGATTTTGTAAAAATATATTATTGAATCTTAGTCAGGTGTTGGAACGAAATTTTATATATATAGAGCTCGTGTGAAATTAACAATGATGTAAATAATTGAAACAACAGCTGATGTAATATCATTCGAACCGAAGTAATAACAGTATCATGGAAATTACTCCAAGTAGTTTCACCGAAATTCAAATATTTACTCCATAAAAATATTTTTCATTACAACAAATTTAGAATTTACAACTGAATTTAAAATTTATCAAACAGTGTATTTACCGGAGAGGATAGGGGAAGCCGATCGTTCAGTTTACTTCGAAAGAATTGGAACTAACATCGCGTAAATACAGAACAACGACAACAGAGTCATGCAAACGTACACACATAATTTCCGACGGTTATTTGGATACTATATGGTTGCAATAATGTTCAAGGCGTGTAAACAAGTTCTACAATATGTATTAAATGCCAATATATATACATCAGGATACATTTTCTCTCTTTCTTCGTCCCTCCCTCGCTGTTATTTCCACGTTTGCTCTCGTTCGGCCTGTCTTTCTTCGTCTTTTTCATGTTACATGAATAAAAGAGTGTGAAAAGGAAGGGCAGATCGAAGGAACGAGAGGCTGACTAAATCGTGCACTGCATTTTTCCATATGCAGACATTGTCGCCTTTTCTGAATCTAACAACGTAAAGCAAACTTTTACTTCGTTTCGTGTATACACATAAAACTGACTAAACGAGCGAAACATTAATTGTAACACCATTTAAATTTGTAAAACTAATAAACGGTCTCACTGGATTCTTATTAACAGCATCCTTTCCAAACTTTGTACTCTTCGCGTATAATGAAATGTTATTATTTTATTTTTAATATAAATAATATCTCCATGACATTTAAAAACAATACATAAAATATTTTCAATCGTAAATTATACGTATCTTCGATTCATAAAAATAACGCTATCAAGGTGGAACATCATATTCCATTTATATTCAACGTATATCATTTATCGATCTCATAATTATGCATTACAAAAAGTTTCAGAATTATTTATATACTTTTACTATTTTATTCCTGTAATTGTAAGAAATTTAATTGTAAATTAATTTAAATATCGACTACAAACGTAATCGAGTTCGTCTGCGTAGGCTGACTTAATATCGTCTGCCTTATTCGTTTCAGTTTTTTATTCAAGCAATGTATCGAACTCGAATGGTTCCGTTCCATGTATTTCAGGTACTACGTAGCCAGCAACAATCGAAGTAAGGTAAACGAGCTGTACCCCTTTAAAACCTTCCATATTAAAACTCGTTATCTCCCCTACCCCCGGATAGTCTCACGCTCGTTGTCTCTCTCTTTCTCTCGCTCCCTCCGCTCTCTCCTTCCGTTCGTTTCCTCATCGTTCTCCATCTCTCTCATATTCCATCGAGTCGCTCGCACACGACAATCCGCGCAGTGTATGTTTTTCGGGCCGATAAATCACAATTAATTAGCGGATCGTAATGACGCGGCATGTCGTTTCAATCGGCGTGGATCGCCGAGTATACGTTGGACGCGAACTCGTGTCGGTAGCTTCTACGCGTCGATATCCAAACGTGTGCATTTGTTCCCGGTGTCCAGCAAAAATTATCGCTACCTCGCCAGCGGTGCCGAGGACGAAAGGCAACAAAGACACTACGTTGCGACTATTTGCATTCTTACACTATGCGCGAGTAACGTCGAAGCTTAGATTGTTTATTCATACGGATTTGTTTGTTCTTTCTTTTCGACTCTCTTACTTCGAGATTCGCGAGGACGGCTTCGTTAATAATCGAAGCTTTGCGCGGAGGACTCGCGAATGCGAAAAGGCAAAACTGCGGGAAGCCGATTAAGCCGTAGCCAAGTGCCTACATTAGCGGTCGGAAAAAAATTTGTCGCAGATAAGGACTGCCACGCTTTTGGCCTCGACGAGTTCTTTCCTTCCGGGAATTTCGTAGCATCGTCGCTGGTAATTTGTGCGCGTCGCGTGACAATGAGACGGTGACACAAAAATCCGGAAAAATTAACATACGCTTAGTCTCGAGACAATTGACGATTGACTAATTAACGTATGTAGAATGATAGGCGTTTCTTCCTTTTAGAGTTACGAACAGCAACGATAAACAATAAAATAATTAAAAAATGGTTTGTTTAATGATTAAATTTTATTTGTAAGCAACGTTTTTGTAAGCAACGTTTTTGTATACCAAGGGATTAATCTTCGTTGATTTTCTTACCGATTTACATCCATGGTTGATAATAATCGTCTATCAATATTATAAAAATTTCATTGTAAAGTGAAATATGTATGTGCGTCGCGAAACGAATTTGTAAAAGAAGAACATTAAAAAATATTAAACATCAACCATCTTTCCGAAATTATCGAATATTAAGATTTTACTGGTGATCGTCGATCGTTTATTTTAGAAGAGTAAAAATAACTTAATTTTTCATTGTTTAAAAATCGAGATCGATAAATGATCGCATCCCCGTAAAAAATCTTCCAAATACTTCTAGGACAATCGAAAACGATGATAAATAAAATATTATCGAGCAGTCGGAGCGTAGCCTTGAAAAATTTTAACAAACGAGAATGACGTTGAAATACTTGGTAACCACAGTTAATAAAAGTAAATCCTTGGGATTAGGAGCAGAGAAGGTTCGTTACGGCACCGACGAAAGATTATCGCGGCATTGAATATAGAAAAAATGTAAAAGAGGCACGTCCGTATAATGTCGAAAATCTAATATCGAAATAAAGCAGAGACATTGAAAAAAATTGTCCCTTTTCCGTTGGCATTTCCAGGCTAATTGCTCGGGTCTCTCTCCACCCTCGAGGCGAGGACCAAGGACAACACGCGCGCATAATAGGGAGGAGCGAGCGCATCATCTCGAGAGGCCGCGGGTCTGAAAAAGCGACGGGGGGACAACTGCGCGACAAAATATTTTGGGAAGCTCGACGAGCCGTGAGTAAACGGTTTAAAGCGCCCCGAACTTCCATTTTTGCGCCGAGCCGCTTTGTGGCTCCTCGTCGTCGCCGTAGTCATCGACGGGCAACTTGTTGCCGAGAAATTCATGCCTGACGTGGCCCGACGTAGCCCGATGTAGCCTGACGTAGCCCAACGCAGCCCAACGCAGTCCGACCTAGTCCGACCTAGTCCCTCCCGGTATGCGACTACCTCGTAACCATGATCCCGCGAGTGCGAGATTTCTAAAGCCCTTGCAGCGGATCATCCGCGGACAGCTGCGAGAACGCGGTCCTCTCGCTTTGTCGGCTTTCGATATTCCACTTCCCTCCATCGATACCCACGTACTCGCCTCTCATGCGCGAGTAAAAATAATCCGCCAAAACCGAATCGCGCGCTACGTTATGCGACATGTTCGCTCGAGCATTACGACAGGCTTTATCATGCTTTATTTGACGCGCTTATATCTCGGGGAATATTGCTTTTGTATTGATCTGCTTTGCCGAGTTTCCGTAACGGGTGTGCAGTCGTTTTTCATTGGGGAAAACACTGGTCGAAATTCTACTTCGATTTCAACGAATTTTGGAGGATTCGTTGAATCGACGTGGTATCGACGAGCCTCGATCGAGTACGATTAATCGAATTATTTTGATTTAACTTCCAAAGATTCCTCGGCATTATTCGCTTAGTCTTTTGTAAACGGTGAGTCGAGTTGATACGCGATGAGAGAGTAGATTATTTTCAAATAATTTTACGCTTTTCTTCGTGCAGATTTGACGAACGTCCTTGATAGACTTTACGCCGCGATACGTAAACAATCGCAATAATGGAATAAGCCGAGTTAATTAAAATAGTTTCGAAGCGAGTACATTCATCCTGTGACAAATTAAACTTTATTACAACGTTAGATATAATTATAAAAACATTTATAAAAACTTGGATCTCGCGTCGGAGAAGTTTCGTAAAAGAGAAATGCAGAAGTAACGGTACGGCATATTTTCTAATGCTTATTATTATTCGGATTCGAGGAGTCGGTAGAAAAAGGTTTTCTCTATAATAAAAATATTTTCCTTCTAGAATACCATTAATTAGCAGCTCATTTTCTTGCTCCGTGGCACTTTATCGAGCGCGTAATTAATGCCCTTCTTAATAAATTGACATTCTTTCGCAGGAAGCAAACCGCATCGAAAGGGGCCACGAGTTCGCGCTGCCACACGCGGAAAAGTCATTTTCCATTACCGAGCTGAAGCGTGAAAAATTCCAGCCGGCTCTCGCTCTCTTTATCTCACAGTTCTCTTAATACGGTGAAACGGCAGGTAAACGGCGGGTAAAACGGCGGGTAAAACGGCAGGTAAAACGGCAGATGACGACGACAACGTCATAACAACAAACGGCAAAAAGCGTAATAAGAATAAATCGAGGCGAAGAAAAAGCAGCCCGGGATAAGCCGTAGGTGAAAAATGGGCTAATTGCGTGCTCTCGAAGGTACGCCGCGCATTTTTCCACAGGCCGCGTCATTAAATTCATTAACGCGTGGAATTCCTCCTCTTATCGATCGGCGATTTTGCGCACTGGTCTAACGCGGGTCTCCAGGAGTCCTCGAAGCACCGCGAGTCCAAGATCCACGGGGTGGCAAAAAGCTCCGCCGAGTCAGAACCGCGGGAAATCAGAACCGCGACGGATCAGGCAAATTTTCTTTCGGTGCGAGGAGGGATCGTTAATTTTTTATCCTCGCTATGGTCGTTGCGACTTGAAAATTAATTGGGTAATGGCCGAGCAATGATGACAAATGAGGACGTGACGACTGCGCACTTTGTTCGAGGTTTTTTTCATTTTACTGCCTTTCTTTACCACGTATTCAATATGCACACGTAGGAATTCATTGATTGCGCTCGATAGAGCGAACGAGTTTCGTGGCAATTATATCGAGAGTTTTTGATACGCTACGTGTTTTTATCGAGTGCTGAATTAAAAGCTGCAAGTCGTTACAATGTTATCGTATTTTGCCATTTTCGACTTTTTGAATTGCTGTACTATAAAAATGAATGTTATTGAGCATCTCTGCACGGATAATGAAGAACACCCCATCGAATATCGGTAATCGTTTACTTTCTATAAATTACAATCCATAAACGCGTTCTTTTTATCTTCGAATAACAATTTTTTGCATTCTTATTATTCATAAATTCCGTAGTTTAATATAGTCTTCTTTTTATTTATTCTACTTAAATTATACATGTATGTCTTAATGTTGTTTCTAATAAAATAATATTAACCTAAATTTAATAGTCTTTTTATTACAAAATAATAATTTTCTTACCGTTTTCTATGGTAATAATATATTATAATTTATATATACTTTCAAAATATATACATTAAATATTGTGTAATAGTAGAATATTGCAAATATATACCTTCGAACGATATTGAAACTATTTTTACAAGAATTAAAATTAATAAAATTTATATTAATATAAGATAATAAATTTTTTAACAAGTATTTTGTGCCGACTGTAACATGATATTCAGAATATAAAATCTCTTTTAATTAATTTCCAGTACAGTATATTAATAAACGTAAGTGCAATCTAAATAATTTACATTCAATGGAAGTTATGCTCTTGATTCGTGCATAAATTCCTTTTATTTACTCCTAAATATAAAGCTTTTAATTAATGTCAAGAAATCAATTTTTTTCATTGCTACGTTGTTTTTTTGTACAAAACAATTATCAATTGTAAAATTGGATTGATAATTGCTCAAGTGACCGCTATTAAAAGATAGAAACGATTGATTATCGAACAAATCAAAAATAAATACTCGCTAAGAGACTGGTGATATTTGTAAAAGGTTGCCACATTTATTAATCCGATATTGCGATTGATATTGCGATAATGAAAAATTTATTTCTTAATTAATTTAATTATGTTCTGATCAATCATTGAAAATACTAAAATCGTCAGATGTTTCTTAAAGTTCTTTAGATTTATGTACCGAAGATTGTATAATAATCAAGTTCTATCATTTGTTAATTACCTTTTATGATAAAATAATAAATTTTATATATAATTTATAATATAATACGATAAAAATACCTTTAAAAACTATATAAAATATATAAAAAAAATTCATCTAAAAATTATAGAAAGGTTATAAATAACAGTTTATCGACATAATTTATGATTTCAATTTAATAAATATACATTGTATTTTTCCGATTAAGTTCATACACATATAATAATAATAATAATAATAATGTATTGAATACATATTATTGTACCATTTTCTTGCCAATGAAATAAATAATTATCGACACGTAAGTAACGATGAAACTTAATCGATAAATAATACTAACTCTGAAATGAGTTTATTAAATAATTTTAATAGAAACTATTTAAAATAATTAATTAAATTTACAAGCGGTTTTATTTATAATCAATTGTTACATATTACTTTTTAATTAAACTAAATTATCTTTTGTTCTTTAAACGATATGTAATTTTTTACCATAGTAGGAAACTACGACTACATTGTATTTATACCATTACTTTTACCTAAGCTTAGTCTAATTTTATTATCGTCGAAAGTCAATAAAAATGTATTTATATTTGAAAGTTTCATTAGATTTTAATATGTGTAAAAGAAAAATAAGAAAGGTATTGCTTGGAAATTGAATCATAAAAACTGATGAATCATGTTCTTAAAATAATCATAAAAAATTCTATATGTAAAAAGCAATGAAACATTATAAAATCATTTTTAACCGTCATTTTTTTCTCGTTTACCGAAACACGACAAAAATACACAAAATTAGATACATAGGAACAGAATATATGTCACTTGCGTATATAATTAAAATTACTATTGAAAGAACATATAAATAAACGATGTAAAAAAGAGTTTTCATAAGTACTGTACGATTGATCGCAGGAGACAAACTATAATTGACAAACCGTTAATGGTCTACTCGCAACAAAACCAAAATGCTCTATACTTTAGTAGAAGTTCGCATCTCGTACGCGTTACGTTCCCATCAAGATTCCGTAAACGGAACTCGCGCGTGCGACGACACGACAAGAGGAAAGGAAAAAATCGCGACGAACGTTATTATGGAGCGGATCGCGAGTCGAGCGATCGGCATCATAAGCGAGTCGGTTTTTGCCTGGAGGTTGGCAAAGCCTCACCTCTTTCATCCGCGAACGGAGAGCTTCGCGGCCGCGAGCTCGTAAAACCGATCCTTATTTTCTTGTGTTAAGATTTTTATGCCTTGTAAAGCTGCGCATGTCGCTTGACTAATGTTCCCTTTATGCGTTATATGCGAGAGGCCAATTTCGCATCGATCAGCGATCGATTCATTTTGCATCGTTTCCTTATCATCGGGTGCTTTTCTCTTTCAACAGCGAATTCGTCTTTGCGCAGTTTTATTTTTTCCTAGCAGCTCTGCATTCACGAGACAGATTCGCTCTCCTATATTAAATCGTAACGGAAATATATTGAATTATCGAGCCTTGAGTAAAAAATCAGAAATTTTTCCTGATTAATTGCCGTTACATTCTGGATACGTATGTTCCAGTATGTATTTGTAGGTAAAAACTTAGTAAGGTTTCCCGTACTACACTAACTATGATATAAAATATACGATCTTTCAATTATATATTTAAAAACTAACAAACGATGTTAATAATCGTTGTTCCATCGTTTGAATATTTTCCTGAGTCTACTATTTTCTAAAAAAATGTTTAATGTTATTCGATTATTTTTATCTTGATATTTGAAATAATACGTTGACTTTACGTTGATACTCGAATGATTTAAAATAATATTTAGATAACTCATGATTTATGGAGTGGTCTGGTTGTCGTTTTAAAAATTGGTAGAAACGTAATATCGTCAATAACTTACCAAACTACCGAGACAAGAGAAACAATAATCAACGAACCACAAGTTTATAATGAATTGCTCACAGTATATAGACCAGATATTCCAAATATTATGAAGAGCGAGTTTTGTATTAGACCAGAATTTCAACGGACAGAAAAATTTCACAGATGCTGTACTGTGCTTGACGCAAACTGGCCCATTTATAACGTTCGAAAATTCCAACTTTTTATATCTTAATTTTATGTTTACGATATTAAAAATAGCACAAATTATATTTAAAAATTTACTATGTATCTTGGAGCAAAATCTTTTTAACGCATCGTTAATTTACATTAATAAATTTTAAAGTATTTCACAATTTTATATTATATAATATTAAAATAAATAATATTATTCTTTGATAAATTACACAATTATATGGAATAAATTTCTGTAATAAAATTAAAAATTATACAAGACCAACCAAAAAATAAATTTCTTTTTTATTTCAAAATGGTATGTTTCTCTTCATATTATCCTTGATATTTTATTTTATTTTATTACTCATGAAAGTATCCTTGAATTTATGACAATTTAATATACATATTATTTCAATTAAATTAATTACCATTCATAGCCAGTATTTAATACATTAAATAAATCGAACCATTTATTTTATTTACTGGTAAATGATTCAGTTGACCGAAAAGATGCGTATAACGTAAAAAAACTAAATATTTTAGTACATTTTATGGATATTATTCATATAAAAATCTCGTATGGTATTTATTTGTAATTTAACTATTTATAATGCTGAAACATAAAGCATAGTTTTACGAAACTGTGCGACGTCGTTATCTCCGAATTAATGTAAATTCGTAAAATCATTAAAAATATTATACGATAATAAACTTTCTAAAAATTTCCCATTTCACACGAATTAAAAAATAAATATTATATATGCAATAATATAAATATATAATTAACTTTCGATATCATCATCTACGCATTAAATAAGTCAGCAAAATTATTGTAAACAATACAGATTTTTGGTTGTTTAACATTTTCTCGATTCACTTCAAATTTCAACAAATTGAATCATTGAAAAGAGTTTCGTTTAAACAGTTAATGTTTTGGCAAGCAACGTATAAATATGATAGTAAAAAACAGGAGCATTCGTAATTAAACGCTTAACCAGAGAATCGACGTACAATTCTTCAAGTCTGTTATTCAGTTCGCTCTATAAATCCGACACCTACTTCCTTCGGTCTCGCGGTTGATACAACGGACCGCACGAGTCTATTTAAACAACGGAACGTCGATCCAGCTTGCCGATTATTTCCGTATATTATCTTGGGGAGTTTTGCGCGCGCTTCGAGTCCATCAGACGCTGCGTCATAATAAACTTTCACTGCCGATGTCGGAGTAAAAGCTAAATAAATTCGTCGCGACGCTGCTGCTTTTTGTACATTTGAATTTCCGTACTTGTACCGAGGCGTTATTCATTTTTGCAGGACATTATCTTTGAACGACATCGAAAGCGAAATATTTCGCGTATCCTACAAGGGATTAGATATAATCTCGTTTTGTGGAAACGCTTTATAAAGACCCGCAAATACGGCTAGACGTATTTACCGCCGGATGTACTTCCTATTATTGGAGATCATCCATGCGAACTCCCTGTCGAACTCAGAACTATTATTTGAATTTCTATTCGATTGTCCATGGAAAATGGAACGAAAAATAACTTATCGGTGTCGTGAAATCGTTCGATAGTCGATTATTTAAAATTCAATCGAAAGATAGTTCTACAATCTTTATAAAAGTCTTGTTACACGATATCAATTCGCCACTTGGAGGCGTTTTTTTTAAGTATACTAAAAATTAATATAATTAATATTTGCTTTAGTATTATTTTTCAACCGAGTAGTATTAAATGAGCTTGTATATTTTTTATCGTAAATTTAAATCACGTAACTTTCGTAATAATTCTCAGAGACAACTCGCTATCGGATATATATCTTTTTTATTTATTTAATTTAGATTAAAATCAATTGAAGCATTTAGTTTTATTTTAACGACCAAGGAAAAAAATATTAAAAAAACGTAATAGCTTTTTTGAAGCGTATTCGCGGCTACCAAAACGGATTTCATAACAAAATTCAATATATTTTTTTGGAATTAGAAAGTCTTCATTTGACACGTAAAGTTCCAACTCATTGTACTAAGAAATAAATTAAATTCGTATTCATATCTTAATATAATTTTCTAATTTTAACATAAAAACTAAAGATGAATGTAAAAAACACGAAAGTAAATGAATTTCATTAATACCAATACGCAACGAATCATCCACGATGAACTAATAAGAAATGTAAAGCTAAGCGTTGTGAAGAAGTCACAATTATCGAGAAGTGGACCGGAAACGATATCCTTGCCTGTCTCCTTAATCATATTCATGTGCATCGTGGAAAAGCGGAAACTACACAAAAAAAAAATAACGCCTAGGAAAATGACTGACCACCGCGTCAGCGGGGCATTTTTACTTCTCCAGAATTCACTTAAAAGCACGTAAACTTTTTGCTTTTTCCTCGCTGCAGGCGCGTCCGGGAAAAGCCTTCACGAATTTTTTCCTTGTCCTCCCCCAACGGAAAAAGAAGTTATGCGCAAGAATGTGTCGTCCTGCAATGGGACATTTAGCGTATACGCGCTGGTCATAAAATTCACGGCCAGAGTGGCAGGTAGTAGTGTATGGATACCCGCGTTTCTGTTGCCTCTCCTGACCTTCTCCCCTACTTCCCCTCCCACCCTCTCTCGCTCTCTCACTCTCACTCTGTCTTTCTTTCGCCGAGTCCTGCCGAATGACATCCTTTAAAGCCAAACCTCTATCTTTATAGTTATGCGTCGTTGTTTCAAGCTCTTTATGCTCGACACGGGGCCCCATTAACGTTTGATTTACAACTTTCTACGAATCTATAAAGGTGACTTCAGTTCTGTCTCTCCTCTTCGCTTCTGCACCGGACCGGAGAGCGCGGTGCTGGTGAAATGGACAACTTGTTACTTTTTTCCTTCGCTTCTAACGCTTCGTCTCGCTTTCTCTCTCGGTTCGATCAGCTGTGTGGAATTCTGGAGACATCGGAGTGTGGAAAGGAAAGAAGAGGCCAATTAAATAAAAACATAATTCTATTAAAACGCAAGAGGGTAGCTTTTTTAATTTCTTTTATGAACGTTTTCATGAATTCCGAGTGCTGAGAAGGCTTATTTATTAAGCGCTCGATTGGCTCGTGTACGCAGTGCCTCTTCATTTTCAACCGAAGAAATAAGATACTACGTTCGAATGAGAATTTTGGCGATGAATCTTACGTTGAAACGAACCAACTTCCTTTTCATATTGCATTCAACGATCATAAAAATTCTTATTGGTTGTAAATCTCATCGAAATTTCTATTTCAACGGAATTTAGTCATTTGGAACAAATCTGTAAGATTTCATTTTCAACGGCGATTCGTAATAAAATTTCTTTTAAAAAAATTGTGTTCAAGATTTATCGTGTTTACGAAAGATTTGAATCGTTCGAAATAAATGAACGATTGCAGTTTAAAGTGTTAAATATTCCATTTAACGTACAAAAAATTTCGAATCGGTATTTTAAACTTAAACTAATATTAATAAATTAAATAAATTTTCTTTTTTAACAAGAATGTGTATTTAATAACTTTATTCTTAATTTCTTCGTTACCTTTAGAATGTCTTGTTTCCGGAACGAAGGAATACTTTAAGGTTAAGAACGTATCGAGAAAGCTTATATATATTTATATATATATATATATATATATATATATATATATATATATGCTTTTAACATTTACATAATATATACGTTCATGCATGACTACTAAAATGGCGATAGCAGCAAA
Organism: Dolichoris vasculosae; assembly: GCA_018907195.1. Classification (NCBI taxonomy): domain Eukaryota; kingdom Metazoa; phylum Arthropoda; class Insecta; order Hymenoptera; family Agaonidae; genus Dolichoris; species Dolichoris vasculosae. The sequence continues at coordinate 2,361,616 of JACCHY010000004.1, read as the reverse complement.
TGTTATTATAAGAAATATTAAAGCAATAAACATTTTTATATTTAAACCGGTGATACTAGTGTATATGTTTTACATTTAGATCGTTCGTTAAATATATAAAATGAAAAAATATCTTTCCTTTAAAAAACATATCTGTTATCTTATTTTACTTTATGCCCACTTTATTCATTAACGAGCTTCTTGAGCGAGGTATTATCATAAAATTCATGAGTCGCATAAATTATTTCAAACGCATCGACAATATAAAAGTATTACTCGAGATTCCCAAAAGCAGGAAAGAGCCTTTTCAACCATTACCCACAAAGGCCCGAAAACAATAAAAATGAAAATAAAAATAAGGAGAGAGAAAACCGAAGGAAACCGGGAGAGATCGGATCGGTCGATAAAATTATATCGTAGGGCCCCGTATAAAGCTACGATTGTAAAAATTAAAAATCTTCTCATAAAACGCCACCCTGCTAAGGCTGCCACCGAAAAGCTCGCGCGGGTCCTCGCGACCACCCCTATTATGATCAGATACGCGGAGATAGGAGGTATGCACTTCTGCCTTCAACTTTTTCGACTCTCCTTCCCTCCCTCTTCATACACACTATTTTATACTCATAAAATAATACGCGCGCATGTGTAACGTTGTCGCTGCTTAATTTATTTTATTGCCCTTCGAATTTTATGATGGATAGAGGTGATAAATCTGTTGCGATCGCGCTGTAAATTTTTATTTCAATAAAGTACGCCTTTTTACGATATGAGAAAAATGAAGGCCCCGAATACTTTTTCTCCGCAAAAACGATAAACAACGTGAAAATTATATATTGTAATCGCGTGCATTCGTTCCTCGTGGCAGCTATTATTTTCTTCGGTGAATCGTTCCGGAGAGTATTTTCAAACTCGCTCGAGCGATACGCGTTTACCGATCCAAACGCATTGCTTTTAAATAAATTCTTTTTTATTCCAGCTTTAAATCTTGTTCCCTCGATATCCTCTTTTTTTCATTATTTAAAAGGAATAATTTTATACTTTCATAACAAAATACGTTTGAATTTCAATTTAGTAACCGATGCTCGGATATTATAATGCTTTACGCGATAGTTTAAATGCTAATGCTTGAATTTTGTTGACAGGTATATAAATATTATACAAGAATGAAAATAATCAGAAATCTAATGAAACTTCGATAATTTTAATTCAGTCCCGTTTTATATACCATAAAATTTTAATATTTTAATCTTCGACCGTGTCCACTTTTTTATACTCCCTCTTCTCGAGTACACTAAATTAAATTAAGAAAACCGACGACGAATATGAAAATGATAAAAATCAGCGATAAAAGTGTCGTTTACACACTCGGCAATACCATTTCTAAAAATCTCGACGTTAACGCGCATTTATTTTTATAAGAGCCTCGGTAATAATAAATTCGTAGGTAATTATTTTCTAGAGTAAAAAGTATACGGAAATGCTTGGATCATCTTAAGTCACGGATGAAATAAGATCATAATAAGATCATCCGTAACTTTTGTATAAGCTCGACTCTCGTACACGTGACTCGAATCAACTTCTTCCGTATCGAAAAAAATCGCAGCTCGCGTCGGCAGAGTTGGACGTTTTACAGCCTCTCGACCTTTTATATCGGCGAATACAAATTATTATCCTACCGCCGAGTCCGAGTCACACATGCGCACACGTACTTCATCTTCTCCCGTTCTCTCTCTCTCTCTCTCTCTCTCTCTCTCTCTCTCTCTCTCTCACTCTCTTTCAGTCTTCCTTGTCTTGTACCAAAGATGTATATCTGTAAGAGACGGAAAGAGAGAGAAGTCTACGAAGTACCTATCTCTTGTCCTCGGAAGGTAGTTAACTTCTTTTTAGTCCTCTCTCGCTCTCTGTCTCTCCTTTCTCTTACCTCCGAAAACTTCTCAACCTCGAGATCATCTCATTCTTTGGGCAAGCGCGTTTTGTGGTAATTGATAAAGTGGTAAAGTGACGAAGAGAGTGACCCGACGAGAGTATGCGTATACATCCGTAGACTCATAAACGAAAAAAAGAGTGAGAGCGAAAGAGAGAGAGAGAAAGATAGACCGAGGTTGCGATGAACAGACGAATCACGCGATCCACTATTTCCTGTGCGCGGTCAATGTTTACATACACCATCGTATAAAACTGCTGAGACATGATTACGTTACAGCAATATTTGAAATGAAAGACGAATATAAGAGAGATCCAAAACCACCAATCACAAGTTTGCGAGACGGTTTATTCAGAATACGCGTTATTAACTATCCACTCATCACCGAAGCTCTACACTCGATGACTATATTATCTAATGCTACTTTTTTTTAGTTTTTTAGTTATGAAACCTTTTCATATTAAGATTTCGTAATTTCAATGCTATGATTTTAAGGATTACTTGAAACGTATTTTACATTTTTGTATATAATTTGATCGCAGACTATTTGTACCTTTAACGGCATATTTAAATACAAAAAAAGAAGTAAAAGAAGAAATATAAGATTTACGTTCACACAAAATTAATATTAAAAAATCACTGAATAAGATATTAGACTAGAATTATTAAATGTTGACATTATTTTTATTTTTTCAATAAATTCAAAAATATGAATCATCTTTTCTTCCATTTTATTAAATAACTTAAATCGTTTCACATGATCACACACACATACATATATATATATATTTTTTGTTTTTTAAATACCATTACTTCTAGAACACAAATATATTATAGTCAAATTATTGTAATTCTAACAATAACGCTTACATTGGTGTATTAAAAAATATATTTCTCTACATTGAAAATAAATAAATTTCTCAATGAACCGAAAAAAAAGTCATTCTATATAACGTATTTAAGAAATTTTCAATTTAAATTTTTTGAAAATATTGAATAATTTATGAAATAGACATTAGATAGTAAAATTGCATATTTCTAAATCATTCATATAAAATAAATTGGATAGATCGTCTGAATATTTCAATATAAAGATTATAATTCTGTAGATATTGTAGTTTTAATATTTATTTTTTGTATAAATCTTTATAACTGAATAATTAGTTGGAAGAATATATTTTAAAATAATTGAAAAAAAGCATTAGAATAGAATTAGGATAAAAGTTTCTATATTTGAAAAAAATATTCCGAGATACGGAAAAAAATATATTATTTAATAAACGAGTTTAATTAAACATTTGTATAGAAAAGTTTAAAAAATGAACATTTTAGCCTTAATATAGTTTAAGTCGATCAAAATAATATTTAGAAAATATTATTGTAATATTTTATCAACGCATTTATAATTTTAATCGAAGTATCGTGTATAAGTAATTTTATCGAATGCTATTTTTCCTGATTTATGTCGAATAGATGTACAGTGTTTCATTACAATAAAACCAGAAAAATCTTGAACATTGATTACTTAATTCAATGTTCCAACCATCTTAGTTTTCGTAAACTAAGAATAAAGAATTTATAAAATTTTAAAAATATTGTGCAATAAAAATTTCAAATAATAGAATAACGAAATTTATTTAAAATTTATATTATAATTGTTATAAGGTATTTCAAGTTTTAGAAGGTTAAAAATATAACCGATTACAATACTTCTTCACATCGTTGCGTTTTTCGTATCTTATCAACACCGCCAATTATAACTATTTCTCCCAAAAGATACACGAATCGTCGTACAGCAAACTCTTTTTCACTTTTTTGCTTTGGGATTAGTCATACTATTTAGTAGGGAAGATATCCTATTTATAAATTTATTCGTGTAATTTCGGCATATTTTAATCGATAATGATAATTGTTCGATAAATCAATTCATTCTTACCTTTTCTTTAAAAACGATAAAAATATTTTAATTTATTTAACCGTATTGTTTTGCATTTTTACTCTTGCACCGACTCGACGGAATTAAGTGCGCTAATTCGTCGATACTCGACGACATCGCGTTCGAAATAATTTAAAAATACCGAACTTTTAAAAAATTCGATTTTCGGTAATACGATAAAGGTGTAAAAAATACCATTTAAAATTATAAAATAAGCGTTATCCTTTAGAAATCCTTCGTAATTTAAAAATTGGCTCGCATACTTTATCTCGGATGGATTCGCAAAGCTCGAAAATCCGGTAGACTCGGACTCGCGACAACGGCATTTCATTATTCGCAATTTATTCGTACGAAGGAATAAGCCCGGAGGCTTTTTCTCGTGTACAAAATGAAAATTTGCCCGCACTCCGGCAGGTAAATGCCGGAGTGCACTAATTAAGTACGTGACCCACGCAAACCTCCAGCAGTGTAAAGCATATCTACTCGGGTCTCCCGAGCATTTTACGAGTCTCGATGCATCGGCATCTCGGGGCCTGGGGCCTGGGGCCTGGGGCTTGTAGCTTGGGGCTTGTAGCTTGGGGCATGGAGCCTCGGGCCTCGGGCCTCGGGCCTCGGGCCTTGGGCCGATCGCGTTCGGCGGAGCCGTATTATCGAAAGCTCCGGGAGTCGGCCGCAGCTGAATTCACCCGTCGAAAGCCGGCGTCTTGCGCCCGCGCTATCGACTCCCGGCGATCGTTCAAAAAAATTATCCGACTAACGAGGGCCGGACTACTCGGCTGGCAGCGCGTCCCCGTCCCCGTTCGGCCGCCTCTGGAATAATGATGGCTAATCGGCCGCGGCGTACGTGCTAATAGTATTCGCGATACCGAGAAAGATCACGTGGGAAGATGGCAGTGGCGGCCCGCGAGTCTGGGCCCCGAAAAAGGGAAGGGAGAACGCCTCGCGTGCGGGGCTCCTCGGAGCTCCTCGGGGCACGTGAGCGAAGAAAGGCTCGGCGAGTTGGCCGTGGATACGCGCCTGGCCCCGAAGGACAAGACCCGCCGAAGGAGGCGGCGGCGGTGCTGGAGGGAGAGGAGGTGAGAGAATATGGCGGAGCGAGAGAGGCCCCAACGAGAGGAGAGATCGAGGGTCATAGGTGAAGCCCGGCCTCTCGCCCTTCTCGCTGGGCGGGGAGGCGATCCGATCGCTGGGATTCGCTCCTTGCCAATTCCCGCTTCGGCACCGCTTCGCCACCGCTTCGCCACCGCTTCGCCAACGCTTTGGAACTCCCCTGTGCTTGTGATTTTCGTCTCGCGGGTCTGTCCACCCTCGCCACCGACGAGGCTTAATTCGATTTTAACCGGTCTATCCGTCTAATCAGTCTTTCGTTCGATGCGCGCTTTCGGCGATTCGAGTGTTGTTGGGACGCGAGTCGAGAAACGCGGAGTCTACCCCAGACCTTAATTTATCGGTCTGTATTCGCCGTAAATTCCATCTTGCCAACGTTTGCCTTCGTTGCGAATTCAAACTCTGTGGAAAGCGCAAGATGATTTTTGCGAGATTCGATCGACGGATGAGCCAATTTAATAAACGTTTCGATGACTTCGACATTTTATGCAGTAATATTTATGATATCGCGATATCGTTTCGGAACCCAAATAACTTTAACGTTCGAAGAAAATGGTATTAACGCAGAATTTCGATTTTTCATTCGTTCGAAAAAAGTTGGATGATTTTCCAAAGCGATATTCCAAAAAAATTTATTTGCAAAAAACGCATTTGTATAATTTGTCGTCTGTATCTACGTATTTACGTATTAATGTATTTATAAGTAAATACGAGCGTAACGAATTTCTCACGAATTTCTCACGAACGAATGATTTCTCCAACGAGGTAATTATTTATAAAAATAGTTCGAAACATGAAATGTGACGGAACTAAATTTATACGAACCTCTGGGTCCAAAAAATATAGCGTCCAAACGACTCTTGTGTAAAAGCGCGAAAGTAAGAATTATCTTCGATTTCCGGAAATGTATCTCTCCCTCCCTTTTAGGTCCTCATGAATTGTTACCACAACGATTTCATGGTTTATTTCGGAAAGAGAAAGACTGAAAGGATCAGAGACAGAAGAAGACTCGAAGGAAGGTAGAGAAGACTTCGGTATATATACACGAAGAGCTCGAGGAGAGTCGCCGATAATGATCTTTATGCGAGACGGGATTCAAGTTAAAATATTATACTCGTTAGAATCCAAATTGGGGTTTCTTCTCTCTTTTAAGGGGCTGTGCGTATGCCGCAGGTATTTATAATTTGAAACGCGCCTTTTTTTGATAAAGCCGCTGTGACTCGACATCTTTCTCGCGCTCTTTCTATCTCGTATGCATGTATCAGAATTAAAATACGAAAGAAAGAAAACCCGAGTTGACTTTGTTTTGGCGAGACGACACCTTCGAATTAAAAAACTTGGCTCAAATAATTTTTTTCCATTGCGGCGTTATCTATATAATTTTTTCAATTTTGATTCTTATTTTTATTAAATTAAATATATATTATACGCTTTTTCATTTTATATTTATTTTTACGAAGCGAACAAAACATATAATTAGAAATTCAACAAAGAATGTCGAAGAACACTTTTTAAAAATATTTATCGTTCGATTAGATTATATATTTATCACGAGTATTTCTCACGAATTAATTTGCTTACTTAAATATTTTTAATATATGCGTCTTCGCTATTTTTCGATTATCTACCAAACATAATGGCGTAACGAGTAATTAAAATATCAAAACTTGTTTTTATAACTTTACGGTGAGGCTACGTATTTCATTGTAAGTATCATAACGAAGATAAAATTTCTATAGGCATGCGAATATTCCGGAAAAAATTTTTTATTACGATCATAACGCTTTACGTATAACGCGATACAATACCACAGATAACGCGATCTTACCGCTTTCTCATCGCGACGAACGCAATTAAAAACAACGCATTATTTAATTTTAATAAGGAAACCTCCCATTAAGAGAAACGTTATAGAAAAATCAATGAACGAATAAGAGCGAAGTTATCTAAGCGTTTCATCCACGAGCTTCCGCCATTTTAATTCACGAGAGAAGCATCGCTTCTCATTGTACAACGCGCGGACATAGAATTGAAGACCCGGAGTCAGCTTCGTTTACGACGGAACTCAAATGAGAGCGCCATCCTCGCAGCCGTACCCACACAGGGGAACATGCACACAAACAAAACCATGTACCATAATACGCGTTGGTTGATGCAATCGAGAAAGAGAAAGAAAGCAAAGCAAGAGCAAGAAAGACAACGTACATACGCGCGGGCGGGTATACCGATCGGGAATTAATTACGCAGCGATACGCGATTGGAAACTGGGCCCCGGAGCAGCAGCAGCAGCAGCAGCAACAGTAGCAGCAGATCCTCCGGCCGGTTAGATTCGCAGGATAATCCACCTAAACGTGCCGGACCACCGGCATCGACGGGGGCGCCACCACGACAGCAGCAGCGGTCCCGCAATATAGGCGCATACGTTTATAAGAGGAGGGCGATATATAGCAGGAGACGGTGCCGGTGGAGGATGAGGAGGAGGACGATGAGGAGGATGAGGAGGAGGAGGAGGAGGAGGGGGAGGAACACGCGAGGGAGAGGAAGGATCGTACCAACGACGAGGCTCCGACGCGCCGCTGTTCTTTTTAATTATGTTTATAATCAACACGCTGGCATGTCTATGGTAATCGTACCCTCTCCTCCCTCCGACACACATGACGCACTCGCACACTTACACACACGGGCTCACCGAGCTTACATCGCACTCCGCGTCTCTCGAGATTTACAAGGGCTAAAGCGAATCCGTTGCTGCTGTCGTTGCGCCCAGAGCCTCGATCTTGGAGTTGGCAATGAGTCGCGTTAGTGACTCTTAAGAGAATCTTCTTAAGGACCTCGGATGCTTTACTAAATCAGTCGTGGTGAATTTTGCGACGAGTCCTCGACGTCGTTCGCGGGTTTGCTCTCCAACGCGAATAATTGTGGTCCGTCTGCGCAGCGGTTCTCGAATCTATGGGGATGATCGACTTATTTTCGTTGCGAATGAAGAACGTATTGTTCGACGCGCTTTTAAAATGCGATCGCTTGATTTTGAATAACTTGGGATTGAGTTTAGATATTCTTTTCGATAAAATTTGCACGGAAATGAAAAAGGTCGTACGAATGTTTATTAATATCTGGTTGAATTATGCTAAAAAAATATTATGCTTGTAAAGTATTTTGAAATAAACTGACATTAATATTTTATTTATCCACCTTTAATTCCCATCGTAACAGAAAAAAGAATTAAATTACATAAAAAAGGCATTCGTTTAGAACTTTTTCATATTTTTTATATATTTTTAATTTTTTATTTTAATATTAAGCATTCGGTAATAATATTAATTTATTGTAGTTGAATTTTAATATTATAAAGCAATAGCGACGATAAAAACAAAATATATTTATTCTTATTATAAATTTTCACAACTTATAATTATTCAATTCATTCGTAATAGTAAACATTGTAAGAAAGAAATAAATAATAACATTTAAAACCTCAAAGATTTAATTGGTAATTTCAAATTAAAATTTACTAGGAAGCATAAAAATCGTGTAGTTGTAAGTATCGATAATAATCGGATTATTTATTTTTTAAGAACTAAATAAATGAAAAAAATTTTAAACATTCAAATTTTTTAAATAATATCAAAACAATTAAACGATTCACTGAATGTTTTTCATTAGAAAGTAAAAGTAGTATGTAAAATTTTAATTTACGAGGTCAAATAAGTTTATATCTACTTAGTTCCAAGTTATGTACATTTAAAATTAATGAAAATGTAAATTTTATAGTCGGCATATTATAATCAGTACAATTAAATGTTTTTTTTTATTAATATTTAGTTGTATATCTTAATGCCAATAACAGAGAATTAATTATTTGACCTTTCGATAAACATTTTACCTTACATTTTTATTTACCAAAATATTAATTATACCATTACTGTATTTATTTATACTCATTTATTTTTGTTCTAGTTTAATTGAAGGTTATTTATTATTTTTAAATGTTGTTAAATTAATAAAATACATGTTTTAAAAACATGTTTCATTAATATTGCATGATATCTTTCTCGAAGTTTCAAAAAAACGTGTAAGACCTTATCTTTGATAATCTCCTTGTAAATAAACTGAAGTCAATTTTAAATAGTACAACATATGTTTTACCTATGAAAATATATAGTTTTATCGTTAATTAATTTAAATATATATAATTAAATCGGTAAGTATAATAAAAAATCGATTACCGTTAAAAACATAAACATCGGTGTTACAAAATGTCACGTTTATAAGAATTGGAGAATTTTCATGTTTTTAATTTTGTTAAATTAAAATTACCAAAAAATACATTGTAATAATTTATTAAATTTTTGATTCGAAGACTCGACAAATATATTATCAAAATTCTTTATTATCAATTATTAGATGAATTTTTTAATACGTATTAAAACATTTTAGATTATATTTCTACGCAAGAAAATATTTTTAATAAAATTATAGAAACAAGAATCGTTGAACAATAGCTTCGAAATTTCCATGATAATATAGCTACAGAATTCACAAACACTGATTTCCATTTCAAATTACATAATCAGTCTTTCACTAAAACTAGTAGTATGTTAGCTCTCATGGCTTTCAATGCTTATTATAAAAATCACGATTATTTTACTTTTGTGAATTCGAGGAACAGGAAACAATAAGACTTATTTAGTCAAATTTTTTCAATACTTAAAAATACAATGAATAGTATGAATTATAAGTAAATGATAAGTAGCTTAAGAGCTTTAGAATTTTTAATATAACCATATACAGTCTTTGTATCTATAAAGCTATGCAAAATATATCGTTAACAAATAAATGGATGTTTTAAATTATAATCCCTAAAAAAGATCTAAAATATAAAGAGAACTCGGTAAAAGATAATACTAATTATAAAGTAAATATCATCGAATGAATTTTATCAACGTTGATCACCTTTTTTTTTTATTTTACTCCGAGTTTACATATATATCTATACACAAAATATTATTTCGTATCGAATCGATGCCGTCGATGGTAAAACTTAGCACGGCGAATTTGTACAAAAACAACGAAGGACTAATCAAATTAACCGCTCGAAAGTTATAAGAGATTAAATTTAGATACCGTATTAACGAAACAATCATTAGCATTCCATAATCGAAAGAAAAAAATGAAACGGCGCTTACGTTCACTACTGCGATCCTTTTCATGAATCAAGCAATTCTCGTACCTCGGGGTTTCACCTTCCGAAATCAAGAAACGGCCATCAAGGAGAAGAAACAGCAGTAGCCATTATATTATCGGAGATCATCGAGGCGTTATAGGTGGACCGATTACATATATGGGATGTCATTCGTGCGGACTCTGTTTCGAGTGGTACCTGCCTCGTCATGCAAACTCGCAGACACGCGAGTCGAGCCGAGCACGTGCTACCAATGCCGAATGTAGGCAGACAAGCGGCCAGTCGAGCTTCGCTAATGACGCGAACGTAGATACCACCGATGCCTCTAATTAATTCCGGCTATCTCGGACCGATACCTTACTAATGCCTTCCCATCCAAGCTTTAGCCCGACTTAGCTCTCGGCTTCCACGATAGCGAGCCGTTGGTGTATTTGGTTTGTCATCGGTTTCCGCTTCGAAACTTCGAAATAGAAAGCCGTTATACTCCATCTTTACTTTCTCTCGAAATTTTTCTTTCCGCGAAACGAACGAGCCTTGGACCTTTGCTCGAGCCCGTACTTACACTTGTATTCGAGTACCTTCGATCAGGGTATTTTCTTCAGGGTATTTTCGATACACGGTATTTTCGATGTTGAAAGCTGCCGCAAAAGTAACCTACGGATTTTTATTGCGCTTCAACTCGATACCGTATTATAAATAGCGTTCGTTAGGAGCAACGATGGTACATTCGAGGTACGACTGTGAGTCAACTCATCGATCGTAACGTCCGTATTTTTTTCTTAAACGCGTATAAATCGTAGGTACGAATACAATGCTCGTAAAGATTTACGATAAATAACGATCGAGTAATTTGAATCTGCGTTTGTAAAATTATTTATTCTACGCGTTCCAACCGTTGATACGTAAAATATTTGCATCTCGGAAAAATATCGAGACATCGAATATCTATTGCGAAGACAAAAATTTCTTCTTGAACGATATCGAAGAATGTTAAAGGTCGAAGCACGGGAAAATACGGATCTGAAAAAGATTATTGTTATCGAAACAAATTAAATGCGCTACACGGTGAAATGTAATGGAAAGCAAAGTAAACGGCTAATTTTCCGTTACGGTATTCTACTCGAGCATCGAGTAAAAATGGAGCATCTCTCCGACTCTACCCCCAAATTAATAATAAAAGACCGTATAAAAATATCTCGCATGCATTATTCAAGGTTAAAATTGCTTGTACCCTCGGTAGGAGGGTGCGTAAAATGTAAAGAAAAGAAATGAATGGAAATCAGGCTGCATTCTTCCGGAAAACGGATGAGCGGTCCATGAATAAAAGGGCGAGGAGTGCGTTTATGACACGCGCGAACTCCGCGGCAATACGCAGTCCCGAAAAAAAAGGGGGAGGCTCGGTGGGTAGTCCGTGGGGTGTTTTGCTCGGGAATAAATTACGGAGCTTGGGGTGACGGTGCTTATTATTGACTAATAGACGGACAAACAAGCGGCTCACGCCCACCAGAGCCCGAGATAAGCTCTCGATTAACATCGGTGAGCGTTATGAGATTATTACGGAGCAGTCGATCCGAGCTCCGACGCTTACGTGGGGGATAGTTTCGCGTAATTAGTGATGTAGCGATGTTCCGAACTTCCGAACGCAATGCACGGAGTCCTCCGGACGATCGATCGTGGAATATTGTAGAATATTTTTAGATCGATGGAATGGTGCGGGTAGAAAGGAGTAGAAAGGATCGGAGTAGAACGATTCGCTGCAAAGTCTTTTTCGCCGAATGTACATCTCGTTATTCTACTTTATATTTGTCTTCTTCGAATAACTAGCATACTTTCAAATAATGTACGGTAATTTTATTTCTGCAATAAAAGAAAAGTTAGTACACATCGTTGCGTCTGTAAGATAACACGTTTCACCACTTCTCCTTATTCAGTGCCAATGCTTCTTTGTTCAAAGTCATTTACCAAGTACAGAAAGACGATTTAAACCGTGTATTTAAAATTCTCTATAAATGGATCTCTTATACGTATTTACGCGTTTCTCGTACGAACGTTCATCGCTATTAGCTCCAATGATCGATTTATATAAATTCTTATCGAAGCCGCCGCGTCCTCGCGATCGAACTAATAATATCCGTAAGTACTCGGACGCATAGATTTTTTTACGAGACGCGTTCTTGAAAAGCCCTACGCACCGAAGAGATGATAAAAAAATGGCCTCGGGGAAAAAGGAAAAGCGAAAAAATGAGCTTTTCGTAAATATAGAAAAGAAAGAAAATACAAATTCCCCGGCAAAGAAACAGGAAGAAGTTGAGTTGGAGCAGTGGAGAACACGGAGACAACGACGAAGAGAAAGAAAGAGGGTGGAGGGAAAGGGAGGAGGGAAAGGGACGGCTTATACACTCCAAGGGCCTCTCTCTTCAATTTGGACGACTCGCGGCACTCGTCGTACTCCTTTCCCCCATCCTCCGTACGCTTGGTGCAGTCAAGGCCGCTTCGAATCTGGACGCATAAACAAGCCAGGGATCGTGGACGCCCATCACTCCCTATAATAACAATAAGACTCGCTGTCGGTTGTCGTCCACCTCCTCGCAGTCATCCAAGCCTTTACTCCGCTTACCGACCTTCGGACGCTGCGACTTCCCTCCCCGTCGTCGACGTGCCTCTCTCGCTCTCTCCTCCTTGAAATCCCACGTGATTACGAGGCACGGAGAGAGTCTTCACAAATCACTCCTTCTCCTTTTTCCGAGGCTATACGCCGATTTTTTTCGGTGCCCCTCTCCTTCCGTTGCACTCCCGCGAGTCCCTCGGAGCGAGTCGAGACGGCAACGGTGGCATCGACGGCGGCGGTGGCGGCGGTGGCGGCGGTGGCGGCGGCGGCGGCGGCGATCCAGTAGCGACATAAATCTATATCATACGCTATAGTCCTCACTCGGCGTTGTCGACCGAAGAGAGGAGAAAAGGCAGGGGAGGAGGCGGAGAGTGCGATGGCATATTTATGCGCGTATTGGCAAAACTTGGCACACGAGCTACGGAGCAGCCAACGGCTCCTCGGCGATTCGACGTTCTTTCCACCATCGCCGCTGCCGCCGTCACCGCCACCGCCGTCACCGCCACCGCCTTCACCTCCGCCTTCACCTCCGCCTTCACCACCGCCTTCACCGCCGCCGTCACCGCCGCCGTCACAGCCGCCGATTATCATCCGCCTCTTCTCCCGCCATTGTTTATTGTTTCATATTTTCGAATTTTATTGTTTAATTACGGATCGATTAATAGCCGGCATATTGTTACCGGCAACAATCGGCTCCACGGAATTTCATTCGTCTTCGGGGCTCCCGATTCCTCCCTGCCTCTTTCGGCGGGCCGCTTGATCGTCCGGGAGCCCGGGCGCGCGATTTGTAGCGCCCGTTTTTCGTTTATCGAAAGAAACGAGCTTTATGAAACACGCAAAAAATGTTCGCGCGGGATGAAAAAGGCCGAACGCCCGTCGGGGTCCGATAATGAATGCGCAGCGCACGAGTATACGCGATACGTTCGAAAATCAAAAGACGTACGCTCGCGCGCACCAACGCAAAATCTCGGGGAGATCTTAAACTCGCGAAATCGCTCTTCGGGCATTTCTCGGATTCCCGAATCGCGGCAGCAGCGCGCTTTTGCTCCCCCCCGAACCTCTCTCACCTCCCCCCGTCCACCTCTCCTCCACCTCCCCATCCACCTCCCCATCCACCTCTCCTCCACCTCTCCTCCACCTCTCATCCACCTCCCCTACACCTCCTCCCCCCGATCTCCTTGTCCCCGAGGCACGCAACACGAAAATCATTATTGCAAGGTCGTAAATCGAGGATCTTGCTCTGCCTCTCTTCCACCCTCGACTTCGCCGCGGCACATTTGCGCGATTTCAATGCGAGACGCGCCGCGGAGACTGAATGGGGAGGGAGATGAGAAAATACACGAACGCGCAGATATTTTGTAGTAGAATCAACCGTTTCTACTGATTTATAAGCCTCTTTTTTTATAGGTAGCAACCTTAATTAGATGTGCATCGTATTTTAATCCAACGTTTTAACAATTTTTGGCATCGGTGTAATAGATTTCGAGGTTATTCCGTGTTTCTAATTCCTCTCGAACGAGCGATGCGATATTTCTGATTTATGGTAATAGATTGTCCTTCGCCTTTTAAAAAACTTATCGCTAAACCTGTCTACAACGTTACACGAAATGCTAAAATAAAGTTACAACAATTTATTGCTCTAACCTTCGTATACGTAAGAAGAATACCGTCAAAGTTCACCAATTAACGCGGAAAGTAATTGCTTATTTAAACTTGATGAACATAAATTAAAAATACGTACTTGGTGTACATAAATTTAAATACCAACGTTTAACCACCAAGGAATATGTTATCCGTGCTTATTTAATTAGATTTGGAAAGTTCGATCGAGTGTAGAAGTAATATATATGCGTATGTATTTGCTATTTCATACATCGATAATCAATTGGCTCGTTTTCGAATAAAAATGCGTTACACAAAGTATGAAACGAATATCAAGTATTTCTTCAAATCGTTTTAGAAAGTGGAAAAATAAAATTCTCTATTCCCTCGATAAACCTTTGGGTTATTCGTTAGTAAATAGACAGAATAAGGGGTAATTATGAAAATTAATAGAGATCGTATTTTCGAAAACAGAAGACGAATAAATTCTCCGGACGTAAAAAAAAATTAGTTAAATAATTATAAGATCGGTAGAATCAACGATACGGAACATATATAGAGTCGTATTACAATTTTACCCACGACTAATCCATTACGAATCGATTTCTCTTTATTACGTAATATATAATAAGCAATAACTCTACAAGTAACGAGCAAACAATTTAACAGCGTCTACTTAGAACCGCTATAATGACTCGTCTTTCATTCGCGATGAGTACGTCAACGCGCATCAAAGCATATCCAACCTCCTTCCTTACACGGAACGCACATAGAATAAAAAGAAGAAACATCTCTAAGTATCGCTTTAATGCAGCCACTTAAATAAATATTCGCGATCATGAGAAGAACGACTTCTTCTTATCCTATTCCCGCGTGCATTACGGAAACCACGACAAAGATACAATGTGTTACAGCTCGTGATCTTCTCCAAGATTTTCGCGACGGCTTTTCCCTCGCCTGTTTAATAAAGCACCAAAATTCGCGAAAATTCACAAACCCGTGACTCACCGACGCGATATTTTCAAAGTTTCAATTTCCATCGTTTAGTTCATTTTCTCGGTAGTTGATCGAGGTCTTCGTTGTTATGACGAAACGCGATCTCATTTTCGAGATGTTTTTCTCGGTATATTCAACGAAGACAGATTTAGGATTCGTGTAATTAATTTACTATCGGAAGCTATTTTTATATCTTGTATTTAAAGTTTCCATCTTTGTACATTTCGATGTATCGAGTTTTCTAATCTTATTTTTAAGACATCCATCTTTTTGCTAAATGTCGGTTAATATATTTGCAACGCGAACGATTTCGTCGTTTAATGCGATGACAGATTCAAAATTTGTTATATTAATTATATTAATATATATTATATTAAAATTATAAACGAGTACGGATTTAAAGGACGGATCAATTTTCATTTCATTTTATCGATCGCGTATGAAAAGTTGGAAAAAGTCTTCCAACTCGACGACGTTAATTTGAAATGCTAAAAATCGAGCCAACTTATCGCTCCAGCGCTGCATACGATATTCGAATCGAACTGGAAGGATTTGAACTCGGTAAAGGAAAAAAGAGACGGAGTAGGAGATAGAAAAGGAAGAGGGGTACGAAATTTCGCGCGTCGTCGAAATCGGTTTTTACTCGAGGGTAGAGGAAGAAGCGATCCTTTGCTCTACGCCCGAACGAAGCGACGAAGAAAGAGAGGAAGAGCGGGATCGAGCGAGGTGAGAGAGAGGGAGAGAGAGGGCGAGAGAGGGCGAGAGAGGGAGTGAGAGGGGAATGAAAGAAGGAGAAGGGGAGAGAGAGAGAGAGAGAGAAGCGACTCCGGGAGACCGGATTCGCGATTTCCCATGGCGGAGATTCTCACGCCGTAAATCAAGCCGCCGCTGCTTTGGTCGGCTGCTGTGTGTAGTGTGCGCGAGGCGCGAGCAGCGGCAACTCGACTCTCTCGCGACGATTTCATTGTTTTCGGGGGAGGGACGGAGAGGGAGGCCCCTTCGGAATTTGCGGAGTGTCCGCCAGGATCGTGAATTAGAATATCGTCGGGATACATGGAGGTACGCGCGAGACGCGGGGCAAGGGCGAAGAAGATCGTTATCGAATAGCGCACGCGTTTCATATGGATTTTTGTAAGCGCGGCCACGATCAAACGGGCCCCGATTTTTGCCGCGTCAGTCTTAGTTCGAAGCTGCGCGGTAGCAAATATGCAGCAGCTTGGCAAAGAAATCGCCCCTTTGCCAATGATT
The DNA here is from genome assembly GCA_018907195.1 of Dolichoris vasculosae. Lineage (NCBI taxonomy): Eukaryota > Metazoa > Arthropoda > Insecta > Hymenoptera > Agaonidae > Dolichoris > Dolichoris vasculosae. The sequence continues at coordinate 2,345,034 of JACCHY010000004.1, read as the reverse complement.
CTTTCATTGGCACGGCCGGACAATCACGAACGCGGTTAATATGCACATTTCGTGTACCCGTTGCTTTCCTGCTTTTCCAGGACTTACGAGGCGTTCGAAAATGTAAAACTAGAGTCTTTGTACGAAGCCTGGCAGACGAGACTCGAATGCAGCGGATGTACGTTTAACGCGCGGATACTCGAGGTATTAAAATACTTTTAACGATGTAAATTACTTGAGAAGTTAATTAAGACGCGCTAAATCCAAACTATATTTCAAACGAATTACTCCCGTTTTTATTTACCTTTTTTTAATATTTCCCAAGTTTTTAGCTTCGAAATGCACGGTATCGTACGATTAATTCATTTTTTACGCAAACTCGTTAGTCCGCGTTCCATAATGCTTAAATTACACGGCCCAAAAGTGTGAGAGTTATCGGAAATCAAGTTGTGTAGTTTTTAACGGAGAAAAACGAAACTTAACGATTTCGACGCTTGAGAACCTTAAATTTAAAATATAATCATACTTTGCATCATCGTACTTCGATTCTAAAATTATAACATTTTTAATCTTACACTCGGATGTGAAAACAAATAATAAAGATATCGATAGACTTTATCGAAGCCAACCAAAAATATTCAATTTTTTTTACCAATAACGATCCTAATTTTTTCCATAAACTTACGTTAAGATAAGTTTATTTTACAAAAATGGAATAAATTACGAGCGGTAAATGTTTGTAACGTTGAACAAACGATCGATACGAATAAGAACGTTGTATATTACATAAATAATATTTCATCGCAAATAACATTAATATAAAATTCGCTTATTAAAAAATATATAATTTACTATTATATCCTTATTTATCCTTATTTAAATACAATCGAACGATCGCGGTGAACCTTAGTCCTGCGATCGTATACGTCCCACTCTAATTCGTCACGGTGACTTTGTCGCATCTAGCCAACCTCGTTCCGGCATCAACTTTGCTAATATGTGCTTTCGTATGAAAAGAGCGAAGAAAAGGATGTACCGTAGAAGAAGGGCCAAAGACAAAGAAAAAGATTCGCTATATGGACGGCCCCACGCGAGATGTATCGCTCTGCCGACTGTTAATAAGACGAGACAATGCCTGGGACGACGAGACTTCTCTCTCTCTCTCTCTCTCTCTCTCTCTCTCTCTCTCTCATTCTCTTTCGTTCACCTTGCTATCTAAGTTCATGTACATACGTATCCTCGTGCGTACCAACACAAGCGCAGGCAGAGGCGGGCGGTGACACAGGTCCGAGGATTGCACGCACTCGTGTGGGAAGAGGCACCAGGCGTTCATATGTTTATTAGCCGGACCCGCGCATAAATAACGTGGCCATAAGGCATAAGAAAACGAGGAGAAGAAAAGGGTGAAAGGAGAGGATCGTAGCTCGATGTGTTTGCGAGTTCGCCTCGTGTAAGTATGCACACACACGCGCACGAACGGAGGAGTCTGCCTCCTCGATGAGGAGCCTCTTATCGGGATGGAACTAGGGAATGGGGGAGCGAAAGAGAGAGAGCGAGAAAGAAGATGGACAAAAAGGGGGATTCCCTCTTTTTTCGTCCTTCTCCACTTTGCCGTGTTTCTTCTATTCCTCTGTCCTCTGCACGGGAGTGGATTGCCGGAGTAAATTGTCACACGCTCGAAACTCGCCGCTCCATCTACCTTTCCTTCGTCCTTTTCGCCGCGGCGTATCGAAGGAATTGGGAAAAAGAGCGAGAGAGCTATGGACCCATGGCCGAGGTGACGAAGGCACGACAAAGAGGATAGCACGAGTTGGATGTAAGGTAGCAGCAGCGAAGAACGGGTCACTTTGTACGTCAAGTCCGAGGACTCGTACGTCCGTTGCAAAATCTTTATGACGAATTCCTTCGATCTACCGGATTCCGTTTTTCTTGCATACGAAAAGAAAGTGTCCGAGCGTTAGAATAAATAAAATACGTTTTTTTTTAAACGATACGAATATGTATTATATTTGAACGTAGTAGATTTCGTAGTTGCACGAAATTATCGAAATATCAGTTTTTTGTGTAAAGGTCGAATTAGCATAATAAAATATATAACTGAGTTGGAACAACTTTGATATATTTTTCAAAATACTGTAAGATTTTATCTTACGAGCGTAATAAATCACATAAAAACGTTGAAATACCAATATTTTGGTACCTGATATCTTTAAAGTGAATTAAAAATTTAGGAAAAGAAAAAACCAGCGTCCGTAGGATATTATGCTTATCTTACAAAACATTTTTTAAAATACGATTTAAAATGCCTGACTCGCTTTCTTTGTAGAGCTAATAATTCATTTTCCTCGAAGTCAAAATTTATTCAGCTTACAAATATAGTTAATCGTGAATTTAAAATCACGATTTTTCCTACCGAGTTACGTTTTTGACACAATATATAACAACGTTACACGAACTCCCAATATACATTTATATATTTAGGACGTACACCGTCCGTGAATAAGAGCAAAGAGAAGAGAAGAGAAAGACCCAAAATAAAGCGACAATCGGATGGTGCGGAGGTGGACCAGAGCAAAAAAAAAGACTGCAAGAGTGAGAGGAAGAGAAAGAGAAAGAGAGAGAAAGATGGTATCTGAAGAACTGAACAGTGTTATAAGAAGTACTGAAAGGAGTGTCTCTCTTTCTTTATACCCCAGTATCCTTTTCCTCTCGCTCTCGTTCGTCTCTCTTTCTGGACACAAGAACACACACGCATACAAAAGCAAGAAGAGGCAGAACGGAAGAGAAGAAGCGGAGGAAAGGCAAGATTAAGAAGGATTGAGAAAGAGAGGAAGATGGCGAAGCGAGGGAGAGGCAAAGAGAGGCAAAGAGAGCCAAAGTAAGAGAGAGAGAGAGAGAGAGAGAAAGAAGGACACCCGGAGGACCTACCTAATTTACCTCCCAGATAATGCGGCATAATTAAAGCAAAATGCAACGTCGCTGGCAATTAAAACAAATTTATGCGAGCGAGATCCGCGATCGGAGGCCCGAGTAGCGGCGGCCGGCCAACCGGAGAAAGAGACGGCGAGTTTATATGCGGGCCCAAAAGCAAACTTTCTCGCAACCACGTCGTCGTTGTCGTCCGAATCTTTCTCTCTCTATCTTTTCTCTTCTTCGTCTTCTTCGCTTTCTCTCTCTCCCTCTCTCTCCCTCTCTCTCTCTCCCTCTCTCCCCCACGTTCTTTTCCCTATACGCGAACGTGTATGCGAACGTGCAGTTATTGGCGACGGCGCACACCGAAGCTGACTCATGCGCGCGATCCTTGGGTCCGTTATTATTCTTCGCGAAATTCCGCGACAGCCGCCAGAATCCGAGGGCTGCCTTTGTTCGATTACTCGAGTACGCGAGTCGAGCGTAGAGTCCGCGACCGAGTCCCCGAGCATTTTTCCTGTACAATTTTGCAACGTATCGCTCCTGCGCTCATAATTCGCCTTGGGTTTCGCTTGTTTTCAAAATCTAATTAATTTCGACCCGCGATCGAGGTTGCGTTCACCAGCTTATTCATCCAGACGTTGGTGTACGAGCGCGGGATACAATGCAATACGCGATTCACGCGTAAATTCTGTAAAAACATTTATTACGTCGAAAATACTACTTTGTAGCAAACGCTAGTTTCGTTCGGAATAAACAAGAGTATTTGTTTTGATATAATTATACCTGTTTTATCGCGGTTCGCTTTCATGGAATGGAAGATACATCCCATAATTTAACGCAAAGAATTCACGTTAAATATCAAACCCATTATACGAAACCTAATAAATATAAGTCGAATCAATAAGACGTATGCGAGGATCCTCGTAACGCCATATATTATAAAATCAATAATAACTTAAATCGATGGGAAAAAAGCCGCAAGATAATGAATCTTTAAGAACTAGGAAACCTTACCCGGACACTGGCCAATCGCCTCCAGAAATCGAACAAAGTTAATAGCATCAAAGCGTTTTATACTTGGGATCTTGTTTTCCCGCGAGCTTCGTAAGAACGTAGGCGCGTCTCCCGGTGAATTACGCGCGATTGCCTGGGTCACGACTCGGCGCTTTAAGTATGATCAACGAGATTCCTCTTCGTGGGTAGGGAGAGGGAGCGAGCGAGCGAGAGAGCGAGAGAGCGAGAGAGAGCGAGAGAGCGAGAGAGAGCGAGAGAGAGCGAGAGAGAGAATTTCCCGCATCAACAGGTTGCCATAAAACGTGGCTGCGCCCTGTCATAATATTATATATACAGCCATAACCGAGGGTGAATCCCTTGCGCGAGCGCCTCGAGAATATACAGAGAGAAAATTACGATCTCTGGATATGTATGTGTATATTATGTATACATTGTACGCTCCCTGGATGATGGAATAAGCGTTATGCGTGTACACGGAGTCGTCGACTCTTCCGAGTTGCGTACCGTTATACAATATACCTGTTGATTTTGTCATGGAAAAATTAATGGCCGACCCGAGTCTGTGTTTTTATGATATATCGTAGTTGCTAAGCTTTTTTTATCGACTACGTGGATATTTTTCTTAAATGGATGACTAGTTTTCTTTTCATGGATAATGCAGTTAACTAGGACCTTCCCTCTTGCGAGTATCAAATTTAACGTTAAACTTACGAGACATACGTGTACTGCATTAGTATCATTGTACATTTTTTAAATCTATTAATTTAATCACCGATTATAAAATTTCTTCAATTTAAAGGAATTTATGTTTAAAATGGAAGATAAAATGATTAACTTTACTCGAAAGAATAAATCTTGAGCGTGTTTACGAATGAATAAGTTTCATTGAATAGAAGAAATACTTTTGAATTAAAAATAAGATTCTCGTATTATTATGTACAATAAAAATATATTTAAGATGTAAATGGAAAAAACATTTTCGTTCGAGTTAACGTTTGGAATACGTAATAATATCGAAGACTTATGTTTGGAAGTTAATTATTTTTGTATTATCATTTTAACCTAACGCGTGTAGGATAATTTTTCAAATAGTTTTATTCACCTCAATGCTACAGTTATCGGTAGATACAGAATTTGAACTATAGTTTATCAACTTTTTTTATAGATAAAAAAACGTCGATGTTGGATAAACGTTCGGTTATTTCAAAGAATAAAGTTTAAAGTAAGTATCTGTTTATTGTATGTTCGAAAACTATCGTTAAGCTATTATTAATAAGAATGTATAGATAAAATACGAAAGATAATTGAACGTTACTTTTGCATCGGTTATTTTAATATAAATTTACTCTATTACAAAGAGCTTTATTCGTTGGACCGATAATTACGTTACGTTATTTATATATAATATACGACAATAAAATAATTTTACTCGGTAATTCCGAAGCTAAAATAATATATTAATGGATTCACTTGCATAATAATAAAACAGATCCCGACGAGAAATAATTATGTAGCGCAGGTTTCGAAATAATTTTCAAAGATTATGTAACGAATAAACAATTATTTTGATACTTTATCAAAGTAAAAAATTTATCATTATAATTTTAACGATAACATCTTACAATTTCAAGAATTCATCCAAGTCGCAAATTTATTCGTAAGGTTTTTATTTATCAAAATAGGCATATGTAGCTATAAACATAAAATTCATACAAGGAAATAAAGAAATTTTAGTCTCCTCGAATTTACGTTGGAATGGCAAAGATTTTATAATAGGTAGGTAAAAGAATATTCGCGAATACATTCCATCTTCCGTGTCATATAAGTCTGGAGAGTAGCCTTATTAACTCATCGAAGCTCGGGTAATAAAGCATTTTGATACCGTTGGTCAATGGAATTATAAATAACGACAGGTAAAAATATTGGCGTACGCCTCTCGGTGCCTCCACGGGCTTACGCACGCACGCACACTTCCAAGCGGGCGAAGCTCATCAATTATGCGGCTAGATAAAATCCATAAATTCTGTCCTCGCGTCAGCGTCAGCGTGAGAATGACCCAGCTCTCGTATTATTTTTATAAATTCTCGCGGGCTCACGGCACGGCGATTGACTTCCAGATGGTAGTGCCCGGTTCCCAGTAATATGCTAATACATTTGAAATTTCTATTTAAATTATGGAACATTAAGAAAGAGCCCGGAGATATGGCTTGCGCTTGCCTCCCATAACCGTAAAGCCCCGAGAAAAACACGCTCACGGTGCGATTAGGAGCCGTTTGACGCGAGATGATGTACCGACCTTGAAGCTGATAAGGGGACGTCGGAGAAGACGAGGCGGACAGGCCGGGACGTAGGAATAAAGGCCAGGGCGACGCGGCACTCGCGCATTTATCGGGATTTTTGATAAATAAAATTATGAGAGGACCGGTCTCTCTCTCCCTCTCTCCCTCTCTCCCTCTCTCCCTCCCGCTCAATCTCGCCCCGCGTTTCGTTATTCCCTCCTTCGTGCGCGCGCTATCGCGCCGTTGGTCCACGTACCCGATATATATATGGCCGCGCCGCGACAATAATTCAAAAGTATTTACGAGCGCGATAAATTATTTAACGTATATCGCGCGCAAAGGCTATCGGTGACATGGCAGCGTATATGAAACACGACGCGGACGCGGGTCGCGAGCTCGCGATGCGCCCGAAAGTGTGAAACTGCCCGAGGCGCATCCTTTTTTTTCCTCGTCTCCGCTTCTACGCTTTCTTTACCTATTCCTAGGCTTTTCCGCTCTGCTCGAGTTTCGCGCGATTCCTTTAACGATCCTTTTATCGCCCGACTTTTTTTGCGCGGCGCTTATCCCGACGCTTACACGGGAGGGCGGTAAATCTCGCGGGGAGAACTTCATTGCCGAACCGAGGATACGAATCTTTGCGTTACGATATTTTATATCGCTCGGTATTTCCTGAACCCTACCACCCTACACCTACTTTGATGTCGATGCCGATGACGATGCCGATGACGATGCTTCCGGCGCCAGTCCGAGCCTTACATTCGACCGTCTTCGCGCGCGAAAGGAAAGGAAACGGTCCTTCTTCCGAGGCTGATACTTCGTAACTTTCGGACTGGTCACATTCCCGTGATATATTTTTATTAATACTTTCAGTGACTCATCCAACGATAGCGTTCCATTGGAATTCGATAATGGGGCTTTTAAAAGTTTAACATAAAATTTAATGAGCTATTGTTGTTGCGATAAAACCGACACAATATCTAATACAAGTTCGTACCTCTCGTAAAATTTTATTAAAAAATATGCTCTACCCGATCTTTATCGATGCAAAACGACGATTATTCAACTTTTTCCGAGAGATGATCGTTGGAAAATCCTTTCCTTCTTTCGCATTGCGTTCAACGCATCGATGACTTTAAAATCCGAGTAAGTAATTTACATTATTGCGCCGCTCGTATTCGTTTTATAAAGAAATTTCTCTTGGTATTGGTCATTAAATTCTTGAATATTCTTTATTATCGAGTGTATAATATTTTTTACTTTCAATTAAGATTAAATTTCAGTTTTAATCAAACTGATACAATAAATATAATGATGTAAAAAAAGAAAGTTTGGAAATTATGATTATCGTAGTAATGAATCAGGGGGAAGCAGGAGATTTTTATGTAAACTTCTGATACACTGAAATTTATTTGTTTTTATGAGTGCGACATATATTTATGTGATAATATCAGCAAATTAATACAGGAATTTTAATATTAAATGCATATCATATAACGACTCACTGCCGTAAATAGCGTCGTAAAAGACATATTATTTATAGTGGTATATGTTGGAGAACATAAATACAGTATATTTTCACATTTTTACGAAATTGAAGTCGTTAAAGTACATTGATATTCGAGAAAGTTCGTAATTATAAACGTTTTTATATGTAGTCAAAATCATATATTTCTATAAATAGATTTACTTTAGAAAAAACTAGTCACTCACTTTCAATTAAAATTCATTCGATCAGAAATATCGATAAACATTCTATGGTTTTCGTTAATAAAATTTACTTTTAATATTGTATAAATTTCTTTACCTCGGATATTTACACTTGTCGAATAAAATACCAAAGATGTTTGTTTCCATATAAGAAAATAAATTCAAATAATCTAGGCGTACGAGCTTCAACGTAAAAAAAAAAATTGTAATAAATAAAAAATGTATAGGAACTCCGAAGCTTGTAAAAAATAAAATTGTATGTCAGACGTATTTAATAACCTACAGACTTAATTAAAGTAATAAACTTATCGATTACTCGAAGAAAAATTGTAAAAGAAAAACATTCGAGCGTATATTTATTTTTAAAGTTACAAGAATCTCGCCGTTTTTAACAAAAGCTGCAACTTACGTTAACGCATGAATCGTATCCGCGAGAAAAAAATAATAAAATGTTTGGATTAAACGAGAGAAACCAACGCGTATTTCAGTTGGAACAAATAGAATTTTCTAGTCTCGATAATACAGGAAACATAGCTAAAGTAAACATAAACTTTCGAGAAGCTCCGTAAGAACGTACAAACGTACGTTCGAAGATATATTCTCCCGTAACTCTCGCGACTCGACAAATAATAAGGAAAAAGAAGGAAAAAAAACAAAACAAACGAACGCAGAAAGAAAAGTCGGAGCGTCTCGGAGCTTCTCGGAGCGGTTGAACGGTTGCAAAATACGCACTCGGTTAGAGCGAGTACCGATAATCGTCATCCTCGATTCGCGTGCATACCGAACACGAAGAACCGAGCGCATCTCGGCTCATCTCGGCGCAGCTCAGCGCAACTCAGAGCAGCTCAGAGCGGCTCTGCGCTCGCCGCGCAATTTCTCGGTGATCGACGCTCGCGAAAAACACCGAGTCCGGCAATTACCGTATTGATAATAAACACGGACTTGCACGCGCATTTTTCGGCAAGGATAAAAAGGCTTGGGGCCCCCGTGGGACTGAGCCTCGTAAAAAGCGCGGACCCAAGCGCGGACCCAAGCGCGGACCCAAGCAAGGCCCACCTCCGGAGTCTGCGGAGGCGCGCGCGCGGGACGACTTGTTCGCATTGTGTCCCTCTCTCTCTTCCTGGTCGCTCCGTTCTCAGTCTCGCGTCTCTGTGTATGTGTGAGAAAGAGGAGGGATTCCATTATATGACGCGCGCGCGCTCGATCGTGTCCTCACAGGGCACTTATAATCGTCTTGTCAGTGATGTTTTGCCGGATATGACGGAGAAGCCAGAAAAAGGAACGAGCGGCGAAGGTATAAAGCCCGGAGAGACAATGGGACGATGCGTGCCGAAAGGAGGACGCACACCGAAGAAAGCATGATGGCGAAGAAGAGGACGGAACGAAAGAACGAAAGTGAGAGGGACGAATAAAATTTCTTCAAACTCGAATATTTTTCGAGCTGTTTTTATTGTTTCTCGATCTTAGATTATTATGGATTTTCTGAGCGATTTTCCGATGGAATCGAAAAATCGATCGCTTTTTCGTTTCTCGAAAAGTTTCTCGAAAAGTTTCTCGAAAAAGTAAAAGGAAAGGAATAAGAATGTCTGGAAATTTGTTTCGTATTCATCGATCGACTATGTTTAGAACAACGTGAAAGATAAACTTTGTATTGTATACAACGGATCCTATTAGACAGGTATTTAAGATTACGAAGAATATTTTTAAAAACACGTGTAAATATAATAACACTGTTAAATAACGGATGTATCGATTCTTCGAATATTGTTGTATATTAAAATAAGTTAAACTCAAATGTTAGCCATACTATTTCGAGATAAATGAGTTAAAAGATAATAAAATGTGCTTCTTTTGGAAAAAACTGATATAAGGTCCGTTAAATATGGCAACACTGTGCAGCTGAATCACTCTATTATCAGTCTCGTTCTAGTCATCTGTTTTTGTCGCTATCACAGATTTTAATAAACGTTATTAAAAGTATTATCGAATAAAGTCACAAATAATATTTTGCAAGAAAATAATTGTATAAATAATACGTTTCTTATCTCAACCGTAATTAAGTCGTTACGAATCCAAAAAAAAATGTTGTTATTTTGTTAACATAATTTACTTACATTTTATATTCGATTAAAGATGGCGTTAATGTGATCACGTGACACGATTTACCTTATAAATATTATCGTTAAAAATTCTTTTATACAAAATACTCAGCGTCCCTATATTTTAAATATCCAATGAAGAATAGGTGAGCTTACGATTTACTCGTATTTAATTTTTTTAAAAAAAAAGCCGATGAGTTACCAGTCGTTTAAATTGTTAATACATTGAAATTGTTAATATTAAATAATATAAAATTTTTATTAGATTACATAATTTGCCACGAAGAAAAATTTTAGATAAAATAAATAATACAATAAAACAATAAATTTATTTTTAAACGTATTACTTTAGAATGAATAAATCTTAAATAAAAAATATCATTGAAAGGTCACTGAACGAGTCAATTAAGCAGGTTATCTGCAATAGAAAATGTGGATCTGTATTAGGTTTCACTCGAAGGGGAGAGTACTAACCAAAAATGTTATAAAATACGATGACATTGTAGATTAAAATTTTATCACTAATAAATTTATTTAATTCGAGTTATATAAAGATTCGAAATAAATTTGATAAAATTATTATACACGTCTAATGATTTTACATTACTAAAAAATTATTCAGTTATGTAATATTGTTCAAATGTAATGGAATTTCGTGATTAATTAATGTAATTATGTAAGTCCTTTATACCCGTAATTTATTATATCGCTTACTCATTCGTATATTATTTAACGATTTTGTATTTAACATAAATGTATTGTATATTAAAAATAAAATGTTTATCAATTAAAATGTACTCATCTATTACATTCGCTTTGTTAAATTAGATTTGTTTGTATCATCCAGAAATGCTTTACTCGCTTCGATCGTATCTACACGCTATTTATTTATTTAGATACTCACAACGACTAAGCAACTTATCCACGAAATATTGAATATTCATTAGAAAACGTATCCACCGATTCATTATAGGAGGAACTTATCTATTTAGCAAGTACGATTGGTTACAATTCGAGAAATTTTATCTACGTTTGTCGACATGCACTATATAATGATATTTTATAAATATCATTTACTCGCTTATTAGCTTGTTATGCGCACTAAAATAAGAAACTAAAACTTATTTCGTAATACGTTGAACTATACAGTGATTTTATTGTATAAAATTTAGAATATAAAAAAAACGATGCCTTATGAAGAAATAACAAATTAATTAATAGCTCTTAGTTATTTCATCAATAGTACGTAAGGTTATTCAATTTGTAAAAGTAGTAAGATTTATTTGTAGTAAATTTTGGATACTAAAATTTAATGAAAATTAAATACACGATTCGATAAACCTTCTTAAGCAATAATTTTTTTCTAAAACTATGGAGCGTTTTATTTCGACAATTTTATTTTCTCATAGCATATAAATAATAATAGATTAACATTTTATCGTGGCAAAGCGAATAATGTTACGAATATACTATAAATAAAGACGTAAATACTTTTGCCGTTAGAGAAAATCGTAATCTTTGATTTTTAAACGAAACGACAAATTCAAAGCGAATCGATAACTCGAAACGACAACTCGCTTATTAAAATAAAACAACTGTATCGGAAAAAGCAAAGAGATACGGAAAAACAAAAAACGGACGTCCAGCTGCGATCGAGTCTAGACTATTTCCTTATAGGTAAGCAAAGGTACAAGTGCGTGAAAGAGGAAGGAAGATTGGCGTCGAGCATTCTGACGCGATCAAAAGAGGAGAAAGATTACTACACGAGCAAATATGGCACACGCATCAACCGAACGAACTGCACTCGTAAACTAAAGCGACCAGTTGGATATTCTCTTTCTTTATCTCTCACTCCCTTTCTCGCTCGCTCTCGACACCACGCAACTCTCTCTGTCTCTGTCTCCTTGTCTTTCTAAGGACTTAACGCGAGCGATCCCAACCCCCGTTTTCCTCTATACGGCATTAGCTGTTTTTATTAAAGACAAAGTGGGGACATACTTACGATACTCGCTGTGAGATTAATTTACCATTGTGAGAGCCATAAGTTTTATTGATGCAGTGCTCGAAAGATCCTTTTTTTCAACGCACTTATTGATCAAACGAAAAAGGACTAAATGTGATGTTTCGTTCGTGGGCAATTAGTGATTTCTTTTGCTGCTTCTTTATGTGCGATTACTACTGTGAACGTATACACGCGTACTTGAGTAAATATATATTATTCGTATCTAAAAGGAGATCGTATTTATACGACTGGAAATTCTTTATAGCTCCAATGTTTATTTACTGATTTATTTACTGCATAATTGCTGTTCGACATCGATACAGAATTTTAAATTGTTGATAAAATTTATAAAATTTTAGAATGTTTTTTGTATTTAATCTCGGCAACTTAATAAACTTATATTTGGTATATTTTGAATAATTCAACTATCGATTATACTTATAATATTGTAAATACTTATAATATTTTTAAATATATTTTTTAATGTTTTTTACTCAAAATACGTTTTAATTTATTTCCAATGAGACATTTAAAAGAACTTTATAGTAATTTATAAAAAAAATGAAAAAGCAGGAAATTAAAAATGAGTACTAAAGAGAATTTGATTCGTTGGTAGAGGGTGAAAAAGAAAACGAAATACGGTATCTGAAATATCCTTAGATAAATCGATATCAAATCTGATTTTGTCTCGAAAAAGGAAAATGGTGCAAATTGACAAAAGAGAATTAAAATAAAGATTATAAAGCAGCGCAAAAAGTAACGGTGAAAAGAAAAAGAGAGAGAAACAGACCGAAGCGATAAAAAATAAGTCCGGTTTCTCGCTTACTACTCATATTCTCTCTCTATCCTTTTCAAAATGAAGTGCTATTATCGTTCACAGATATTCGTTTGACAATCGCGGTCGAACTACACTCACGAATATGTCATATTCACTCTCTCGTTCGGTTTGCTGGCCGAGAGCCATAAAATTAATAAAACGAGAGAAACCGGACAACCGAAGGCAGGAGGAATCATAGTAGTGTCCTTTACACACACACTCTCTCTTTCTCTCTCTCTCTCTCTCTGTCTTTTGCCATGTACACTTTTTCCTCTATCTTGTCTCTTGATGTTTTAACATTTTCTAAAGCTTAACCACACGAGCTTATTCCAAGTTCCGATCTAATCCACGTCGTTCAGCTGTGAAATTGGCTAAAATCTAATTTATCAGAAATTACATTTTGATTTCCAAACCAATTGTCCGCACACGTAAATTTATATATATCGGAAGCCAAATTGAAATTAATACTTTTTTTAATTTTTGTTGGTACTGTACCATTCCACGTTTGTAATACGAGCTTTAAAACCGAATTGACAGGATGAAAAAGAGTTTTAAAGACTTTCCTTATCGCATAAAATAACTATTTGGATTTTTAATAGTGTCATTATCTCCTCTTTTATTATCGTGTTTTCAAATTTTTACCATCAAAAACGTGATATAAATATATAAATAGGCGCATTTATAATAAAAATTGAGTATGCTTTCATAACTTTTTCCAGAATACTCTTTTGCGACATTAAAAATATTACAGACCTTGTATTGTAAAATATAAAGTTTGTAATATTATGTTTTCACTATAAAATAGTAATCATGTAACGCGATATAATTTTTTGTCTTCATTTTTGTCTAAAACATAATATTGTAGAATAATATTTAGAATAAACGATGTATATTTTATATTTGAAAAGGTACACTGTTTTCTATTTAACACGGTAATGATTATGTATAGTACCGAGTCACGTAATATCTATCAAAGTCACATACGGTTATTATAAATTTTATTTTGAAAATGAATAGTTCATAGACAAAGTTAAAATAGTAGGATAATTCGTTATAAAAATGTAACAGTCTGTAATAATCATCCAAGATTTATATTTGAAGCTCTCATTTATATCATTAAGATTAAATTTTATCATATCTTATAGAATCATTAGCAGAATTGCCCTCCATTACCTGAAACCATTCAAAAATTATTATTTCCTCGCCCAGCGATTATCCTTGACACCTCTTAAAAGGCCAGTGAACACCTCGTGGCGAATTGCTCGGTGTCCGAACCGACAAGCTAATCGTGCCAATTTAACATCACGTGATCACGTATAAGCTAAACTCCGCAGGTGGACATCGAGAGGCGTAGGGGCGTTGGCGCCATCATATTTTTTCCTTTTCCTACCTGCAACTGGACCTTACATGGAAATTACGAACCTGACCCGGAACAATAAAATTTCCTTGGCTCTTGCACGAGGCGTACTTTTTGATCGCATCGTCTCTTCTAGGCGGTGCGGCCACCTCTGACAGAGCGACCACCTCGGAGGTACGATCGTCGATAAGACCCGACCTTGAGTCGCTTCCAAGATGAAACCTATGATCGAGTTACACGAGCAAAGATTTTGAAGTAACCGTTTGCAGTATTTCCATGATTCATTCTTTTTGTTTATGGGCGCTAAAATTTTAGTGTTACGTTTAACGGTTCTTTTTCCACTTTTTAAGACTTTCCTGCACTTTCAAACTTTCATGGTAATACAATTTTTTATATTTAATATCTTACTTTAATACTCAACGTTAAGTGCTTCGTAAGTTATTAAAATTAATTAATAGTGTAATATAGGTTCGATCACGACGTCCTTTATAACTTTTTTTCCGAATTATATCGAAATTTAATTCAACATAATTTCTGGGTTAACAGTTTCGCGAAACGAAAAACCATTATAAAAGTAAGAGCATATCGAATAAATAATGAAATAATGATAAAAATTGCATTTAAAAGGTAAAATGAGACAATAATTTAAGAATAAATTTTGCGTGGGAAGTCTATAAAATATTATCGCGTCAACAACTAATCAACGACTGTTCCAACATTTCTTTTTCACATTATTTACAGTAATAACCTCGTAATAACTTAATAATTTATTTACTTGTATTCTAACATATTTTATCAAAAATATAATTATATATTTATTTTCCTTACTCTATTTACGATTATAAATATAACACAAAAGAAGTTTATATTTATAATGAGACTTGCACAATATTTTTATAAATAATTTCTTACTTCTTAAATCATACAGAAAATACAAAAATGATTTTAAATTAAATTTTTAACATTTATTATTTTTACGATTCGATTTCTTTTTCGGAATTAAACGATAAAGCGTATGAAATATTTTAATAAAAAACTTAATAAAAAGATATTTTTTAAATTTTATGTACGATAATACCGTTATTGAATTTCACTTAATTTTTATAATATGATTAAGAATATGCTTTCAATAGACAATTTTACGTTTAATTATTATTATTATCGTCATCGCCAAAAGTATATTTCAATGGATTAATATTACGAATATCTTTTTAATCCTTTTATTTATAATACGTTTTATTCAAATTCGTTCGATGTTATCTTCTTTAAAATGCTGTAATAATTTCATTCGAATTGTACTTTACAATGCATAAATAAATTATTTTAAACATTATTTTAAACTTAAAATCTTATCGATACACTCGTATATCGTGAAAAATTATAAAGTAAAAACATCGCTGTCTACGGAATAATATTATTTATTTTATTCGATAGGGATTAGTTCGCCTTAACGTTTCTTCAGCAGCGATCCACCGATATAAGACAATAGAGTAAGTTTGACTGCGTTAAAAGCATTGTTAAAGGACAGCAAAGAATAAAATAAAAATGGTCAGCTAAATTTTTATCGATCCGTAAGCTTAATGAGCGCATTCGCAAGATTGACGGCGAGAGTGAAAGAGACCTCTCACCGACTAATGAATGAACTTGGCTCGCCGCGCGTACAAAATTCATTTAACTCATTCACAAAGACTCGTTCCCTCTCACCGTCTCCCTCCCCGCCAAAAGTCCAAAGAGCCAGCCTTGAACTGGTTTTCACGGCGATTAAGTGCCACCACTGAATACCACCGAGAGACGGACCACGATATTCTTAATCGTCGAAGATGTATAAATCCCCGGGTCCTCGCGATACAACGTATCTCCCGAAAGATCTTCCCAGTCTCATCCGACTATTTCCTTTCCTCATCCGCAAGAAAACGCACTCGAATTCACGCGTGACTCGCCCAAAGAGTCTCATTCATGCTTCGTACCCTCTTACTCCCTTTTCCCACTACTTTTGTTGTGTTCTCCTACATCGGCCTTCTTCCATTGGTCCAACAAGATCGTTCCTACCCGCATGCGTTATTTCTCTCGCATCCTCGTGAATTTTCGTTGACTCGTATTTTTCTCTTAATCTTACAGACTTTTCAAATTTTTGCCGTTTGTTCGCTTGAATTTTTGACGTAATACGTGCTCAACCCAAATTTATGATGTTGGCCTTTGCTTACTAACGAGCTCTTAATGTACCTTATGTACGTTCGCAGATCAGTTTTGGAATAAACTGATAACGATAAACGAGAAAGAAGAAGTTAAACTTGTATTCGATTAGGTGACAAAGTTAACAAAGAAAATTATGCGTGCATTCGTAACTTTCCTCGAGAATCGCACAAACTACAATATTACTAATAAAAAATTCTTAGGAATTTTTCAAAAAAAAAATGTTTTAATCATCGGTGTGAAATGATTATATACGGCGTTATAATTTTAATAGCGCGAAAAAAGTAGGTTAACGTTGTTCCTCGATAAGAATGATATTCCACTTTATCGAAGACTAAGCGCGCATTCTCGAAACTAAAATGGCGCTTAATTTTGCTTCAAAGTCAAGATGAAACACGGTTTTTTGTCAAGTTTAATTTACTCATAAGCGGATAATGAGGTTTGCATCGGTTCGTATCGATATTACGGCCAAACGAGTTGTTACGCAGGTATAATCGAGGAATCTTTGGTAATTTAAAGGAAATAAGTAAAACGCGAGGATGAATCGAGTGAAAAAGCTCGGTTTGATAAAAACGTACTCTCAACCATGTGCCTTCGAACTCTCCTTCGCGAACTTCTCGATAATTATAGTGCAGAGCTCGACGGAGAAAAACGTAAATAAAGTACTTTTTTCTGGGATCCTCACGCACCTGTCGGAACATTTCAACCCGGTCGGCGTTCGACCTTTGTTCAGTTGCGAAAAAAAGCCTACCATCGAGGAAAAGAAAGCAGAACGAGGAGAATTAAGAATACACGGCGAAAGCCGGATGTCTTATACGTTGATTCTTCGTTGATTCTACGTTGATTCTACGTTGATTCTACGTTGATTAAGCGAAGCTAACGAGCGAGTGCGCGAGGGAAAACCGCGCCTCCGGCGAGCCTCGTCTTCGAAAGGAACCGGGCAGTTCTCTTCCTCTCCTCCTTTTCCTCCTTTATTTTAACCCCTTGAATACCAACTGGCGCATCTTGCGGCCCTCGAAGCCTCTGTGGACGCATAGAACCCCCTGCCGCCGAACAATGGCTATTATTGTGCCACCGCCGGCTTCGTGATTGATTTGCCCTCGCGAACACATGCACTTGGGATGATATCGACTGATCTAAGAATCCCCTCTCCTCTCCCCCCCCCTCTCCTTAGCCCGCTTATTTTCCATGCGCTAGAGAAGTTGCGACGATCAACCGACCGTCTGCTGCTCGATGCGGTTCCGTTTCATAGAAAACGTATCCCATTTTATCCCGAGCCTAAGTAACTATGTAATGCTTAGATTCGTCGCTCCGTTTTCAGCCCACGAGTTGCCCTGGATTCATTGTACCGGGAACTGTTCGCTGTTCCGACTTCGTCGGTACCCAAAATCCTTCGTTAACGTTATTTTTTTGCATCATTATTTTTTTATCGTGGGTTTGGTCCTCGAGTCTTAGGGTTTAAGATTCAGCGTTGAAAAAAATATTTCTCGTTGTTGTTTCGCCGTTCAACGAAAAAATCTTTTGACACGGGTTTAGAAAATATTGTGCTTAAAATTTTTGTGAATTTCTTAAAATATTTAATAAAAATATATTATGTATACATTTTCTTTTAATAAACCGAAGCAAAGTTCACTGCACTTACTAGCTTAACTTTTTTCTTCCTTTACTTCGGTTTTAGCTTCAATGTGTTTTTTTTTGATTTCTTAGAATTTTATAAAGCAAAACTTTCTTTCTCCGAAAAAGATACGACACTTTTTATCCATACGCGGGGGAACAAAAATGATAAAACAAAAAAAATTACATGAAGCAATTGATAGATATACGAATAGTTTCCAATATTATTATCCTCGCGACATTTTTCTGTAATATACTACTTTTTAAATGCCGTTTCGCTAATACTCGGTTCGGTTAATCAAGGATTCGATTTTGCTGCATCATCGACAGTTTCTAATAAACTCACCTTTTTATTTGTGTTATAAAAAACATAATAGCTATAAATAATTATTTAATATCGAATAGTTGAAAATGTAGTAATAACAAATAATTAATGCATGTAACAATATTTTCTCTTTTTTATTTCTTCTTATATTAAAATATATCTGATCGGAAAATCTATAAATAACTAATTTTTTTAAACCAGTATGTAATAATATAACATTGATATTGAATATTTATATTTAATCTAAAAATAAAATAAAATACTATTACGATAGCTATTTTTATGTAATATTCAATTAAATTTTGTTCTTAAAATAAATGAAAACATGATATAATAGTTTGTGAATTTGATAAACGGAGATTAAGTATTGACTTCTGAAAAACAAAATTACGAAACCGAAAAAATTTCTAAATATTTAAAAATCATGTAATGGAGAACATTTATTTATTCATTAATAATTATAAATAAACATCTTTTACAATTACAAAAATTATTATATAATTTTTAATTAAAAATTTTTATTCCGTCAAATATCAAATTTTGATTTTTTATATCCTTTGATAAATCGATTCATGCACAATTATAAATATTAAAGTTAACAAAAAATTTTTTAATTTTGTAAATTTTGGAATATTAATACTAAATGCAAAAATATTATAGATTTAGGTAAATAATATTTTAACACAATGTAAATAAAACGGTTACTGTAACTACCAATTACCTAAATAGTTTACTTTTATACATTAAAATTTATTTTTTATTTTTTATTTTAATCTCCGTTTCATATTAAATAAAATGAAATCGTAAGATAGAATCGAGGTCGTAACCTCTAATTCTACTTAAGCAAAGTATAAATTCACTTAAAATAGAATAAATACTCTTTCCTACGAAACAATTTTATTCAAGGATTTTTAAAATTTGATTTCAAAATGGAAGATTTGTTTGACCTTCGTCATTTTTGATTATAACTATTTTGTTGTAATTGATCAACGCAATAAACGATATTGAACCTTTAATCGGTTCGTATCCACGGTATGTACATAGAATTTACGTTTCTGATAAGTCATTCGTAATTTATTACTAGCTCTACTAAATCAATACAAAGGGAGCAATCAAAAAAAGAGAGAGAGAGTGAATTCCGTTAAAGCGTCAAGAGTGGGAAACGAAACAAATACCTACATCTGTACATCGCCATTGTTATTCGATAATATCGATATCGTTAAATTTTGCAATGTATTCGTGAAAAGATTACGCTATTAAATTTTTGATTGACAATAGCTTCGATTTGAAAAAAGGAAAAATAATATACACGTACATTATTTATTAAAAAAAAATCTTTTCTATATAAAATTTTGATTCATACGTAACACTGCTCTTATTTTTTCAAATCTTAAAGTTTCTCGTTAAAGTTGATAACGAAATAATATTGATTTATGAACTCGAAATAGATAAAATCTATCAATGCTTTATATCGAAGGATCCCGAAAATTATGTTTAGAAATATCGAAAATCAATAAAATACACTATATTTTGTGAAAATATAAAAATGTTTTCAGTTGATTTACGCTAATTTGGAAATGAATATTTAATAAAAAATTAACGAAGATAGAAAATTTGATATGGATATAGTAAAATATTTACAGTGTATTGGATACCAAATATCACGATAAATACTTCGTCGATCGATTACTTAACACGAATCGTAAATAAATTATAAAAAATAAAAAAAGTCTTACATTTTACTTCGCATACGTTACAGAGATTTTCGTTCAAAAATTGAAAATATTTTAATTCAAACGTACGAAACGACAATTAAATCTATTTACGATGTATCGAAGCAAAGAATGAAATAATTGCTACGTATTATAAATTTGAAACGTGTACGTCGCCCCTGTATTTTAACATAAATAAAATTGAATTTTATTTCACGATATTCGACAAATATCGGAAATATCAAAGAAACGAGAAATTTGCTTCTACATCAAAGCGTTTCGTTATTTTCAAATTGGATCGGAAACGATAGGCCAAATATAGAAAATCATCGAGAGCAAAAAATTTAGAAAAAAAAGCAAGAAAAAATATCGAACCGAAGCAAAAGTTGATCGAACGAATCGAAGAAACGTACATCCACCGTCTCGAATTCGCTCTCGCGTCGCTAATCCCCTCGGAGAAATATCGAATCGAGGGTTCGAAAAGTAAAAGTGCATCGCATCTCGACGTCATCGCGAAAAAAAAAAAAGGAGAAGAAAGAAAATCACGGCCGAGTCCCGTAAAAATCGCGAAGGACTCGAAGGCGTTATCTCGCGATCGCGGCGTCGGAGTGCATCCATCCCCGATGCCGCATCCTCGCCTCGGTCTCGGCCTCGACTCCCTCCGATCGATGAAGAAGGAACGAGCCGCGCACACCATCGTAACCCCCAGAGTCTCGCCCCCGCGTCGACACGCGCGCGCCCCAAACGACAGGGCCAACGATTCCGCGGGGGTTGATAGACAAAGAGAAAGCGCACCCGAGGAAGATAACGCGGCCCATATAAAATCATAGCATCGCCGCCTCCGCCGCCTCCGCCGCCTCCACCGCCTCCACCGCCACCGTCGACGACGACGACGACGACGACGACGACGACGACGACGACGACGACGACGACGACGACGACGCCGCCGACGCCGACGCCGCCACCGCCGCCGCCGCCTCGGCTATATAATAATGCATAAGGAGGCGGAGTGTGCGCGGCTCGCTCGCGACCCAAGCCACGCCCCCGCGCTCCGCGAGCCGTCGCCCCGGCGGGGGTACCGACCTTTGAGTGGGGGGAATCGCGGGGAGCCGCGGAGGGGTCGGGAGCGCCTCGCTCCCCTCCGCTCGTCCACCGCCGCCTCCACCGCCGCCTCCACCGCCGCCTCCACCACTGCCTCCACCGCCGACGTCGCGACGCGCGACGAGCATCCAAGGGACCGACACGACCCGGTTCCTCCAGCTCCAGGCGACGACACTCGCGTCCAAAGGAAAGCCCCGAGCCCCGATGCCCCGGCGCATTTCCCATCGATCGCTGGATCCCAGCGCGGAGAAAGTGACGAACCGCGAAAAACCTCGTGCGCTCACCGGATCCGAGACTCTCGCGAGGGATGGACCTTGACGTCCGCGTCCGTGTCTCTCTGTCTTGCCGGTAACCCACCCACGCGCGCGGTCGGCAGGTCGAGGAGCTGTTGGGAGGGAGGAAGCGGTCGGAGATCCGGGGGTTGCCGGTGTAGGTGGTGGGGGATTATCGCGGTACACCGCTCGACTCTCCTCCGCTCTTCCATCTCGGATCGGTGAACTCACTCGCGCCCGTTGGGCGCTCGGTTAGCGAACGACGCCCGACGAGGACGAGGCTAGAATCGCGGATCGCGGCGCATTCGCACACTTAGGTGGGCAGGTGGTGGGGGGCGCACCGAAGGAAGACGGACTCGGAGCGCCGAGGAAGGGTGGGAGGGCGTCGCGATGTCAAGTCCCGGAGCTAATAGTATACGTCGGCCGTCGTCCAGCCGGTCGGTCTCTCGCTCCGTCTCTCGCTCGGTCTCTCGCTCGTCTCTCTCGCTCCGTCTCTCGCTCCGTCTCTCGCTCCGTCTCTCGCTCCGTCTCTCGCTCCGTCTCTCGCTCCGTCTCTCTCGGTCGCGGATTATTTCGCGATACGCATCGTGGACGGCACAAGCGCGGACGCGCGTCCTGTACTCGCGGTGGCGAGAGGGAGAGAGACGCCGGGTGAGAGGGAGGGAGAAAAGGACGCGCACGTGTGCGTGCGCCGCGGCGCTCCGACCCTAACGGCGACGACGAGCGCACAGCCTCGGCGAGGAGCGAGAGCGCGAGCGCACTATAGTCGTCCGGCGGACGCGGATGCACGCTGATCGTCGCACAGCACGGTTGGCACGCGCGCGCACGCACGCACGTACACGGACGCAGGGCACACGGACGCGCACGGGGGAAGGGCGCGCGCTGCCCCCGTCGACGTCGACGCGTGCAGGCGCGAGGGACGGACGCGGTGACTCGTCGTCGCCGGCATCCCCGCGGTGATCGCCGATCTCTCCCGCACCCCTACTTCCCGTCGGCGCTCGGTTCCCTCCACCTCACCCCTGTCAGCCCCCGTCTCCGCCACCCCCGAGCGCTATCGCGCGCGCTCTTCGCCACCTCTCTCTCTCTCTCTCTCCCCGAGCGTCTCTCCGAGCGTCTCTCCGAGCGTCTCTCCGAACGTCTCTCCGACCGTCTCTCCGACCGTCTCTCCGAGCGTCTCACCGACCGTCCACGACTCTCGTCCACCCGGCTCTCTCTCTCGGGCTCTCTCGGGCTCTCTCGTCTCCTCGCCCCCTCGACCCTCGTCCCCCGTCTCCCTTCGACCGCGGAGCGGCGCCATACCAACGCGGACGACAGTCGCTCGCGAGCCGCTATGATTGATCGTCCTACGATAGGCGGCCAGTAGTGTTGAGTACGCGCGCGGAAGACGTTGCCTCGACGCGGTGACGCATCGCACGTGCGCACACGCGTCGGTGCCAGGGAGACAGTGACCGGGACGCGGTGTGCGGGGTACGCGAACAGTGACGCTGATAAGATCCGCGAGCGATGGCCCGGGGACCGGCGGCGCACCCGCGGGATCCTCGTCGACGTCCATGAGGCCCGGGGTACGGGATCCGCGCCGCCGCTGGACAGTGCCGAGCGGGCAAATGGAACCGACCTCGCCGTCCTCCGGCAGCGAGCAGTGGATAACCTACGGGGCGTCGATCGCCGCGACGCTCCCGGACGCGAGTGATAGCGCCAAGCGCGGCTAAAGCGCCTCCGGACCGACAGCGGATGCCCCTTGGAGCGCAGTGATCGCGGCGACTCCGCCGGCGAGCCGAGGAGAGCAGCCGACGGCAGCCGACGCATCCAGCAAACAGAGCCCAGGCGATCGCGAGGCATGTCACGGCGCAAGCAGGCGCGACCCAGCCGTGCAAACCTCGAGGACGAGCTTGTCCAGGGAGCCCTGCGGATCATCCCACGGTTGGGCAGCTTCGGAGTCGTCGTAGCCCGTAAGTGTCCGCGCCACCTCCGCCACCGCTGCCTCCAACGCTGCCTCCACCGCCGCCACCACCACCTCCTCCACCACCGCCACCTTCTCCACCTCCTCCACCTCCTCCACCTCCTCCACCACCTCCTTCCGGTACTCCCCCCTCCTCCTCCTCCTCCCTGGAGGAGGCCTCGCGCTTTGTTTATTCACCCCGGAATGCGGAATCACGTGCTATCACCACAGGAGCTTCTACGTGATAGCGTTGGCTGTCCGTGATATTATCGACGTGCGCTTGGACGGATTCGTACCGAACTATCGTACCGAGGGCTATCGTCGACCTCCGAGATTACCCGAGACGCACGCGAATTTTCCCACAGTGCAGATGTAAACAAAATTCGAAAGACTGACTCTCGAAGAACTGACCCGTTAACGAAATACACGTGCCGGGACTCTTCGATACCTCCTTATCTATGACGTTCGGGGGTTGCCCGAGTTACCTACGACTCCCGAACGCGAAAACAGTCGGTCCAGAAAAGTAGCCCCAACCGGTCCATCCCATTTTTCAAATGAGTTCAACGGTGCACCGGAGGATTGATTCGAGCGGCGTTTATCGCGTGCGCGAAATGTGGGAGGTGGGGGAGGTTGGATGCGCGAAAAGTATTTTGAAAAGCCGGGTCGGTGGGCGGTGGAAGGGGAGGAGGTCGAATTATCGGATACGCACGTACGCGTGTATACCGGCGTGTCGTTGGGAATACAATCGTTGGAAGTGTGGTGGGGAGTCCGAGCTGGGAATTCTATCAGAGTTTATCCGTGTCTTTTTTTTTTGTCTCGTCTCCATCGTATCGCGGCGCATCGTCTAACGATATTTATAGGCTTCGGGGACAGGTTGCGAATATTGCTCGAATCCATCGAGTCGCGAATCGACTGCTCCGAGAAGTTGGAGAAGCCGCTAACGGCGATCGATGATATTCGTAGAGCGAGTCTTTTATGGTACGGCTAACTTATGCTTGTGGATACGGACGACGACAGCCGAGTCCGCGATTCGATGAACGTGGATATTTTTATCGAATGCTTTTTTAATCTGGATAATTATGCGAAATTAAGTCTGGAAAGAGACTAAAATAATCGATAGCGACTGGATATTTGATTTATAGTTTCGCACTTGCTATGGTCGATAGTAATTTATCCAACGAATGATGCATTTCTCGAAAGAAGCGAATATTTAATTAAATATATTTTGCTGAATAAATGTTTAACATGATTCAACCAGTTCAACGTTACGTACGTTTGGATAGTTTTCGAGCAAAAAGTAAATATACGCGTACGTAGATAGTATCCAATATTTTTTTTTAATTTAATCGGAAATAAAAAATAAAAAAGCACAAAGCATCCTTGAGTAAATCTATAAACGTAAAACAATAAGTATAAAACTTGTCATGAATTTAGATTAATCCGCGTAGCTTTGAAAAAACTATATAGACACCGACGACATTGAAAACCGCTCGTACGAATCCGCGCGGATAAATAAGTATAATAAAATTACGAAATGAAATAAACGAGCGACGAGTGCACTCATTTTGTGCGGGTCAGGTGTAATAAATTTCAACACCAACGAGAACCGCTCGAGCACTCGTAAAGCGACCTTGAAAAATTCTTAGCCTTGTAAAAATTTCGGTATCCACGCACCGACTTCGTAACCTCGCACCCGCTGATCACCCGCTGACGGTTTTGCGAAGGTCGTGGAAGCTTTGTGGAATTAATTCGCCATCGACCGCGAGATTACGGCGTTATCGTTCGAAAAACTCAATTTGTACTTTATCTGTATTATCCACGTTTGGCAATTTCCTCGAATACCGAATTCCCCTTTGGACGCAATCTAGAGATTCGCTCGAATCGACTACGTAACGAAAATCGAGCCCCATAGAAATATTAAACAGTGGTTCTAGTGCGAATGAAGTTTTTATCTTGTTACGCCTACAAAATAAAAAGAAACTGAAATTCGGATGCTTGCACGAAAAAAAAAAGAAAGAAGGAAAGAGAGAAAGAAGAAAAGAAGAAAGAAAGAAAGAAAGAAAGAAAGAAAAAGAAAACGTAATCTCCGTGGAACGTCTTATCAGGAGCTTAATAATTTTTAGTTTAGGTAGATAAGGCGAAGTCTGAAATGTATTCGTCTGAATAAGCGAAAACAAACGATTTACATACATACCAAATTAATATCTATAAGTAAATATGTATGTTTAATCAATGGTACGCCTCGAGTACATTAGAGTAAAATACTACGTCCGCGATGAAAAAAAGATGATTGCTTCATATCGGGCAAATTTATCGCTTTTTTTAACTACTTAATTTTAACTAACCCACATTTGAATGTTAGATATTCGTTGAAGCATATTAAAATCGTAACCATCCGACCGATAATTTATATATTTTTATATGAATTTTATCAAATGCCAGTAAATGATTAAATTTATGCAATATTCGGTGAAGCTAGAACGATCACGTCGTAATGGCATGAAAGTAGAGAAGGCTCGATCGTCGCGAACAAAAAGTAATAGCAAAAAATAATGTGCAAGAAAAACCACGACGTAACTTCCGAATCGTTGGAATTCACGGTGGATACGCCAAGCGTCCGGTATTCTATATATCCCGGCAAACCGGAGACCCGAGCGAACAGTCCCCGATCCAAACAATAAAAGCTCGCGTAATAGGCACGTTACCGGTCTTAGATGCGGATCGTGCCTTCGACGCGTAAGCGCTAAAGGAGTATTAATGCGCTATCGCGACAACACAACTCGATCGCAACAGTTCCTTTTTCCTCTCTTCTCGCGAGTCCGAATATTCATTTATCGCCAAAATGCTGTTTACGAGACAGTTATGCGCGGACGACGGCACTTTGAGCGAGAGGCTTGTTACGTTACCGTTGGAATTCTCATTCTCGGCTCCACACGTGTGTGTGCGTGCGTGCGTGCGTGCGTGCGTGCGTGCGTCCGTGCGTGCGTCCGTGCGTGAGACGGCGATGCACACGGTTTTTCGAGCCGAGACAGATTCGCGGAGATTTGGAACATCGGCGATCACAATGTCATTGCTGCGCGTTTAATCTTACTGGCGGATATTTTAGAAAATACAGTACCAAAAAATTCTGTCTGATCAAGCCTTATCTTAACTTCATTCATATTTGCGTGTATTCGCTGATAAAATATGTGCTTCTTAAAATCGCCGGAATGTCTTTCGAGAACTTCGGCCCGTAATAGGAACTGTGGATGGTTTTCGAAAATTTATCGAGCGAATGTATTTAAATATTACGATCGATCGTCTCTATTTTTAAATTTAGAAAAAAATGTATCCGATAAGTCTTTATGCAGCATTTAAATTGATCGATACCACTGTGTCGAATTTGACAATTTTTTTGTTATTCTTAAGAATAGACTTTTTTATTTTCTGACACTGCGAAAAAAATTATAAAGAATCTGTTGTGGCTGGGTCGAAGAATTTCTTCCAAAAATTTCCGTATTCGAAAGAAACTAGAAATGTATCGATGCATATATCCCATTTAAATATCCAATTACAAAGTTGCAACGAGTAAATTGTGATACATTTATAAAGAATCGAAAATTTTAAACGATAAGTTCTCGTACTGGAAGGAAACTTTATGTAAAGGGTTAAAACGGCTTACCGTCGAGAACTAGAAAGTTGGATTTATCGTAACTGTCTTTTCGTTGTCTCGACAATTTTTTTCATCGTAAAAATATCGATAAAGAATAGAAATTTGATAACTGAAATCGACTTCGCGAGTTATTTAATTTAATTAATATGCGCGAAAGATATACATATAAACGGATATTAAAAATGAAGTCAAAGTAATGGTAAAACGAGTTGTTAAATTTCAATTGAAATAAATGTATACTATGTAGAATTATATCGAAGATAGCATTGAAGTCAGGTTACATTTAATCGACGTGTCTATTTACTATAACTATCTTTATACAATTTAAATACAATAATAATGAAGATTGCCAAGTATCCTTACAATCGAAAACCATGAAACGTACTTAATATAAGTACCTTTTGAGTAGGTAATTGCCAGACAAGTGTATTCTCTAGTCGTTTAGAAAATACGAAAGCGATCGGCAGACGAATGCGAAAAATATCGAAAGGTAATACGAAACAACTGGCAATATTTTAATCGTGTTTACCATTTATGTAATCATAGTTTTAATATAGTTGTAGGTGATTTAAATACAATTACGTTATTAGCAAAATAATCTTATAAATCGGAATGGTTAAACGATTAACGATCATTGTTACGTAAAAGAGTCGTCCGAATCGAACGATATAATATGTTCATAAAAATACAAAACGAATTTAAATATAAGGAAACGGATAACGCACAAAGTACTTTGTTGTTACTACAATGTACTTTTTTAATTTAAACGATTCCTGTTTACCGGAATAAACGAATTAATTGCGAAACTTACAGTTTGTACCGGACTGTTGGCAACGCGCGGTTTTCCAATACGGGAAACATTATACGGGAAACAATCGCTTCCCACGCGAAAAAAATTCGATACAATCCAACGCGGATATTATTTTCCGCGCTGTAAATGCGAGAGAAAACAGCATTTCTCGAAGTAAGTTGGAAAGGATGCTGAAACGAAAACTCGAGGATACGAAGCGAAGGAAAGAAAATAAGAAAAGTTCGTCATCTCGTGGAACGAGCGAACGGCATCGCACTTGCAAAAACACGCTTAAGATAACAAGGAGACGTTGGATGAATAACTGCGCAGACTCGAGCGTAAACGCGTCATGCAACGAGCACGTCGAGCAATATTCGCTATCGATCGTTTATCGATAGACGCGCACGTACGTCGCCTTGTACGAAGAGACGCGGACACGGGGAGGGACGTAATCGCCGTTGACAGGGGCATTAGAGGCGCGGATACGGCCAACCGGAGAATGTGTCTCTGGTGTTGTTATGCGCCAAGTGACACGTGACAAGTAACTAAGGACCGGCTAACATCTGACTTACTACCGACAGCCGCGAAGTCGGCTTATTAATAGAAACGGCGCCGGGCTCCGTTTCGCTTTAAGGAATACGCGCCAGCGATGTGTTACGTTGTATTGCCCGGGACAACAACAATTAGAAACAGTGTAACGAACTAACGAGTACGGCGAGTACGTCGTACTTCGAGTCTCCTCTCCTCGGCGTCATAAACGTTTCTTCCTTCTTCCTTTCTTCCTTTCTTCCTTTCTTCCTTTCTTCCTCGTTACTCGGAGCGTAATTCTTTCTCCTCCGTTCCTCCGGAGACAAATATCCCGCTCGTTCCCGGGTTCTGCAATTTACCTCGGCGGCGGATCGATGAGCGCCGACTTTCTTTATTTTTGCTCGCGAGGGAACGGAATCGAAGTCGGGAGGATGGATTCGGATCGAGGGATCGGAAACGTACGGTAACGTCTATTTTTAAGCGAGCGTTTACGAGGGAATATGAAGTTTTGTGCACCGCGAGTAAATCAGCGGCGTCTCGAGAGAAAGATCGTTTG
Source organism: Dolichoris vasculosae (assembly GCA_018907195.1). Lineage (NCBI taxonomy): Eukaryota > Metazoa > Arthropoda > Insecta > Hymenoptera > Agaonidae > Dolichoris > Dolichoris vasculosae. The sequence goes on along the minus strand of JACCHY010000004.1, from coordinate 2,316,185 downwards.
ATTTATGCTCGTCAAAATAAAAATTCTCTCTCTATCTTGTAACCGGGAACGAGAGGAGTAAGAAAAATTAATAAAAATAAAATTTAACGAATTTATTAATAGTAATTTAATAGCGATCCCCGTGACTCGTAAATTTCGCCGGTACAAAGCAAAACGGTATAAAGAAAATAATTTGTGAAACCATAAAACGCTTTATAAATAAAAAATGCAAACTTGGTCATTTAATTCTTTCAACGACGACGACGACGACGAGAGGTGGCGAAAAAGAAACGAAAAGAAGAGAATGCGAAGAAAACAAGAAAGTTCAACAGACCAATGGTGTCTCTGGAAAAGATGAAATACGATCGAATAAAATAAGAGACACAACTACGTCAGAAAGACAAAACAAGTTTGCGGATGTAAACAAAAAAGAAAAATCAGCCACGGTGAAAAATTTACGCGTATTATTTTACTCGAAATTTCAACACCATCGTCATCCGATACATTATTGTATTTAAAAGAATTTTTTTAATAAATATGTATGAAGAACGAAAATTAAATTAATGAGAATTTAAAAGACCAAGCGAGATTTTACGAGCGATTTGCGCAAGACGAAACTTATTCGCTCGCAAGAGTATTTCATTGCATCGCGTGAATACAAGAAAATGTTAAATAGAATCGCGGATCGAGAGAGAGAGAGAGGGAGAGAGAGGGAGTATCGCGTTTGTTCGGGTGTGCGAGAGAATAAGAAGAATTAATGCCAACTTACCGGTTTCTTTCTCTTTGTCGCATCGGTGAATATTTTTGGTTAGTTCACGTGGATGAGGGAAAAGCGTGGGTGTCGCCGTGTATCCGTACAAGCGTCGTGTCTTCCAACCTCGACCTATTAGCGTTCTTCTAATTCTTTTTTCTTTCTCTCTCTTTGATCTATAGAATCTCCTTCTTCTGTACAGTATATCGTGTTATCGTTTCTCCTTTATTAGCGTTTTTTTCACGCCTTTCTATTTTGCATACCTACTAAATTTATATGAATTTATAGCGGAGATAAAATTATCGTGTAAAAAATACTCGATAACTTTCTAAGATATCTCTTTGCAATGTAATTTAAATCATACAAAACGTTAAATAATTCAATTTTTCGCGTTTAGGATGCTCGATTTTTTTTTACCTATCTTATATACGATTATTTATCGCGCAAATATACTAATTTTTTTATACTAATTATAGTATTAGACTTTTTAACACGAGTCGCTCTTTTAAAATAAGCTCGAATATTTATTCGCAATTAACGCTATTTTAAAACCAATGTAAAAATGTATGTATAATTATCAACGAATAAAAGAAATACGACTTGCACACCGATATTAGTATTCTTACGCGTAAGAAATAATCGCGATAATTCGTAAAGGCAAAGAGTAGTTGAATAATATGTATATTCACGGTTATCGGAAATCGCAAATTCACATTTAAACTTCACCGCAGCCTTCGAGAATTCAAAGCCGAGTATCTTTCATACTTACGGTCGTTGCGTGATCGGTCACCGAATTTTCCTTTCACTCGCTTTCGCGCATCGGCCGTCGCTCGGGAGCAGATCCGTGTTTTTGCACCCGAGTCGCGATCAACGTCAACGCCAGCCTCTACAAAACGACCCGACCGTCTATTGTCACGGACGCATCTTTGCTCCACCGTTTTCGTCCTCCTTTTTGCCTACGAGGTAATTTGTTGACTATGCGACGGACGATTCATTGCGTCTAATTATTATTAACACGACAGCGAACATACCGAACACTCGCGATACTCTCGCAAGAATGCGAGATCTCGTCATAAATCCCGAGCGGCAGAAATCTTTGGCTTCGTTTTTAGTAAAGGCTTATTATATTTTTTGTATCGCACGCGCAAGGGTAAATTATATTTGTTGGGTAAACGTCGGTGTTGAGACAAAAGATAGGAAGACGATTGATATTGCGAATAATGGAAGTAATCGGATTAGGTGAGTTGTCGAAGCGAACCTTTTTAATGACTCGGATTTAATATTTGTGTACTATGCAGAATTATTTTTTATGTTAATATAATTGACGGAGATAACGTATTCGAGTTTAAGTATATGCAGTTGCGTTGTACGGATTTAAGACAAAAAATTTTAATTACGTTAAAAAATCTGTTATTTAACAGAGGTAACGTTTTTTGATTAAAAGAATCGAATGGAATCTTCGTAGCGATAACGATTCATTTATTTATAATAGTTCGATCCAATAAAAATATTATACACTTTATTTCTAATATTTAATTTAAAAATAATTTATCAAAATTTACGTATCCGCATTTCCTCGCTTTATTATAATTATATTTATTCTTTGTTTTGTGCATTATATAAGTATTCTTATAAATCAGAAAAACAATATTAATATCGTTGCAAAATCAAATTCTGAATTAAATTTCAAGATATAATGTAGCTTCTAAAGAACCTGCACGCGGATTAAATCAATGCTAAAAACCATCGATCGTATCTTATAAACGACATTACTTTTCTATCCTGTATCGGTCCACCATACATGTGAATTCAGCTTTGAGATTCTTAGTATCAGAAGAGAAAGAGAAAAAGAAAGGTATAAAGAGAGAGAAGAGAGAGAGAGAGACATAAGGAAAATGTCCGCAGACAAACATTATCAGGAAAGACTTAAAAGTACATTCGGACGGAACGTACAGAGCACACACACAGAACATTAATTAATCTCGGAATGCTTCATCAGCTGAGTATTTGTACCCGAGCTCCGAACGCCCGCAGAGAATGAGGAGGGCAGAACGCGCGATAGTGCGGTCGGTAGGAAAAAAAGCTTACGAGTAGAAGAAAGCCGCGGAGTCTCCGGCTTACAACTTGTTCAAACGTTAATGAGATCACGACGAGCGTCGTCGTCGTCGTCGTAGTCGTCGTCGTCGTCGTCGCCGTCGTCGTCGTCGTCGCCGCAGCCGTAGCAACAGCTAGAGCCAAGAAACCAAAAGGGGTTTGCCGTTTAAGATACACGCGGATACGAGCACCTCCTATTATGAGGGCGGGTAAAGGAAGGCCAATCGATAACAATACACCGAATCGCACAGAATAATAAGGCAGGAGAGTCGCCGAAGTTGCGGTCGCGCGAGCCGAGGAGCCGCGTAGCCCTGGGATCGTGGGACCGTGAGCCTCGAGATCGCCGGCGATTCGAGGGGCCCTGGCAAAAAGGCTCGAATATGACCCGTCATAGAGGGGATACGCCGTATTAAAGCAAGCCCCGATAATTTTGGCGACCTTCCGCCGGCCGCTTTTTCCGCGAAGGAATTCGAGAACTCGGGCTTTGCCCCGTTCGCGAAATTATGAGAGAGACATTTAGCGGGAAGGAGAGCTACGAAAAATACAGAGAGAGAGAGAGAGAGAGAGAGAGAGAGAGAGGCAGAGATAAACGCGCATGAAAAAATTAAAGGTGGGAAGGGTGAATCGGCGGAATCGCGACACAGTCGGACGTCTCAAAAAACGGCGTGAACATTTTTTTTGAGATCGTAAACGGAAATGTATACGAAGCACGCTAAATTTATACGTACCGACTTTTTGACGTAAATGGATAATCGTAGCGGCGGCCTCTCGTAATTTAATAAAAAAATAATCGATGTTGTTCATTTTCGATCGTTATTCGTTTTCTTTTTTTAACGTAAAGACTGATTAATATCGTCGTAACAACGTTCGAAAAATGTTGTTATCCGATTTAATTTTAAAGTACGTTATCGAATAAAGATCGGTAATAAATCACGATGCGTAAAAGTAACGATTATTATCATTAATAATGGTTCTAACGAACGTTTACATTTTGCACTTATCGAAAGAATAAACCGAGGTAGGTAAACTAACAAAAATTCTTGCTCGCCAGTTTATAGGAATTTTTTCCGAGAATCGTTTTTCTTTTGCCGTTCTCAATGTTACCTCAAAGTCGTTTAATTTAATTGCAGAAATATAAATTCGTAACTCTCATTAAGGGGCGGAAAAAAGCCGAGTTCTCGTTCGAGGAAGCGCCAAGGCGTACAATAATCCAAGATAATAAACGAATATAAGCGACAAGGAAACGAGGAAGAGGAAAAAAAGAGGAAACAAAACGCGGCGAAAGAAGCCGAGTAAAAAGCAAAAAGCTCGCCTCGGCAACGTTAGAAACGACGGATCGCGTCAATATAAATAATATCCCGTAATTGCAGCAATGTTCGACATCGCAACATGCAAGGTACCGCCCTCCGTTCGAGAGAACTCATTCGCCGGACCCCCTCCGTGCGATTTTGCCGGCTCCCACACGAACGGGAGTTCGGTCACGGGCACGCGAGGGACGCGCGGCGATGAAAATTTTTCGGAAGCTTCTCTCTTCCACTTTCTCGTTGTTTCTTTTTTATCGCGGCTTCTCGATGACGACTTAAAGGTAAACGGAGAAGTGGGGGATTGTTCGTAGAGCGGAGCATCCGAGGCATTCAACGAGTCGCGGGAAGGGCAATTTTTCTCCTTCAATTTTTTCCTTCTTTTTCCTTCTTTTTTATTTTCAATCTGACGTAACGCGACCGGATCATTTTTTGCTTCTACCTCGCAAGGATGATCGAGTCTTCTTTTTAGTTATTTACGGGTAGAAGGAAATATGAAAAACGAAAAATTAGTCGCTGCGTTTTCGTCATAAATACGCTAACGAAAAAATCCATCTTTCAAATTACATCGAGTACCTTTCCTTGCAATTTAAATTCGTTAAAGCGTAAATGATTTTTGTTTTTTCTTTTCCACGAGAGTCGAGGTACGCACGAGCACGCGAAAAGCATCGCGCGCGATAAAGACTTTCATTTTTCGTCGATCGATTTTATTTATTGATTAAAAATTGTGCACGGCTCGCTGACCAGGTACGCGTCAAAAAAAAAAAAGACGACCTGACTTACCGCTTGTTTACCTCCTTACCGCGTACCATTAACCGTGATATTTACAGTTTAGCTCTAGCAGTGCACGATATTTAACAATGGTGCGCGCATTACGTTTCTTCGGCAAACAAATATGGCGACGTTGTAGCAATCGGTTCGATCCGACACTCGTATCTGTGTACATGGTTTGTGCGAGGCTAACGCTATTGCCTCTCTTTCTCTGTCCGTATAGCTATCTGTCCATCTATCTATCTATCTATTTATCTATCTTTCATATAATCTTCTTGGCGTGCTTGTTTAAACAAACTACCAACTAGATACTAAGGTCGGAAGACAGTATGAATGTATAGTAGGAAGTCACGAGTAATTTATTATCAATTTCTCGTCGATACTTTTACTTTAATAATTTATCGCCGATGGTTTCGGGAACATGTAAAGAGAATAGGACATAAAAATGAATAAAATTGAAAAAAAATGAAAAAAAAATTAGAAAGACAGAGAGAGAGAGAGAGAGAGAGACGATGGTATTCCTCAGTCAGCGTGGAAAGAAACCGAAGCTGAAGAGCGGATCTCCGTTTCCGCTTCGATCGTTCAAGAAGATTATGTATCGCCTGATACTTTTGTGTTCAAATATACAATATATTTACCTTCTACACTTCGGATTTATATCCACACACACACACACACGTGCAAAGAAAAATATATTTCTATATTATCTCTTCCATTTTTTTCCTCTATTATTTTTACTAATTCGTTATACGTTTGTTAGTAAAGAAAAACGATTGAAAATAGAATTGTTTGTTTCTCACTATTTACATAGATTTTTTATTCTTTTTAACAATGGTTGGGAAGTAGTTCAAACGATTCGGATAATTTGTTCAAAAAAATTTTATTGAATTAGTTTTACACTTTTACATTTTTGATTTTTAATAAATATTGAAGATACTTTTCAAATGATAAATAATACAAAGAAATTAAATTTCGTCTACGATCCAAAAATGTTTTTAAAAATTTATCACTTTTGGATATTGAAATAACGAACTTATTATAAATTTAATTTTTATTCAGCAAATTTGTAATCAATTACAACCATTGATTAATGAAAATTTTGTAGAAAATTCAATTACCACTCTTTTTCATATTTTCAATTGACATTTAATGAATTTTTAACTAAATATCTAATAAAAATCGCAATTTTTACTAGAAGTAAGTCTACTTACATTCGTAACGTAACATGTAAATTGATATGCCTGGGATATAAGAAACATAGAATGAATTGTAGTCCCACCTCCTTATCCCCACTATGCCTGATAAATATACCCTCCTTTTTCTTTTATAACTCTTTAAATTTTATTAACCAGGCTTATATTCAAGATACAAATGAAAGGGTTTATAAATACGTATCGCAATTATTCATAACGGAAATAATTCGTGACAAGCGGTAAATTTGTTTTTCTATATTTATAAACCAGAGTATAAATTGACAAATTAAATAAAACATTGATAATAATGGAAGGTTGTTTTTATACATTAATTATAACTATCAAATTAATCATTCGTTTATACGATGAAAATATTAAATATATTTATTATATAGTTATAAAACTTAGTTCATTTATAATCGATAAACCTTGCTTGGGTAAAAAATTCATTATAATATTTAGAAACTAAATGCAACTCTAAAGAGATTGTGTTCGTTTGTAGATATGAAACCGGTAATAAATTACAATTTAGTATATAGCGGTAACATAAATCAGTTAATTAAGAAACTCGTAAAAAATAAATAAAAATTGGTAATATTTGAAGATAAATTGTTTCGAAACGATAAGTTTGTCAAATTTTTAAAGCGTTGCAAAATGTACGATTGATTTCATAATCATAATCCGATAGATTTGGGTAAAAATTTAATATTTCTCATCTCGTTGCGAATGAAATCGAAGCCAGTGGCTCGTCTCGGCTACAAAATAACCAATTGAATCATATCGCGACACTGCAACGAAGAGAAAAAAATGAAGTCCGAGTAAGAGAAAAGGAATACTTCGGCATTCCCGAACGTCTCGCGTCCGAAATTTTCGGCGCAGACAGGGAAACCAATTTCGGTACATCGTTCACTGGCATGGGTGAAGGGCAACAGCCCAATTGGCGCTTCGCCAAATGAAGATATTTTCAATGTCCGCGAAGAGATGCAGCGCCGTACTTGTGTCTCGCATTCGTGACATATTATCCGTTCGCCGCGAACTCGAAAAAGGCATAAACATGCCGAAAATGCTGTTTGTGATTCGCGATGATCAGTGAAAGGCGCTTATATGAAAGAGAGAGAGAGAGAGGGAGAGGGAGAGGGAGAGGGAGAGGGCGAGGGCGAGGCAGATAGATAGTTAGACAGTGAGAGAAACTTGTCGCTTTTCAATACGATATACAGACGCGAGCTTAAACGAAATCTATTCTCAAATGATTCGGCCACTTTCTTCTGCAGAGAATCGATCGATAAAAATATACGCGTAGACGATTTTGCCTGAATACTTACTTCGAATTTCATAGAGTATAGAAGCTTATGGCATTTTGGCAGTCACCACTACGAGAGTAAAAAATGGTGACATTTTGGCTATTATTAGTGTGTACTTTACGTAACAAATTATATTTCTTGTGTTAAAATTTGTGTCTCGGAGGAACGGTTCAATTGTTATTATTCTGGCTCGTACTAATTTTAAAATTAAAAATATTTCGATAATATCTGCCTTAAGTTTCAACAATGATGGTACAGTGCGTATTAAAGTTATTTTAAAAATGAGCAATTAAGTTGTACGTATCGAATAATAAATACTAATTTGAGTAAATTTCGTAATTAAAAAATTTGGTGTATTTAATTATGATGTAAAATAAGTAATGTGAAATTATAAAGAATTTATATGATCACTGATAAAATAATTATTATCACTGTACTGATTATTTTATTATTAGAAATATTTTTAATAATGTAAAGAGATATTCTTGAAAAGTGTCTGATAGACATACAAGCACATGGCACTTATCTTAGATTCTAAATTTACGTATAGCTCTTTCTTTATCGTTCGTCTCCAGGAATCATATTCGTTTTTACTTAAAATATATAATTTGTCTTTGACTAAAAAATGCATACTAATTATTCTTCGAAAACTCTAATTCTCGTCTAATAATATGGCCAAATTGGAACGTACAACAAAATGGATAACTTTACGTCTGGTAATAAATTTTCCTTGAATAAACGTACAACTGTAGAATTTTAAAAGTCAATTTTATCGCATACGCATGGATAAATTTAGATTTAATAACGCCATATCGTCGGTTTGTTTATTTAAAATAGTTTATATGGTTTTTAAAGATTTTTTCAACATACAACAATATTATGTTTGACTTTGTCGTAAAATCGTGACGGTAAAAACTTATCGTGCTCGTGTAGTTAACGACGAATTCATTTACAAACCACGTCAGGGGCAACATTTCTTTTGTAAACCTTCGGATATAAAATATAAGCGTTTCGCACGCGTCTGATATGCAAACATACTAATAATGTAAAACCGCGACGTGTTAATCTAGGGTTAATCGCAAGTAATTACGGAAAAAAATAACTGTTAATGTGCATATAGAATAACATATTACGTTTTCGTTTAATCAATTCCACAGCAGTAGACTTTTATTATTACGCTAGTCGCAATTAAATTGTTTTTTTAAGGAAAATGTACGTTTTAAACGTCAGTTTTTAATAAATAATTTTCCTTCTAAATGATGATCATATATATATATGTACAAAGATATGCAAAGATACAGTTTTATGATATGCTTTTTAAATTAAGTGCCAAATTCTATACCACATGCTAAAAATGAAAAAATTACGCGCTATTTATTTTAGAACTCGTTGAGTGCCGATGTTTACAATCTTAGTGATACAGTATTGCTAAATAAAAATATATATCTGCATGTTTTCGGTACGGTAACTATAATTTGACAAGTCGATTTCCAAAATTTGTTCTTAATGTAAATAAGGCGATGAAAAATTCTTTTCGAAGAAAGTACTAAATAAAAATTTTATTTTATTTCGAATAAATAAAAATGAAAACTTTACACCGATCATATAAAAAAATAACATTATTCTTGGTAAAATAACGTACTATTTATAAAAATGTATTTAAAATGTAAATTGTAGAACGAGTTGTACAACTAAATATATAAATTTAAATATAATATTTATTAACTATAATATGCATCAATTGTAGCGATATTATTATCGGTAAAAAATGAAAAATGGCAAACTTTACGAATTAGTAAAAAATTTAGATTTAAAAATACAGTATTATCTTAATCAAAGATTTGGTCCATTCATCGGGTCTAAACGTCAAAATGAAAATATGTAGCATAAATACTTTGGCACTCGATGTTTTATATTATAACTTTTTCTTATTAAAGCAAAAAACTATTATATAATTGTTCACAACCAAGCGAATCGTTTAAAAAAGAAGACGCTGAAAATAGTCGTAACGAAATAGATAAAAACAATGGAAATAAAATGTAGTTGATATCGAAAAGAAAATCCAATACAAAGTAGATGTCCAAATTCCGAAGCCAAAGAGAAGAAAGAAATCCGCATTTACGGTGTAACCTTGAAACACCTAATCCAACCTCGCGCGTTCTCAATTATCTCTCCCTTCCCACATCTCTTATGCACTCGCGCGAACAGAAAAAAAATAGAGAAACATCGTAAAGACACATGCCGGGTCTTAGTGTCACAGTATACAACACGTCATTCTACACGCGCGAACATTAGCGTGAAAACCATCTCTCGCTCGCTAGAGGCGAAAACACGAGGAGTTTGGTGGAAGGCGGGAGAGGGAGGGAAACGCGCGGGCGGGTGTCTCTTGGCAATAAGCCCGTTAGCCTGTCTCTTTCTCTCTCTCTCTCTCTCTCTCTCTCTCTCTCTCTTTCTCTCTCTCTTTCTCTCCTGGTTATTAAGCAAACACGGTTCGGCGCGACGAGTGATAACCCCTTCGTAGGCGCGAGTGTCGAATAATATGAGAGCAGCGCGAAGCTTTTGATGTGCGACGCGCACCACTTCGTCGCCCGGAGAGAATACGGCGGCCAATTTAAACGCCCCCGCGTACGTACGCGAAGGGGGGAGCACCAAGCCGGAGACTTAAAACCCTTTAGTCGATCCTTTATGAGCTAAGTATTTTAATTACGTGAGCGCGTTAGTTCGTTCGCTGGGCGCTTCACTGGATTGTTATTGACTCGATTGGGGCTTTTATCTCGACACGCCTCGATTGGGACGCTCGGTTTTCGGATTAATTGTTCGACTTATTGAGCTTACTGGATGATTCTCCGTTTTCATCGATCAATACTATCTTATTAATATTCTTTAGTCTTTACCTTAGTTCGCAGCCAACTTATTAATTTATATCTTCTCGATAATGCCTTACATTTTTTAACTCTTATCTGCGTAGTTTTCGTACGAGTTAAACTTTCGCGTATACGTTGCAATCGTATCGAAAATTATTAACTCGGTTATTCGAGTAAAGTAACGCTAATACCAATGCAGAAAAAAATGTACGAAGCGATTACATTTGTAAAATATGTCGAATAAAAATAAATTCGAAATTTCTTGTAACGCTAGCAAAGATAAGGACAACTTAATTACATAAATATCGTGGAGCATTAAAAAAAACAATGGGAATTAACAAAGGGATCTATTTAAAACATTCGTTATTCATTTTCATTTTAAAATCCGACCATTTTTTAAATTCTCGCATTTTCGCTTTTTCTTGTACTTAAACGTACGCGATTTATAAAGTTGACAATTTTTTAAATGAAAAAATACACGAATGATTTTACATCGACGAGTAAACTTACATCCTACTATAACTATCTATTTTATTATCGTACACGTATACAATCACGTAACAATATACACCACGATAATAGATAATAATAAAATTTGATTAAAAAAAATTTTTAATCTCGGACGATCGGTTATCGAGTAGATGCAAATGAAGTAAAAGCAAAGTACGTAACTGTGAGTTACATAATTAATCGAGAAGCTTTGCACTCTAAGCAGTATTATTCAAAACGGTATTTCATTGAGCGTTGAAAGATGTTCTAAAAATAGTTTTGATTCGCCTGAAACTCGTGGACCGAACGAATATCGAACGACTCGAATAATTACGGGGGGATCCTCGACTGCATTTAAATAAGAAAAATATTTCTGCGATCGCATCCGTACGAACATCCTCTTCGTTCCTCGGGAAAAAGAAGAGGGCAAAAGACCCGGTGCCCTTTTGTTAACCGCTACATTTCATCGGCATTAATTCGAAAAGAACGCGTACTCGCATGCGAAGCGCCTAACGAGTCGCAATCATCATTCCCCTAGTTTCCAATGTCGGACCGCGCGCTCTAAATTCTCCCTGTAATTTCAAATCTTCCGCCGAATTGAATGTAATGCGGGAGTTGAGCGCCGCGCGATTGTTCGAGCGGGGCTACGTTCGATTCGCCCGACGCGAACTTTTGTTTAAAGGGGTAAACGCGCCGAGAGCGGGACGAACGATGTATTTATAGGCGATTATTCCGAGCCCGCGTACGAGAGTCGAGGCGACTCGTGAATGAGAAACAAATTACTATTGGCCTTTCGAGAATAATCCATTATTGCTTATTTAAGGCAGTCGGTGCTTTAGAATCGGTCTTTGTGCATTATATTATTCTACAACGCAACGACTGATCAATTTTTTACTTTAAACTTCGTGCGAAACGGAACGACACTCGAGTTTTCGGAACAACGAATGGAAGCTATTACCGGGAATATTAGCTTCCCGTATCGAAATTCACCCACCGTAAACACAGAATCGGCAGCGTACGCTAAACATATACGTATCGTTAAACATATTTTGAATTTATAATGAATTTACGTTAAATAAGTCGGATAGCTCGAATTAATCGTTGTAATCGGCTAAACGACCGTTTCTCGAAAACAATTAGTACGTGGCAAGTAACGAAATTTTATGCATAGCTCGACTGTAACGATTCCCGCGTAACAATTACGAAGTAACGCTCGCAACGCATCGAAAAAGTCAAAGTCCCGCGCATACCTCGAACGCGATGCTCGTAAGAAGCCGCTCGCGTCCAGCAGTGCGTTCCCACAATCACCGAGGGCTCGATAGGCTCGACGCACGCGTATGAAAATTCGCGATGGCCACCGACGAACCCCCGGCTAAATCCAAGCGAGGGCGTTCTCGCAGGTAACGCGACTACGCCTGCGTAACCGAGATAATATTCGCTTCCCGTGATCGTGCCGCGATATCTGCAACGATATCTGGAACGATATCTGGAACGACATCTGGAACGAGATCCCATTCATATTTGGAGGACGAAAGTCGATAGTTTCTTCTACCGCTTCTATCGCTATCGCCAACACCGATTACACCGAGTCGCTCGATCTTTTCTTCTCGCTGTCTTAACGATGCCTTCGAGAATAGTTGGCGAGCTCAGAGCGTGTATTATTCCGCGTGACCCAAGCGCACCTAATTATTCGAACCCGCTTTAAATGCCACTCGTAAGTTTTTCTTTGTTTTTATCCGGAAAACGGACGATGTTCGACGGAAGTCGATACAATTTACGGGCACGACTCCAACTTTTTTATCGCGTTTAGCGCAAACGGTGATGGTTCGGTATTATACTGTTTTTTTCAATGTTTCAAATTCAATTTGCGACGATTTTAAATTTTAAATTCGCGTTCTTACGTCGATCGAATAATACGAGATAGCGAGACAAAAATGAAAATAATAATATAAAATAATAATCTTTTTCGAAAAATGTAGGCTTTCTTCTTTTCAAAACGAATCTCGATTCTCAAAAAAAAACTGTGTTCGATCAGCCTTGTTTCACGGTAACAATGGTTACGTAAAGATTAGCGAAAAATATTCGTCCCTCGCAACGATGTTGGATTCTTTACAAATTTTGATCCAACGACGCTCTACACCTGCGAAAGCAAAATGTTCCTTTCCATTACGTAGAAAACCGATGCGACACGCTATTAAATGGAAACAAATGTTCGTTGTCACCATGTTTTAATGAACCTCGGTGAAATGCCCCAATATAAAGCTAAGATCTAAGCCGATAAATCATGAAAAAACCCAATACCCAAAATGAATGAAACGATCGCAACGTGATTTTCCGTGCGAACGAAAGCTCCCTAAATGCCGTGAAATTGCCTTAATCCTCGAATCGAAAAACTGGCGTAAAACCTATACGAGTCCTCCGGAAGAACGAACCCCGCATGGGTGAATTCGCGAGGCACGAAAACGGTAGCGATTGTCGCGCGAACAGCGAAGAGGCGCCGCATCGAAACCCAAGCATCGCTCGATAAAAAGAGAACGCGGATACACGCGGACGTTCCAGGGTGAGGCCGAGGCCGGCTGGCCCGACAATACGCGTTCCAATATGTTCGAATGTTTCCGGTCGGGCGCACCGCGATCCGGCTGGGAGCGGTATCTCGCAAAATAACGACAATGCCGATCTCCCCTCTCACTCCGACGGCGACAATGGCGGCGGCCTCCGCGCCATGAACACGGCCGCAACAACGGCGACAACCACGCGAGCGACTCGCGATACGCTTCAGCCCCGGAGGCTGATGAGCGGCTAATGGGGGACTTCCCCTGCTCTGGTGCGAGCGAGAGGGAGCGAGAGCGAGCGAGAGGAAGCGAGAGAAAGCGAGAGACTCCATTCGTCCGTCTTCTTTCTACGTTTCTTTAACGCGTGTTTTGTCATTGTGCGCATTCGCATGCGTTATGATCGCCTTTTTCTCGGCGCCCTTTGCCACCCCGTGTAAAAAGCGCACAGTCGAAGAGAGTCTACGAGGGGCGGGTGTCCCGTTTTCCGGACGACTTGACTAAATGGGATTGCATTAACACGCGTTTTCCCCTCCCGTCTGCCTCTGCCTCGCTACCGGTAGCTCTCGGAGATTAGCATCTACGTTTTTTCTTTTGTCTCTTTTATTTTCCCCCGACGGTAAGTAAATACGCTTGTGCCGTGATACGCGTAGCCGTACCAACGATGAGATCCGTGAACATTAATACGTATGCGATCGAAGCGTTTTTTGGTCTACTGTGTTTCTCGAGTGCATCCACTTTTATTGGAGCATCGAATGGGTGCGAGTGAGCGTATGTCGGGTTTCGAAACTGTTTGGATAATTGTTTTGCTCGGTGAATCGTAAAAGGTCGCGCTACGAAAATTCATCGCAAACTTTTAATGATAGAATTTGCACGAAATTGTTTATCAAACGTTTACACAAATCTGAGATAGTTTGGGAAACTTTCGTCGCTTCGTTAATAATTCTATTTTTTTTCCGCTTACCGTCTTTAACCGGTCAAACCGAGATAATTCGGGTCGCCGGTTTTAAAAACAAGTTTTACATGGAAATTTAAACGACCCTTGTTCTCCGTCCCTTTGTAAGGTTGCGAAATCAATGCAGATTTTGTATCCGAGTCGCGGTTCGCCGCCGCCCTTTTTCCGCGCATCACCCTGTTGATACGCGTTCTAACGTTGTTCGTGCACCGCGAAAATTACAACAACATTTTCGCGTTTATTTTGCAAACGGTGCCGTCTCTCACTCGCCGCTAGTGCGAGGTGGAATTTTTTATCGGGGATCTAAATTGCTGGAATCCGATCAACGAGGGACAACTCGAATACGGTGAAACGAGAGTAGTTCTCTTCCGTTGAGTGAGAGAGAGAGAGAGAGAGAGAGAAGGAGACGGAGGGAAAGCAAACGCGAATTTGCCTCTGCGCTGCTAAAACTTGAGTAGTTCGCTCGTGCGTAGAGGAATAAGTTTGCAACGAGCGTTGATATCTTAGATTGTAGAGTCCGGCAGGAATTGAAATTCCTTGTTCGTTGAGTTTAATGCGCAAACCCATTAATAAGCATTGTTAATTCCTTAAGAAATCGGTATACTTTAGAATATTTAGAAGGTCTTTTTTATGACTTGCCTAGATATAAATTGTCGAGTAAGCTGTAAATCAATATAAAATAAAAACGCTTTAATACGTACAAGTGAATTGTAAATTGCGGCTCTAAATTAGCTTGTCTATTGGCTCAATTGTTATTTATTTATTGCAATACCGCATAAATACGTATTTAGATCGATCGAGCAATTTTTTTACGTTATAGTAACATTCCAAACTTTTTCCATTAAATTCTTTAAATTCCATATTTATTCGGTCTTACGTTTTTCTTTTATCTAGATGTATAAACAGAAATGTTAAAAAAATACTCGCAATATTAAATACTCGCTATATTATCGAATGAAAATTCTACCAAATCAAATTTCCATTGTACTTGTTTGAAACACGTCGAGAATTTATTAATTGTAACCGCTAAATTATGAAATCATAACCGAACCAAAAAAAACTAAAAAACCTCGATTATATAAAAATATTAAATTTGCTTCGACTTGATTAAAATGAGCTTTCCAAATAAAAATATCTTATTATAATGTCGCGCAACGAAAATGATCACTTTTCAAAGGAATCGATGTCTAACCCCTCCAAGGTAATCCTAGCACTCGACATCCATATGCGTGTATGCGTAAGCGCGTATAGTCATAACAAACGATGCGCCAATCCAGAATGCCAGAAAGCCTCGCAGGCAAATCTCGAGAGTACTCGAGACACAAGCTACCGGGAATCAGGTATCCCGGGTGGCCAAGGCCACCGCCGTGACTAGGGCTTCATCCCCTCCTCGGTGGTGATGCGCTCGTTAGCATATCCATATGAAAGAGCAGCGAGGGACGAGTCGTCGCGACGCTCGTTCGGTCGTTGGGGGGAAAGGGTTACATTCGACGCTCCCTCTGCCAATGGTATCCAGTCTCTTACCCCTTTTGCGACACTTATATGACGCTCACGCCCATGTATATTCTGACTGTGTACGATTAATAACCGAGGCGGACACAGGGTGGAAGAGAGACAGAATTGGAGGGAGGAATGGATGCGGCTGTCATTCTTTCGTTTCCGTTCGTCCAATCCACGGACAGCTCAAAGAATACGTGCGCGCCATTTTTTACCTCCTTGTTTTGCGGGGGCGTAATGTGGTGTGCGTTGGGCAACGAAACTATTGGGTTACCGAAAACCTTTCTGGGACTGAGCTTGAAAATTATACACCCGATGAACGATCAATTTATCGATCTTCGGATCCTTTATTTCACAAAGCGCTGCCGCCTTGTTCCTGACGGTAAATATTATTTTGAGAACCGGAGCTTCTCGAGCATTGTGTACCGTATTTTATTAATTATGTGATTGACGTATAAATATTTTATCGGTGTATTCAAATAAACAGTATCAAAATACTCGACAATTTAATATATATTTTGAACGATTTATCGCGGCTGCATTTTAAATATTATACTTTAATGGTTGAGAACCTAGAGCTTTGTTTTTATTAATATCCGAAGAATACTCTCGAATTACCGATTCAAGAATATTATATGATGTCTATTTCGGATGTAAAACGCTTGTAATAAAATTGAAGACATCATCGTGTAAATTTCATTTTAATGAGAATTCAGTGCATTTACTTATTTAATTTTTAGTACCAATAGTACAAGAAAACAGCATGTAGTTAAATTGCAATTCTGATAATTTATTATATACTTAAACTTTCGCAATTAAAATTAATTGAACGGTAGTATATTTGACGAAACTGCATTGCAAACAAACTAATAACGAGTAAATTATAAAGCACCTTTAAGGAAATATAAAAAGAATTGAAAAAGAAACAGTTAGAAAAGAGATATACATATATATAGAGAGAGAAAGAGAAAGAGAAAGAGAGAGAGCGAAAGAGAGAAAGGATTTTTTTATAAATCTTTTTTAGAATTAGTAAGAGAGAACACTCCAAAGGCATTATTATGACCCCCCTCCGATCGCCGGCATTCATGCGTATACATGTAGGCAAAAGTACATACGTATACTGTCGTCACAAGGACCAGTTTCGTATGTTTACACAAGGTTTTTTCCGGGGACTCGAACACACAGCAAGTTAAACTCGATATATTAAAAGCTTGACGAGCTACCGAAGCATCTCTCTCTTTCTTTCTCACTCGGCTTCTTTTATGTAATAATAATACCAAGAGTGCGTCCATTGGAAAAGATAAAAAGGAAGGAACACACAGAACTGAACGGGATGCGCAGTATTAGCCACTCTCTTCCTTTTTTGTCATTTGGAAATATAGCCCTAGGAACGTGTATCAAATGCTGCCAGTTCATTCGAGATTTTCCGCACGGAAAATTTGTCCCAGCGATGACACGGGATGACAATTTTAGGCTACGTTAGTAATGCTCATCTCGTTGTCTCTCTCTTTACCTCACTTTCTCTCTCCCTCTCTCTTCCTCTCATCTTCCTCTCTCTCCCTCTCTCTTCCTCTCTCTCGCGTATTCTCTCCTTTTACTCCCTCTCCCTCTCGTTCTCTCGGGAGAAGCGAACATTTCAGTGACACAGGTTCTCCTTCTGCGGCAGACGGGACATATTATAGTTTCGTCAGACAATGCCGAGGGACAATGGAATCCCAATGGATCAATGGAAACGCCGAGAGAAAGAGGGGGAGGACGAAAGTTGTCATTCGCCGGTGTATTTCGTATAAACTGTCATCGCGTTTGTCATACCGCGAGGATATCGAATTTTCATGCCCTTCGGATATTAAGTTCCTCACTCGCTCCCTTTGCGCTGGTCGCGCTTTTCGTCCTCTGCTTCGTTTTCGTTCGGTCTTAGCATACAATGGGTGAGTCCGTCTTAAAATGAAAGTTTTTGAAGAGCAAGCGAATGCAAGATAGAGAGGAAGAGAGAGAAACGATGACGACGACGGCCATTAAAGAGACACGTGGACTCGTTCGTGTGCGGAGATATAATATAAAAACTTTTTTCCATTCATATGAGCAAACGTTATTATTTGACTAGATAAACAAGTACCTTCTCTATTCTCCCATTGTTCATTTGATTGTGCATCCATCAAATATATATCCAAAGATGCGTATGATTTTTCCTTTTATTTACATAAAAAGTATCGCAACGAATCTCTAGAAATTTGTTTATGTATTCAGTTTATACGGATTATATTCGAATAATTTGCGCATTCTTTTTAAAATTTATAATGCTCTGCAATTGGAAATCAATGAAAATTTGCTTTACAAAACTAAAAAACAATAAATTATAAATAATACATTTACAATAATTTTAAAGTTTGTAAATTAAAATTTCTATTCGTTTATTGCTAATTGTCTTTTAATTACATGAAAACACATTCGTATTTAGCGATCGATACGTTACCGTTTCCTATTAGAATAATATCCAATCGTTAATACAGCTTACTTCATTCTACGATAGAATAGAATAAGAATCTTTAATTATTTAAAACTAAACATTTTTCATAAAATGAGAATTTTTTTGCAATAAAATCCATCTTAATTAAATATTATCCCGTAAATATATCGTTACTCGTTTCGAAACTAATACAAGATACATACAAGAGTTTTTAAAATAGTATACTTTAACTCGAAGAAGCTCAACGTTTCATTTTATCCACCGTTGACTGACCGAGTCACTGATTAAAGGGAAGATCGACACTCGGAGAATTGCGGTGCGCGTCATGCACCATTTTCAAATAGCGCGAACAAATAAAACTTGCGTTGCGTTGAAGGAGGGGTAGGAAAGAACTCGTTGCACGAGGCGAAAATTAGCCGTGACTCGACGCTCTGGTGTCATCCGAACGAAAGGAAATTTATTGCGTGTTTTAGTGATAAAAGTGGTTATACGACCATAAGAATAAACCAGACCTGCGTGTTGTGATTTTTCGTAAATCAGCTGTTCGACTCGACCTTATTTATAGAGTAAGAGCTTCTAAAACCGACGCTATAAAAACATTACATTTCTGGTTGTATTTTATTTGCATATGTATTTAGTAATCGTGGCCATTGGATAATACTTGTTATGTAAGAATGTATCGTGTATACCGACAATTATTTCATCCAATTGTAATCAAATTGAATCGTTCAATTTTTTCATCTATCAATGTTAATTTTTCACGTAAATAATGTTACATGAATTTCGTAGGATAGGATTAATATCTATAAAATTTTCTTTAATTTAATTACGGTAAATAAAAATTGGCATATTTTAAAATATTTCTAATAAAATAAGAGATGTTATAAAAATTTTAAAGGATTTTTCAATAAATTACGAAATCGATACTATAAAATTTCGCACTTCCCGGAATGATTTTATTTCTTAAAATCTATCTGGAATGTTTTATAAACTCTAAAGTAATTTTATCGATGCCTGGCTTTAATATATAAGATTATTTGTTTTACTTTTAAATATTTCAATTTTAACTACGAAGGAGAATGAAATATAAATGTTTCAAAACGTTAAAATAATATTTTTATTTTCATTATTTATAGTTTAAAAAAGAAGTAAAAACAAAAGTAAGAGTTATTTATGAATGATATTTTTCATTAATTTTTTTAAAACGCTATTTATTATTATCAAATTTCAATCAAATCATTTTTAATACATAAAAATATACAAAATCTGTACTATTTAACAAAGTTATAACTTACTTATAAAGTGTAAGCTAGGATACGAAATACATAAATTGATTCTAATTTCGTTAAAAATTGATTTGTGAATATAATACGAGATAATACTCGTGGAATAATAAAATGAAAAATATAATTATTCATCGAAATAGATTATAAAAAATCAGAGAACTCGTAAAATAATTATTTTTCATCCATCGTTGGCAAACCGATAAATAAATAAGACAACGCGTTATTTAGATTCTCGGGAAGAAAAGGAAGAAATCAACGATTTACCCCAGTCATAAATATAAAGATAAATCCGTTCGCTCGGAAATATTTTCCATGAATCCCTTGTAAACAATTGTACATATGAACGAGCGGCGAACTTCATAGGAGGGTATAAGAAAAAAGGACCGATAAGCTCCAGGAGTAGGCTTCGAACGTTGTCCATTCGAGGTTACGACTTCGTAGATATCGCCCAGGTCACTTACGCGCGTCATAAAAATTTGCCGTGCACGGCTCCCGTGAGATCTCCGAGGAACCCCAACTATTTCGATCGGATCCCAGAACGACTTCGGAGTGACCGGGGTATGCTCGTCTATTCCAGATCGGACATTTAAGGTGTTCTTTTTTGCTCCTTACGTCTGCTCTGTCGCTATTTACACGAGAGAATCGAAGGAGAGAACGTCATTCGCAGCTTTAAAAAAAATTATAAATATGCGGACTCGTACGTTGCTCGTTTCGTGCCTTTCAAATACGAAGAAAAATTAAAAGTTCTCGAAGAATTAAGATTCTATTTTGTTTCATTTTTATACTTTCAATTTTGTCAACTAAAAAATTACGTGCGTAAATAAGCGATTGACCAAAGCTTATTTTACAACGAATGTAATTACTTTGCAAAGTATTCCTTGCGGTATATCTTGTGAAAAGAAAAAAACTAGAAACGCAAATAGGTGCCAACAGTTCTAGCTTCGTATACATTATATTTCGTGCCCGCATAATTTCGAATGTCGTTAAAAGAAGTCAAATTTGGAAAGCGGAGCAAGTAAAGAAAACTGTAGTTTTAAATTGCTATCTACAATAAACACAAAGTATCACGTTATACTTCATTCCCACTCGTTCGATATTACGTAAATTAAATTTTTTATGAAATAGCGTAACAAATTACACGGAATTAGAGACAAGAGTTATAAGCTTCGGTTTCTTATCGCTTATTTTGCGCTCGATTAAAAACCGTGAAAAAATAAATCGCTAATTTATGAGGATAATGTGAATTTTTAATACGATGTTTTTTATTTTTGTAATATAATTGTATGAATAAAACAAGAGTTTATAAATTAAAACTTTCGAACAGCTCGTATTTGATATATTTATATTTAACGAATTAAATAATGATTTAACTTTCTCTCTTTATCTTTCGTCTCTCTTCTTTTCATAAATAACTCTTGAAAGTATCGCGTGACACATTGTCAAGTTGCATTTTCAAAAATGTTCCCGTTGCCTGCTATTGTTCTCTTTGTTTCTCGAACGTTATCGAAATAGAAGAAGAAGAAGAAGCAGCGTAAGAAGACGAGGAAAAAGAAGGAGAAGAAGAAGGTAGAGAAGAGGTTGAAGAGTTCGCGCGAGCCTTCTAGTGTTGCTAATTACGGCTATTAACCGTCGAGCCAACTCTTGCGAGGCATCTTTATAAAATATGTCTTTCATTGTGTGCACTGCACTAAGTACCCAATGGATGTGACATATTTTTCTCGCTTCGAAAATGCGAATTATTACAAGCCTCGATTATTTCAGAAAGAATATATGGCACGACTATGCGAGAAAAATTCCAATGCTTTTAACGAACTCGGATAAATTGATTTCGAACAATTATTTCAACTTCCAAATTCTTTCCGCGCTTTCCGCGTGACCTTTGTCACTGACGAATTAAGTATTGTAAATTAATACATTTACATATACGATACTTTGCTTGTAAAAACAAATTTTTTATTCTATCGCAATATTTGTTGAACGTATTGTAATATTTTAATTGTTTCCGATGAGTAATGACATTACGTCTAGATTTAACATATAAATTTCACATTATAAAGTAGCATGTAAAGTCAGTATACAAATAAATTATTATTTATTATGAAAGAAATAGAAGTAAATCAATCGCGGATCATTGTTGCTGTTGAAATATTACAAGAAAAAGATATCGTTGATGAAACATAATACGTGTAAATACAAATATATATGTATATATATTTATATTCCTTTGCATTTTTATACAATTTATCCCACCATTTTTAATTCGTGTAAAACAATATCGTAAATCCTTGTTTATCTCAATTTAATTAATACCGTTAATAATTATATTTTTCGATCTTTCGTTATTTACTAGGAAAATACAAATTAAATAAAGAATAATACGACGCACGAATATGAATGTTCCATCGTAGAAATAACTTATTTATTGAAAATATGCTGGAAAAACAACAAACGATTCAGTCAAAGGTTTTCCGGAAAATGGATCTTAATAAAGACGATAAATCGCACCCACTAAATATACGTTTTTGCCGGAGGGCTCCCGCGTAATCGGAGAAAAATAAAAGGGTGGTTACAGACAGCGAGTTTCACCCCCGCTATGGCTTTTATAAGCTCGTCTTTATAGGCACTAGAAGTATTTGCGTAGTAACGCGAGATCGCGAAACAACCTTTCTTCTCTTCGCTTCGTATTTGCAGCGCTGGTTGAGGGATTTTTCAAGACCCCATCGTTCCTACTTCGTTGATATAATATAATATTAATGCCTCGGGTGTCAAGACGCGACACGTCGACATCCCCGACCGACGACTACTGCAAATATTGGCAAAAATACCTATGTAGTGTATACATGTAAGCCTCTGTACACATGGTTTACAGAAAAAATATTTTTTTTGGCGATATATCATTACCGCGGTTACATCCAGTAAATTGTATACTAAATTGTATAACGATTTTATTTATTCTTATCCAGTTGCGAGTGGCGATCGATATTTTTATTAATCCTCGAACGAGTTGAAAGTTAAATTCTTCAACGAGAATTCAGCGTTGAATTTATTTATTATAACGTAACATATTTAAACTTAAATTTAATCATCGATATAGTATGATTAATTTTAGAAGTTAAAATATTATATCGATAAAATAAATATTTCAAATAAATATTTTCTTTTAACTCGGAATTTTTAATTACAACGTATCATTAGAAGTTTAAAAATATTATAGTTGCATAAAAAATAATTAGAAATGGTTCAAAAAATTTCTTGGAAACGGAAGCGTTGCTTAAATCGAACAAAAATATGCTTACATCGCTAGAAACTATCCTTCCGATAAAATTTACTTTTAAAAAGTAATAAACGAAACAAATTACCATCAGCGCATTGCCAAAAATTTTGTTTCCGAGGAATTTTTAAAGAGCAATTCGACTCCACGATCACGAAACGAAGCTTGGTATCTCCGTTAGGGAGCGCAAGGCAGATTTCATCATAATAATTTTCCATTCCATTAAGCTGACTCTGTTTATACGCGAGTGCTCCATTCGATCTCTCGGTGCTTCTCCTCGCATAAAGAGCTTGACAAACTCTCCTTCCGAACCCCACCAGTCGTCCCGGTATCCACGCGAACTTACGGATATCTAAGCACAATATGCAAAGAGGGTGGGATAGTCGACGCACGCGGCAACGGGTTCGAAGGGAAGGGGTGAGATCGTCGTTCAGAGGCGCGGTATTAAAAGGATCGAAAAATACTCGCGATGTATCTTAGCAATATAGGGGTGAGCCCAACATACGTGGACGTAACCTTAACTAATATTGCCGACTCTGTAATTGAATTCGAAACGAGGCTTCGATCAAATTAATGCATCGCTAAAAACGTTATTCTAGCAACAAATTCTTCTCTTTTCAAAGGAAGAGTGGAAGAGATTTATCCATTGTTCTTTAAAAATAACCGAATGATACGGTTGATGCATCCTTTGAAACTTTAGGTACGAGCAAGCGAGCAGCGATAAATATGACTCGATTGATTTTTATCATTTCTGTGAGAAAGCGAAAAGAGAAAGATACAAAGAGATTTCGAGCGATAATAAAGGTATAATTCCTTAAGAGCGACACGATTTTTACATCTTGATTTTGAAAGATCGCGCACCTTACAAAAATTCGTACGAAAAACGTTTCTATTTGCCAAAATAACGGTAAAAGACTCTTGATACATCTTGTAAAATCAAATCAACAAACATAAAACTCGATCGGCTTCTTATTTATCGACAAACGTATAATCGACGGAAGCTTCCCTCCAATAGTAATGGATAAGTCATCTTTGTGCGATCGGCAAATCTTACGGAAGCATGAAAAAGGGACGGCCAACAGTGACCGAGGAGTGTCTCTCTCTCTCTCTCTCTCTCTCTCCCTCTCTCTCTCTTTCTTGGTTTACTCGTACGGACGATGAGTTACGACCGCTGGGGCCGCACTGAACTCCACGGCAGCACCGCCAGCACTAAAATCCCGACTGATATATTATTACGTATTATTGCTGCCGTTCGGTTATTTATACCCATATAACATAATGCCTCGCGCGCGAGAAGCCATGGGCCCGAAGTCGCCTCTCCCCACCCCCCGAGGGACAGGGTCGGCTCTTCGTCTCCCTTATCGGTCATAACTTCCATTGAAAAGTGCGCGCGATGCGCGGCTTCTCGGCTCCCGTCGACTTTTCTTTCGCTAGTTCTTTGTGCGTGTCGCGGAATGTATACGTTTTCGAAAGCCACTGCGATGGAATGAACGGGGACTTGGAAAGCTCACCGGGAATTCGCGTTATTACTTGGATTCAATTTCGAATTCGATGTCGAAAGGCTTATGGCACGTACTTGCTGATTATCTTTCCAATCTTTTCCGAACGAACTCAAACTCGAATTTCATCTGGTCGTACTGGAAACTGTTTAAGACGATAATTATTGTTTTTAGCGAATGCTCGGTTCCAAGCTAAAACATTTATACCGTATTACGGAAACGTATATTCTCAACTCGTATGGGTTAAATACACCAACGCTTTACGATCCATTTATTATCCTTTTATCAAAACTTTTCATAACTAAATATTTGTGGAATCAATTTCTTTCTTTTTCTATTCTTGTCGTGCATTATTATTGAAGTATTTCTCGATTGATTATCACCCAAGAAAGTCGTTTTAAAACTGTGAATATTTTTATACCCGCGTATGTATAATTTATTTTCTAAAGACACGTATAGCATGTATAAATTTTTCTATCATTTTTTTAAGATTTCGTTAGATTTAAATAACGCAAACGTTATCGCTTTAACGAATAGTGAAATTTAGCTACCATAAATATCGTTCTTGGGAAAGTAATTTTCATACTTCGCAACTTCGAAGCACTTATTATTTTAAAGGAACGTTAATTGTCGGAGTCGAAACTTTGAATAAACGAAGAGTTTTACTTTACTTCGGTCGAATGAAATTTTACACAAAACTATCGAAGTAATTTTAAACGCGACGAGTTGATAATGTTCGTTGGGGTGACTTAACCATTGTACGGTTGTCTCCGTCTTTGCTGGAATGAGATAACACGTGGCTTATGTTTTGGTTTCGTTGATGGTACGAAACGAAATATTACAACGTAGTTCCATTCGAATATTAACCTTGCCTACCGCTTATCTTCGATAATCTAACATTTCGCCTACACCAACGTATAAAATTACTCGGTAGTTTTAAATTTTTTTAACACCAGACGATATCCGGTAAAATTATTTAAGAAGAAGAATTTAAAGAAGGATCGATCTATTCTCGTAATTCGATTTACGTAAGCGTTAAATCAGCGATAATTAGTATACGTAATAACTTTTCTCTTCCATCCGCGTTATCGATGAAACGATACGTAAATCGATAGGCGTGATCGACGATACGGAATGTACGGGCGAAAATCATCGCGTGACCTTGGCGAGTCTCTACTTCTAGCTCGCATCGGTTATGCAGCGAATAGAATCGAGAAAAGTGGAGGGGATTCAGATGAGCATTCTTAATGCGATTAGTTGCGCAATCGCCAATGTAATCGCAATATTAAATTTATTTATGGGCCAACCGAGGTATTATTGAGAGGCTTTGTGCCTTTGCCGACATAACGTTCGATCAATGTAACATTCGAGACATTGTACTTGGAATATGCCGTACCAGCGTCTATGTATTCCAGTAGCCTCGTCGCAAAATCCGAAGCTCGTATTTGGGTCGATTAGGAGATTGTTTTTTTTTTCCTTTTAATCGAGAAGTTATAATTACAAAAATGTAAAATACGTATCAATCGATCGATTCGATGGACTTATTTTATACGCGAGATCGTAAATTCCAGCGATATTTAACTTCTAAATAAATTATTTACATTTTTTATTTTCAACATCGATCGATCCATCGAGAATTAAGCAAATAATAAAAAATATGTATAAAATATAGATACGCTTTAAATTTCGATAGCAATCGAGTTAAGCTTCAGCTACAACCTACATAACAATGTATTACGTGATACGTTTTTTCTTTTTCATAATTGAATTTACGAACGACCTAATTTTCCAAGTATTAATCGCTATAAGCTCTTTGGAAGACATGTCTAAGACGTATTATGAAGTACTATGAAGTCTACGAATAGCATTCGCCGAGGGGAAAGTCAAGTTAGCAACGAGGCAATAGAAAGGGATGTGTCATTTATTTTAATATAATAAGCTACAGCAAGGGAACGAAAAATACCGAACCTACCGATGTACGAACTCGATAATCGAACGCTCGCCACTTATTGATTTTTATTCTATATTCCTCTTTCCTTAAGCTGCGCATCTATTTTAATTCGAATAGTTTCGCGCTGACGTTTTATCAGCGATAGTGGAAACAAAATATAAGTTAAGAGAAATACATTTATTGTACTTGTACTCGCGTTCGCACGCGGTTCGTCTTTCTCCGGTAGCTATATTTAGAAGAAACAGAGACGGCGATGCGAATCGTCATCTTCAATGTAGAGTGAATCGAGCATTTAGAAATTGCACACTTTTATGGTTGGGTATGCGTTATTACGCAGACTTAATCGTTACGTCGAGTGATTCTTCAATAATGATAATGATAATTCAACCTTTGGAGAATAATGATTGTTTTTTCTTGTAGCCTTCCACGTAATATTAATATAAATATATTTTATAATGGATCGATAGATTACGGATAAGGTGTTCGATGATTCAATCGAATATATTAAAAGTGATATCGATCGGAATTATTTATTTTCTATTCCATTGTTCGTTAAAATATAATAATGTATATTTACGATTAAAAGTAACCGATAGATTTGTAAAATTAATTCCGGTAAAATACGCTGTAAATAACGTATCGAATATTTAATTTAATGGATACGGTAGAACTTCGTTAACCAAAAATGACAAAGAAATGACTATTTCTCATATATACCATCCAACCGATGTTTCTCGGCACATTCGAGTATAAGAATTTTCGATCTAAACTCACGACGAAACTAAGCAGACTTCCTGTCACGTATGAATGAATCGCACTTCAATCTTAACAAAAAGAACTTCTTCCCCTTGCAGTGGTTGACGTATGCGTTCTCAAAAACTATATAACTCGATTACTTTGCTTACCCAAAAATATTAAAATATTTTCTTGAAATATGTACGACCTCTTATTGTCAAAGTATTGATTTTTCTTTTCTCTCTCTCTTTCTCGGTATATCGTCCTTTCTTTATGCTTTCCATCGTCTTCCCTACATTTAAGACATTTGCCTTCTCTCTCCTATTCTCGGAGAACAATTCGTCATCTGGCCTCAGAATGCTCCGGGGAACTGCAAGCTCTTGCCGAAGTAATGAGATGAACACGTGCTGCTGTCTTGATTTTTATGCGTCTCTTTACCTCTCCCTTCCTTCATTCTCTCTGCCATTCTCACCGTCTTTCTCCGGTTAAGATATTCAGTTTGGCCGAATTTTTCGAAAGAGAAAGTGGTAAAATCGTTCGAACGCTCCGTAAAGGTTTAAAAAAGTTTTGCATTTTTATATCGCTAATTTCGTTTTATACGATCTGCGCCTGAAAATTCTTAACAAAATTCATCCTTGCAAAAATTATATTATAATATTTATTAAACGAATTAATTAATGTCGAATGCGTTATAAAAATTTATAAGTAATAAGCTACAATTAAATAAATTTAAAAAAATGTATATTATGATAAATATAAAAAATTCGTTTCAAGGTTTACAATTTAGATAAAAAATTTTTGTAGAATTTTTTTAGTTTCAATTTTGACAATAACGCAATTACTCGACGAATGAGTTGGTTAATAATTTAAAATATTCATTGGAAAACAATCTTTTGCATTAAAAAAATAATAAGCATGCGTATTTATTAAAATTTATTTTGATGCTTGATTCGTTGAAATATAACTTTAATCTTATATATTAATACGTTAATATTGAATTAAAATAGGTTTTTGAATCGATAATATCCTTCCGTATAACGTCAAATCATGAAATCTTTTTATTGTACGATATTATTTTACAATAATGAAGATAATTAGTAAATAGTATTAAAGAATTTTTAACTAAATCGTAGAATAGAAAAAAACGAAAATCGAATAAACGTTAACCACCGGTAGACGAATGAAAAAATTACCAGAAATTTTAAAAAATCATAACGCATAAAATTCTCGGTCGCACAATAAAAATAAATCCCGTAAATTTAAGTTTTAATTCTCTCGCTTTTAAAAACCCAACCGACATCTGCCCGTCTAATTCATGCATTCGAACCCTGCGAGTTTCAAGTTTGGGTGTCGTTCATTCCGCATAATTTATAATACTTTCGCCGACTCTTTTTCTGCCACTGCGCTCCTGTCGTTCGGTGGTGACAAGCCCACGAAGATACGCGAGAGGAGACATAAACTGCTATAAACGCGAGTAGCACGCGCACAGCCAGCCTAAATATACCGATGTAAATATTCCGGCGGGAGTTGGAGAACGTGCGTCTGGGATCGGGCGTGAAAAAGGCGTTAAATGATCGCAGAAACTGTCGGGGATCAACTTTTTCGCGCATGTGCACCTCATCGCCGCTACTCGTCACGCGCAATTATTTCTAAATTGAAGGAAAGACGGCGCGAGAACGACGATAATAATGCGATCGACTCTAATAATTGCGGGAGTTACGAGATGCGCGCGTTCGAAGATGAAAAGAAGTCGTCGCGTTAAATAATCGCAGCGATCGAGCATTCGTATTTAATTAAACTATATCGGTCGTTAAAAATAACAAGTACGAGTGCCGCGATAACTTTTAGTCGAATCGCTGCCATCGTCGTTTAATTCCGTGAAAATCTCCTCGTTATTCAAAGAACCCGGAGTCGAGCCTACGAATGAATCTTTTGTCGAAATATCTCGGATTTGTCGAGGCGACCCGAACCTGTATCTTATTAGCAGCGATAAGTCTTACATAAGCCTGTGAAACGTTAATTCGATACTTAGACAACATTTGGATCGTGCTTGGAATACAGTTTTTCCATGGTATGGATTATCGGCTCGATCGGCGAAATCGAGAGTTACATATAAGGAAAATAATTTTCACGCTCCAAGGATCGTGGTCGACTTTGCACCTGGGGAAATAAATCGCGGTTGAGCGTATCCGAGTCCCTGGTAAAAAGGCGTCTCGTCCTTGGCAGGCGTCGGCGACTCCCGTAAGTCCATCGATCATTAGCGTTGGTGACGTCGTCGTAGTCGTCGTCGTCGTCGTCGTCGTCGTCGTTCTCCTCGTCGTCCTCGTCTCGCTCGCTCGCAGGAAAAAGGAAAAGGCAAAAAAGATACGCGCGCGGACTCGGAGAGGCGCGATCGACGGCACCTGCGCAGACCCGACAACTTTCGCCGAACCAATAAGTCCCCGCCATCCCGCCATAAATATTTCATTCGCGTTCGCGCGCGCGCTCACATACGTAATGCCCCTCGGCGAGATGCACATCCGCAATGTTTCGCGCGCGCTGTTGTAATAGGCTACGCGAGCTTTTATTCCGCGTGAGAAAGGCGCGGATCGCATCCTGTGGAGGAGCCGCTTATAATAAAGCAGGGGCTGTCGAGGGCGGGGGGCCGTGATGCGGCTGCGAAATATAAATTCATAGGTGCGCCGACGAGGTGCGAGCGACGACCGCTGGACTCGCACCTGCGGGGGTCGTCGCACTCGCGAGTCTTGCGAGGAGAAAAATGAGGACGGCGTCGTACGTCGAGTCGACGGTACTTCTGCCACGGTCCTTTTTTTTTCCTCCTCGGACGCGTCGATGATTTTCTTTTGTATCGATCGTAGTGCACGTGCTACGATAAAACTCGAATGCTCGGCTTGTTTTTACTCGTAATTGAGCGATTGGCTGAATATAAAGTTGGGTTGCGTTGTTCGCTACTTTCTCGATGTGTAAGCGCATTTTTTAAATAATAATGTATCGGAAGTTTTTACGAGTTTGTAATAAGAAGTAGTTGCACGATCGATAAATATCCTTATTCAATTATCGAGCATTATGTCTCGTGTTTTTTGAAAATTGACTATTTAAAAAAAAGACTCGATTTAACATGAACGCAGCGACGAGAAGAGGCGAACTTCCAAGAGACGACTCTTGGGAGCATAATTTTATTTCTGTCCAATGTAATCCAGTGTAATGTTTTTTTTACCGTTAAACATATCGCTTATCCATTAAAACGTTAGACCAAAAAAAATTTTGCTCCAGGAGGTACTTAATAATTCCGTTGAAAATCGTAATTTACACAAAAATGTGCAACGTGTACCAAAGCTGTTACACGCAACAAATAGTAATTCGATTCTGCGTAATTCAACGGTTATTTCAAATTCTTTCTAAAATACCACGTTTTTTCAAACGACGTTCGCATTGAAGCTATAATAAAGACGCGTTTTCGGAATCGCGTACTCGAGTCGAAAGATTTCTCAACGGAAACTACTCGGCATCGGGTAAAATCGTTACAACCCTGTAATTACTCTCGTATGAATTACAGACCTTGCGTCTAATCTCGATCGCTATAGATCTCGTGGGCGTTCTTTCCGTAAAACGACGTAGAACGACGAATTTTCCCGTGCACGCGAATTTTCGTCCTTCACCTACATCGGTCGAGACGTTATCCATCTCCTACATCCCGAGGTAATCGCCGGGTTAACGGGTCGGATTTTCGTACCCGCTCGAGAAAAAACGCAGAGGAGAAAAAGTAAAAAACTGAATATAAAATCGTGCGAGAGTTTCATCTAATATCTCGTACGGTTAAGGGCGAGTTTATGCACGACTGCGTTATCAGCGAGAATTAACTCGTATGCGTGACCGAGCTCGCTTTATCTCGAACTGCGAGACGACGACGACGACGACAACGACGACGACGACGACGACGACGAGGTCGACGTCGAGCGCTCGGATCGGAGCCGCGGACGCGTGACACCTTTTTACATCGGCCGAATATTTACACGCGGGCATTAAGGAGAAAGCAAAAAGAATAAAGACTCGAGGGCAGCGTAATTTAGATGATCTGCTAAATGGCGTGTAACTCGCGAGTCAAACCGATGGATTTATCTGGGTGCGATGATCTTTATGAGTCCCGTTGTGTTTATGGGCCGCGTCGAGCGAGAAAGATAGAACCACGCGGACAGAGACCATAAAGAATTAAAAGTCTTTTCTTCCTGCACGATGCACGTGCACCGAATAGTTATACGAGGCTAAAGGAAATGGAATAGGATGTATTGTTATTATACCTACGCCGATGCGCTTTTAATTCTCCCCCTTCCACCTTGTTTTTTTCCTCCCCTTTTTTCTTCTAGGAACGGGCTTACACAGCCGCTTTACCCCGAGATATCTCCTTTACTCTACACGCTTTATTGCGCCTTCGAGATTGGAATATTTACATAGTAATGAGGTAAATTTTCTTGCAACGTGCGAATATACTTGCTTGTAAATCTTATCGTTTTGAATTAGCGAATTGTGGTTTAGAGAAAGTGTTGATGTTTCGTGTAGTTTTCAATCGATTTATATCTACCTGCATAAACTAAACTAAGGATAATACCACTCTTTAAAAACAAAGTAAAAATCCGGCATAAAATTTCTTGGGAAAGAGTCGAAACGCCGAAGTAGTTTGTATAATTTTTTAATTAACCGCGCATTTAATAACGAAATTACACGTTTTATGCTATAAGAAATATTACGTTACGATCGAACGAAATCAAATTTATAAATGTAAGAGTTCTAAAACTTTTTTATTCTATTTTGTATTAATTATTAATTATAAATAAATTATGCGCTCCGTTCAAAAGCAGCTTTGATAAATGTAATTATACTTTTACCTTTAAATTATAATTTATTTAGTTAATATCGTTAATTTTCTATTTTCTTAAATTTAATGAAATATCAAACTTAAATGATAAATTTTAAAATTAGAAAACGAAAGAAATGATTTACCGTTCTAGTTGGTATCTTTTCATTCAACGGAAGAATGATTTTTATGTGCCACTTAAATTAATATACTTACTCTAAATTTCAATTAGTGTAAAAGACTTTGCCAGGCTGATATAAATTTATGAACAAAATATCCTGAGAGAGCTGCGTTTCGAAAATTAAAACTAAAGAATCACGAGGCTATATTTCACGCGGAAGACTTCCTCATATGACTTTTAATGTTTATTTAAAATCTTGGAACGACCCTGTGAAAATTCCTATTTCAGAAGTAATGTTTTTCCTCGGTTGATCCATTGAACGAAATAGAGGAAAAGTATGCACGCCCGAGAGAGAGAGAGAGAGAGTGAGAGAGCCAATCTCGTTCCCTCCAATACACGCGTAAACGAAGGGAAGCGTTTCCCCGATATTTCTGACATGACGCGCGGCATAATTCAAGAAATCGGAAGGCTCCCGTTCCTCTCCCCCTTTTTCATAAGCCAGCGATGCGTCTATACATAGCGACCCTAAATATTCGAAAAGACAGCTCCACCGAAAGGTCGAGACATGCCTTTTTCCAGAAATACGTAAAAAGGTCTCGGTGCATCTTTTCGACGCGTGCTTCCAGAAATATACATGCGCATCTTGCAATGGATCGCACCCTCGCTTTTTCTAGCCGTGTAGGCGCACGCGTGTACGAGGCCACTCCGTCGGCCCAATGTCGAGAGCTGCCCAGGACCTTCGCACCGATACCGATGTCGGATACGGATAAGCACTAAGGTTGCTTACTCCCCTCTTCCCGCCTGCGTTTCATAACCTCGAGAATGGAAATGTGTATTTGCTATTTATTAGCGTGGATTCGTTTTTTAAACGACCGACAATTAGATTCGAGTATTTTTGTGTTTTAACGCCTATGCATTTTTATTCGTTTAATTTCTTTGATTTTAATTAAATGCAAAATTTAACGTTTAATAATCGTAGTAGAAAATAACGTAAATTTACTTTGATACATTTTTATCGGCTTATCGCAGTTTTATACATAAATTTCGTTTTACGAACAAAAGTCTTAAAATTGTATATCTGCATTTTTACACAAGTACATTTCCCAATGTGTGTTACAATACTCACTTTTTTTTTAAAAATATCAAAATAGAATATATTAGTACGATAAGTAACGGATACGAGCGAGTATTTTCTAAATAGGTTAATTTAAAATTTACGTTTTATTTGTATTTTTACATTTTCTAACTAATACGAGAATATGTATGTTTTTTTAATCAGTACGAAATACGATAAATAATCTACAAATATTTAAATATGTAATGCAACTTTTGAATATTTTTACCGCGTTGCGTTTACTTACTCGTTTATTATTTTTAATATTTTTTTTTCAAATATTTCAAACGTTAACTCGTTGATTGAAATTCGTTAAAAACCAAATTATTTTATCTAACCGAAAAATCTTCTCTTTCCACATAATTTATAAAGATTAAAAAATAATGGAGTTTGCGTTCCTAATTTCAACCTTATACATTTTGAAAGATAATCGCTGCGCACTTTGAAACGTTTCATTTATCAATATTCCATCATTGCCAAGACCCTGAAAATGTTCCATCGCTGCAGGATTGGGAGAAACGGAACGGCATCGAGAAGAAAAGGGTTAGGTAAAAGTCTCGCAAAGCTAAGATGTAAAGTGTATTTATTTATGGGCGTTACAACGAGTGCGACAAAGAGAGGCCAAGTCGGAAAGAGGAGAAGGGCGACTCGAACGGCACGCGTCTCTATCTCCTCTTACTTCTGATCGTCTCGGTTTTCCGCCCTTGTTTCTCTCGTTCCGACTATTCCCCGCAAGAACGTCGCCGAAGACTCCGTTTGACTCCTTTTATTCCGCGTCGAAACTCTTCCCCTGCTCCAACCAACGGCAACTTGCTTCTGCCATTTTGACCTCCAGAAGTTTTGTTTTAAAGTTTCGGGGTTGTTCCGGGTGGGTCGATTGGATACGCGCACCAACTCGACGTTTTTCTTCTTATTATTCCTGTAAATTGCGAGGCGATGAGGACGAGTGAAACGAACTAATTGGGCATGACGAGAGGGACGATTTAAACTCCTTTCGGAGCGTCTTAATTTTGCAAGTTTAATGGTGGACTGCTATATTCAAAATTGATTTCACGGATTCCTTTTGTTATCGTTTCTCGCGATCGTGGAAGAACTTATTTATTAATTTTTGCGTACTTTGAGCAAGAAAGTTGGAACGTTATTCGTTTATTTGTAATTATATTGTTTGAAAGCATGACTAAAGATTTAATTAAAGATACAATAAAAGGTAGAAGTTTTAAAAATAACATTACCGTTATTTTTATGACTACTTGTTATTTGAAAACTTAGAGATCGTTAGTTGTGTAACTTAATTATATAATTACAGTTTGCAATAGTTATTTCTCGATCGAACGCATTTCGACGTAAGTCGATGACTTTTTCTTAAAATTTTTTAGTCGTCGTTTGAAAAATTCGATACATCGATGTATACGTAAATATAAATAATTAATTAATTAATTCTCTTATAACGATCGTTCGAATCGATAAATTCTATAATTTTCGAATTCTAAACACGGTTTTACTATATTTACGACCGATCAATTTTCATAATTTAAAAACGAAACAACGTTATTATCTACGTAACATTAAAGCTAACGATCGATTCGTAAAATTGGAAAAATTTCGTTACGCGAAACTGTTGTACATCGATGATCGATGCGGTTATAAAATAAAAAATATGTGCATACGTTTCATCGAATAACCAAAAATGGTTAAAATTTATAATCACTCGTTACGTGCGCGTCGTGTATGATTATTCCATACGTAGAAAAATCTTGTAAGACTACTCGATTCATAAGCTTTCCCGCTTGTTATTTAACCGAAATAAATCTAAATCACGCTGGTAATTTCTACTTTTTCGAATAAATTGATGCAAAGGAAAGTTGCCTCGGGAAAAATATCCGGTACCGTTTTACCGTAAGAGAATAAAGGATAATAAATTTTTAATAAAAACACGTTCGTCATCGAATATTCCGAAGAGTCGAAAGTTATTTAATTTCATAAGTAAAGGTATGTATGTCAACAAAAAGAATAAAGGATAAAATAGATTTTTAGTGTCGCGGTATAATTTATAAGAATGCATTACAGGACGATTCCCGTACGCGAAACCAGCCATTCCATCATTGATTCGGAGCTCTCCCCGACCATAGCCGCGTGTCTTTCGGGTATTATTACAAGAAAAGCGGATAAATCAGGCATACACGGCAATTCCATAGGGATATGGAGCATCGCGTGGGGACACGCGCGAGTAAGGAGCGAGCGAGAGAGAGAGAGAGAGAGGGAGAGAGAGGGAGAGAGTGTAAGGAGAGCAAGGAGAGACGAAGAAGGGACGCGTCCGTGGACGTAAGCAGCTGCTTTTCCTCGTACGGTCGCTCTCCACTCTCGGCATGCGGGTGATATCTTCGACTTTTTCACCCTGCGATTCGTAGACACTCTCGCGTCTTTTTTTCGCGAGCACGCGAAAAAGTATTCCTCGTTAAAACACTTCGAATGTCGTTAAGCGCGTTTACGGAGAGCCGCACGCGCGGAAATCCGCTTACGCGCACTCGTAAAAAATGCGAAATATTCCTAGGGTTTCCATCGTCCAATTATCCACCGTAGCTTGGATAGATGTGTGTAGGTGCGCGCGTAAGAGAGACACGGTGGACGCTTTGTGGAAAAGCAGCGATCGAAAGTTTTCTTGTAAGCGTTGCTCGTTCTGAGAATGCTACGCGCACGTACCATTTTTACTAGGAATTTATTTATGAGATGAAAATAAAAATCCATCGAAATTCGTCGAGAATAACGACTAGATTTCAAGATAGGTCTAAAAATGAGCTCTAGGAGATTCCGGAATGCTTATTTTATTTTAGATCAGTCCGTCGCTCCGTAACCGCGATCCATATTTGTAAACGAAGTTACGCGTTAGGTAGGAAAGTATTCGATAAAATTATACCTCTCGAGTATCGTACCGATGTAGAATCATTTTAAAACGAATATCCGAAGAAACGAATCCATTTTCGCTAAGTTGTCCACTCGAACGAAACGCGAAAAAGCCAAAGCTGAATAGGAAGGAAAAACAATCGCTGCCCGCGTTTAATTGATCGAGCAAAGCGTTCCAACCGAAACTTACGTTCGACCTTTTTACCCGAGTTAATATAAAACGTAAACCCCCCTCGGGTTTTTTTAACCCTCGCAAACCGACTGTCGGGATTATACATCCTGCGCGATAAAATTTATCGCGATGTGTCCGGTCACCGCGCATCCGATGCGTCCGTGTGTCCGAGTACTTTGTAGGTGTGCGTATTCTTTCGTCACTCTCTATCGCCTTTTGATTATAATTTTTGTCAAAAAAGTTCGCTACTGCTTAAGAAT
This sequence comes from Dolichoris vasculosae, assembly GCA_018907195.1. Taxonomy (NCBI): domain Eukaryota; kingdom Metazoa; phylum Arthropoda; class Insecta; order Hymenoptera; family Agaonidae; genus Dolichoris; species Dolichoris vasculosae. Next base: position 2,279,812 of record JACCHY010000004.1, on the reverse strand, counting down.
TCTATCGATACGCGCGTATATTATTGTTATAAACGATAAATGTAACTCGAGGCGGGGTTTTGGTTCGCCGCTCGTTTTTTTTTATTTCGTGTCACGATAAGGCCCCTTGTCCATAAATTATCGAGTCTCTTCGTTTGTAATTCAAATGACCTGAAAACTTATATACGATGTCGTTACGTACGTGTTTTAAATATACGTGCGTTTATTGAAATTTATAATATAACTCAACATTTAGGAACGTTCTCGTAATAGTTAAATTAACGTTATCGTTCAAAGTACTCCTACGGATAATCAGCGTGGATCGATAAATATATTTATAAATATAAATTATAAAAATACGGCACGTTTGAAAATTGCGTAATATAATGAAAATACGTCTTCGGTGTAGCGTAAAATTTAATATCGATAAACCGTCCGTTACTTTTCATCGAAGACAAAAGTTTTTCGTCCAATGTTTTTAGACCGAATTATATTTCTAGAAAGTTATCCAATAGCTTTCTAATACGGTGCTTTCTCAAGCATGAAAAAAAATTAGAAGGTAAAGCTTGGATTAGGCGATACGCTTATTATTAGGACGAAAATTTTGAGCGAAACTCGCGTAGCTGCCCTTGAAAATATCGGACGACCGCGATATTCCACGCCGATAAATCACCAATTTGAGAGCACCTTCGATGGATTTAGATACGCGGTACAATGAAACATCCCTCTTACTTCGTACTGCGTTTGCCTCGTACTCGAGAGACAATTAAAAGCCAAAATAATGCGAAGCGAGGTGTCGAACGCGGTGCCGATAAACGTCAGCGAGAAATATCGTTGCCCAGCGTGTGCCGAGTTGTCTCCGAAAAGGAAGGCGAATAATACTCCCTACAACTCAATTAAGTTCATCGCGCAGGATCGGGGGAGGATGCGGGGCTGCATCGACAAAGAGGAAACGCAACAAAAACGTTGGTGGGGAAGGAAGGAAAGAGAGAGAGAGAGAGAGAGAGACGTGGAAGATGCGCACAGGCTCAACGGTTATGACATTGTCGACCATCGGTGTCCCATAAAACGAGGCGCGCGAGATTAAGCCGGTTTCGTGTAGGTAAACGCAGGAGAGAGAGGGAGAGAGAGGGAGAGAGAGGGAGAGAGAGGGAGAGAGGGAGAGAGAGACCGGTCGACTATATATGCGACGTGTCCGGCATAATGGCCCGATAACCGAAGCGCGCGGTATTGTACTACTCTGCATGCGCCGATGTCTCTCTCTCGCTCTCTCTCTCCCTGTCTCTCCGTCTCCCCCGCTCTTCTCTCTTTTCTGTCCATTCGATCGTTTTAAACGTGTGGGCGGCTGCTGGTCAGCGACTGTAACTATTCGCTACACTGTGTTCTGCGCAGCTGCGGGGGTGTCTTACACTTGTGTAAGAGTACATGTGTGCGTCGGTGTCGTATATACATTGTACCTTTCGTTGACTTTTTGTTTATGTGTGCGTTTGCTGTTCAAATTATTACTCCTGTATAAGATGAGACGGGTAAAATGCTTCATTCTCGGGCTGTAGGCTCGAATATCACTGGAAATATAATTATTTCCTTTTCTTTGCAACGTCACTCGATACCATCCAAGTTCTATACCGCATTCGAAGCATAAAGTTAATTTACATTTTTATAATTTCGTTACTTCTTTTATATTTTCTCGGAGATTGTGAATTTATCGATAATGAGTATTTGATGATACGGTATAGCGAAACGATTCGATTGTTTGTTGTGCGATGTCTTTTAGCTCTGGTTTCGCTCCAATAATATATTACACACTTACGCGATAAATGTAAAATATTTACGAAATGCCAATTTGTATCAACGTTTTATCTTCTTTCGAGATAAAAGAGAGAGATAATAAATTTTGTAATAGAAATTATGTCATTACTTTTCCGTATATTAAAATTGAAATTGAATACCATAAATACGTGATTCTAATGAAAAAATCTCGTACGTGAAAAAATCTACTCGTGTAAATTCGAGGTTGTACAATTCTATATAAAACTATTATTTAAATAAATTAAAATGTAATTATTGATGTACTATTTGTGTATCGTACATAAAGTTTTTAGTTACATTAGGTATAGTATATACGACAAATTTATGTACATACGGTATTTTTTATAAACACGAAGATTTAAATCGTTATAGCTGTAAGTATTAATTACGCGGGGAGTATTTAAGAGCTTATTGTATTATAAACATAGTATCATACATTTAATTGAAAAACGGATTAATGTATAAATATTTTAAAGTTAATCCTGATAGACTATTATTTGCAGATGCGAGTATGTACATTAAATATTCACACACAGGCATATATATATATATATATATATATGATATTCTAACGTACCACTAGAACATTCCTTGACGCGAGAAATAGCTTATAAAACAATAGACATTTCTTTCTTTAGTTTTCGGCTCAACTCGGCTTTCCGTATCGAGTCTGATAACTCGCCTAGCTTTATCGTACCGAGTTTAAGAAGACAAGTGCAACCAAGTTTTCCAGGAAATATCGTTACTTTGTCTCGTGGAAAACATTATGTTAAAAAAATGTTTTTAAAAGTTTTCAAAACATTATTCAAAAAAATTGTATATATTGCAATACATTTTATTTTTAATTATGTAATAATTTTTAATAAAATTGATAATGTAAAATAAATTTATAAAACACATTTTTTCTTATAATTAATATATAATTAAAAGGTATAATTTCAAACGAAACATAAATTTATAGGAATTCATACGCGAGTTAATACAATAATTTAATTAAAAACACTATTTTATAATTGTATTAAGATTACTTATTTTTCGAATTTACATAGATATTATGAGAAAATGGGTTTTTGGTTTACAATTATAATTTTTATATGGACCGAATTAAAATAAAAAATTACTTAATTTTAGTAAATTCGTTGTAGGCCCTTTTTATACGAGTTTTTTTTATTAGTACTCAATTAAAAATGAGCGTTTTAATTAATTTGTACATTCGATGACCCAAATGTTAGTACGTTAAGCACGTGCGACGGTAATTTTAATACCTATTATCGATTATATAAAAAAAAATAAATGATTTTTGAAAGAAAAATATTGGAAAAAATCTAAAATCATGAAAACGAAAAATGAAATAAATCTTAATTTTGGCAAAATAACAAATGTATTATCTTTAAATCTAGTAAATACTTTAAGTCCAGTAAATTGTGACCGAATGAAAAAAAAATTATATTTTACAAGTAATTCGGAAAATAAGGTTAAGAAATAATAGTAAACACGCTTAGGTCCATTGTAAGCAGAATAGAGAAACGGCGTCGATCGGAAGTCAGAACAAGAGTTTCCGAAAAACAAACAAAGCTTTCCCGGACAAATGGAAATATATAATGAATCGCACCCGCGTGCGTAAATTTCTCGTGTCGCCATCCATCGTTTACATCGATCGAACCCCGGAACAACGGCGACCGACTCGAGGCCCTCGCGCCGATAATGAGCCTAGAAAAATAAAAGCCCGACTCGCCAGGGGAAAGAGAGCAGAAGCTCGTGGAGGTCGAGAGCAGCAGCTGCCCAACATACTGACCATCGCCGGCGCGTCTTGCCTTTTGCTCTCTTTGTCCCAAGGTACGACGACACACGCTCGTCGAGGCCGCAATGGCCCATTAGACGCTCGTCGCCAATTTCGCCTATTTCGCCTATTTCGCCTATTTCACCTATTCACGAGTGAAAACTGCGCCCCCGCTCTTCCTCCCAGCGCTGACCATTACGCCGTATGTCTGCGGAAAATTCAATCGGCTTTATGCCTCGGTTGACCGCTTCTTCCTCCTCCCTCCGATCACCGCCTACGCGTCTCCCTGGCTTCACGAATTCTCAGCCATTGTCCGGCGCGATTCGACTTTATTATTGCGCCCGGCTCGTGTGAAAGGACTGTGGACGCCCGCAATTAATGCAGGCACATCCGGGCGGCCAATAATCGACCGGGTACCAAACTTCACACTCTCTCTCTCACTCTCTCTCGCTCACTCTCAGTCTTCCGGCCTCTCCTGTCTCAATTTGCCTGGTACCCTTCGAATCTCGTTCGAGGGCTTTCCTTTGTCACTAATGGGACTTTCGAAAGTGACTCGAGTCTTGTTGCACGCTTCAAACTCTCGATACACCTCGTTTTCATTTTCCCTTGTGTTTGTACGATCCGTCGCTGGGAGTTCCGTTCGTTCCATTCATTCTAGAAACAATTTTTTATCGTTTCACGTTTCTGCGCTTTGACATGGCCGCTTAATAAGAGTATCGAGATTAATGCGGACCAGCTGTTGTCTCGATTTCTTTTATAAGTGGGCAAATTTAAGAGGAATGCCAACTTTTATCAAACGATTCCGTTTATTGTCTGTATAATTGATTTGATAATTGGACGCGCAATTAAATGCGAGCGTTCGATCGTCTTTGAAAAAAGAAAAGGAAAATACTTAACTACGATAATTTCGAGCGAATAAAGAAACTTAGCGTAACTTTTTAACTTTATCTAGAAGAAAATTTTGCGATACGCGCAAATAAAATGGGATTGTTTATTAGACAACAATAATGTACCGAATGGAGTCAGTTTTATTGCTAGAAAGTGCGTCGTTGGATCCTATTTGTAACAGTTGGTTTGAAAGAATAACAACTTCCATTCGATTTCAAAAGCCTCCTTTAATTTTTCCCCATTTCCGAACGTACGACGAGGCTATAGTTCAATTTCACAATATGTCAACACTTTTGAAAATGTACTTTCCGCGAAGTCGATCGGATATTCAACACTACCAAAATAATCTTATAGGCGTTGATAAATATCGACTAAAATGAAATATTTTTTCAAAATATTAAAGTATGCGTTAAAAAAAGATTTATTTAAATATATAATAGACGTGAAATTACAGTGATGTGCAAACAATGCAGTGTACAAACAAAGATGTTTTACAATTTTAATACAATTGGGTATTATTAAAAAATACATATAATTACGAAATAATTGAATAATAGTTTCGGTTAACACATTTTTCTTTCGTCATCCAATTAATATCACTCCCATAAAACGCCGAGCAGTTTCTGCGAGTAGGAAATTACAAAAATACAATCGGTTGTTCGAGACTAATAAGAGTGTTATTTCTCACTGCATAGTTACATATTTAGAAATCGAGTTTATTGCACATCAATATTGTTTTAATTTATTTGGAGTCGTTCATGGAGTATGGGTTCAGCCTGAGAACTCGAGATAGGAAGAGCGCATAAAAAGCAACGAATTTCTATTCCTCGAAACCCAGGAGAGATACACAAGCGAGCATTATTTTAAATCGTCCTGGAGAAAAAAAAGAGTAACTAAAAAAGATCCCCCAAGGCCCCGCGTGTGAATTCAAATAAAAGAAGAGAACGGGCTCGGTAAAAAAGGAAGCACGTGCGCGTGCGGCCACTCTTCAATATTCAATTGGCAATCTTATCTGTCGGCTACACCTCGTAAATATCCGTGCGAGGCACTAATGGCCAATTCCTAACGCACTTACTTAGGCCCACCGCTCTATTGCCGCGGGATGCGAAAGCCGCAGTCTGCGAGGCAGGAAGGAGGAAGGAGGAAGGAGGAAGGAGGAAAGAGGAAGGAGGAAGAGGAGAAGATTCCAATGCATTAACACTGCGCGACGTTTAAAGCGTTTCGCTTCATGGGGCGCAAAAAAGGTACGCGGGGATCCCGAGATATCCGGGATCCCGAGAGCCGCTCTGGATTACGCGAGGGTCAGAAATCGGGCTCCGCTGATTAGAAGCACATCTCCATTGTCATAATTCCCGATGACAAAGGGAGCAAAAAGAAATAATCGCTCTCTTTATCGACAGATGGCTCTTCTCGCATCTGCGTCGAGAGCTATTCAAATTTCTCGGCTCGTGTCTTTTAGTTTCGTCGTACAAGCTGCAAAAATAGGATTTGGACAAATTGGATGGTAATGGGTGTTTCATTAACATAGTTACTCGTAACGATTTTCTCTTTTTTTTTTGAGCGAGCGGTTTGTCTTCGAGCAGAGCTAAACGAATGTATTTATTGAAATAGTCAAAATGGAACACAATCGCAGCGACGAAGGTGTGAACTACGAATTCTCGAACCTTTGAATAATTTAATATTAATAAGAGGTACCGATTATGCGCGAAAAGAAGGATGATTTGGAAAATTCCCATAATCCGCCGCACGAAAATTGAGGGCAGCATTGAAATTTTTTTTGCACCGATCGACGAAGCGAATAAGAAAAGGAACAGCGCTATTCAAACTTGCGCAATTATTTTCGTTCGCGTTAATCATTATTAAAATACAACCACGTACAATTCACGAGAAAAATCGCACCATCTGCTAACGAGTTAAAATCCACATGGAGTTTGACAGATGGCTTCGATTCCGGGTAAACGAGGATTAAATTATTCGTAGTTGCGTTCACAATTTTAAATTTTATAAACAGTTATAACATTTTTTACTTGTAAGTGATATACTTTTTTTTATGAAAAAACGTTGGTATTTTATAATTATATAATGATCACACTGGAGAGATTATCCAATGATATTATTTCGATTGGAGAAATTAAATTTGTTTTTTAACGTTAAGCGCATTTGCATCGATGCGATTCCTTATTATTTTGTTTTCGCGTAAAAGTCAAGGAGGAATCAACCGTACGGTTTGTACAACGATCGTTGATTATTTTAAGATTAATAATCGTACACCGATACGATATATTATTTAGATTTTTTTATTATCAATTTAAAACAATAGATATATTCTATAATCGTATTTTATTTTATTATGATATAAGCATTCGTATGAATCGGTAAAATCGGATGATTAATAACTCATCGATTATCGTATAACTGTGCGATTAATCAATCCATTACGTATGCAAATATATTGAACGAACGTTCGTTTATTAACACAGTAGTATTTATTGTATTTAAAATAAATGAATTATGCGGTTGGTACTGAATTATTATTACGAATGATGCTAGCTTTATAAAACAAAATAAAAATTAATCAAGATTTACGCTATCTTGCCTAACAATCATTCGTTGAATGCAAAAATTTCATTATACGTTTCAAAAGAACCTTATTCCCAATGCAATCAAGGAATCAGCAAGAGGTACAACGTTAATTAAAACAATACATCCTCAATAAGCATACTCGAGTATTTTAAATAAATTACACGTGTCTTTATAGACATCGAATATAATCCGCAGTTCGTAGAGGAACGAATGTATATACTCACCTAACTTTTTTTTATACGTGCGCGAGACAAGCACATACACGATTAGAGCGTGCACCGCATTTTCTGACCTTTCTCTTTTCTTTTCGTTAGCCTCCTAATAATACGCGTTCCTCCGCCCGCCATGACTTATATTGCTCGGTTCATTATTACGATTATTAAGCCCATGGACGTTGTAAAAGTGCGCCGCTGTGGCGATGAATAATAAAAATGGCGAAAAATTGGTGCAGGAGAAGCCGAGGAACACGTGAACTGGTCGTTGTGAAATCGAGTGCGGTAATCTCGTGGGCGCTTCTTATTCTTTTCCTTGCAGGACTACGCCGGTGCGATAATAAAATATACATGGGAAGATACAACGGTGCGTCGTAAAATTTTCAAAAATTTACGAGGCGTGCCATCTATTGGCGTAATTTTCCTAGTGCTCGAAATAGAATTTGGTATTTGAAGTTGCAAAAATAAGGATGTTGGAGGCATTATTGCGACCACGGTTGCATTCGTTATTTCAAATTTACGGTGCTCCGTGAAAAGCAACGTAAAATAAATTTCAAAGTATAATGAATCTTTCAAAGGGTATTAAAAACACAGCAGAAAAACAATCTGCCTGAATAATTTATGAAATATTGCGAATAAACAATGTACGTGTAGAATCAAATAATACGAGTACGATTATACATTCCTATTATTTATACTTGTTTATAGACGTACACGAGTCATCTTGGAACATCGTCGATATCGAGTCGCGTTACTCGATGCACAATTCCTAGTATTTATCGCAAAATTTTATCCCACGGGACGTATAAAATAGTTTACATAACGATAATAAAATTGTAAGGTCTCAAGAATTTACGAGCCGAGCTTCCAAATAATTAAAAAAGATTCCTCTTTCTCAACACCCATCGATATCGTTGTAAAAGCTAAAAGCGTTTAAAGGCGAATTTTCATTTCGAATTTTCGTGCAACCGTGTACGAGCAAAGATATCGGTTCTAAATCAGCGGCTATCAGATCTCAAAATGCATCGAGAACCTCAAGCCTATCGATCGATTCTCCTCGTGGGTAAAAGTTACCCACCCTGGAGCTTTTGTTCGGTCGACGTTCGGTTAAAAGGGCCTTTAAAAAAGTTCCTCGCCCGCGCAAAGTTCCGGATAAGCGACGCGAGCTCGAACATCAGCAGCGCGTTGGGCGTATCCGTTATCATCGACCCTCGGCGAGAAACAAGTCCGTCTCGATCCGCACTTGTCCTCGTCGATCTTTGATCTGCGATCCGCATCCCCTCGCTCTACTCTCCTCCGTTCTATCCTTTTTTTTTTTCTCTCTTCCGCCGATTCAAAAAGCGAGGAGGGCTGGCTTCCCATGCTCGCGGATCTCCGGGCGATCCGAGCGCGAGACGCCACAAATCGGGGCCGCGATCGAATAACGATAAATATGCTTGGATCTCGCGCGCGCGGTCCGCGCTAACATTAAAAGCCTCTTACACCTCGACTTGTTTCGGCGCGTCTCCGTGCGTTATATCGGCAAGGTCCCGAGCCGATCATGATTCTCACGTCTCGGCGCGTACGCCTCCGTGTCCGTGTACGCGCGCGTGTGCGTGACCGAGTGTGTGTGATCGCGCGCGCGCCCAAAGATAAGGCCTCCGCGTATGACATGCCTCGGGTCTCGCGCCGCCTCGATAAATCGAATCGACGGAGGAGGAGAAGGAGTCGCCTGTTGGCGAGTCGAGCACCGAGCATCGATCGCCCTTATTTATTCATTTGCAAATAAATAAACGCTCGCGCCGAGGCGAAGATGCTTGTTGCTGTTGCTTGGACCCGGCGCGCATCGATAAGATAGGAGGGACCTGTAAATCCGTGGGGTCACTCACCGGGTCAGGTCGCTACACATCTCGCGAGCTGAATACCGAGGAGGGAGCAAGAGGGAGAAAGAGGGAAGACGAGCGTCGATGACTACGTCGATCCCCCTCTATCTTTTACTCTTGCTCCGATCCTTAAGCTCGCTTGTTTTCTTCTCCCTTCTTGTCTTCGTTTTCTTATACGATTAATTGTTATTGTAACTTAGGGTGAAAAGAAAGTCTGTGTTCTCTTCTGGAAAAACTTTAGCCAAGGAGAATGTTCGACTGGATTTTTATTTTCGTTTTACTTATGTACTTTGCGTAGGCTACATTTCACTAGAATTGAGTATCGTTCAACGATTTATATTCGATTAACGTTAGCCGATCTATTCGATCATACTCGATCTAATCAAACGAAACACGAAAATCTATTTACATTCGATACATATTGTTATTTTAAGGGCGTATAATTTTATCTAGATAATTCTCCCGTAACTCGAAATAAGCAATGAAATTAAAAAAAATTAAATACGATATTATTTGTTAGAATTATTTAAAATATACGCGTTTTAATTATAAAATTAGACTCGTCGTATAACTTTAGGCGTGTTAGTAATTTTTCAGTTTTTACGTCAACTTCTTTTATATGTTATAAAAGACGTTCATTTTATCGTCGCTTTAATAATATAAATATTAAAATCGCTCGAGACGATGGATCACGTATACTTTTATACGCGTACCATTATTGGTAGTCTAATTTGGAATTCTTGGCGAGTAATTCAAAAACTTGTCACTTTTAACACTTACAATGCAAGAAGAATGTTTAGTAAAAAGATAAAGCAATGTAAGCGAAATATGAAAGTCGCTTGGAAATTCGATACGTTGTACGAATAACAACGTTATTGTTGAAATTTTTAACTTGGTATTTATTAAAATTAATACCGAATAATAATTGATTTACAGTTCGTTATAATGAACTACTCATCGGATAATTGATAAGATGCTACGAAAAAAATTAATGGTCGGTGTTTATTTCGTTCTCTTTATAATTAATCCGAATCCACTCAATTAAATGTATAAATTATTTTTGAATTTTAAACATAAAAACATAAAAATTTCTTCTAATTACAATTAACGTATTCCGAGAAGAATAGATATCGGTAGCTCGTAATCCTTCATGTAAATTCATCGTTCAAAGAAATTACAAATGTATTGTACTACTTTTTTTCCGTTATATAAATATATTTTATATAATCTCTTTTATAAAAAAAAGTACATTTCCAATCCATTCATTGTAATTTTGCTCTTCGAAAAGTGCAATTATATTCGACCCGATGCGTTAAATTCTGAATTCGTATTATAATCCAAACGAGTAGATTTTTTATCGACTTTATATTTGCATGTAATAATTACCAGGATTTTTAGAAACAAAATTAGATATCGCAATAATGGTTCTAGTGTTGAGAAATTGGAGAGTTCGCGGGAGATAATTAAAACAAGAGCCGAAAAAGAAGTATACACGAGTTGGATAAATTTTTAGAAACAATTGCAGACAACTGAGATACTTAGTAACGATACAATTAATTAAGAAAAATCTCGTGGAAATCTTGAAAGAAATGCAACAAGTTTGTCTTAACGAAGGATCTCCGTGCGAACGAATACAATTCATTACTAAGCATTCGGTGTCGCTCGCGTAACGCAAAGTAAAATTACGAATCGGTCGATCGAGATAACCCAAGTTATTAGAAGCAGCAAACGGTTTCGGCATCCATCCGAAACAACGGACGCACGTCTTTCTCGATTCTCGGCCGTCATCCTGTCATCCTCCCCGGGGAAAGGAAAAAAGGAAAGAAAAAAAAAATCGCACTCGAGACTCTGCTCGACTCCGCGGATCTTGCGGGTGGGGATACCTCGGGCTCATTACACAGCCATTTTCTTGCTTCTCTCTCGTTTGTTTCTGCGGCACAGCAGCATAGCCGTAAATACACGGCTAGTTTCCCGGTGTATGGGTTTAGTGTATGGGTGCACGCAGAGGCGCGTCTCGGTGTGCATCGGCTCGTGGAAGGGCGGACCGCGAGGCCGTCAGGTGGCAAGCCAATCGCATCCCACCACGTGAGCGATTTCCTACCTTTGACGGCCCTACTCTTGCCCCGGTCCGCACCGTCTTCGTCTTCGTCTTTGGTTATTATTCGTTATCGGACCCGTCGATGAAACGAGGCAACCTGGCCGAGTCTTTCCCGGGGGTTGTCTTTCGGTGCGATGGGAACTGATTTTTTCCGTTGCTTGGAACTTAAGAACCTGGAATTTCTCGCTTCGATGGTTAAATTGATGAATTATTTCATTTTTTTCCAAGGGATAGGAAAATATGATTTGCTGGGAAAAGATTTTTCGTAAGCTAGAAGTTAGGTAAGGAGAACTATAAATTAACTCCGTAGTTTTTTAATTTTGTATCGAAGGAACGAGATTTAATAATTTACATCAGATTTTTAAATTGAAGTTTATAAAAGTGTAAATTAAATTTTAATTGTTTTAAAATAAAATCAGCCTTGTATCTATTCTGAATTTTTCGTGGATATAAATCAATCCAAATAGCGTATAAAATATATTTTTCAAAATATATTTAATTTTGAAATACATTTAATTACGCGATTTATAATTAATTTTTAACAATAACGTTAAGTTTAAATAAGATATAAAAATTCGAGAAATAAGAGCGATTTTAAAACAGTTTTTATTTTTATTTTATTTTAGAAACGGTGTACAATGTTTTCCCTCTTTTTGAATTTATCTTTCACGATGATCGTTAAGCTTTTATTTATTTTATACATCAGTTAAATTTTAAACATAAATATATGGAAAATTAAAAATACGTAGAAAATATTCGCTACAATTACATATTAGATGTCGTTTATTTCGCACGAAGTAAAAATGAATTATTTTTCGTATATTATTGAGCTCTAATTTACCACAATTTTATAAACGCATTAAAAGTTTGCAACATTTTAGAAATTACAAGTTTTCTGTCAGTATAACGATAGGAAAATGTGTATTTAATTTAAAAAAATGTAGAACAACCAGATACGTAGTAGATAGAAACAGAGTAAGTCGCCTGGGAATATAAAGCGTACAAACTTTACGATTGTAAAATAAAATATTTTAAAGTAAAGTAAAACCTTGACGTGTAATAGTTGTAGAAGGCGAAAAATCGACTCAACTTCTGCATAATTAGATCTTGAAATTTAAATTAGACGAATCTGACTAATCCGCTCTTCGAATAAGCGAATTCAGATCAAGGAAACGTAAATACCGCTAAAACCTGCTTATATTTACTTGATATATGCGTGTATACGTGTGTATAAGCGCGTACACAAAATGGATACGATTACTAACGAATATATCAAAATTGCTGATAAAAATGAATTTTCATTCTCGTACGTACGGGTACAAAATAAAAATAAGGCCTACAAATTCTTAAATCTGCGATACGATAAATTTACGTTGAATACATTTTTTATCTTCTCGATAAAATTATTATAAAATAATTTTAATACTTTTATTACTGTAAAAATTAACTATAAAAATCTTCCGTCGTGTAAAACACAATATTTACAACGAAAAAAGTTCCTTTTCAAATAACAATTAAATTTAAAGTTATCGTGAAAAGCCGAGTCGTTCGGTTAAAATCGATGTAAAAAAAAATAAATGAATCTAAGAAAAATGGAATTACGATAATTTAAAAAAGAATCCCGATATATTTATTATCTCTAAATACGAAGCGAAACCGAACGACCGATCGAACTCAATGGCTCGCCATTAGGCTAATAATATGCGAAAATTAAAATTCCGATAAAAACGAAAAAAAAAATTGAATTCGCTAAGATGACTCGTCATTTTGAAACGATGGTCTTTCCAAGGCGTTCGATCGATCGCACTAGGCAGATGCAGCGTCGCTGTCTTGTAACAATGAAAGCGCCACCCGTACGGAATTCGGGGCAACGACTCAATCGGTCGACGTCAAAGTCGTTGAAGTAGCTTACGCCTTACGCCTTACGCCTTCTAGGACACCCTATTTTCCGAAGCACAAAAAGCCCACCTGTTCGTCTTTCAATAAAGTGCCAGTGCACGAAGCGAATCTCGCTAGCACCGAGGTGAAAGTCGGTTAGCGGTGTCCTTCTTCCTCCGTTTCCCCGGGTGTTTCATTCATCGCTCGTTAAATCACGCGGGATAACTCATAAGCGTGGACGCGTGCGCTCGTCCCCGGCGTGGGAGTCGGTGAAGGACGAGGTCGACGTGTAGTTGATGAGTTGATGTAGAAGACTACGTGGACGATGTGGACAACGACGTGGACGACGACGTGGACGACGACGCGGGTATTCTCATCCGATGTTCCGACCGTTAAATATATGACTTCCGACCCGTTTTGTGTATTGTCGCGTGGACGCGCGCCAGAAGACCCGGAAAAACGGCTGCGGCCTTGGGTTGTTTCGTTTGCTACCTGCTGATTCCGTCGGTCTCTTGTGCGTTATGATTTACGCGATCTGTGGCCAGCGGTTGTAAATCATGAGTTCATAACAAGGGTTCGGCAACCGGATTTTCCCTCTTGGCTCTGCGCCTTTTATTCGCAAGTCAAGGTCGTCGCATTGCGCGCGAGCTCGTGGAAAGCCGGGGAAAAAACGGCGATGCGAGAATTGCGCAAATGCGTGGAGAGGGAGAGCAGAGAGGAAGGGACGTTTTCCAAGAGGACCCAAGGTTCTGGTCGCATTCCTCGCCGAGAGAGAGAGAGAGAGAGAGAGAGAGAAGAGCTCCGCGTTGCGCTTCGACGAATTGTAAATCATCGGTGACGCGACGTCGCACTTCTCTCTCTTCTTTTCTCGACTACGGTTCTGTGCGTGTGTGAGGATCGCGTACGTAACGGAGAGGCGAGAAAATGACGAAAAACTGGACACGCGCAGGAGCGTGTCAACTAGCACCGATGATATGCCCCGGGACGTCGCTTTTATGCCTGGATGTATAAAAGCAGTGCCTGTCGGTCTTTTCCGTCCGACGAGCCGAAAAGGAAATCTGTGAACGGCATTTTTGCAACTCGTCGATCGTCACGGATAATCAGCACGTGTTTTTAGTCATTTTTTTTTTTTCTACTTAAATACGCTCTTACGCAGAAACTACTTAAAGGTCGCGTATATTTTGGTTCGAAAAGTCTTTCCACTAATGCTTTTTCAAGGTACTAAATATTACGAAAGGGATTATTCGCGTAAGCTGATTCTATTGTAGATTTTTCTTCGACTGTAAAGACGTAGAAATAAATTTGTACGGTATTATTTTTTCTTTTTGTATTTTTACATATTTATGAGTTGCGTGTAATTCATTCTTGAAATATCGATAATTTAATATTGATTATATATAAAACTGTAATTTTTATTCACAATGCTAATTTTTAAATAATTATTTGTCGAAAACGGGAAACTGAATCGATGATAAACTAATAACTTATAACATTTATTATCCTGTACATTAGGCTGAACATGGTTTCGAATATATTTTCCTTTCGTTAAAATTATTCATCCAATATCGATTTAAAAAAAAAAAAAATGTTATCGATTTCGTTATAAAGAATGTTAAATGAAACGACGTCTACTTTACGATTCGCGATCGAAAGGAATTTTCTGTAAATTTAATTGCACGCGCGCGTTAATAAAATATAAGATGAATTAAAAATTTAAAACGATATTGTAATAAAATACGTCAAAAATTGTTGTAAAATAGGATTGAAGAACTAATTTAAATTATACGGAGAATGCGAACCAGGCTCGAAACCTTAAGTCATTTATTCCATTTATCCACAATTGCCATTTCATTGGGCATCGATAATTTTGACATCCGCACGAATAGCCGAAGAGCCGAAGAGCCGAAGAGCCGAAATTTGTACGGGCGTACGCTTCGCCTTATTTCCCTTGTCAAGTCATAAATTTAAAATGCAAATCGGACGCCTTGGGCAAAAACAGCGAAAAAAAGAGAAGGGAAAAGAAAGACAAAGCGTAAATGTTAAAGGCAGCTTAGATTAGTTGCGTGCGCGAGCTCGACATGAATATTAAAAAGCGCCTGCGATTATAATACTCGTTATAAAAGTGTGTTTCCGGTCTTTGGTTCGATACTCCAAAGCCCGCGTGCGTAAAATTGCATATACGTCGATTCGCAGTTCCGCATTGTTCGCGCATCGCGGGAAATGCGAACGTGAGCGATCGATTATCGGGTTAGCCCTCGTAACACCTGTCGGCGAGTAGTTTTAGGATCGCAGCTCGGATTTTCCGTATGCTCATTTCTGTTTGGCTGCCGTCCATTTGCCGTTTATCGACCTGCTATGACTCCATGGAGGAGGGATATTCTATACAGCGATCCCAACTTTTATTTTATATACGTCGCTAATCTTGATCGAACCCGCTTTTTTGTATTCTTTAATTTATTTTTAACCTAGCGATAACAGAATTTCTCTCCGACCTTGGTATAAAAAGTACATCGCTTATTTTTAGAATTATTTATTTATCAAGCGAACGGCGGTACGAGAGACAAAAGTTTTTCACGCGCTAAAAGAATTATCGAACGTAGCGTGAAATTTTCACGATAAATTTTACTTCGAACGCAATTCGAAAGAACGAAGAAATATTTATATTAATTTATATGTATAACTCTAGATCAAAATTTAACTCTAAAATATACAACGTATTCGACCGATGCTACTCGATGAAAATTATACAAAAATTTGAAAAAATAATCACTCGTCTACGTTTGAAACGATCTTATATAAAAACAGGATATAAAATATTAACCAACGAAACGAAAAAGCTTAGCGATTGAAATTGTATCGTACGGTATGCAAATACTTTGAGGTATATTTATACTCTTTTATTCAAATATAATAAGCACATAAAACTTTCGTACCACTTGGATTCGTAGTTATTTCAATAATGTTTTTTCAACTTTTAATTTACGTGCGAGGAAAGTAGTCTCTTCCGGTGTCGGAAAACGGTGATCGATGGCATCGAACGAACGTAAAATAAAAGATTTTCGATGCATTGGAATCGTCGATTCGATATAACCGATCGAAGCGTAAATTTCAATCTATTACGGACGACGTATCCAAGTCGGTCGAAAGTTGGCGGTTTATTCACGAGCGCTCGACACGCGAAATCCATCATTTTATAGAGAGCGATGCAGAAGTCAACGCGGTATTCGAAAAATCTCGGTTCGGATGTCAGTCAACGGAAGTCGATGCGCAACTTGGGTAGGGCGTAATTTATACGCGAGCGATTTTATTTCCAACTTTCGCACTCGGAGAAAACAGAGATATAGGAAGAATCCACGTACAGTACAGTCATTGTGTACAAAGTACGCCTCGGAGAAATATCTCGAGGTACGTTTGCGTTCATTTCCGAAATAAATCGTTCCCGTGCGGCGGATAGAAAAGTAGTAGAAGAAACGTTGGGCAGTGAGAGAGAGAGAGAGAGAGAGACGGCAAGAATTAAACGCGATCGACTCGGACTCTCGGTAATCCGGTCGTTGCTCTCTTAGCAAGCTAGAGTCGAAACTTGGCTCTTTACGCGAGCGACACGGCTGCAGTCGTTCGCTACATCCGCGTGACATCCCGCAAAGATAGACGCGTCGAAAGAGAGGGTAAAAGAAATCGATATCGCGCGTTTCAAGGTCGAGCTTTCGAAAGGGAAGCTAGAAAGCTCGACTAAACGGAGGGGAGAGGCGAAGGAAACTCGGAGGAAAAAAAAAGCGACTTGCGTATATTTCCGCTAGGAGACAGGTAGAACCTCGGACTATCGGAAGTCCGGTCGGCCCTTGTACCCTCTCTCCTCTACCCTCACTCCGGTATCGGAAAGGTAAGCTAAGCTCCGAGGCTCGAGGCGCGATCGACTCGCATACTCGGGATTGTAATAGGTCGTAGCCTCCGATAGCCTCGGATAGCCTCGGATAGCCTCGGAGTCCGCGGATATCGTGGCTCGAGGACCGCCGCTCGTATAATAATTAATAATCCGCGATCGGTGAGTGGCTCGGCGAAAGCCCCGCCCTCGAACGCGTTCGTCCCCCTCTACCGTTGATTTATGAACCGCAACGCCCTCCCTGTCATAACCGGTCGCAGGAGTGGGGGCTGAGTTATAGAGCGGGCGAACGCCCGAGAAGCACCGTCCCTGGTGGTGGGGGTACGGGCGTAGGAGTAGTCGGTCCTTCGAACGGGTGGGGAGACCGCGGTCGCGAGGTAGGGGAATCAACGATACGAGGGTGGTGGGGGCTGGGCGCGGAGGAGCCGGTTCTCCGTCGGCGGAGTCAGTCGCTCTTCGTCTTCCGGCCGTGTTGCCACGGGCTGTCGTCGAACCGCGCGAGTCGTCGCGTTCCCAAGTAGTAGCACCAGCGGCAACCCAAGTACCACTAGTACCACTAGTACCACTAGTACCACTAGTACCAGTAGTACCGAGTGCACCCGGTGTACCGAGCTCACCTAAGACGGGAGTCCGAGCCGGGACGACGGCGGCCGAGTCGCTCTCGCTTACCATGAGATAGTCTTGCGCGCCCGCGAGGCTCCTCTCATTTCCACGACGATTGGGAGACAGAGAGGCGAGGAGTCGCCCGTCGGCGGACCGCGCGAGATGCAGCTCATGCGATGGAGCATCACGAGGAGGCTCGAGAGCCGGGGCGAGAAGCAACGTCGCGACGCGAGGATCTGCCAACCGGAGACGCCGGACGCGAGACTCACCTATTCGCGCTGCTCCGGTATGAGAGCCCGACGTCTCTCGGGATAGAACCGTCCGATAGAAAGAGAAAGCGGACGTTATATTATCAGCGGTGTTCTTCGGGAACAGTGACGCGGGTGAATGACGAAGGAGAGATTGTGCCGCGTTTTTCCTTTCCTTCCCTTACCTTCATCATTTCGACAACTAAATTTTACACTCGCTATTTATTGCTATTTTTTCTTTTTTCCGTCTCGCATCTCCGTTAGAAATTCAGCAGAGGTGGTGAATCGGAGATGCGAGTGTCTTCGACTCGCGGTTGTCGACGCCGTCGTCAAATTATGGAGGAATTTTCGTGTATTTCTTTCGAATGTAAATGTTTCATTTTCGAATAATTTACGAACGTACGAGAGACGCCGAGTGAAAAAAGTGCTCGAGAGATTTAAATAATTTTCTAATTTGATTAAAATAAACGTATGATTTTGTAGTTTTATAGAAGAGTCGCGCGAGATTTATAACCGTCGTGAATATTCTCGGCGAAGGCGCAGCAGATTTTTCGCGAGAGAGAGAGAGAGAGAGAGAGAGAAACAACGATGTTTCCTGCAGCTGGAGTTTGGAAAAAAAGATCGACTCGAATCGCGCGCTTTCCATTTTAAAAAATTTTTTATTCGTATCTCGATCCCGTAAATTCGTTCGTTCGAGCGTAACGAAAATTCCTACGGCTTTAACGAAGACGTTTCGTACGCCTACTTTTGCCAGTCCCGTGAAACGCGATGTGCGTATAATATATGTTTTACATCGGTAGCGTCCGACAATTAACACCTTTTAATCGCGCGTTTTTTCAATTGTTTTTGTACGAGCAGAAGACGGCAGCCAGATAAGGGCAACGACTGCCTATGGAGGGAAACACACGGAGACTAAGTTTGCATAATGATATTGTGTGTGATCCATATTGTGCGATAACTACGAGTGTTTAACGAGCAAAGTTGTAATCGCGAGATAATCGTCGCTGCTCGGATTTACAAATGTATTCTAGCTGTCGAATTCGTACGCGTTTCAACCCGTGAAAAATAAAAGTATCGATACGTCGGCTGAATAAGTTTCGCGGTGGATATCTCAATAGCTGATAACGTATTTGCCCGGAAAACGAGAGTCCGATTCTCGGCGGAAAATTATGTTCGCGACACCTCGTTTGATTTTTCCGTTCGCGAGAGCGCGAAAAAATTCCTGTCTCTTCAACGGCGGGAACAATTTTTCGCGATATTCGAAGAAATAAAATGACGTTTTTTAAGGAAACGGTGAAAATCGTGAGCTGTTTTACATATTTCTGAAAACTGTCGTCTCTCGAGTGAACCGTGAGTTTAATTATAGCGATCGAGCGGATTCTCGTTCGTTCGGTGTCTCTATTGTTCTTCGAGTTTGTATTTTTGTCGAACGACGGAATAATTGGAAAAATTGTTCAAACACCGCGTTGGAAAAAATTCCTCGATATTTTGCGAATAACGTCCATTGTAGCGATCGTTAATGTCGGATCGACACTGTCGTTAAAAAAGTGTACACGGAAAAGCAATTCCTCCAACATATTTCCCCGCGACGTCGATTCGATGGCTCATTTACTGATTTATAACTGCAGTTTTGACAATGAGCGATCAATTTTTACACCGAACTTGTGTTTGTACAGAGAGACGAGAAATCGGATAAAAACTTCGATTCTCTCGTGATTCATTCGCGTATGCATGATCGTGAAAAAATTTCTATTTTCAATGGAAAATGAGCGCGTAACTGTGCGACCGTAAGTTATCGCAATTTCCTAATGAATTCTCTTTAAAATTGCCGCTCGACGCGACGTTACATCCATCCTTACTCTTATATATGCATGCGACGCGTCACTCGCGTAATAATGCCGAGATACCATTTTAAACGCGTTGATTTATTTCTTATCCATAAGTGTAGGTATGGAGGCGCGGAATAGTCGCGCGTAAGATGCATTTTCGCCGTTTTCCGCTGCCGGTGTATAAATTTTTGAAAGACATTCTACGATCCTTTGCGAACGTAACGATATCCTTTTTGTGCGTGTGCGTGTGCGTGTGCGTGCGTGTGCGTATGCGCTCGTAGCGAGGGCCATTTAAAACTTCAACACCGAGTAATAACATTTATTTTATTAACCTTGGAAAATGCTGTAGCTTTTATACCTTATTTTTATGGTTTATATGTCTGTATAAAGATTATGGTATCGTATTTAAGAGTATTAAAGTTCTTTAGCATTTTAATTCGATTTCACAATAAAAATTTCATTAATTTTTATTACATTTAACGATCATATTCCTTTCGTTCTTGAAAATTGAAACTAAATTTAATATTTCCTTTTATTCGTGCGAGCCTGAAACGTTATTAAAATATAATTTGATTCACACTTAATCCAAGTACGTTGTCGTTGTATCATTGTTTAGACGTTACATCGGAAAAAATTGAAGTTCCGAACAAAAATAATTAATCTTTAAAACGCAATGGTAAAATAGAATATTCCATAAATGTAAAATTTACTTCCAGTACCGGCAGTTTGTTATACGCGTTTTAATAATAGCTGAGGTTAATCATAAATATTATCGGAAAATCGCAGAATATTCGTAATTAGTTTCAACGCGATTTACGATTCAAGGTTTTCGCGGTAATCGTCGCTAGACAATACAATGGTTACGCGTCGAAATTTAGTTACCATTGTAAATAGATGTATTTTTTGTTTTTTTTTCATCGTTTTTTCCTTTTTTTTTCGTATTTTTTTTTCTTATTTTTTCCGTTTTTTTTTCATTTTTTTTCCGTTTCGTTGGTTTCTCTCTCTCTCTTTTGCTCCTCGGTACCGACGAATAGAGAAACAAAGAGCGCAAATTTGCATTCGTCTCGGGGTCTAACGTTGGCCGTTGTCCTGCCTGGTTTCAGGGGAAGACAATGACTCAGCATCGGACGGCGAGGAGAGCGCGGGAGGTGGAGCGATCGGAGACGAGGCGGTCGATCTCACCTCGGCCCGCTCTCACAACGAGGACGAGCTGGACGAGCGAGACCCGGAAGACCCAGCCCTGCCCATCGAGCTCGCCGAGGACGAGGACATCGAGCGGGACGACGAGCAGGACGAGTTCGAGGAGTCGCATGCGCGCGGTAACAACGGCGGCGTCAAGAAGCTCCGTCAGGATCTCGCGGCCGCGACGAGCAACGACGAGGACGAGGAGGGCTCGCGCAAGCGCATGCGACTCTGCCAGGACGCGGAGAACAACAACAGCTTCGTCGAGGGTGGCCCACCGGCCGGCGTCTTCCCGCCCGCCGGCACTAGTCACGTCACCCTCGAGGCCCTCCAGAACACGAAAGTCGCCGTGGCCCAGTTCGCGGCTACGGCCCTGGCCGGGGGTGCGGACAGCGAGGCCGCCCTCCAGGAGCTCGCCGTCCTCCACAGCACGCTCTACACTCTTCAGCACCAGCAGGTCTTCCAGCTGCAGCTGATAAATCAGCTGCAGCAACGGCTCTCGATAACCGCCCAACAGGGCCCCTCGACGTCGCCCCTGGCCGGAGGAAGCGAGCCCGGTGGTAGCACACCCCTCGCCCGACCCGACAGCAAGGAGACCTCGCCCTCGCCGGCGGCCCTCATCCATCCGAAGCCCCTGTCCTCGCTGACCTCGCCGACGCACTCGCGACCCCCGAGCCAGCACCAGCTCCAGCAGCAACCCTCGCCCGCCTCGACGCCCCTCGGCCTGTCCGCGCAAGACAGGCAGACGCCCTCGGGTGGGGCCTCGCCCCTGGACGCGCCCCTGAGCCTAGGGACGACGGGGCCGTCGGGGTCGAGCCCACCCACCGCGAGCGTCGGGAGCCAGATGACGCCGTCCCACCAAGTGCCGGCGCTCTGTTCCATCAGCTCGTCCCTGGCCTCCTCCATCATCACTAACAATGACCCGCTGCCGCTACACGAGCCCAACACCCTGGAGATGCTCCAGAAACGCGCCCAGGAGGTCCTCGACAACGCCAGCCAGGGACTCCTCGCCAACAATCTCGCGGACGAGTTGGCGTTCCGCGGGGGCGGGAGCAAGGGCTCGAGGCTCTCCCCCTACGACGGCAAGAGCGGGAGCGGGAGGAGCGAGCCCTTCTTCAAGCACCGCTGCCGATACTGCGGCAAGGTCTTCGGCAGCGACTCGGCGCTCCAGATCCACATTAGATCGCACACAGGTGAGCGCCCGTTCAAGTGCAACGTCTGCGGCAGTCGCTTCACCACCAAGGGCAACCTCAAGGTCCACTTTCAGAGGCACCGCGACAAATTTCCCCACGTTAAGATGAACCCGAACCCCGTGCCCGAGCACCTCGACAAGTACCATCCTCCCCTGCTCCAACAGTTGGCCGCCTGCGGACAGCGACCTCTCGGCTCTCCGCCTCCGCCTCCCCCGCCGATGCCCCCGCACTCCGGCTCCTCCTCGGTCTCCTCTGGCGGGCCGCATCCATCCCCTGGCGCACCGCCCTTCCACTCCCCCGTCGCACACGCGGGCGCCTTCCTGCCCCCGCAGCCACCGCTGCCCCTAGGTTTAACGCTGCCCGGCATACCTACCGCGCTTTACCGTTCACCTTTGCTGAACTCGTCCTCGCAACGCGAGGACCAAGACGTACCGGAGAACCTCAGCAAGCCAATGCCCAGCCAGACAACCGCGCCGACCACTCCGACAACGCCGTCGCACTCCGCGACGCACTCGCCGGTCCAATCGCCCGGCGCCCACTCCAATTCTCATCATTCCTTCACCGAGCATTGCCAGAAGCAGCAGCAGCAGCAGCAGCAGCAGCAGCAGCAACAACAACAGCAGCAGCAGCAACAACAACAACAACAGCAGCAACAGCAGCAACAGCAACATCAGCAACAGCAACATCAGCAACAACTACACCAGCATCAACAGCTTCAGCATCAGCAGTTTCAACAACTACACATTCATCAGCAGCATCAACAGCTGCAACAGCACCAACACCAACAACAACAACAGCAACAAATGATGCACGATCATCGGGACGAAATTATCAAGATGGAGCAAGAACACTCACCACTAAGAGACTACCATCTGCCTCTGAGGCCGAGGAGTCGGGACGGTCCCACCGAGAGTATCACGCCCAAGAACGAACCCGAGGACGTGGACGATCTGATCGAGGACGACGGCGAGGATTTCGACGTGGATCCCCCCAGGAGTTACCTCAGCCCCGCGCTTTCGGTTGCGAATCAGGCATCTTCGGTGCATCCTCAAATTTACGAGGACTGCAGCATGGATAGCAAAACTAGCGGGAGAATGGAGGGGGAGTCCGGGGACTTGGAGGGCGACGACGACATGGATGAGCAGCCGGAAAATTTGTCGAGCAGGGCGAATCCTGCCTCGATACTACAGCAGTCGATGATTTATCCGGGTGCCTCACCAGCGAGCAGTAGCGCGAGCAGCGGCAGCTTGCAGACCTCCTTCGCGAACATTCTCTTCCCGGGACTGCCGCCTCATCCACAAATCGCGCCTCATCATCCCTCCTCCCAGGCTGGTAACCAGAATCCATCCTCCGCAGGGCCAGCGGTTGGCAGCGAGCTGATCGACCCAGCTCGCGACCCGGCGATCTACTCGAGTCTACTGCCCAGACCCGGAAGCAACGACAACTCCTGGGAGAGCCTCATCGAAATAACCAAAACCTCCGAGACGTCCAAGCTTCAGCAGCTCGTTGATAATATCGAGCACAAACTCACCGATCCCAATCAGTGTATCATATGCCAGCGGGTGTTGTCCTGCAAGAGCGCCCTCCAAATGCACTACAGGACGCACACGGGCGAACGACCCTTCAAGTGCAAAATCTGCGGCCGAGCCTTCACCACTAAGGGTAACCTAAAGACCCACATGGGCGTGCACAGGGCGAAGCCGCCTCTGAGGCTCCTCCACCAGTGCACCGTCTGCCACAAGAAGTTCGCCAACTCGTTCGTGCTACAGCAGCACGTGAACCTGCACACGAACGACCCGACGGAATTAACCCCCGAGCAGATACGAGCCGCCGAGGTTCACGATTTCGCACCGGGTTACCCGCACCACCCGCTCGCGGCCTTCCTGCCCCAGGGATTCCCGCCCCTGCATCCGGGGAGCTTCCCGCTGGGTTTCCCGCCGACCTCCAGACAGCACTCGTTGGAGAGGCAGTCCTTGGACAACGACGTCGACTCCAAGGACTCGTTGCACCAGCAGCAGCAGCAACAGCTGCAACAGCTTCATCATCAGCGTTTCCTGGACGGCGGTGACGACATGGACGACGTCGAAGACGAAGAGGAGGATCGCCGAGAGGACGACGAGAGGTGCGAGGACGCGCGGGAGAGGCGAAGCAGCTTCGACGGGGACGAGGACAAGGATCAGGACGTCGATCAGGACGTCGATCGGAAGGAGAGATTGGAACCCGACTCTCCCGTAATGCCAAGCTTCTCCACGTCGTTGGCCGCCCTCGAGAGCCAAGTGCGCACCATCACCACCATGGCCACGTGCATGGCGAACAGCGGCGGCCATCGTCTGGGCAAGTCGTCGTCCTCCTCGTCGCCGCCACCACCGCACCCGCCGACGTCGCTGCCGACGTCGCTGTCGCTGCCGCTGTCGCTCACACCGCAGCAGCTCACGTTGCCGCCCCTCTCTCAGCTCTCGCAGCTTCCGCAGCTTTCGCAGCTTTCGCAGCTTTCGCAGCTCTCCCAGCTTCAACCGCCGCCGCCGCCGCCGCCGCCGCCGCCGCCGCCGCCACCACCGACGACGACGACGACGACGACGACGACGACGTCGCTGACACTGCCACTGCCACTGCCGCCGCCGTCCTCCTCCTCCTCGATTCACCGATACAACGGAAGCGAGAAAAGCAATAGCCCCGTAGACAATCCGGTCTCGTCCGCGGCTCCCCTGGACCTGACGCCCAGGGCGTCCTCGACTCCGGCCTCCGTCGCCTCCGTCGCCTCGGCACCCGTCTCGGCACCCGTCTCGCCGCCCAACCTCCACAACAACCCCGCGAACCCGCAGACTCATCATCCGCCGCATCCTTTCGGCATGTTCGCCGGACTGTTGCAAGCCGTCTCGACATCGCCGACGGCCAACAGCATCAACAGCGCACCTGGACCTGCTGGCGCTAACGCGGTCAGTCCGGGGCCTGGGATCGGTCCGCTGGCCTCGCTGACGACCTCCGCCGTTCGGGCCGCGACTTCGACCTATAATCCACTGGGTCTGGCGGTCGGCGGCTCGGCAGGTAGGCGCTGATGATCGTGATCACGACCATGATTACGATAATGATGATGACGATTACGATGACGATTATTACGATGATTACGATGATCGTTATGATCGTGATGATGATGATGATGATGACGATTATGATGATGATTACTATGATTACGATGATTATGACGGCGGTTAAGATGATGATTATGGTTATGATGATGGTTACGATGATGACGTTTATGATTATGATTATGATGACGACGATGGTTACGATGGTTACGATGGTTACGATGATTAAGATGATTAAGATGGTTACGACGACGATGATGATGATGATGACGATTACGCGACATACGTGCCGGCGATGTCTATTCTCTCTGGTCTATGTGAAAGAAAGACGACAGGGGCGAGATGCGGTTTCCGCTACACCATCCTTCGGATCTCAAAAATTAAAGAAACTGCTCTCTCATTCTCACTCTATCGTGCATATATATATACGCACGTATATATATACATATATATATATACACAGAGGCGCGTATACACACGCGTATATGCGTACACACACGCGCGCGCACGCACACACATTTATATATATACATGCATAATTACTTCATTCGCTCCTACTATAAGTAGCACCGATTGTGCTGCCGAAGTAAAAGTAATGACGTATACAGATATTGAATTGTAGAAGCCTTTAAAATCAATTTTAGACCAGTTTCTTCGAACGATTTATGAAAAATTGTTTGTAACGAAAAATGAACATGCTTTGTGTTGTATTGTAAAAACAGGAATACTTGCGAAAATATGAGTCAATTATATAGTTTATTCTTTTAATTACCGAAATAATGATACTATAGTATATATCCGAAATTTTAGTCTTATCATCGTATTATTTTGAATGTGAAATAAATGAGTTAATTATCAAAATTTCGTACGTTTTTATTGTTTTTTCTTTTTTGTGCGTGAAACACTTTTTAAAGGCTTTGTCTCTCATGTGTTAACCTTATGTCAATGTTACTAAAACTGATTCTCCTGAATACCGAAGTCCTTTACTTGGTGTAGCCGGACCCCACCTCTCCTTTTACACACTTTGTATTGCTTCACTCCTTTCACTTAGATCTTAATTAAACTTAAATGCTTATTTTTAAAATTGTATCACGATTCGAAAACGCCTCAGAATTGCGGTCGAAATGGATATTAACGATTATTAAGTGTTTTCCTCGAATGTAAACAAATGTACGATGTGCCTTTATCGATGAACAATGTACGTACGCAGCACAAAAATTGAATCACGACTATGTATATATATTTATTACGAAACTTCGATTCTGAGGTTTTTCCGCACCGGGAAAATTATTATCGCCTCGTTCGCAAAATTTATATTTACCAATCTAATTATGTACATTTTAAATAAATTCTTACTCGGACGAACTCGGATCGTTGCGAATCGAGAATAATTATTTTCTCGGTCGAGGAATCGATACGCGACATTTTCGCGACTGCTTCGATAGTCTCGGATCGCTGGAACGTTACCATGGAAAACGGACCGACTCTTTGATTAATTCTCTCTCCTCTCGACTCGCGATCGTCTCTCTCTCTCTCTCTCTCTCTCTCTCTGTCTCTCGTTATTTTTCGCTTCTCGCGCTCGGGACGTTCGCGGAGAAGTAGTCGGAAGAAGCCCGAGAAAGGACGAAAGTCGAATAAATCGCCTCGCGCGTCTCGAGCAGGCGTTTTCTCTTCGCGCGTTCGCGCATTATCTTAATGCATCCTGTTTTACATTTTAAATATGTCCACTCGGCGCAACGGAGCTCGCGTTTATCCTCGTAAAACATCGACGAGTTCGAGGCGCTCGATCTTCGCGCGCGACCTTTTTTTCACGCGACGTACGCACGCTCCGAGAGGAGGAGAGAGAACGGGAGGAAGAAACTGCGACTCTATCGAAAACTATAGTCGTCCGCGTATCGAAGTCACGACCATCCCGCGTTTCCGTTCTTATAATCCCCGGAAGGTTGAGGCTCTCGGTGCACAAGTCGGTACCTTCGCGAAAGGACCTCGCGCGAGGAATACACAATTATTTCACGAATGCACGCTCGAGTTGTCTCGGAGTCGCGATACAATGGCGCGAGAAATTACGCGGACCGAGCGAACGCCCGTCGGAAAATATCTGGAATTTTCGTTCGATAGGGAAGATACTCGGCTCGGAGGAGGAGAAACGAAAAATGGATGCGGTAGATAAATAAAAAGATAGATAAATAAATAAATAAATAAATAAATGAATGAATAAATATATAAATAAATAAATAAATAAATAATGGAATAAAGGAGAGAGGAAAAGGCGAGCCTCGTTGCATTTTCGATATATCTTTGATGTAAATCGATTCGCTTCATTAATAATTGAAAGGCCTCGCGCGGGTCGAGTCGATAAAGTCCGCGGGCTCGCGAGGGGCAGGCGAAAAGCGCCGTATTTTAATCGTCCGTTCGCCGGATGAAGAGTTTTATCGAGTAATAATCGTTGTATAATAAAGCGCTGCCGCTTATAAAGCCGCGATCGCATGCGCGCACGTAAGCGGTTACAAATTTATGGATACAAAGTGCGAGCCGGGCGCGAGAGGCTCGAGCGAGACTCGAGCGAGACTCGAGCGAGACTCGAGCGAGGAAACTTTCGGCTCGTAAATCGCGCCTCGGAGCAGTCGCGAAGTCGAGATAATCGCTCGCGAGAACTCGCGGCAAGTCGCGGCAACTCGCGGCTGGGAGACTATCACTAAATCATCGCACGATCTGTTGCAGTGCGCGGCAACACCACATGCAACATCTGCTACAAAACGTTCGCGTGTAACTCGGCGCTGGAGATTCATTACCGGAGCCACACGAAGGAGCGACCTTTCAAATGCACTATCTGCGACCGGGGCTTCTCCACGAAGGTAACTTTCATCATCCTTAGAGACCCCGAACTTGCTTTACCCCACGGCCCCAGACGCCCAACCCTCAGCCCCCACCCTCGAGCCAACCCTTCGGAACACGCGCGCGGGCGTTATCAACTTTCCCCCGGCCGCTTTCGAATTGGGATCCGAGAGACCCCGGAGATCCCGCACCACCCCGCGCACCCCCACACCACACCCCAAACACCTCCGAGAGAACGAATTACAGCGACCTTTACGACGCGCGCATCGAGCTTCCGCAATGTAGAACTCTCACTTATCGATGATCGGTTACTCACGCCTCTCGACCACGGATAACTGCCTTTTTCCGATTACAGAGTCACAACTACAGAGTCTTTCGGATCGACAGTCACGCTTTGCTCGAGAAAGCCGATCCTCCCGCGCGATAAACGCGATCCGCAACGTGTAATCGAGAGACCGGCCTGTAAATTATTTATTTTACTAATTGCTCGCTGCATTTTTATGGAGATATGCATATTTGCATTTTAAATGTAGATTTCTCGGATAAACGATCGTTCGTGTTTCGTAGAAACTTTGTAAAGGCGTCGAGCTTGCGTAATCGATGAATACGTAATTTAAATATTTCCCGTTCGTTCATCGGCGATTTGTTTTTTCTAACGGGCCACCGAACTTTTTTTTTTTCCCCGATACATCGCTTAGCGCCGATCCGATCGTTTTCCTTCCTTTACGCTTCGCGTGCAAATTTTCGCGATACGCGCGATTCCATTTTCACCGCTCGTTCGCCGAATAACCGAGCGCGAAATAAAAATTCCTTAAGACCTCGAGTTGTCGCAACTTACGAACGTTCGGACCGAGATTAAACGACGATTTAACGCGATTTAACGAGATTTTACGCGATTTTACGCGATTTTACGCGATTTTACGGTCGGCGGCATCGAGAAACAAAAGTAACACTAATTTTTATTCTTCCAGAAAAGAGGTAAGCACCACGAATATCAACGCGTGGAGAAAGCGAGTTTGTTCCTCGTAGAATCAGCCAATTAAAGATTGATAGCCAGTTTAAAGATTGATTTGTAAAATTGTAAAAAAACTAATGCCCCCAGCAAACGGTCCCATCACCCACGCGTAATTGAAAAAAGAGGGACGGGGATTAAATGATAAAATTCCAAAAAAAAAAAAGCGAAGATAAGGAAGAGGAAGTTTGGCTCCTTGTTTCTTGTCGCTGGGGGTTTGAGAAGTCTCTGACTATTTTCGAGCATTTGCGACCTTTAGCGACCTTTTGCCACCTCTCGCCACCTCTCGCCACCTCTCGCCACCTCTCGCCACCTCTCGCTATACCTCGATAAAACTAAAAACACGTGCTGGTGAAATTTGCAGAGCGACGGGACGACGAAGCCAGTCGAAAAGTGCACTTGCGCGGAACGCGCCCGGCGAAGCGCCCGCGAGAAGGCGCGCAGGAGACGGAGGGCCGAGGAGCGCCGAAGCGGCCGGGGGCGGACTGGCCTGACAGACTTAGCGGGGGGGCGGGGACCGACGTCTTCCTATGCCGCGGTCTATGGGGACGTACGCCTGCCCCCGTTGATGCCGTCCGCCCTCGGACTGCTGGCTTCCGACCCCGTCTTCCTGGTAAGGATCCTCCCGCACAGGGAATCACTCTAAATACATTATGCTTCTTCTCTAAAACGCAAATCCTTTTCTCTCTCTCTCTCTCTCTCTCTCTCTCTCTCTCTCTCTCTTTCTCTCTGTATACTCCTGTCTAATTCATTCATCTCTCGCTAATTTTTTCAACGAATAGAAATACGATCCTCGCGTATCGGCGAATTGTAATCTTTCCAATGCTTACGATAACCATATTCTACAAACGTTAATAAATTTACAATAAATATATATTCTTACCGCGATTATTGAAACAGTGTCTCGAAACGTATATTTTATGTACATTAGATACATTATGTAAATATTTGTATATTTAAACGTGGCTGCTTCTGTAATGCCTTTGTCTGTGCTCCGCGCATAATTATTTCCTTATACATAATCGAATACTCGCGCGTGAGCTTGTATCTTTATCTGCAAACATTTATTAGAATTCCGATGCAAAATTTATATATCTTGCTAAAGATATCGGCACTCGCATTATTAACCTAAAATTAAAAAACATATTAAATACCGAATGAGTTGCGTAGTGTCGTCGGCTATCTTTTCAGACGTCAAACCAATGCTAAACCTCGGAGAATTATATAAGCTTGGAACTAAAAAGAAAAATAATGAACAGCTACGCCGCGAAAAGAATTTATTTCGTTTGTCGAAACGCGCAATTTATCAACTATATTAACACTTTGCCTTGGAAAACTTGACGTTGCGATTAACGAACGCGTATTCGATAATATGCACAGAATTTATAAGATCGCCGCTTTACTTGAAAAATTTAGTTACGAGATCCGTTTATTATTTTATTGCGCGCGTACGTCATAAATTTCGTAAAATGATTTTCATCCTGTATAGGCGTAATTTCGAGAATAAGCATAATCGTAATTTCGAAGATAAGCAGTCGATTTTTCAAAAAAGTTTATTTTTATAACTGTTAAAAATTGTTACGATTAACCAATGTCTTGTAAAAAAAATAAAAAACGAGTAAAAGCACCTCCCGAATCTATCGACTGCCATCTTCCGAGAGATATTTTTAGAAAACGATTTTTTAAACTAAATATACAACCGATTCCAAATCCACGCATTTTTATTGTTCCAGGGCAATATGAAGCAGCACATGTTGACGCACAAGATCCGCGACATGCCGCATCATTTGTTCGGCGATGCCAAGCCGCCCATTAACCAGCAACAACAGCAGCAGCAACAGCAACAACAACAACAGCAACAGTCCCAACAACAGCAAACTTTGCCTCTAACGGTCCCAACGGTCACGATTCAGCAACAGCAGCTTTTACCCGCCAGTCAACCGATGCACGAACATCTACAGCAACAGCAACGAGAAAGATCGAGAAGTCCTGTGTCCGCGGACGAGTCGAACCTTCCGCTTCCGCCGATCACCCCGGGGTCGCAAACCCATCAGCACCAACAGCAACAGTCTCCACCGGCTATAGACGGGCCCATAATCGGGTCGAAGAAAGGGGCGATGAACGAGAACGACTTGCCCGCGCCCAAAAGGCCACCTAGTAAGTTTAATATACGCGTACATAAGTAGTATATAATATACATTGAACACAGAAAACAGTAGTGTGTCACTTCTGTTTCTATCGGTGGATTTTATTGCGTCGTATGCGAAGATGATGTATTTTATAACGAATCGATTTTTCCAAGTCTTTTTTAAACATTTTTAAACGGTTTCTCAACCAATACGGATGTAGAGGTCACCGATGAACTTAAAAGTCGTTATCTTTCGTTAGTTTAACTTTATTAACATCGGTGACGTATTTTTTAAAATTCATAAAATAACATCGTCGCTGATACGAATTATAATGTTTCCACATTATTTCTAAGATACATAGATTGCGGTAAATTTTCACGTTATAATTAAACTGATAAATTTTCTTTATTCTGCGTTAATAAATTTCACGTTATTTAAATCTTTTATACTTCATGTTTACTTAATAATATAACGGACTTCAAATAAATCTCTTTTCTTATCTTAAATTTTGCATTTATGTAGGCGTCATTCATAATTATCGAACAATAACAAGGTTTTTTCTATGTTTAAAACATTTATAGTTTTGAAATTCTAAATAAAATTCGAAAATGTTAACAAAGTAACAAAATTATGATTCATTTAGTTTTCGTGAAATCGAGTATTTCATAAAATATTTTGCATCATTCGACGTTTTTTAAATTTAAAACTTTTAGTCAAGCGCATATAAATAAGCTAAAGAGAAATTTTATCATTTGAAATTCATAGTTTGTTCAGTTATTCACAACGTTGATTTCCAATTTCACAAAAATTCATGACACAAAAACGTCGCGACGCAAATATCACGAATACGCCAAATGAAAATATAATTTTAATGATAAATTAAAAATGAAAGAAAGAACGCGAATAAGAAGGAAATGTGTGTGTGTGTATGTATGTAAATATATTTAAAGAGAGAGAAAGAGAGAGAGAGAAAGTATAAGAAAAAAGAGAGCGAAATAAGGATTCTTGGCACTTTTATCTATACATATCTAGCTTGCCTATGGTCATAATATTATTATCTTCTATGTCGATCTGCGCAATCCCGCTTTTGTGCTGACTTACTTATATCCTCCTAACCAACTGTCTTGCACCGTGGCCTTTATAACCATATCGTAGAAAGTCCATATACATGCGCACGTACACACAAGGCACACTCAGAGACGTACGAACTCACACCCACCCACCCACCCACCCACC
Organism: Dolichoris vasculosae; assembly: GCA_018907195.1. Lineage (NCBI taxonomy): Eukaryota > Metazoa > Arthropoda > Insecta > Hymenoptera > Agaonidae > Dolichoris > Dolichoris vasculosae. The sequence goes on along the minus strand of JACCHY010000004.1, from coordinate 2,247,490 downwards.
AACCTACACACACGCGCACAAACTCTCTAAGTAAACGACCGCCGCTCTCGGCACCTGGTGGCAGACTACATCCTTTTTACGGCTACCTACCACTACAACCAACTACTATCGCAGACGTAAATCTGCTGCTGCTGTACAGGGACTGAAATATAGGAATAATCGATGATCGTTACGCGTACCTACGCTACGTCTTTCCGTCCGTGTATATATGTGTGCGTACGCGCCGCATTACACCTATGGATACCCGTACGGTTAAAAGCGAGCGCATAACTCGACCCCGTGATCTACGTACACAGTCGGGGGGCCATCTTTAAGCTTCCGTACGTACCTCGCGATAAAAACGAGCGAAGAAAACGAGCGAAGAAAACGAGCGAAGAAAACGAGCGAAGAAAACGAGCGAAGAAAACGCGGAGGTGAGCTTGCGTTTAAAAATGCCTGGCGCGCTTTCCTCGTTTTCACGGATTTTCTTTTCCTTTGTTTCTTTTTCACGTTGTTTTCGTTTCGACATCGCGAACGCATTTCGCATTTTTTAAAGAAGGTTTTAAAAATTAAACGGAAACTTAAGTTTTTTTTCATCGATTTTCTGGAATTCCTCTGCTTTTCTGCTTTCGTTGCGAGATCAACGAGACATCGAGGCGATAAATTTCCCCGAGTCTCTCCAAAGCGATACAAATTTTATCCCGTTAACGAGGCAACGTTTTACCAAAATGTTTCCAAAAGAAACACTTTGTTCTTTCGTTTCTTTTCTTTTGATACGCGTCACCGAATATCTCGCGAACCTTTCGCATTCGATCCTTAATCCTCGTTGGTTCGTTATCACGTCAAATCACGTCAAATCACGGCAAATCACGGCTTTCGTTCCGTTTTGCGAATAGTTTCTCCGCAACGAAAGCGAGTAACTACCCCGGGAAAGTATCTCCGGCTAAAACCAATCGCATTACACGCACAAAAACTACATCCCCATCCTCTAACGAGCATCGATCCATCGATAAAACCTCGGTCGCGGATCGTCTCGTAAAATATCGAAAGACCAAAGCCCGCTAAACGAAGCAAAGAAAGAAAAAAATAAAAAAGCCGAACCGCACGTTTGTTGGGTGAGAGCTTGGCGTATTTCTTGTGTGTGTGTATTTGCAGGCATGCCCAGCAAGCACTTGTGCCAGGTTTGCAATAAGAATTTCTCCTCGTCCTCGGCGCTCCAGATCCACATGAGAACACACACCGGCGACAAGCCCTTCCAGTGCACCATCTGCCAGAAGGCCTTCACCACCAAGGGCAATCTCAAGGTACTGCATCATCATCAGTCACAACTCTGAACAAAAAAAAAAAACAAACGAAAAAAGAATTATGTTTGACAAGACCGTTATTAAAGAAAAGAGAAAAGAGAAAAGAAAACTGATCCCGTTTCCCGTGACCTTACTTTCTCTTCCACCTCGACGCTACCCGCTTGCATCCCCCTTTTTCACTCATTTATTCATGAATTTATATCTGCTCTCGTGTGTGTTCTCTCTCTGCTGCATTTTCACTTCGACTAATGCTCTGTGCTGTTTACTTATTGGGGGGAGATGTGGGCAATTAGGCGCAATCGATACGGCACTTCACTTTCGGACGATCGTACTTTTAACATTACTGTAAATATTACGACGCTCTTACACGTTCGTACTTTGGAATATTAACATTAAGAATTATTGGAAAATTATTGAAACCGATACTGGAAATACCTGCGATCGGTGCATCGATCCAAACACGTTACGTTAACCTACCTTCGATTAATATTTACATTTATCGATCACATGTTTGCTTTGTAGGTGCGTAAGGATTCCAGACACGTATCGAGGCAACAAAAGTATTTCGTTTCGAACACGGCGCATTAGAAATTCTGCCGTAATATCCACATCTCTCCACGATGCTTTTCTTCGTACGAAAAAAGTAAAGAAACCAAGCTTACAGTCGGGGCTGAACCGCGAGTCTCGTTGTTTTCCGCTCCTTTCCTCTTCTTTATAACTCGGTTATCGGTACGAGTGCTCGAGCGACGGGGAAAAAGTCTAAAGTCAGCTCTTTTTCTTCAATTCTTCAGGTACACATGGGAACTCACATGTGGACCAACGGAGTATCGCGGCGAGGACGACGAATGTCATTGGACATTCCGTCGCTTCCAATCACTCCCAAGGACACGGAGTTCCTGCAGCGCAGGCCGGATCTCTTTTATCCATACCTACCCACGCCCTTCCTTAATGGCGTGCCGCAAAAGGTGAGTCCGCGAGAAAAAACCGTCGCTCCGATTCGGAGGTTCGAGAGAACGACGTACGATTTGCAAGGAACCGGAACTCGAAACGCGAAACTCGAAACGCGAAACTCCAAACGCGAACTTTAAGTAGAAACGGTCCGCGTGTAACCGGTCGAGATTTTGTCGGACCCGGAAGTTTTTTTTTACTAAAGTTGAGTTCGAAACCGAGGACCTTTGCTTCGACGATCATAACTGATTTTAATTTTGAGTAAACGAACCTTCGTTTACGTTCGTTCGCGTTCGTTCCAAAACTTATAGATTTACAAATAATTCTTTGAACGAAGTTATCATTCATAAATATTTACCGTTATCCAAAATTATTTGTTCACCATAAATGCACACTTTTTAGTAATCCATTCTTGTACAAATGTCCGCAACGAATTCACGGAGTCATTGTAAATTATTACGATTTCAAGAAGCTTAATTTCTCGAGCTTGTTTCTTTCGGAAAAATGTACCAACTCGCGAATTTGAAGGACGAAAAAAATAGCGCGCGCGAGAATTTCTCGTATATTTTCTTGTATTCGCCATGAATCGTGCGAACTTTGCTCTTCGCGCCTGTTTGGATGAAAACGAAGCAAAGGCTCCGATCCGTTGCCATGGGCTGCGGCTCTCGATCGAGAAAATGCGAAAACGAACCGTCTGACTTTACAGCTGAACGAGATCTCGGTGATCCAGGGTAGCAACGGACTGGCACTCCCGAATCACCCGGTCGGCGCCAGCAAATACGCCGGCCTCTTTGGTTCGGTGTACGCAGCGGCGACGGGGGCCGGATTCCCAGGCGCCAACCACCTCGGCGACAAGCAGCAATCCCTGAACTCGTCTCCGCCGCCGTCTCTGAGCAACGGTCCCTCGCCTGACATCCTCGGACCCAAGTCCGGTGTTCTTTCGGCGGGTTCCCTTCTCTTCCAGGCGCCGACGCGCGTCCCGAGTCCACCCTCACCCGCGCTCTCCCCGGGTGCGCCCTCCTCCAACACGGGCAGCCAGAACTCGGCCAGCATCCCCTGGAGCGCTGCCGAGGCCTTGCACCAACGTCATCACCAGCACCACTACGAACGGGAGGCGGCCATCGTCGCCGCCGCCGCCGCGGCGGCTGCGGCTGCTGCTGCGGCCGCGGCTCAGCGACCGGAGAGCGACGGCTCACCTCCGACTCAGGGTCCACCGAGACTCCCGCCGCCTACGGCGCCTCGGGGCGAGGGTCTGGCCGCCTAGGACTTACGTGCGAATCCTCCTCGAGGAGTTGCCCCGTCCGAGTTGTCGTACGCGCGCCTCGACCCGATTTTGTAAGCTGGGAACTTCGTTTTCTGCGTTCGGTGGTACTCGGAGAACTCGAGGAACGACGACAGTCTCGGGTTCAACTTACGTTCCTGGATTTGGGTCCGTTTGCGAAGAGCAATCGATGCGAAGAGAACCAAGAATTTTGTAAGATTTCTTCGGCCAAGATCCGATTCTTCGTGGACCGAATGGCGCAGTTTTGCCGTTGGAACTTTCACCCGAACGCGTTTATTGAAATAAAATTTTTAAACATGCATTACAATACGAAAGGGAAGCTAGAACGTAAATTGCGAGAGGAAGATGCGAACGAGACAGGAAGACTAAGAAATTACGGTGTGAGCGAAACTCGAGCGATTCCACGGATTTTCCTATGCAAACCTTATTTCCATCCGTTCCTCGTAGACTTTTCCTCCCGGTCTTCCCAAGCTATGATAACCAAATGTGAGATAAGCGACCAAATGAGCTGCTAAATTAATAAAATCGACGAACATTTACGTTCGATATTTTTATTCCGGTATTTTAAATCTTCATTTTACTTTGAGCATTAAATTTCGACTTACATTATTCTTCGAAAAATAGAAAAATAGAATTTATATTTGTACCGATTGCGAGTCGAAAATTGATTGGAATATCGATTTTGAAATCTATTTTCGACGGTTTCGTTCGAGACGAATAATCACGATCGGTGAATAAAATCGAAAGTAATCCATCGATGATGTACGAAAAAGACATTGAAAAAATTATATTTCGGTATAGAGACCATAACTTTATATCTATTTCTATCGTAAACGCGAAAATAATTATCCGCGTAGACGAGAACCGCGAATATCGTTGATATCACGAATATTCGATATCAGCTCGGACAGAAAACAAAGCAGCCTCGGAATATAAGGACTGATCGAAAAATGAAATCGAAAACACGTAATATGACATATCTCCTTACGGCTACTACAATTAAAAATTACCGGCAGACGAAGACACCATGTTCCTATTATTACACTAGTCTTAACGTTGTATAAATAAAAAAAATTTAAAAAAAGGAAAAAACACTACGACCGAGAAAATATCGCCGATTACGTGATTAGCGATTTAACCTGGTTTCTTAGATACTAGTATCTTAGGTCGAGAGGACTCGATTATCGACGGACGAGTCTCCCTTGGATATCTTTTTTTGTTTTTCCTCACTAACTAGCCTCGAAAGCATCAAAGTACTTCGACAAACGCGCGTTTATCAATTGCCGTCGCTATTTTACAATCGTGGATTTTGCAATTTTTGCGCGTTTCATTTACCGAAGGATAAATAAAAACTCGTATCGAATACTCGTTGTCGTACTTTGGTACTTTTCCTTTACAAAAATAATCGAGGAAAGTTATATGTTAAATATGTTTGTTATATCGTAGCACGTCGTTGCGTTTAATTACGTAAGCGAATTGTCTCCTGTCTGCTTTTCTTTCCAACCTACATGGATTTTAAAGGTTTTTATCCAATACGATGCGAACGATACTACGGGTGTAAAATATTGCGTCGACATTACCGCAATCATAATTTTTCACAACGGTTGATCCGCTCGATACCGAGGACAAGTTTAAAACGCGGTGTGCCCGGTCGGAGCTCTCGAGGAGGGTCCCGCGGGTTTCTCTCGCACCCGGGGAGGAAGCGGAACTCTCGGAGGGTTCGATCGAATCGGTGGCTCGGATCAACCGATCCAAGAGGAACGCGAAAACGATGCATCATAGTGAAACGATACCGAGCCTCTGTATCCGACCGTCCATTACGAGTTCACGAAAGATGCGATGGTTTCCAGGCTCGAGCCTCGAGCCGAGGTTATCGATGCAGCGAACGAAAATGAAAAAAAAAAAAAAGAAGGCTAAAAAGGCGCGTACGTACATACGCGATCCACACGTATGTATACGTGTAATCACGGAGAGAAAGATAAACGAGTCGAGAGAATGATATTTGTATACACAGGCGACGAGATAAAACGAACGACTGCCGTAGATTTATTATTGAACTTAAAGTTAAAATTTTGCGCGAGTGTCTGTGCGTGAGGAGCGAGAGAGAAAGCGAGAGAAAGCGAGAGAAAGCGAGAGAGAGAGAGAGAGAAAGAGATGAGTACACAATTGTAAGTAGAAGCGGGCCCGGCAGCGCCCCTCGCTGTGATATGAGAGGAGCAGCCTGCAATCACTAAACCAATGTACTTATATCCTGTATAATAGTATTATATATTAATAAATTAATTATTGCATTCTATGAATATCGTGGGTAGAGGTAAATGTCTGTGAGTGAAACGAGAAAAGGTAAAGAAAACAAAATTACACGACGTTCGTCGATCGACACAAGAGTGTGATTTCATTCGAGCAATGTTTCGTGTATCGGAAAAAGGACGAACTCCTTTTTTTCCATAAGTTTATTTCATTTTACGTTCGACGAAGGATTCATGAAAAAAAAACCAAAGTTTTTGCTTTTCTTACTTCCGAAGTTGAGCTTTTTCTTCTTCTTCTTCTTCTTCTTCTTCTTCTTCTTTATCCATTTTTATCGGTAGCCTAGTTAATATTTTCTCGTTGATTCTCTTCTGTTTTTTTTTTTGTTTTTTTTTTCTTTATACGCGAAGTAACGAATACTCACGCGCGGGTGAGGAAAGAAAGAGACGCCGCATTCTTCGTGCAATGCGATTTTTTTTCACTGATGTATACATTAAAATGCGCGTCTCGCCGCTCCGAGAGGGCGAGACGCGTCACACGTGTGATCGTAAAGTAAGGGCGATGTCGAAAGAGGTATAGTTTTCGTATACGCGATAATTTAAATTTTGATTAGTATAAATTCTCCGTAGGAGCAGAAGAGAGAGAGACAACTTTCGCGTACGAGATTCGCGCGACATCGCGGATAAGTCCGTAAATGCGTCGCGATTCGTTACTTTGCGGCACATCGCGCAAACGGAAACAGGAACGGAAACAGGAACGGATCCAAGTCGCGGATCTCGAGCGATTAAGTGTATGGTAGATTTTTCAACGCACGGCGAGGAAAATCGCCTTCGCGAGCTGCGAATTTTTTCGACAATTTGCACGAGGCACGCGTTAAAGCATATCGAACATTTTTTGTATTTCAACACGAGCAACAACAACAAAAAAACTTAAAGTATATTTCTACCGTGAAGATTGCAAAGTTACATACAAAAAAAGCGTAAGAACTAGTATAACTCACAGTGTACAATACATATTTATCTCTGAATGGAACGTTAAAATAATACGACGAATAAGTGAGCCGAGACAAAAATAACTTAGATTTTAAAATCCACGTATGTAAAGCATCCAATAAAATAATCAATATATTCCCATTTGAAACGAATAACGTTATTTCACCGAACATTTTTTTAACGACGAATGAATTTTACAATAAAAAAAAATCGATACTCAATGACGAGAGGAATAATCGACGTGAAATATAAGCAAATAAAAAAGGTGATAGCGTCAGGCGCTGTGTATAATAATAATAATAATAACAACAATAATAATAATAATTTTAATAATAATATTAATAGTAAAAATAATAATTATTATAATAATTATCATAATTAAAATATTAATAATAACGACGAGGACGAAGACGAGAACGAAGACGTGGACGAAGACAAAGACGACGACGACGACGACGCAGATGATGATTAAGATAATAAAATGACAAGATGTGTGCTAGTACTCGAAAAATCAAACTCGTTAAGAAATAATGTTCTTATTTATAAAATCCGTATAGGACGTATCGATGTGAAAGAGTAAATGAGAAAGTACTATATTGTAAATATGTACGGGATTTTGAAGGAATGCGTTCGGAGTAGGTAAGAAATTAAGAAATGGGATCTAACGATGAATCGGAAGAAAAAGAAAAAGTCGATGTACACATTTATTAGAATAAAATTACCAAGGTTACTGCATTAAGCCGTAGACTTAATGTGTATTCATTAATTATTGTAAAACAATACTAAACTCTCAAACGCGGCAACGGCCCTGTGAACAATATGATTGTGGTATGCTCATTGTCAAAAAAAGAAAAAAAAAAAATACAAAAACACAAAAAAAAAATAATATGAAACAAATCTGAAGAACTGCTTGTCGACTTTACGTTTTCTGTAAATATTGTATAATCCGTGTATAAACATGACTATTAGCTATGAGCGTATCATTGTAGTTAAATACGTTACGAATACATTATATCTATATCACTTCAATAATAAACCATTATTATTATGACGAATGAATACATGATTTACGTTATTTGTTTCGCCCTTAAGCCAATCAAAAAATATATATATATATATATATATTTCGAATGACAAATAGTCTAAATGATCTGAGTTATTTTCATTCGTTTTATCGATCATCTTGTAAGATAATAATTCGATAAAATTGATGATCTTACAGCGGAGCAACGGATTTCGGTGATCGAACGAATGTAAAGCGCGAAAATTCTAACGAGGACTGTAGCGTCATCTTTTGGGAACCATCGTAAAGTACTTCGATAAATCTGTTTTACTATCCGCTGATTATTCATTAAAAACATTTTTTTCTTACACGCATAAGCAAATTTAACGTTTATTCAAATTTTGATCGTTTCATTATTATACGTCAATTGATAATAGAATCAAATGCTTGAAATAATTCTGAGAAATAAGTAATTTTACTAAAGTTTTGTAAATAATCTGTAACGTGAAATATTACAGATTATCATTTGATGTATGTATTTTTAAAAATTGGAACAAAATTTTTTGTATATACATTTATATATAATCATGATAAATAAATATCTTCTTTAAGATTCTAATAATATAATATTTAAATTTTTAAACACAACATTTATTTTTTCAAAGACGTTAACTTTTAAAAATGTAACGTTTGCGAATTTCGTTTTATTTTTGTGCTAAAAGTATAAAAAATTAAAATAATGTTTTTCTACGGTATTGGATTTTGTTTAAAAAAAAAACGAATAATATTATTATTACCAAAGATCAATATTATTAAAATAAAACGATATTTCAGATAAAACATCGACTCGATCAATAATGATTTAATCAACTTATCCGTTTAAGAGGAATATTTTTAGTTGTGTTTCTTCGTACGGATCAAATTTTATTACTTTTAATCAGTGAAAGAATATTGAGTAAACTAAGAATTATCGTTCAACTGAATAAATACCTTTCGGGTTCATTCAAATTCACCCATACTTCATAGTTCAATATGTTTTTAATGCATCGTTAGTTTATTTACTCAAAACCCAATAAAAGAATACGTAACGATAATGAAAAAGGCTGTTAAATTTTTATTTTGTATAAATCTAAGTATTGTTTTATAACGAGATAATTTATATACGTTGAAACATTAAGACGTACAAAGGAAATCGGTGTCGCAAATGTTTATAAGTATCTCTCGTTTAGTCATTTAACTTCGAACACAGCGAAATTTTTAATTTAGTTACCGTAACATTACGAGATAGGCAATACGAATTTTACTCCGATGCATTAAAAATATTTTATGTGTAAAAACGATTATTATTCGAATATATAAAAGTTTCATAATTTTGAGGCGATGTTTCAATTATAAAAAAAATCGGTATAACGCAATTTTAATGCACATTTGGTTTTTATTTTTTCATTTAATTATCGTTCAACAAATAAAAATATAAGTAACAAAATAAGAAAATATCGATCGATATTTAAAAGTTTTGATACACGTTCCGGTACGATTTGCAAGCACTAAATCAATTTTATTCAATTATTATTGCCATCGGATAGAAATATTTTTAAAAAGATGTGCGACCATCGATTCAAATTAAGGTAAGTATCGTTCCATTTTTTATATTTGCACTTTGTACGATCGCGTAAATTCCGAAGCTTTTACGATGGAGTCGGATAAATTATTAAAAAGATAATTTATTTTCCGAAACTACCAGCGATTGGCTCCGTTATCTATTTTAGTTACGATCGTAGCTGCGGGCATAATTCAAGTCTCCGTAATTCCGAACAATTTTACCCCATGACGCGTCAAATTAATTATTCGGGAAGAAAAATTTCAAGATCGAATGCGTGCATTTAAAAGTAAATAAATTTTTTTACCAAAGTTTACGTCCACGCGAATCGAACGAGGTCGAGTAAATTGTTTTATTTACAACCCACCAGCGAAATAATTGCAGTTTCAATTTATAGCAACGAAGAAAAGTTTTTATTATAAACGTGTTCTTTCCCATGCGAGTTTCGCAAATACACGCGCAAATACACGCGCAAATACACACACGTACGTCGAGGTTGGGGATATCGTCGTGCCCCCTGGTAGGAAACAGGGAACAATAGAATCTGCCCTATTTCTTCGACTCCACCCTTTCGTCTCCTCGAAATGAGACTCGCGCCCTCTTTGTCTACTTTTTATATCATTGTCACGGTGATATTCCGCTGGAAACGCGACAGAATATTCCGCTGGAACTTTCTCCTGCTTCTCGATGCCTTTCTCGACTTCCTACCAGAGGGCACAACATTTTCTATGCGCGCATTCGTCGCTTCATCGTAAAGTGCACATCGTCGATTTGAAATTCGTTGCGAGAAGCGAATCGAACTTAGATTCAAAGATACGTTTCGTTCGAGTCACCGAGTTTTACGCGTTTTTAATTTAACGAAAGATTTTAAAACTAATATCCGTTGAGCGGAATGATCGATCGATCGATCGATCGATACGCTTTCTTTCCACGATAAATCAATCGAATGCTTCGCTTACCGTTCGTAAAAAAATTTCTGAGCGATTCGCAAAATTTTGTATCATCCGACCGTAGCAATTGGGATTTTCTAGCCCGAATTTTTTTCCTACTCGTGTATAAATTAAAATTACCGACTTATCCGAAATTCGAATCACCTTGAAAATGGTAAGTAGATTATTAAGTGAGAAGTATGTTTTCTAGCTTTTATAACTCGCTTTATAGTTATGGAAGAGATTAAGCGCTTTATAATATTTTATGCGGCATTAAAAAAAATGAGTGTAGACTGCATAAGGAATTTAACTGCTGATACGAACATTTATAAGAAAACGATAAACTTTATTTAAAACTTATCATATTTAGTGTATTCTGAAATAGCTATTGCCGATTTCGATCATTTCCACCATGAAAAAATTGACCAGTTGCCAAAGCAGTGATCGAGGTAAAGAAGCGCGACGTCGAAGTTCTAAAAAAATACAATCAACGAGGATCGAAATATATCCTCGCGTGTAACGAGTCGAGAAGAGGTTTAAAACTGAATTTCCATAGAAACCGAAACTACGGTTACTATTTACGCGCTTGGCGTAAATATTGGTTTATATCTACCAACGAAATCTACAACTCGGATAATAATAACGTAACAATCGAAACTCCACCGTTGGAACAGAGAATTAATTCCATTTCGAGTGGGATTCCAAGGCGAAGGTGAGCGCGAATCGCAGCATCCGCCCCTGAAATCGAGGGTTGAAATCGCGTTCTCACCCTCCGTTCGAACGACGCCGGCGTCAAAAATCAAGGGCGCGGACCGATGGGGTGGGAAGGATCGGCGGCGCAGATGTGCGCGCGTCCCTCTATCGACCGGATGTTCCTGCCTTCGGCAGCGCAGCGCAGCGACGCGACGGCAGTCCCGAACCGTCGCCGACCTCGACGAGGAGGACGAGGAGGACGACGAGGACGGCGAGGACGGCCTCGAGGAAACCGGGAGCACGAGACACGTTCCGCACGCCACCGAGCGACGACCGTTTCGCGATTCATCGTCAGACTCGCGGAGTCGCAGTGCAGTTTCGCGCGTTAGACCGCGAACCTCGAACGGGAGAGGCTGGAGGAGATCCTCGGGGATTTCTCGCGAGCGTGATCGAATGCGGCTGGATCGAGGAGGTCTCGAGTTCCTGGGTCTCGATGTTCGCGGTGCTTGACGTCGGATTCGAGGGGAACCGAACTCCACTCCTCATTTTTCGCGTAGGTTTGCCTTCGCATAGATAGATCTCCAAGATTTTCTCTGCTCTCTTGGATAACCTGGATAACCTTTCAGTTGCATTTGTTCGTGCTACCTATCAACGAGCGTTCGACGATAAATACTTGTGTCGGCGGTTCCAATCACTTTCGCATCCGATTATTTTTTAAATCTAATTTTGTCGAGACTTTTCGAGATCGAGCCAATTCGGAAGTTATTCGTTACTCTGCTAATGATATCTGATCATTTTGTACTCGTATTTTATATTTTGTATCTCTTGTGTACGAATGATTACGAGTCTGTCTTCGGTAATATTTACTCGTGATTGTGGTGATCGTACTTAATATGTATATTTGCGTGAAAACGGTTTATAATCTTCTTGAACTTGAAGAATTCGATAAAATGTATTTTATATTTATTTTGATTATTACTTTGAACTAATAACGAATTCGTCCATATTTAATGTTAATTGCCGATATTTATTATCGTCGGCTAATTATACATCCTTGTAATTTCTCGACGAAAAGCACGAGGTAATCATTCGTGGCACGAGGAAATTATTCGAATAAACTTTTCGTTTGTTTAAAATTTCGTTTTACTTTCGAGGAATATAAAGTAAAAGTCGTACGAATAATTTCGTAAGCGAACCAAATTTCTTTTTATCGTCCATATAATGTATCGCAAGATTTTTATATACTGTACGTATTTATAAACATAACGAGATGAATCGTATAAAAGTTATCGAACAATAAAAATTAATACTATGTTACGCTGAGAAGCGAACAAGACATTTTTTCTTTACAACATAGTTAAGTTTCTCACTCGTTTCGTGCACTCGCATAAAATTGGAATTAAAAATCACGTAGGGTTCGATCCGAACACGTAATATGTGTTCCGCATAACATGCGATATCGCAAGCACGAAGTTGAATTTTTTTCTAGTCTAAAGGAGGGTCGCTTTAATCTCCCTAAAACGATCCTCACCCCACCAACTAATTTAGTTAGTCGTTGCAAAGCGTTTGGAAAAAGTTTTTTTATTTTAAGCCGTTTTTTATTAGTTACAATATTTGTTTGGTCGAACATTCGAGCAGACGCTTAATTTACCGTTCTATATTTTATTGTCTGCTTTTAAGTTCGTTATTAAATGTTAATCTTGTACGAATGATCGTTAATATTAAACATTGTTGACGAATTGAATACCGTTGTTGTTGTGTATTATTTTCAAATGACTCGCTTAAACGAAACTTTTGAAATATAAAACAAATGTATTAGCAATTAAATCTGCATATTTTAGTCGAGCGATCGTAAACAAATGAAAACACTTCTTTTAAAAAAACGTTGCGATTTTAAATTATACAAATATACGCTCTTTAACTCGTTTAATAATGAAATTACATTTAAATATTATAAACAAAGAAATATAATTCCCACGTAAAATATCAAAGCTTTCTAATATTTACGAAAAATTGAAAGATATATTTATACATTTTAGATAACGATGCATCCAAATTAACCAGATGACAATGCTCAAATGGCGAGAATGCCGTTTGAAGCAGGAAATCCAAAGGGAGGCCTACGATTGAAAAGATGGTTAATAGGACTACTTATCTTTCTATTAGTATCTTTGTTAGCGATCAACAGCTTTACAATCGGTCAATTTCGAATCATCCCGTTCAGCAATACTACTAATCAAGGTTCAAACAAATTATTCACGTTTTACATTTAATAATGTTCTATTTTGTTTAAATATAATTTTCAAGACATTTCTATTTTATTCGAAATTTATATTACGAGTTTTCACAAAGGAATCGCTTATAAGAATATTTTTCTGTATCTATGATAAAAATTTATTTTGAAAATTATCGTTATCTAGAGAAATCTAATATAAAAATTTTACGGTTGCAATAAGTGATTGATTGCAATTTTATAATTTTTCCTGTATTAGTAGTGTTTAATTATAACTGCTATAGTATTTAGCGTCATATTAATGTCTATAGATTAATCTGGTATTGACACAAAAAGTAGGTCAAATCAGTATTTCTTTCCAATACGTGAAACTTTAAATATATCAATCGTGCTTTACTAAATTTTAATAATGAAATTTAATTTTAAAAATAAACATTGCAATTTATATTTATATATTTATGATAATTATTTTTTAAATATCATCAAATATTTAAGATAATGGTCTATTAAAAATATATTAAAACATACTAAATGTGTTAAAAATATCATTGTTAAAGCTTCTATTGTAAAAGCTATGTTTTTAAAAAGAAACGTTTCTGTTATCATATATTAAAATGAAGCAACTCTAATCATCCTGTACAAGAATTATGAATAAAGTAATCTGTCCAACGAAAGTTATCGAAACTTATAAATCTGAAATTTTACGTAACTAATATTAAACGTATTAAAATTATTTTTTATATGTAATGATATCAAAGCCAATTAAATATATTTTTTATGTATGTTAAATAGTTAGGAAACATATTTAATTTTGGTGTAATTACTAACTCATAATTAAATAACAAACATTATTACATAATGATTAAATAATTATAAAGTACGATCATAAATCAAAGAATTAAAAAATTTTTTACATAATTTGAGCTTGTAATGTATCTGTAACTTTTTTAAATTATGGGTCTTGAAAAATAGTGGACCAGTTATATCTTATATCTTTGAACATAGCAGAGGCAAATTTTTGTTCTTAGTCGTAGCAATTTATTATTTTTAAATTTGATAGCTCGTTTTAATAACACTATCTTTTACATAAAAATGAATAGATAATTAAAATTGATTATATGTATAATATTTTTCATTTAAGTTATTAAAAATTCATGTGCAAAATCTTAGAAAAATAATTCTCATAAAGAAAGTAGTCATTTTATTCATTTAAGGCAAACATGCCATAGAAGTAAGCTTATGTTTGAAAATTGTATTTATAACAAGTAATAGATAATAAATAAAGAATATTTTATCATATTTCTGGATAGGTAAAATAAGATAAAATTTTTATAACATTTGAAATAGATGAATGATTAATGGATGGCTTTTAATTTATCGCTAATATACGTCATTCATTAATCTTTTAGAAACAATTTTTTTCTTTCAACTAGACAGTTATTAAAATACTCGAAGTTGATTATATATACAATTAAATAAATATTGAGTTTATATAATATTAAAAACTATTTTATGTATTGTATAAATCTATTAATATTTTATATAATATATACGACAACAAGATTATATAATAAAATAAATCAATGGTTATTACAATTAACTAATTATATTTTCTAATTATGAACTACTATAATTGTTCAATAAATAATAATGAAATTGATTTTTTTGAATAGTAATATTTTTAAATTTTATTTAATTCCTTTATTTATTATAATAAAATTTTGTAAATATCGTAATTTTAATTTAACGATACAATATATAAAAAAATCGATTTTAAGTAAAAAAAATAGTAAAAATAATTTAATTATTGGAATTGTCATATTACTACGTAAAAATGAGAATAGAGATAGAAAAATTACATTAAGATCAAAAAATGTACTAAAAGAATTATATCGTTTATTAATGCAGTATATAAATTAAATAAATTAAATAATTTTGAAGAAATTAAGTGGCATTAGATCAACGCTAATAGTTTTTAATAGAATACATTTAAAGTTTATAAAACAATAGAATAAAACAAGAATATTAAACAGTAATACGTTACTTTTTATTTAAAATAATTTTTAAATTAAAGAAATATAAATTATTCAAAAAAAATAGATAATATTTTCCGAATATTTTAATAATATCCTTTTCAAATGAATAATTAATTAATTGCTTTTTATATCGTATTCCACGTGTAAAAGTGATCCGTATTTTATATATTACTATTTAAATTAAAAAATATAATTTTAAAATAAAAATATTCGATACATTAGTCAAAAACGTATTACTTTGGTCGAAAAACCGCTTTATAATTAATTCAAATCGATGATAGGAGAAACCAGGTTCTTCGTAACTTAGCCGATAAAAGTATTATCTCGGCAACAAAAAGTTCCCTAGTTTGTTTCAGGGACGAGGTTTACTACTTTATCGATGTTTTTTTTAAACATTTTTAATTAATACCTTTTCCGAAAGAAACAATATATTCTTAAAAAGTTAATGGAATCCTTAACGAATAAAAATCTTTTACCTTTAATTTTATTATATTAATTTACTATTCGTGAAAAACTAATAATTTTTTGTCGTAATAAAAATTTATAACGAGTATTATTTGTATCTATTTTCGTTGATACATCCAAACGTTTTATTTTAAAGACAAATTAATCGAACATCGAATTATTACTTGCATGTAATTAATTTTCGATACTTAGTTAATTAACTATACAGTATAAAAAACCAACGTTTTATTTCACTGATTTAAAAAATTTAATCAACCATAAAAATTTTGTCAAAATTCGTAATTTAAAAATTTGTTGATATATAGCGTTTTACTTAAAAAATAAATGGTTTTACGTATTAAAATATTATTGAACTTTATTAAATTTTTTCCATGTATAACCTAAATCGTCTTAAAACGAGTAACCCTCGAACTGAACTTTTTCTTCTTTGTTCACGAGAAATAATGAAACTTTCAGCCAGTGAGATTGAACCTAAGCCACAAGAATGGACAACGGTCCCACCTGGTCAAAGTGGTTACGTGGTAAATAGCAAAGGCTGTCATATACCTGATTTAAGCCCCTTTGAGCCACATATAATGAGCTACATTAATAAAGCGACTCCTATAGTGTGTGACTATGGGACATTTTTGCCACTGGTTGACTCGAATAACAGTGCGGTTTTCGTTAATGCGGAGGCTCGAAGTCACTATTATAACGAAACTGAAAGTATCGAATGCTGTTGGCGCAATTTTTGGAGATCGGACAAAAGCGACAACAAAATTATGTACGTATTTTTAAATGAATATTTTTGGTGCTTTTAGAATTTTTATAAAGAGACGATTCAATTATCTAATATATTCAATTGGTTTTAAAATGCAATTATGATTCATATCAATTATTCCCGGTCAAATGGATCATTTAATTATTTGTTAAACGTTACCGTTTTGACTTTTGATACGTACATTGTTAGAACTTTATTAGTCCAAATATTTATTCACACTGGCCTATAAACGATAGGAGTTAGATGTACTAATAAGACAATTGTAAATAAATCATTGGTTATTTTGTTTAAAAATAATTAGTTTATTTATAAGTATTATTCCGGGAATATGTACAGTAATCAAATTATTTTTAATTTATTTATACGTGAATTTAAATAATATACATATTTACCTTTTTTATTTAATCGATGAATTTGGAACTGAATTTACAAATATATAAATCATTTCGTAAGATATAAATAGTAAATTATTTTTGAATGACAGAATCCTTATCTGATTCTTTAAATATTTGGGCAAATTCTTGGACTAATAAACTTCTGGTGAGAATGACATTGTCGATGAAACATTAATATTTGATTAATCAAATAATACTGTGTAAATGTTTTGAAATTCTCGCAACAGCATAAATAATTGAAAAACGTATAATGAAGTCATTTAAAAGGAACATTATATTTACTGCAATGTGAAATATTAATTAGGCACAAAAGTTTGCACAATCACACGCATTGACTGCTAAAAATATTTATGCACATATATTTTTAATTTAAATGTATCGATGATTTTAATTTCAAGAATTACATAAACAAAATTAAAACCTCGTATATTATATTTCATTTTAAGGTACCGATTAATTCTGTTTCATAAAAATAATCTTATTGTTTTGAAGTTTAGTGTATATTTTTACTGCGTTCGTCTATTACGTACACAACTGATAGACCAATTCATATAAAATTACAGGTATATAATGTTTACTTAATAGAAATTTATCGAGTGTCAAAATTAATAAGAAATTTTTAATTATTTTCAACTGTTTTTCACTGAGATTTAAATAATTTTTTCTAAAATGACGAAATAATTTAGTGCTTGTAATTTTCTGTTATTTTTATTAAATTAAACACTAAAGTCTTAAACGATTTTGTAGATTCCGCAGAATTTTTTTTTCGAGTAATATAATAATAGGCTTCAAATAAATTTTTTTCAATATAGTATTAATCATAAATTATAAAATGAAAATATTACCTTTTTAAAGTATATAACATTGGTATTCTTAATAACAGATTATCGTTAATCTTTTAATAATCCACTTCGTGCAATTATTTAAATAAAATTTAAATAAAATTTAAAATTTGCTCCTTTGGAACGATCAATAGTTTATTTTACATAATATTATATATTATCTTAAAAATAATATTATTTTTAAAAATAATATCTAGCATTTACAAAAATTAAAATAAATTTTCTTTAACCTTTTAATTTAAAAATAATAATTAATATTCACAATTTGATGATATCGAATTAGATTTTCAAAATTAAATAAAAATTGTGAAAACAATTTAAATAAAAGTGATAAAAAATTAAAAACAAGAATAATATTCGATAATTAAATTTTTTCTTAATATTCAAATTTGCGGTAAAAATCTTGTCTTCCTTTACAAAATATATCGATCGTACAATTAAATCAGTGATTTTTTAATTTTACTTATAATAATCAATTTAATAAAAATAGAATAAATGGTCAACGACGATAAAAATATCCAATAAATTTGCGATATTTGAGACGAATTATACTTTGTACGTTTATTTTTATAATTTATAAATTATACTTGAAGCTGCTGTAAAACATAATTATTGGGGAAAATTCAAACGTATATTTAGCTTTAAGGATAATGATAAATGAGAAATAACATAAAAAACAATCGTATTCGCAGGATCAGCAAAGACTGCCACTTTTTTCAAGACGCTGCCCTTATCAACGATGAGTTCATTAAAGTCGAATGCCAGCGAAAGAATGAAAGCATTTATCGTGATTATTTCGCCTTCGTGCCTCGGAAGTTATACGTGGAGGAGCGTTGCCATAAGCAACTGCAAGGAATTCGTTCGAACTTGGGATTGCTGACCCCTGCCCTAGAAAAACTCAGCGTCCTCATCGTGGGCATGGATTCGGTCTCAAGACTCAACTTGCACCGAACGATGCCCCGAACCCTACAAGTACTCCAGGATATGGGTGCGGTAGAATTACTGGGTTACAATAAAGTCGCCGATAATACCTATCCGAATCTGGTACCGCTTTTGAGCGGCTTGTCGGAGAGCGAATTCGAGAAGCTCTGTTGGACCAATCGTAAGAAACCCTTTGACAGATGTCCGCTGATTTGGAAGAATTTTAGAGCCAATGGATATCGAACGATATTCGCCGAAGACGCCTGTTATATGACTACTTTCAATTATTTGAAACCGGGTTTTAGGTAAGGCTAACCCCATTTTTGCTTACAATCACCAGTGGTATGTCAAAATATGTATATCCTGTTACGATTGGAGTAAACAAATTAAGGTTCACTTTGAAAAATTTTGGTTATAACACGGTAATATGTCAAACGTTCTTAAAACCGATATTCTTATTCATAAATTAAAACAAGCTGTTGATTACAATAAAATAACATATATTTATATACAAGGGAACAAAGTTATTCATCGATACGCGTAGCTTTAACTCTCGAAAGTTGTACATTAAATATAATTAAAAAATGCTAGTAAAGTAAAAATGTAAGAGAAAGAAAAGTAATGATATATAATTTATTAGGACACAACCGACCGACTATTATCTAAGACCGTATTGTATCGCAGCGGAGACAGACATCGGCAATACGCACAAACTCAACGCCGATTTATGCTTAGGCACGAGGTTGAATTTCAACAATTTATTACATTACACGCGAAAGGTCGCGGAGGAGTTTGTCGACGATCCGTACTTTGGCTTCTTTTGGGAAGCCAGTTTAACGCACGACTTCCTCGAGTATCCAGAACTGGCCGATGACTCGTATCGCGACTTTTTCACTTACTTGATGAAGAACGACCTACTGCGTAATACAATGTTGATTTTTATGAGCGACCACGGAATGAGGTGGGGCTCTTTTCGGCAGACCTACCAGGGTCACTTAGAAGATAGTCTTCCATTTGTGTTTCTGCTCTTACCTTACTGGTGGAGGATGAAGCACGTGAATGCCTGGAATACGCTGATGAAGAACACGAGAAGTTTGACGACTCCTTTCGATCTCCACGAGACTCTACGCGACATTCTTGAACCAACTCGCCTTACAATGCAGGTAAGAAACGAAAAATTTTTCTTTCATCCGCGAGAATATCGAAACGATTACTCGATAAAAACTCGAGCAAGTGCCTTTCTGTGAATTTAAAATTGCTTTCTAGTTCTTTTGTCTTTTCTTTCGTCTATTCTTTCTTCTATTCTTCCATCTATTAATTTGTTTGGAGTCAGATAAACTTGCAATGATAATCATCGAAACTCCGATGATACTACAAGTTTAAAGATGACCAATTATATTAATAATTTATAATCAATCGTATAATAAAATAATTCAAATTATCTTCAGAAGCGCATCTTTTCTTCATTTTTATATCTTTTAAGCGCACTTTTGTTTTGGTAAAGAATAAATGCACAACTCTGTAACGCTCCGAGAAAAAAATTCATAAATATACTTATTTCAAGTATAAATATGAGTGTGAAGCTTATAAATCTAACGTAAATGACTTGTAAATGTAATGATTGTTTATATCTTGATATATTTTATTTGTTTGTGTGGTAATGAAATACTCAAGAATGATTACAAGTACTATTTAAATGTAATTAAAAAAAAAATTTTTGAAAATAAATTTAACGCATATTTTTTAAAATTTTCATTATACAATAAAGAATTTTTTTTTATGAACTGCTTTATTTTACGAATTATTTATTACGTTAATAAAACAATATTGATAATGTATTTATAACGATGTAAATATCTAAATTTACTAATCTATCAATAATATTTTAGTTGTCTATTTACTTCCGCATATAAATATTTATGAACAGTTAGTTTACTCTCTTACTTATAAATAATACCGACTAATAATATTAACTCATAATAATCACTTGAAAATATTTTAATAACTTTCTTGTTTGAAAATAATAATAAATAACCCCTAAAATAATACCCATAAAACAACACAAACAAAGTAACACAATGTCAAAATAAAATATGATGTATTATTATTACTTTCATAATAACCCAATTATATTCGATTTCTATTTTGTCCTTTTGGTTATTTTTTTAATACCTTCAAAATAATATTTGATTAATGTACATTAAAATAAGACTAACATTTTTTAAATAATTAAATTAAATAAACTTTTTATTAATGATTAATTAATTAATTTTTTTGATAACTAGTAAATATGGATGAATGGATTCTAAACTCGTTTATTAAAGTACTTTACTCTTTTAGATTCTAATTTTGTATACATAAATATTATATATTACACATTGCAGCAATATTGCCAAAATTAACTGCAATAAAAAAACAATGAAATTGATATATTGATATATTGATGATCTACTGATAATTTAAATTCTGTAATAAATTCATTTTTATTTTCACTGACTCGGAATCTATAAATAAATAACTACTTTTTTACTTATAACATCCCAAATGTCTTAAAGTAAAATTATTCGAATAATTAACGTTTTTGCAATGAAAATAAATACTTGATAGTAAATTCTCCTTCGGTATCTAATCAAATTTATAGTTTACATATTTTATAGTTAATCTATGAAAAGTAATTAGTAAATATGATTTAATCAAGATTAATTTTCATTTGTTTCTTAAAATGTTCTCATTTTCAAGAACTTTTAAAGTTTCTTATCAGTTAATTGATTATTTTATCGTTAGTAGTTTTAATATACCTAATTATAAAAGAATGTATAATATTAATTTTATTAATTTCAAATAATTATAATATTATTGATAAAAAGTGCATAAGTAAAAAGTTAAAATTTTATGACAGAAATTATTGAACAATGTGCTTATGATAGTAATAAAATAATACATTAATGGTTTAAAAGAATTAAAAAAATTTCTATATTTTTAAACAATATTTATTTTTTGGATATTCAACGAGTAAATAAATATTTTTATATTTTTTTCGAATACTATTAATAAAGTAATTAACTTGATTATCATTTATAAATATATGTTTAAATATTTTATAGTTTGTTCAGCATATTTTACAAGCAAATAATAAAATAATATTATTTAATTTGTTTGAAAAAATAGTTTATGTATTATTAAACGCAAAAATCAGTCTTTATAAATAATGTGTGGAGCTCAATGAGATATTCTTCACAAATGTCTTCTATACTTATTCATTGTAACATATATACGCATGTATATATATATATATATATATATATATAATTTAATACACGAACACTCGTAAATATGATAATCTATACTTAAATTTAAATTAACGTTAATTCCGAATTGGAAAAAATTCAAGTAAAAATTTAATTTTAATTCTTAATGGAGCAATTAAAAAGAAGTAGTCAGTATCGAGTTTTCAATTAAATTTATTTAATTAATCAAAAAGTTTATTATTAGGAAATCTATCAAATGTAAATTCCGACGAAATCACTTATTAAGGAAAATTTTAATTAAAGTTTAATTAAATTTCAATCAATTAAAGGTTAATTAAAACGAATTAATATCCAATTAAATTAAAAGGGTATTACATCCCACGCAACTCAGTAATTTCGTTGCAACAATTTTTCTCGCTTAAATAATATATGAAATGAAAAATAAGATCGATCGTAAAAGTTTCCTCGGGTAATAAAATAAGTTTCCAGTTTGCCTCGAACACTCGACGTACACAAGTACTCGCCGCTTTTACAAAACCAACTCGCCTTTGTCGACAGCCGGAGTCGAACAATTTTTTCAAGGATGGGATATTGGTCTCCAGAGGCATCAGTCTGTTCAAGCCCGTTCCGGAGCAGCGCACCTGTAACATGGCTGGCATCCCCGAGAACTGGTGCACGTGTCACGACCGCGTTAACGTCTCCCTCGACGACCCGGTGGTGATCAAAGTCGTCGGGTTCATCATTCGCGAGCTCAACGCCAAACTCGCCAAGTACCCGCAGTGCGCCAACCTCCAGGTCCTCTCCCTGATCGACGCGAAGGTGCTGAGCAACACCAACATCGTCAAGGACGACGACCCGAGCGAAGAACAAACCGTACCCTGGATCGACTACATGGTGATAATCGAGACGCTACCCGGGAACGCCGTATTCGAGGGAGCCGTGAGGATTCGTACCAACAACGGAAGCATGAGTCTCGTCGGCTCCGTCAGTCGGCTCAACGTTTACGGCAAACAAAGTGCCTGCGTCGACGACTTCCATTTGCGCCTCTACTGCTATTGCTATTAAGCGATTTAGACGATACAACCGCGGCAAAGTTACAAAGGTTGCAACAACGTTGCCGTTGTTCTCGAGCGATTTCCATCGTCGTCTCCTCGCTCGTGTTGTCGTTGTTGACATCCGTTCTTTTATTTCCGTTATCGTTTACGTCTACTGCCTAGTTTGCTTCGAACGCGACGATAAGGTACTTTAAGGTACGAAAAATTCATTTCACCGTGGACGACGTCAGCATCCGATTCAATTTATCGATAAATCGAGAAAAAGTAATACAATGAATCGTACGAGCAGTTTTATCGATCAACCGATCATTGATTTTTAATGGAGTATAACGATCGAATGTTATTTAATTTTAGCTTTTTTGTCCTCGTAAACTTTATTTATTTTTTAATTAAATCCAAATGAACGAAACGCTATCAGTGCTATTATTAGTGCGTACATTACGTTAACGTAATGTAAAAAATTTCGCTGCTGTGGGGAAATAACTTATTACGTTGAAGATTGACTGTATGTGATATTTTATAGTATTGTACATAAATGTTAATAATATATATTGTTACAAAGTTCAATATTTTTTCATCGTGCTTACGACAAATAAGGCTTATCCATTATTTTGTCGTCATTTGAAAAACTTATTATGTATTTTTAATCTAGAATCTAAGCAAAATCTTATTTATCTTATCAAACAATTTACATTCACATATTTACAATGTACAATAAAAATATGTAATCGTTTTTGATCAAGCGAATCATTGTGTACAAGATATTATTTTACTATTTATTACATAAAGTATATTTTTAGGTTTAAAAAATTTGTTATGTACGTGTGACTTTAATAATAAAAATCAATTCAAAATATTTAATGTATTTCATTTATTTTACAAATTATTTAAGCTTATAAAAATACTTGGTTGCTTTTTGATAATACACTAGAGATAAAATTGGTGTCAAAGTACAGAAATTATATTTATATAAACAAAATATTAATCATTTTATAGTTAAAAAGATTACAAGTGAAATATAATCCAACGAATATAAATATATAAAAAGATACTTCAAACATTTGAAAGAGTTTTGAAAAAAGAACGATTTATGATAAATTGGGATATTGAATTTTTGTATAGATTTAATAAAAAAAAATATTGAAATATTACAAGTAATTTTTTATTTCTCTAGCAAGTGAAAATTTTTCAACACAGCACTTTCAAAATATGTAGTTCAAAATTGAGTCTTGATTTACAAAGGTAAAAATGTAAATTCACTCTTTTTAATTAAGCATTCACACAGCATACGTTATTTAATCCGTTTTTTATTAACTTAAATTTATTTAATTTAAACTCTTTGAAACCACTGTTGCATTTTACAAGGGAGATCGTACTTATAATTATGCTATAGTCTGATTTTTTAGATCTATGTTTAACTTTGATTTTTATAAATATAAAACTCAAAATTATCTTGGAATTAAATTACACTGATAGTTGTATTCAACTAAGTTCAAGATGGGCGTAAACGCACAGTGGTTATTTCATGATGTTTTCCAGCATCATATACTTTTTTAATTATTTAACCTAATGGAAGAATTAATTCCCCCTAAGTCCATTATATATTCTGTTTACTGATTTTTGATTTAATAGTTTCTTGATATCTGAAAAATAATGTTTTATTTCGATTTATTTAAATTATTTACGCCCTTTCAAATTTTTTGCAATATACCGATATTGTTAATATTTGATTACTGAAACAATAATTTTCCATATATAATACATTATGAATTATTGATAATTAATGTAGTATACATATTCATATATTTTAGAATATAAAAAATTTGTATTCGATAAATTATTTATTATCCTTATATATTTTTTTACGTAATCCTATAATTTTTAATCATATTCATAATATATTAATTTTTATGTTTACACGGTAAATAAAAACAAATATATTGCAAAAATATTGTTTAATACTTAAGGATTTCAATATTAAAATAAATGTATGTATTTTATTTTCTTTACCTTCTTTCTCAGTTTCCGTAAATTCTGATTCAGGGAAAGCAATGTCAAATGTTATGTATAAATATCCATGGAGGTTATTATTATTATAATTAGGCATTCCTTCTCCTTTCTTGCGCATACGAGCCCCTGGACGAGTAATTTTATCCCTCTGAATAGCTACTTTATGTCCATCCAAGTGCACAATTTCAAGACTAAAACCAATCAACGCATCTTGTAATGAAATCGTAACATTTGTGTAAAGATCATCGCCTTTTCTTTCAAAGACTGGATGAGGTTCTGTCTTAATTCTGAAATTTATAAATATATTAAATATATTTAAAAACTAATTTAAGTATATTGAAAATATAAAACATACTTAAGAATTAAATCTCCAGGGTCTCCATCTAAATGCGGTTCACCTTCGCCCGAGAATTTTGTATCTTGTCCATCGACCATTCCAGGCTCGATCTCTACTTCGAGTACTCGTTCTTCATTTACAAAACTTACATTAGGGCATTCGGAACATACCGTTTGTTGCATCATTTGGAATCGTC
Source organism: Dolichoris vasculosae (assembly GCA_018907195.1). NCBI lineage: Eukaryota > Metazoa > Arthropoda > Insecta > Hymenoptera > Agaonidae > Dolichoris > Dolichoris vasculosae. The sequence goes on along the minus strand of JACCHY010000004.1, from coordinate 2,222,015 downwards.
CATTCCCTAAGTTGCGAGTAATTAATTCTTGTCTACAATTACATTTTCTCGTTCCTCTCGCAGTTTTCATAACTGGTTTATTTCTGGTTATCTGGAAATCAAAGATATAATAGCGAGAACATTTGGTTTTATTTACGTATACTTAAATTATCGCAACGTTAAGTCGTACCTCTACAAAATTACCGCTATATAACTCTTCCAAGCTAACAAAAAGATCTATAATAACGTTAGAACCTTTCGGAGTTTGATGTTGATTATGCGATTCTTCACCGAAATGGAAATTAAAGTCTCCAAAGAAGTTGGCAAAGTGATCCGCAGGATTCGCCATACCTTCCTTCTTCAAACAATCTTCGCCACATTTATCGTACAATGTTCTTTTATCGCTGTCGGAGAGTACTTCGTACGCTGCTCCAAGATCTTGAAATTTACGCGAGGCATCGGGATCTTTTTTATTTTTATCAGGATGTAGTTCCCTAGCTAACTTTCGGTAAGCTCTTTTAATATCGTCTACATTAGCATCTTTCTCTAAATTCAAAATTTGATAGAAATCTCTACTACAATAAAAAAAAAAATTGCAATTAATTTTAAAGTAACAAATAACAATATGTACGAAAGTTAAAAGAACAAGTGATACAGTAATATAACGTAATTACCGTTTTCTTTTTTTTCATAATTACAAAAATATTGATAAAGTGTGAAGTTAATACTTTTATAATGAAAAATTGACTTTGCAACAATAACTTTCGAATTTTAAAAAATGTAATATATTCCAAAAATTACATATTTACAGTAGGTTAGGTTATGTTCGAAATAAGGTAGTAAGATTAAAGAGCCTTTTTCCGATATAATAAATATTATAAATTGAAACTAAAAGGACGATTACTTACTCTGCTAAACAAGCCGCTAAATACAACAATAAATTAAACAATATTAACCAGAAAAATTGAAATTCTCCCATACTAGCAGACGTTACAGAAGCTCTAGGATTTTAGATCGTGTTGAGCGTCGATTGGTTGACGATAAACGTTTGTATGTCTCTGGCAAAGTAATTGCCAAGTGGGCTGTAGACTTCGCGTCACCATTGATAATTTTATAGCGCGCCCTACACATGACAACGTCGCACGTTCGGTCGGCGACCAGGAAAAGTTTGTAAAAGTTTGATGCTCGCTTTTTCGATGTGATTATTTCGGATCAATTGTTAAATGCTCGTTTAATCTTTCGTGCGTTTACGTACGCATTTACGTGGGTGGATGCGAATACGTCGACCGGTTTTTTTTAGCCGCCGAGGAGTTGGAAACACGAGAATTTTGAACTGCGTTTCTGTTTAAATTCGATTGTTGTAAAAACAGCCTTAAAAAAGGCGGATCGATAAATTTTTTATTACGCAAAAATTCAAACACTTTTTTGACGCGTTTTAAAATATCGATTTCACCGGTAGAATGATTCGTAGAGTTAGGAAGAGAAAATTCGTTTGAAAAAGAATAATAAATTCGGTGTTTGGATGTTTATTATAGATTAAATATCAGAATCAGAAATTTAAATATTTAAAATAAATTTGAAGAAATTATTTGAGGTGTATTTAATTAGTTGATGTTAAAAATCAAATTGCTTAGGAAAATATTATATTGTTAACTGGATTCATAGTAACGAAATTGTAATGAAAAATTCAAGAAAGTTTATTATAAAAATTATATAGAAAAATAAAAATGCCGTCTATTAGTAATTATTACTTAAATTTATAAGTGGAATTCAAATCAATTAAGAAAGTTCGGATGATTTCGTTTTAGATGTAATTGATTCGTTAGTGGTGTTGCGAGAATCCTGGATGTTGATATTCTAAGTTGAGAAATTAGTGAAAAACTTACTTAAATATTTGACTGTCGATAATTCGAAGAGATAATGAATTCTAAATTATAATAATCAAAATTCAAAATTTTGACAGCTTAGCAGTATAAAACTTTGAAGTAAAATATTTAAAATATATTTTACTGCGGAAAATTTTAAATTTATGTTACATTTACCGAAAATATATATTTTGGTCAATAATAAAGATTAAACGTCTTAAAGGTTTTTACATTTTTTTAAAAACAATTTATCGTCCTTTTCAATTTCAATTTTTATTTGTATTAAATAATGTTATAATCATAGTTGGGATCCATGCAAATATCAATTATCTATGGGTTTTAGTAATTTCTAATTTTTAATCAAAATTAGTTACTTCATCATCGAAGATCACAGCCTAGTATATTTTTAATTTTATAAAATGTTACAATAAAAATAAAATGTCGTATTCCCATTTACAATCTTTTTTTTGTTATCACGATTTCTAATGGTAATAAATGACAATTTTCTACGGAGTAAAATTGATTCCTTTCATTAATTTAACTTTCTTTCCTGCTACAAGGAATCTCATAATAATTTAGAAAAATGAATTTTATCTTACTTATTTATCAATTTAATTTAATGTAAAATATATAAATTGAGTAAATATAAATTTGAATTTAAAACCTTAATTAAAAATTAGTTTTATTATAAGAATACCATAAATTATTAAATATGAAAAACAATTACGATTTTATCTAAAAAATTTAGCACATTATTTTACGAAAAAAATTAATAAGTAAGTATTTTGAGTAAAAATTGATTAAAATTAAATATAAATAGGTCTAAATGATAGTTTTTAATCATATATTTATGTTTTCATATATCTTATTTTATATTTATTTTCTATATATTTCCATATTTTACATGAATTTTTAATATTAATGTTTTTTACATTTAGTGCTATATAAATTTTTTGAACTCAGTTTATTGCAGTATAATTTAAATATTATTATTTAAATATTATTTATTATACTACATTTTAAAGTATTTAAAACTCAGTTAATAACTAACAATCATGATAAAAATTCATATGAATCATATTAAATTATAATATTTTGTATTTACTTAGGAAAAGCTTAAAATTTAAATTTAAAGCAATGTATAAAATATATGTGATAAATAATATTATGAAACTATACAAATGTATCAATAATTTGATTTTTCAACTATTATTAAGTACTTGCGACGTTGCCATTTATGATATACAATTTGAAAAGAAAGAATTACTATTTGTATTTCTATTTTACAATACCTTACAATATTTTTTATAACTTGGTCTTCTCGTTATATATAAAGTAAAAATTTATATGATAATAGTTTTTTTTAACGATTATTTCAGTTATGATTTTTGTTATTAAATTCAATTTTTAATTATTCTGTTTTAAATAGGAAAGTATTCACCGATAAATTAAGTTATGTACACCTAATCAGTGTATTATAAAATCTGTTTCTTTTTTACAGTATAAGATAATACAAATTCCTGTTATTTTCTTTTACAGGATTATTATTTTTAGCGTGTAATCATTTTGGGTAACATTGATAACATATATTATTGTTAAATAAGCAATCGTAAATAAAATTAAATGTCCCGTGTCAATTGAAAAAATGGGCAAATATTATTAATTTACGTGATGTCATTAAAATGTATTGGTGTATTGTGATCGAATAACGTTACAAAATATTCTAAAATAGTTTTTTGTTTTTATTTAAATGTTACAAAATATTTTCGAAATTTGATAAAAGCGCACATAAAAGCATACAAAAAACTTTTAACGGATTTTGAAAAGATTTTGAAAAATAAAAATAACAAAGTGTAATCTATTGAAAAATAATATTTAAAAATAATATATAAAAATGTAAAGTATTCACACTAGAGTCGAACTTACAATTACACGTTCTTTTTTATATTTCCGACAATTACAGATTTCTATACCCACAATGTATTTTTCATTCGATAAGTACGTTCAAATACATAAAATTTAATATAAATTAGAAGAAGATAAAAGACGAATAATAAATTAAAACAAACGTTCATCACGAAAATAAAAGAATAATAGAAAATAATGTATCGTATTCTATTAAAACCTAATATCATGCATTACATTATAATTATTTAAATAGGTATAAAAAATTAGATAATTAGATAAGCGGTACATATTGTATTTCGACTTGTAAGAAAAAGCCACGAAACAACCACATGTTACATCTTTACACGTCATATTCTAAACTTTAATTAACAAATTTTTATTTCGTATTCTTTTAATATTTATGAATTATAGAATACGAATACCATTGTTAAATCAAACGGTAAATAAGTTAAACAACAGCCTCTTTGTACAAAGATGAAAGTTATTTATTAAAAAATATGTGTTATAATGTTTCGATGACATCTCGCACAAAAGCCAACCGATAACGATCCAGTGCCATTGTCAAGCAATAATTATTCGCATCCGTAGATAAAAATAGCGTGTAAAAATCACGATAACCAAAAGTAACCTATAAAACTGAAAATACAAAAATAATTTCGCTCGGTCTGAAATTTGAAAGCTGTACACAGGAGCAGACGAACCGAGCATTTTTGAATTTGCCAATGTAATATTCTGCTACCGCAGTTCCCTCTGGAAACCCGAGGGCAGGAAAAATATTCCTGGGAGGTGCTGCCATCCTACAACTGAATACATGGCACGATATGCATTCGCCACGTTGGAGGAAAAGAAGAGCTGACGGATGGATGCGGTGTCCGTAACTTGCCGAATATTTGCATAATTTTACGTTTTTTTTTTCAACCAATTGGAAAACTCGAAGGTAACGATAATCGTAGGTGATAAACGTTCTCGCGACTGTACTATTTTTTTTATTAACTCTGTGATTCGAATTTTCACAACAAGCGAGTATATTTTGACAAGGGGTCACTAAACTCTTCGTTCTCTTATGATTATAAAAGCTCTTCGTGAAATTCATAATTCATATCGCTCAAGATGTGTTATTGATGTCGTGAGAATATCGATCGTAACTTTTTAATATTGTGCTATAAGCTGCTTTTAGTCTTATTTACGACGGCCGAAAATTGAATTACAATATTATAAAAACAGAAAATTGATCAATGGTATTTAAAAGTATTTGTAATTGATGTATAAATATGTAAATGTTTTAGAATCAAAATGAAGGTGAAAGAACTTCATAAAACTGTAAATGTGGCGTGGTCGCCGTCGATACAATATCCAATTTTGATGGCGGCAGGAACCGCTGCCCAACAATTGGACGCTAGTTTTAGTACCAATGCTAGCTTGGATTTGTATTTGCTCAATTTACAACAGCCGGGCTACGATATGCAACTTAGCACCAGTGTAATGAGCGATCAAAGGTTCTCAGTTTTATCGTTTGTTTATAATATTAATTTATTTTATGCGACGATTATAACCAACGGTTGTGCTTAGGTTTCATAAAATAATCTGGGGTTCTTACGGCAATAACCCAGCTGGTATTATCGTCGGAGGCTGCGATTATGGAAAGATAAAGATTTATTCGGCGTCCAAAATGTTGGCCAACGACAATACTTGTTTGATCAGCAGCTCGGACAGACACGAAGGACCGGTGAAAGCGATGGATTTGAATCCGTTTCAATCTAATTTGTTAGCGACCGGTGCAACTCAAAGCGAAATTTATATTTGGGATTTAAATACGAATAAACCGATGTCTCCTGGATCGAAAAGTGTCCCCGACGAAGATGTACAACATATAGAGTGGAATAAACAAGGTAGTTATCGTAGCGATATATAATATTATTTTTAATTAAGAATCGGTAACTAATATCGCATCTTGGTATTTTTCTTATAGTGCAACATATTCTAGCGTCAACTTTTTCGCAACGTTGCGTTATTTGGGATCTTAGAAAGAACGAAGCGATAATAAAACTGACCGATGCTAATTCTAGGGTTTAAAATTTTTCATTTGATACATAAATAAATAAGTTAATTTCAAAGTGTATCTAATAAATATTTTTAATGTATTTAGGTCAGGTGGAAATGCGTGCAATGGCATCCAGATGTTGCTACTCAATTATGTTTAGCTTCGGAAGAAGATCAAACTCCTATTATAGAATTATGGGATTTAAGATTTGCAGCGTCACCTTTGAAAACGTTACACAATCATCAACGAGGAGTGCTTTCTATAGCTTGGAACGCTCATGATTCGGATCTTCTTCTAAGCTGTGCAAAAGATAATAGAATACTTTGTTGGAATCCTAATTCGGAGGCTTCGGTGAGCGTTGATAAAGTAATCGAATATTTATGTATCAATCAATTTATAAAAATGTACATTTTTTCAATTTAAGAACGGTGAAGTTATTTGCGAGTTAGCTCAGACAAGTCAGTGGAACTTTGATGTTTCGTGGTGTCCTCGGCATCCAGGTTTAATCGTTGGAACTAGTTTCGATGGATTAGCTACCGTTTATTCTTTATTGGGTGGACATAATCAAGAATCTATGGAAACTTCGAATAAAATTGTTGATTCTTTCCCTGGTATGGATCCATTCACTCAACCGCCACCATCTGTTCAAGCGGAAGCTACAGCTATACTTAAAAAAGCACCCAAGTGGTTAAAAAAACCTTTTGGTGCTTCTTTTGGTGTAAATATACTTTTTATATTTCATTTACTGATAATTTAACGTGTAATAATAAATTTCTTTACTTATTATTTTAGTTTGGTGGAAAGTTAACTATTTTTGAAAATGAACCGGTTGATTCGAATATGCCTGTGAATTCTAATAGAAAAGTTTTTATATCTCAAATGATTTTAAATCCTGAACTTATTCAGCGCTCTAACGAACTTGAAGCTGCTCTTAAATCCGGCCAATTTAGTGACTTTTGTAGAGGAAAAATAAATAATACTTCGGATGAACATAAAAAAAAGGTTTGGAGTTGTATAGGAGCGTATTTTGGAGAAAACGTAATACAAGACTTATTAGAGCTTTTAGGTTTTAATATAGAAGAAATAAATAATAAATTAAATAAGTTTTTACCGTCGCAAGAAGTAGATGCTGTTACGGATGGAATTTCAAAACTAAATAACGTTGGTTACTTTTTATTACAAATTATAAAATTAAAGATAATTTTTTACTTTAATATTTACTATTATTTTTGAATATTACAGCAAGTTATAAATGGTAATGCTTTCGATGGAAGTTCAGCATTTGATGCTATCGCTGAAAAAGAACAAAATAGATTATCGATGACCCCAAGAAAAACTCCCAGTAAATCTGTGGAAACTAGTTTTAAAATAACGACATCGGATGGTAATGTACATTTTCTTAAACATATATTTTATTATTAAGAAAAATATTTTATGATTTATTGTTTTCCTTAGATGATTACGGTCTAATTACTCAAGCGATTTTATTGGGAAATATCGAGGCAGCCGTAAGTTTATGTTTTGATAATAAAAGATATGCGGATGCAGTTATTCTTGCAATGACCGGTGGTCCAGATTTATTAGCTCAAACGCAGTATAGATATTTCATGGAACACACGGGAGCTTTAAATTCACTTATTAATTCCCTAGTGAGTGAAAATTGGGTGGATGTTGTTAAAAACTGCGACATAAATTGTTGGAAGGAAGCTATAGTTGGTGTATTCACTCATACTAGTCCTGAGGAACGCAGTGTTCTATGTGGTACATTTAAAAATATATTTTTTGATCATGTAAATATTCTTAAATTAATAGTTAATCGATACGTAACAAAATATAAAGCTGTATTATAAAGAGGTTTCATTATTCTAAATATAACGATTTATCGTTACGTTGTAATACTAAAAATCACGCTAAAATATGAAAATAAAATTTATGTTATCAATTTCGATTTTTTTCGTTATGAATACACTTTTCAATATTATTTTAAATAAAAATCTGAATAAGTAACAAAATTAATTAGTTATAACATACGTAACGGTAATTATTAATGTAATTATCAATGGTTACAATTGATTAGTATTTAATAATAAATATTTTATATTTACAGACATTTTGGGAGATCGATTATCAGATTCTGATAACGCGAATCTTAAAAAGCAAGCGCAAATCTGCTACATTTGCTCGGGTAATCTGAGTAAAACCATCGAGTCCTCGGAATCCGACATTCAGGAAGCCGTTGAGCTCGTAACCATTATGCAAAAAGCCCTTGAATTTCATTCTATGCGTAAAATCAACATCGAAGGTAACATCGCCGCTATACTTACGCGTTACGCAGAGATGCTCGCAGCTGAAGGTGACCTCGACGCTGCTCTGAGTTATCTCGGTAATAACCAAGAAGAACGGATCGTGATGCTTCGCGACCGACTTCACAAAGCACTCGGATACGTTCGAACCGGTCCTCAAACTGCAAACGTGTCTCGAAATACTCCAACGGTTCGTACCTTTTACAGTGTATTAGAAACAATTATTACAAGAGATAAGTACGATAATATGTAGTTTGGATTTGTACGAATATAATATATATCGATATTAATATTATTATAATATTATAAATTTTGTATATACACATTTTCAAATAACTGTTTGTAAATCTGTTTATAAGTTTATAAACATTTTAAATGGATCTTATCCTACGTAGTCAACGTAAAAACCAAAAATTATATAAATTATATAAAAGTATAATAAAGTATGCTAATCACCATTAGAATTAGTAAAATTAGTAAGAGAATTAAAATTATTTTAAGGTATAAAGAACTGACATTTTTCAGACAGGAAACACGAAACAAAGTAGAACTAAGAATAGTCGATATAATAAGCAGGTATTAAAAATAAAATTTGTATTTTCCGCATAAACAGAACGTGTACGCGCACAATGAGCCGAGGAAATCGCTTCCAGGAACCGTTCAAAACCTGGCGATGCCGTTGCAAACTCAGCATCAACAACAGCCTTCGTGGAACGTAACTCCAACGAAGCAAACCTCTTACGGCGGTGTCCCGTCTCACTCCTACGGCGGTGGAGTGGTGATGAATCAGCCGTACGGGAACGTTACTCCCGTGTCGGCGAATCAGTTTACATCAGCGGCACCACCACCGTCGGATCCGTACGGACAGTACGGACAAACCCCGCTGACTCCGACCGTACCTCCACCACCGTCTTCGGTGACCCAGGGATCGAATCTCGGTGGCTCTAGGCCGCCGAGCGTAGGACCGCACTCACGGTCCAAGTACATCCTTGATCCCTCGGTGAAGTCGGGACCGTCGTACGGATCACCAGGATTCTCGCAAGGTCAGCAGATGTACGCCGGATCTCAGCAACAGCAACAACAGCCGCAACAACAGCAACAAGCTTTTCCGGCTCCTGGTAGTTTTCCCGTGCAAGCTTCATACTCGGTAATAACGCCTTCGAAAAACTAAAAATGTCTTTTAAAATGTTTAAATAATATCCCTTGTCTTTTTATAAAAGAGAAATCCTATGGTGTATATAAATTTATATATTTTTTGCTATTCGCGCGAGTAGTTGTTTCAAAATGAGAAACGGTGTTTTGAAGTATTTATCGTATACTTTGTACGCGATGATTATAAACGAAGTTAATAAACATGAAAATGCACAAATTTTCGAAAGCTATTTTTATAATTATATTTACTCGATCGTACAATATTCTCTTGCAACGAAAAAAAAATTGCGGAGTACCATATTTATTTTCCATATAATATATTTATTATTTTTGTCTAAAGTATACCAATTTCAGTGTAATATCTTCGGTTAAAGAAAAAATGTACTTTATAATTCACGAAAAATAAAAATTATTTCTCACGATTTTTAATTTACACTGTTTTCTTAAGCATTCGAAAGGTCATCCAAGTTGCCGTTGGCAGATACGAAATCGACCCCGTTATAAATCTCCGCCGTAGTCATAATTTATAAGCAATAAGGTTTCGTCGGGTATCAGTTTCAGCAACCGCAGGCTATGGGTAACTACGGTGGTTATGCCAGAGGTAACGCTCAAGGCACTATGTACAATCCGATCGAGTCCGAACCCCAACAGCAGCAGAGGCCGACTCAGCCGAACATGATGACCCCCAGCCCCGTGAAACCACAGGCCATGTACGATCCAAACATGGTTCAACAACCGGTCCAACAGTCGGTTCAATCTCTCGGATATCCGAACGAGGGCGTCTATCAATCGGGATCGCAGTCGTCTGGGTGGAACGATCCACCGATTTCGAAGGGAGGCAAATCGCAGGTAAATCCGTCGAATATTTTTCTTAGGAGTAAAATGATCTCGTAGGTGGAAAGTTTTTGCGTTGGATTCTTGCGATCCGAGAAAAGAATCGGTCTAACGTTTCTTATGAATTGTAAATTCTTTTTAGGTGAATAAAATATTAAAATAAGTTGCTACTTTAACGAATTATAAACTATTGTTTATTTTTCATTTACAGTGATTAAAAATCTCTTTTTTAGAATTCGTAAGACACGTGTTTTGAAAAATCGTATATGTATATTTCAATTGACTTTTTGATATATACAAATTATTGAAATTATAAAATATGTCCTGTAAGATTAATGGACTGTGACAGAATAAACATTTATTTCAAAATAAAGTACTACGTATGAAATATTTTTCATTTTATCAGTATTGCTTAATTTATACAAATTTTTCCACATTTTAAAGTATAAATTTAATTCGTTCGTTTCAAATTTTCAATTATTCATTATTTTCACATAATATTTTGAAATTTTGAATTATATAACTTGTATATTCATAATTAATTAAAAATTATATTTTTTCTACGGGTATTGTGTATTCCCTTGATTCAATGAAATATTTGTTTCGTGTACGATAAAAAAAATTAGAATTATATCGTTACTAAACGATTTTATTTTATAATTTTACCAAAATATTCTTTACTAAAATAAAACGAACCTTTAAATGTAAAGAAAATGAATAAAAATGCTAATTACAAAATTAACGATCAATTGCAAAGTTTGAAAATGTTTGTTGTTAGAGTTTTATACATTATATTTTATTATAAAAGTCAATATTACAACATAGCATACAACAACGCAACAACGTAACAACGTAACAACATTTTTTTATAAGTTGTCGCTTCGAGCGAATACAATGTTGTGCGTATGCAATAAATTTTAGTACTGCATATTAAATTTTACGCATTAAAATTTCTCGCTTTTTTATCATAGTTTTCCTAATATCGACAACAGTATTTGACTTTGCAATTTTTTAATAGTTTTGTTAAAGTATTAAAGTAATTTCAGTAACCATTAAATTTTGTCTGATAAAATAATAAAGTCTCAAATGACCATTCTCTTGTTTTACCCCCCTTTCAAGCTACAATAAATTTAGGATCGAATACAAATTTGCACATGTAACAATTTCAAACGAATAATCTTACTTAACGTATCTAGCCAGTATTGGCTTTGCTCGTCAATTACGAAATGTGTGCCGAACACGCTGGAAGCAGGAAGTGGAAAGAAAAATATACGAAGGGTATCGATGCGAAGGTAGAACAATTTGCATTGCCCTGAGTGATCATCCTGCTAAATATTATATACTTTCTCACATGACTTTGAATACAGTAATTTTAATAATTCTCTTTAGAAATGCGTTTAGAGTTCATTCGATGATTTTAATCAAATAAAAAATTATATGCGATTCTATGAGTACCGTTTTTTTTAAACTAAATCCGTAAGCTTAACGATATTTATTTAATCTGTTTTAAGATTATCGCGTTGAAAGAAAAAGATACAACGCGATTTCTTTTAGAAAAATTGTTCGATTTCGTTTAAAGATAAATAGCTTTTATATTTTCATGTTTTTAATTCTTAACATTGCATTTTAAATTTTAATTAAATCTTCGTGATATTTCATTACTTATGTATACAATTTTATGGATAAATACAAACGATTTAAATTCATGTAGAAAATTATTAGATAGAAGCCTATTTTCGCTAATATTTAAAATCTTTTTAATTTACTTACAAAATTTATTAGTAGTAAGCAGATTTTTTACTAAAAGTTATAAAAAATTTTTTATTTGATATTATGTATGCGGATTAATATATGTGTATATATTTATTTTTATAACAAGTTGAAGTCGGAGTTCCAACATCAAGATCCTATTTTACAACCGATAATGGGTGGACCTCAACTAGAAACTAACGTACGTAATAGTTTTTAAAATACATAATGCATACATTTAAACCTTATAATCTATTATACACTGAAAATATTTTTTAAATTAGTTAAGTAAAATTAATTTCTGTATGAAATGTAACATGAATTTAAATATAATTCTTTTCGTTAGAGTAACGTTATTAGACTAAGATTATTATTTTATAATTGTGATCGAATAGTTTAAAGTTCTGATAACATCAATAATTATTCAAGTTTTTAAATAATTTTATTTAATATTAAAGATTATGAATTTATAAACGGCTAATTTTATATCTGATAATAAATATCAATTGACAATTTTCTTGTATTTTAATTATGCATTCTTAATTATCAGCGTGTAAAATTGTTGTAACATCCGCAGATGTATCAACAAAATCCTGAATATCAACACCAACAAAACTATCAAGATCCTCAAGCTATGTACAATCACAATATTTCTGCGCAAGGAGTTCAACAATACAATAGGCCTACCGAAACTCTACAACCTACGCAAGCACCACAAGTAATCAGAGCACCACCGATTGAAAAACCGAAACCTCCGATTTCTCCAGAAGATGAGCAACTGCAAAGTATATTCAACGAATTAAAGGATCGATGCTTTGAAAACGCAAAAAATCCAGTACGAAAATTTTGATTGTTTTATTTTGATTGTTTCCTATGTTTCAGTGCTACACAAGATCGTAAAAATTTATAAAATGTAATTTAGATTTAAATGATTTTACTTGTGACGTGACATCGCTAAGCGACACAAAAATAATTTATACGTATAATCATTTTCTGTTAAAAGAAATTTTTTGTAATATTATATTACAAAAAGAAGGGGCTATTAAAACAATCTTTTATCGTTGGTCAAGCAACGATAAAAAGTTGATTTTCAGAAGAGATTTTTTTTATTATTTATTTTTGTTGTTAAAAATTTAATAGTATTATGTGGTCCAAATAATTTATGGGCTTGTGATTTATTCTTATTATCAAACTATTATAAATATCGATGAGTTTTGTCGAGAGCTTTTCTTTTCTACTAAATCGAGTTTTCATGGTCGTTACTACCCGTTAATTAAATTTTTTTATAAACTTAGATGATTGTAAGATTTAGAATTTAAAATACGTATGAATCTTTTACTGTCACGTTTTATTTAATATTATATAAATCTAAATATGCATGGAAGTTATACTATAATGTTTCCTGCAATTTAACATACGATTTTTTAATTTTATTACAAATAAATTGATAAATCAATTAATATTTTTAAAATATTAAGATTTTATTTAAATTATAAAAATTTGGATATTTACAATTATACGATGATGTTATCGCATACGGTTAATTTTTTATAGTTAAAATTCTATGAAAAATAGTTGTAATTTGTCTTTTTATATATTAGATAACTATTACATCTCAAAAAATTTTTAAAATGTAGCACTAAACTTTTTAAAATTTTTGTTAATGATTTTTATATTTTATTTTTATCTTTTTAGCAAGTAAAAAAGAAAATAGATGATGTTTATAAAAAATTAGAAGTTTTTTATGATTGTCTGAGAGAAAAGAAAGTAAGTTTTAATGCACAATTAAATACTCGTTTTCATTTAAAGGAAATGTAACGAAGAAATATCCTTTTTATTTTAGATTTCTCCAAACACGTTACAAGGTCTGCATCAAATTTGTAATTTAGTGCAAAAAGGCGATTATTCTGGAGGCTTAGCAATACATACACAATTGGTGTCCGGACCAGATTTCAGCCAAATTGCTTCGTTTATGCCAGGAATAAAAATATTATTACAATGTGCTCTCCAATTAGGTGTTTACATAAGATAAATCGATAATTTTTATATACATAATATCGAAAGCTGGTTTTTCCACTTTTACTTTGTATTATCAATTTTGCAAATATGAAAGATAAAAATTTCACTTTTACAGATTAAATAATTTCATATTTACAAATTTGTCAAATATATCAATGACTTTTTATTAATATTAAGAATAAGCACTATAAAATGGTACTATAAGTATCAAATGAAAAGAAATAACTGTAAATAGAAAATGAATATTCTTATGGGATAATTGCTTTTAAATTTTAGTCATCATTGTTCATCAAATTTAAATTAATTTTATTGTTTCAAGATATCATTGCCTCCATATTTTTTTATGTAAAAATATAATCTTTTATAAAAATATTATTTGAGGTTGATATTTACAAGCCTAAGATTATAAATTTTAACAAAAACTTTTCGATTCGGACGTTCCTATTCTGGTATTAACGAAGATTTCTCTCGAAAATAAACGTCGTTGTATCTCTGGGAACAAAGAATTTTTTATGTTTTTCGAAACGACTCAAATTTTTCTACAGCATTGCAAACAATTTCTTTGAATCATACTCTTAACACTTGTCTCGTTTTTTTTTTAATATTTTTAGATAAATTGTTACTTGATCAACGACTGATTGAGAACGGGAATATTTGTTTTCCTTCTTTCCTCTTTTGTTTAACGTTTTCCGTGCTACGCGTTTCACATTAACCGTTCTCGAGGAGCATAAGCTTCACCTAGTCGGCGCCGTCGACGAAGAATGTTGACGCTCGTTAAAAAAGAATAACAATGAACTAAATTAAAATATATTAAAATATATTGTTTTGTATACTAATGATAGGATAAACGATGTAGTGACAAAAATAGAGTTGGAATAAAAGCTTGTAATTAAGTAAAGTAAGTGTAGATGTAAAACATTTATATATATCAAAGAAAAAATATTAAGTTACTTTAAATTGCATTAAAACTTGTAATTGGAAGCAGTGCTAAAGTGTTTGTAATGCGATATTGTTATTCATTGATACTATCTTATACATCATATATAGTTATTTATATCATATAGCATTTGTAAAATAAACCTTTTTGATTGTGAATTTATACAGATGGAAATACTGTTGATATCATTCTTAATTTTGTAAAAACTTAATAATTGCGAAGATGTTAAAGTTTAAATGGTAAATAAAGATTTTACAAAACATTTAATCTTTAAAAAGAGAAAATTATTTTAAATTATAAGTAGTGTAAATAATTTGAACGATACCATCCATAAAATTTATAGATTTATTAATAATATAAAAGATATTAAATTTTTAATTTATCGTACAATTAAACTATGTTGCAAGGCTTTTTTTTCATTGAGAATAAATCTTTGTAATAATTCATCGAGTGCATCTACTCCGTCTCTAGCTGCTTGTCGCCTCATCGTCTGTTTTACTTCTTCTCGTACTCCTTTGTCGGTTCCTCGCGTAGAAATTCTGCGATCTGCAAAAATTTTATTCGTGAATTCAATTTTGTTAGGCTTTTCTCACACGTACTTCTACACGTACTTTGTAAGATCCCTGTGTTGACAGCTATATCCAGATGTACACCTCCTCCATGATCGGTCCATAAATACGTTAACTCTTCCAAGATATCAACCGATATGATGTAAGCTTGAAACAGAGGATAACCAAAGGATCGCCGACTTAAAATCTTTTTTGTAATTGCGTTGAGCATCATAGCTTCTTGTGGCCAGTCAATTTGCATTAAAACCAACGCATGACCAATAGCCAAATCTCCACCTCCACCGGGCCATGAAAAACTATCCTGTAATCAATTTTATTATGTTTTATTAATTTCAGTTAAAATTCCTCGACATTTTAACAATAAAGAGATTTATACTTTTATAGCAGAAAGCAGTAATCTACAGCAGTATTGTAAAACAGGAAACCTAGCTAAAGTTAAATAATGTAAGTGTCTAACCGCTGGAACGGTTAAATGGTTAGATACTTTTCCCTCGGAATTAGGTAGCGAGTTTGCTACCAATGTTATGTACTCGATCATCGACTGAAACAAAATTATCATCGTTGGAGAAAATAAATAATCAGTATCTAGATCTATTCAAACATTGATATCTTATAAATTTATTTTATGCATCTGTACGTTATTATAGGCGTATTTATCTATTTATAAAATACATAGTCAATTTAATATAATGACTTAATTACCCAACAAAAGTATAAAAATATCTGTGTTTGAGTTTTTAGAAATAATAGCAATACCTTGTAGTCCTTTACAAAAAAACATGTACTTGCCAATCGAAGTTGAGCACAAAGTGAGTTAGTTTCTTGAGGAAGCCTTAATAAAAGATCATGATGCATACCTTTATACATTGCAAGATCGTTTAAAAATGGATTCAACCACGCTTCCAAACGCATTTGTTGAATGATTTTAACAGTTTCTCGTTGCAAATATTCATTACTATGTATAAGGTCGTACAATTTTACAGCTAAAGCTAAACCATTACCACTGTATTCACCGTCGCTTGTGATCGCTATTCCTAATACCTCTTCTCTTTTTCGTTTTTTAACTTTTGGTTCTGTTGCTAATATAAAATAAATATTTTACCTCGAATATTCATATAAAATATATTGTCTAATTATCAAGAGTTTTTTAAACCATTTTAGAATCAATATCGAGTAATTATTTTTTAGTAAAAGATTTTAATATAGTTAAATATTATAAAAGCACTCTTTTAAGATAACAAATCTAATTTTTCATACCTGGAATAGTATCGATGAACGCCTCTACAAGACAGTAGGATGTTTCATCGTTATTTATCAAAGCTGTATGCTCGCTTAATATTCTTATTAAGATCACTATGGAGCAAATAAGCAATTGTCTCACTACGAGTTCATCGCATAAACCCGTGACGTGTGCATTAGCATATTGTTGAAGCTTGTCGCAATATATTTCTCGATTCCATGGCATTACAAATAAGTTATTTAATTCCCATCCTAATTTTTTCCCTATCAATTCAATTACTTGAAATAATTTATCCCAAGGTTTTATAATTTGGCTATCTTGAGGTTGTTGAATGTAGGCAAAATAGAATTCTACAGCTTTACAAAGTAATCTTAAACTCAGTCTTGGATTTAATTCAACCGGAGCAGCACCGAGTAAAGGTAACGCTTCGCAGACTAATAACTTCCTAAATCCGTTAACAGCTTTTCCAGGATGACTGTGTTTTTCAGCTGTTAACAACGTTTCTACTAACCGAGGCTAAAAGTTCAATATTTCAAATTCAGCATCTCAAAGGATAAAAAATTTAAAACTATAAAATTATAACTTACTCCGTGAGTGGAAATAGTTTGAGGAAACCGTCTTAATAATAACAGTAATAATTTGCAATGTTCCATCGTATCTTCGCTATGATCCGCTGTCATAATAAGTAAACGATGTTGAAGATCTTGAGGTATGTGTTGAAACATATGACATAACAATTGTGCTTCTTCGTCGCATTGTTCGGATCTTAACGAAAAAGTAATTCTTTCAATTTCTTGCCATATATCTCGATCGTCGGGAAAATTTTGAAATCTATGAAAAATAAATTTGGATTACGTATTATACTTTTTTATAGTATTGTTTTACTTAAATAAATTTTTACTAATTTCGATAATCTTACATTTCGCTAAAACATTTTGCTGCTTCCTTAACATTTTTTGATAATTTTTCAACTCGATAAGCTTCAAACTGTAAAAAATAGATTCAACGATAAAATATCGTTAAATGAATTCAAAGTGATTTTTAACGATTATTAAAACGAATGTTAAAATTTTATTTAAAAAGCAATTTACCTGAATTTTAGCACTATGAGGAAACAAGGATTTTGCAGTTATTAACCAAGATTTGGCAGCATAAATATCGGTAGACAAGGCTTCGTTTGCACGTCTTATTAAATAATCCTCTTTTGACAATTGTTGATTTTCAGTCATTTCTGTTTTGTCTAACATGATTTTATATATATGAATAAGAATATTTTCTACAATGTAAAATATAAAGATTTAAATAAATATAAATATACGATTACATATTTTCAGCAAAATTCATTTACAATAATGTAACCTAAAATCTCAAAAAAATATATATAAATAATATGTAAATACTATAGCAACAGGATTTTCCATCAGGCGGCTGTTGGAGTTTTCATAGTATAGAGAAATATCTAAGATCGTACACAATTTGTACATAATACATATACAGAGTTCTCCATTTTTTCCTCAGCATCAAAGTCAAACTCGATGTACAATAGCGGCACACTAATGATTCCATCAGCCAACATTAAAATAAAATGATTATCTTTAGTTGGAACGAAATTTCAATTTCTCTATGCATGTATAAATATTATCCCATGTTGGTAAGACACTGTAAGGAAGTTATTTAATATCAATTTGTATAAATTTGGTAGATGGCAGCATTAAGTTTGCTTGCGTTAAAACTGAGTTTGCGATTGTCAGCCATCGTTTTTTTTGCAAATGGTCGCGAATGATTCCTGTCAATTAAATCAAATTTCTTATTTTTATATCAAATAATAGTTCGAAAAATAAGATATTTTAAAATTATATTTATACCTTGATATATTTACGAAAGTTATCTTGACATAATTGGAGCATTAATGTATTCGTGGTAATGTCCCGACATGTCACATTTTGCTCATCCTGAAAAATCGCGTGTAACATAACACGAGAATAAACACGTGCTTATCTACACCAATATTCAGTTGTAGTAAATAATCATTGATGTCATTACTAAAAGACATGAATTTGTTAACCATTAGAGTGACCGATGCTTTTCTCAAATTACGTTGTTTATGTTATGTTTTTCAGTTGTTAATGTCCTCGTTACTTAATTTATACACAATGATTTTTGCTTTGAAATTTTCTAGAATGTGTCTAGTAAAACATTTTTTATAAAAGTACGTCCAGATAATAAATCAGAAGATAATGTGTAAAACTGACAGTGGATACAATGAATAATAATTTGCAATTTAAACATTGAATCGAAGTATAATAAATAAAATATAGAAAAATTTATTAAAATTGTTCTTCGTTAATTCAGAATTGAATTATAATATTTATATAACCTCACTTATTATTATCTTTACTCTAATTATTTTTATACCGGTAAAAATATTAAAATTTTTTTTATTTGTATAAATTTATTTCATCTGTATCAAAACATCTTTTTTTACCGATAATTTATTATCAATTTTTTGAAAAAATTGTTATATAAACAAAATAAGTGTTTAAATATATTTTTTTAAGATAGTAGATATATTTAGTAAGTTACTCATTGTAGTGTTTAGAAACAAAATAGTCATTATGGAAATTTAACAAAATGTCTTATTATTATTTAGTAATGTTCTTTTAAGATGTGACAGTAAAACACTTACGATACATGGGAGAAATTTCGCGACAACTTTATTCGTGATTTATAATTGCCGATTGTTACCGATAAATTTTTGTGGTTCAAGTATGCATATACACGTAGTTCCTATTTGTTTTTATTTATAGGCGAATAAAAGAATTTTTGAAAAAAATTTTATTTACCGTTTTTCTTTTATAAAAATTTTTTATGAAACAAATTCGAAATTATTTTAATTTTTTAATTATATTTAGTGAATTTAAAATGAATTTTTGTCTGATATCGATTCAAAGATTAATTTGATTAACAAAATATTTAAACATATTTATAATCAAAATTAGAAAAAAAGAAAAATGAATGAAAATTTAATTAAAATAATTTTTTTCCATCGCGTACAATTATTATTTTATTTTTCATACATTTCTTAATGTTTTGTATAATAGCAATTCGTGAATTATAACTCGTCAATTATATATCAAACGATTCTTTAATTTAAATATTTGTCAAACATTCCAAAAAGTATGTTTGTTATTACGCGCTAGTAAATTTTTAAAATAATTTATTTGAAGTTATTTAAATAAATTAAAAATTGGAATAAAAAATCGAATTTGATAGTTTATTTTAAAAAGAATCGTTAGTGCCATAATATTCACAAAGTGTATACAAATATATATATATATATATATAATGGAAGGTAATTGAAAAAGTATATTACCGAGAGAAAAACGCAAAAGTTTCTGTAGGTTGAAATTACAAGCGCACAATGGAAATACTAAAAAAAGAAAAAGTATTTTCATATTTTCACGGCAAATTTTGATCCGTTATATTCGAGTATTTTTGTAAAGGAGAAAAATGGTTTTTCTCTTCTTGCATAGAAAAGGTGCAGAGAGACAGAGAGGAGGAGAGGGAGGAAGAGAGAGAGAGAGATATAGAGACAGAGTCGGAAAAAGAAAAGCGATTTTCGAGGCTCTTGCGTACGTGACGCGAGTCTTGTCTCGGCCGTTGCCAATGTCCCTGCGACTCGTGAACGCAAAAGCTCAAGGGACAACAAAAGACGCATAATTTTGCAAATCCCGTGAGCGATATACGTGAAAAGCGTCGTCTATTCTACGAGAGTTCTATTCTCGCGAGTGGTTCCATTTATAAAGATATAACCATGCTCTCGGGCACTTCGGTTTGGAAGGAGAAATCGGCTTTATACGATGACTCCTGGATCAATGCCTTTTCTTTACTTTTCGTCGCTCTCACAGCTATAACCTCTAAGTGGTTATTGCGCAGTGGCTTTGTCTCGTCTACTATATTATCTTTTGCCCTTTCTAAATTCATGTATTCCTTCTATAGTCATCTTAAGTATCTCGTGTAGCTATAAGGGATTTTATAAGTAAATTTCCAATTTCTTCACGTAATTGATTCATGGTTTTATGTTTATTTTAATATACGATCGTACATAAATTTCACGTTAGAAATTATACGTTTTTCTCAACAGAGTTTAATCGGTATCTTATGATAATCTTAAAGTCGAATTTTATTCGTTATACACATATTGCGACGTGATAAATAAATTTGTATTCGAGTCTGCGTTTTCTCGAATTTCAAATTTTGTTTGCGCATGCGCGTGGTTATGTCTGCAAATAACTAAAAAATATCGAATTATAACATTTTTAAATACAAGATTTTTAAAATTACACTTTATGTAATGTGGTTTATTGCTGCCATGTAGTTTAGATCTTAAAATAATGCAATTATTTTTGAGAAACTGTACAATAAAATTTCAGGATAAATTAATTTATACATGTGTTTACTTATCGTTTTTTTAATACTATCGGTATAACATTATATGATTTGCTTCTATTTTATATTCAACATTTTTTATTTCAATTCATTTATAATATAAGAAGCTTATGATATTTTACCAATTTGATTATTTTTAGAAATAGATACGTATAAAAAAAGTTATAGTTTTCAATTATATTTTTTATGTATTTTAAAGATTATATAGATAAAAATATAATAATTTGTACTCGAACTTATAAAAATCTTACACTAAATACAGAGTTTTATAAATATTCATTTGCAACTATAAATTTTAATAAAAATACAGAAATAAACGAACTTTTTGTTTTATGTAGTAGTTTTATAAAATCTTTATTTTCGATTTAAGACGAAAAATTTATACAAAATGTAATAGAAATTTTCAAATTAAAAATTATTTAATGTTAATGGTATTATGTTTGTGTCGCTTAATAAAATAAAATTTTTTACACATTTTTTAAAACTGTTTCAAGACATTTGATATTTTTTTTATTTTACTTTTATTCTTTTGTGACTATACACACAATAAATTAATTTTTAATTAATTTATGTATATATATATATATATAATAAAAAATAGTTGAGTATTGGTCTTAATAACTTAAATTTTTTTATAAAAACTTATGAATTATAAATCTTTTATAGAATTTTTATCACGAAGGCAAAAAAATTCTTCAAAAACATTTCTAGAGTTTTTGCTAAAAACAGTCGAAAATATTTTATATAAATAGAGTTTATTTGTACCTCTTGAAAGAAATACTTTAAAAATAGAAGTTTGTTGAGATATTTTCGTAGAATAGTAAAACATGGAATCTTAATATATCTTAAAATGATTCGGATGCAAATTTATTGAAATATTACAGGTAATTGAAAATCCAGTATCTGAAAACTACATTAACAATTTTTATACAACATCAGAAATATGAGCAATTCTTATTCATTTATTTATTTTATGAAAGTATGTGTACATGCAACAACCGACTTAGTAAATACCATTTTTTATATTTTCTAGTTCGGTTTCATTTCTTTTAAAAAGTACTCAATAATTTAGTGTTTTTGTAATTTTATGAATATTATCTTTATAATTAATGAATTTTTAAGTAAAAAATATATTTTTTGTAAATTAAGTTTTAATTTTTTGAAAAATACTTAATTTGAATAAATTAAATTAGTCGGTTTCTTTTAGAATTATGTTTATACAAAAATTTTTATTAAAATGATTATTATTTCGTAGTAAAAATTAAGTATTTTACTTTACTTTAAATTAAATCTTACAGAATTAAAATTTAAAATAAAAATAATAGTATAAAATATTTTTGTAAACATAAAAGGGTAACATTTATGGTTATTATATCATAATTATTTTATATTATATGTATATATTATGGTTTAATATATAAAAATGTTTAAAATAATATGCTAATTATGATTTGAATAAATACAAAACAAGTAAAAATTAAATTTGAATGAAATATTAGTTTAAGTATATTATTTAAGGAAGCTCAAATAATATTCTTATTAATGAAATTGTAAAATTTAATGGAACGGAAAAACATGTTTTTGATCTGTTATGTAGCTCAAGCACAGATATTTATAAATTTTATTATCTTTTTATTTATGTATTTTTATTCGACTTATTCCATATCATAGATATATGTAAACTTCAACTTATACTAACATGCAATGGTAAGAATTCGTAAGAAATCATAATTGAAATATGTCTACAAATATGATAAAAATATATCAAAGTTTTTATCACTATTCATTTTTTACAATTAGATTAATTTTGTCTTTATACTCCGATATAGAATTCTCTGAAAATTGATACATTTTTTAAACAATAGACGAGTTAATTACAGTACTTTATTAAATAAATATATATTTGAACGAATCGTATACGAAAATAGAAGAGTATTCGAACTAAAGAAATTTTTTTATAAAAAAAATAATATAAAAAACGTATTTTCATCGAAATGAGTTATTTTTATTTTTAATAGTCTTAATTCACTGTATTTTTAATACAATCGTAGATCTACAAATGATATTTTTAATTGGTATCGTATCGTAGTCAACGACAATGTATACAAAATCTCTGCTAACAAAGTCTAGATAAAACAATTCATAGTTGTACCTTTCTCACTAAGTAGCTTAATTTCTCTTTAGAATGCAAAAATTACGAAACGTTCGAGTTCAAAGTAAATGTTAACGCAAAATTTATCATTTACAACAATTCTTATATGCAAATGTTAAATTTAAGTAAATATAGGTAGATTTATAACGAAGTTTAAAAAGTCTCACGTTGATTAAAGAGAATCTCATTGTCATAGACTTTGAACGTGATCGGATATCGAACTTTAGTTTAACGAATACGACGAACAGTACTTAAGTACTCTCCAACATACCGAGACTATGAAATTACAGAAAAGTGCAACTAAGTCGAATCGCTCGAAATTCGGACATTGGCTTTAGCATGAAGGTTTGAAAAACTTTAAGAAACTAACCGAACGTCAAACGTCTTCCCAAATCTCGATCACGACGTAAACGAATGTAGCTTAAACTTAACTAAAAGTTCTGAAAGACTGGAGCCGAGCGTATGATCGAAACGAAGCGCACAGTCGTACCCGCGAGTTACAAGCTCGATAATTACGAGCCACGGATGTCGCGGAAGTCGACTGCATACGTTGGTACGTCCGCCGCATTAAGTGGCAAACAGTGGCACGAGGTTGGGAAAGGAGAGATGCAGCTGTCGGGGGTGGCTGTGTGTAAGTACACACGGATGTTCAGGACGAGATTCGGCGGGTTCTCGCTCTCAGGTAAGGTATACGCGTGCGTACGTGACACGGTTGGTAAAGCAGAAGCCAGCTTTGTTAAGCTCGGATTCTGAGTGCCTTTGATACGTGTACTTGCACGCTAACTAACCAACCTAAGCTATCCGCTCCGGCCCCGTATATAATGGCGCGACGACCACACAGGCATATACACCCGGGGTTGCCGATTTGTGTCGCACGGCGGACGCGACGCACACGTACGAGCTCCTCTCCGCATTTTCGCCTGGGAATTGAATTTCCCGGATAATTTTAATACCATTGCGGCTGTTCGGCAGTCTCGGTATCCGCTACATACGGCGGGGCTTACTAACAACGCATCGGACCAACTTCAAGGCGTACCCGAATTCACCCCCTTATCCCGTACTAATGCTCTTGCTCTTGTCTATCTACCTCTTTCTTCTAATTCGCCTTCCCCTTTCCACGCTGCGTTTGCCGCACTGCGTCTTCCGCGGGTTCGCTTCTCCTTTCTGTCTCGGTGTCTCGAAATCCAGTTTCGCTGATGGCATTATATATCGAGACAGACTTGGATAAGCCTCCGATTGGGAGATTCTGTTAGGAGGCCCAAGTCGTGACGCATCCGTGCCATCCGATGTTCGTTGTAATTGTCTCTTGTAATGGTTTCGGTGCGATACCATACGTCGTATCTTTGGTACTTTGTTCCCTGCGCTGAAAGTTCGAGCAAAGATGGAAAGTGTGTGAGACGCGATGCAATTATCGTTGTTAAAACGTATTTATGGAATAACCGCATCCGGTACGAATGTTGTTTTATATAATTGAAAGCGGCTGTTGTAACGTCTTACGTTCTCTTTTTCCATTTAAAAATCTATTCGAATCGATCTGCAGTTTGAACATAATGTACGCGAATAATTTGTATACAAAATAAAAAATGAATTTTTGGATTTATTATCGATTCATACCAAAATTTAAGTTTTAATTATATTCCTTTTTTTTGTATTCAAACGTAAGTCTTATTCTAAGATTCAAATACGTATTTGAAATAAAAAGTTGTATGAGAACGAATTTTAGCGAATCATGCGTTTACATTGATTCTCTACATAAATTATTTAAAAAAGAAGCTCGGTACAATCAACTTATCAACTCTAATTACTTTTCAAGTTTACTTTGAATATTCGTATAAAAATAAAGTAAAGTTATAATTATTTTTAGTTTTTTCAAACATTTTATTCCAAATTTTTTTCAATGTAAAATAGAGTAAACAGTTGCCAAGTAAATATATTTCGATTTTAATGATTTAGAAAATATTCTAAATTTATATTCAAATAATATTTATTTAAATATATCTAGATTCAACAGAATTTTATTTTATTAAATTTGTAAACAGAAGTGTATCACGGAAGTATATATTGATTATGATATAAATATCAGAACTAATCTTTTGAGCATTTGCGTTTTTTAAAATAATTTCTAATTATAATTTTAGAATACCTAAATTATAAAATGTAATTGTAAATCATCCTAGAATTTTTAGATTTTGTATCGAGTCGAATAATTTATTAATAGTATATTTTTTTAATTTTTAAGATGATAGATTAATTTTTGACTTTAAAAATAAGTTATTGTAGAATATTGACATACTTTTATATATAATATACTTTTATACAATAATTAAATTAAGTAATTTGCTCAATTTTTCTACATTAAAATTAATGTATTATTTTATAAATTTCATTAAAATTCGATTTTTAAGTATTTACAATTTTATCATTTACTTTGTACGGTACTTATTAATTCTAAAATAAATTAAATTATGAATACAAATTTTGCTTAAATTTTTTTGTATTATACCAATAATATAATTAATATCGATAAGATTATTTTAATTTCTACTCTATAGTTTTATCAAGCTATTAATTTTTGTCAATTTAAAAAAATTCAGACAGTGCTCAAAAGATGTACGTAATTTGATTTATGTTTGTAAAAAATATAAAAATATGATACGGTACTCAATATTTTTATAAATTCAAAAGAGCCAAAACTAATAGAGATAATTTAAAATCAAAATATTTATTAACACATTTTTTTACGTCAATGTTAGAAGGCACGAAACTCTTGGAGAAAAATTTGAAAAAAATATACAACATTAAGAAGGATAGTATATCGTCATAGATTTTTCAAAGACTACGAGTCAGATGAAAGTAAACCCCCATTTGTTCAAGCTATTCATACTCTTATTGGTCGCACTCCTGTCACGCTCGTTTCAACAACACACACGAGAATTTCTTAGAAGCTACAGAATTTTTTCGGAAGCTCTACACCGTCGGTTACCCGCCATCAATTTCATTAATCCGTTAAAAGTAAGAAGCAACAAAAATCGATACCTGATAAATCGACGCATCTGCTTTCCCGTAAAAAACGAAACGTGTCGGCGTAAATAAGCGCCTCGAATTTTCAAGTACATTGGACGAGGAGCCGTCGCAGGTAACCAAGACTCACCGGACGCTCGAGCGCATCGTATTTAGATCGCGAGCTGCGATATTTACATCCTACATGCGTAATGCGCGTGCGCTCGATCAAGATCCCTACGAGCGCCGGTGATAAAGAACCGAAAAGCTGTGAGCGCATCGTGCCGAGCCAAATGTGCAACTAAGTACGTACTTAGGAGTCGAGGGGTTGCGGCCTTTCAATGGGAGGCTTAGCCACCCGGATTTTCATCTCCGATTGAGCCATTGTGCCGGTTTAGAACCAACCACCTGACGCGCGTATTTCTCCTCGTTACTCGACCGCCCGCGAGGACAGGAGAGGTTACTTCCACCGGAGTGTGAGTTTCGTGTGGTTTGATTTGGGATCGTCGACGTTGGTTGTTTTTCTCCTTTGTTTAATTCCGCCGTTAAATTACGTTTGTTCGCGTTCTCGCGAAACTCTGTACGACTCGCGAATCCATCGTCGTCCACTCGTTGCGTTTGTCGCGTTTGTCGCGTTTGTCGCTTCGCGCGAGTAAATAAAAGTACCCAGGCACTTGACTTAATCCCTTAAATCGACGCTATAAAAGTCGGCTTTCGTTTCGAGGGATTTAGGAAGGAAGACCCGATGCACGTGTCCTCGGTATTGAATAGACGTCGGGGCAAGGAAGAACGTCGGCTTCGGGGTCCGGGGGGAAATGCGAGGCGCGCGCGCGCGAGTTCGCGAATTCGGCTTTGTTGTCGTTTCGGAGGAAGAGTCAAAGAAGGTTGAAATTAGCCGTACAATAGCCGGTCGCGTGCAGCCTGTTTATTTTCGTCTTTTCAATTAGAACCGAACGCGCGCCTCACTTTTACGGCTGCGTGCGACTCCGTGGCGAGGTATCCGCGAAATTACGGGCTTTCGCGCGTTGCTCAAATTCGTTCCTTCGTTTTTTGCAGTCGTTGTTTTCTTTTCTTTCGGCTTTTATTTTTTTTCGAAGGTGCGCGATGTTTCTGGCTCCGGATCGATTCGACTCGGCTGTAAAAGCACCTGGATGTTTCCGTTATCGTTAAATATATAGTTTTCATTAGCGATTAAGTTTTACCGCGAGTTCCAATGGAGTTCGAATGGCTTTTTCTGGGCCTAGTGCGTTCGAAAAGATGCGAACATCGTACGACGTTTCGATATCGATTTCGTTCCTTACGATAAATGGAATTTACAGTCCAAACTACTTTTACCGCTCGCACTTGTAGCGTCTTACCAAGAAATTTTCAAGAAAGACGAAATATCTGGATCGTGTAAATTAAAAAAAAAAGTGTATACCTCAAGGAAATACACGAAGAAGGCGCGTAAATCAAAGCAAAATGTAAGAACTCACGGTACTCGATAACGTAGAGAAGTAAACTACTCGCTTATTATTATCCACTCCGATCGAATACTCGAGCGTTATTCCACTTAGAATGGCAAGTCAAGTATGATGCAATAATCCGAAAGCCAACGATACGTGTACGCCGACAATTTCTACTCTATCAGTTTCCTTTCATATTCCGAATTACAGCATCAATTTGCCCCTAAGCCTTACATCGCCTCGCGAGAGCTTAATAGAGTGATTCCCGCTCCAGGAATTAACTCAAATGAATAAATTTACACGCATGTACCGGTAAAACTATCGTCTCTTACGAATACGATCTTTCATCGGTCCTCGAGAAATTACGGCCGAGCTTAAATCGTCTCGTGGAGCATCTCGCGATCGATGACGATGCGATAACGGCGAGTCCGCGTTTCCCATCGCGATAATAGTATAAAGGAACTTCTTCTCTGCGCTCCATGACATTTTCGAAAGGCACGTGGACTATACTTTTGCCGTTATAGAGCTAATATACAGTAAAGTCGTTTCGTATTATACGTATGTATGTTATATGGGGGAGCGCGAGGAGGACGGGGGATTCCATGTTTCAGCAGCGCACAACCCCCTTTTATGTGGATCCGACACGCGGTTGTACTTCTTTCTCGCTCTCCACCCCGTCCATCGAATTATTATTTTGATTCAACGATATAATTCATCCCTAATACGCGTGCTTTCGTATACATATGTATACGCTGGAAAGAGCTATGAATGAAAAAGAAAATAGGAGGAACAAAAGCAAACGAAGAGGAAAGAATGCAATGACTTGTTTACGAAAGAGATTATTCTGTTGGGGTGGTGAGTAAAATTCAACTCTGTAATCGCGAAATCGCCGTAACGGCACGAGCGGCTTATTAGCGACTACTTTTCGAGAAATCGGTTCTTTCGCGCCTTTTTAATTTTTTTTTTGCTTGATGAATGGCCTTGGAGATCGAGAAAGGAGAGAGAGAGAGAGAGAGACAAGGTTCCTCTAATCTCAATAAAAGCCAGCGATCCTAGAAATTTTATTTACATTTTTCTAAATCGTGAAAGCTATAAAATATAATTTTTATTAATAATTAAATCTTATTATATGTTCGAACAATTAGTTTCTAATCTACTTATAAAATATTTTTATTAAAGCAAACAATCGAATAAAATTTATCGCCTCTGTATTTTTAAGTTTTATTTACTTTTATGATTCCGAATATTCCATAATCGAATTTATGCGAAAAGTTTCGTTTCTATATTCTATACTTAGTACACCTAATACGATTAACATTCATCCAATTTTTATAAAAATATTGTTTACGAGACGAGTATTTATCGAAACAATGGTATTTTTATATTTAATAAATCATAAATAATTCGATATCTTTAATCGTGTACTAAGAATGCGCTTAAGAATGTTTTTGTAATACACAATTTAAAAATTCCAATAAAATATATTTTCAATTACATTTATAAAATTACAAAACTGCTTCAATCTTGAAAAATTTTCTGTAATTATTTTGTATCGAATGTAAGTTATTTATATTCAACGAGTTTAGAAATAAAAATTTTTGAAAATAATTTCCAACGTAAACTGATAAAAACAGGCAATTACGATAAAAGAAAATTTAAATGTAAATGATTGTACATCCATCTGAATAATTCGCAGACAATAACACGTTTTTATAGATTGTATGGAAAGTTAACATCGGATACAAAAAGAGAGGTATTCGAATCGGACTTTGCATTCACCGAGTAAAAATTGCGTTCCACCGATTCCGATTTGCCCAGTCAAATTCATCCGATGATTAGCACCTCGTGTTCGCAAAATGCCCGCCGTCGGAGCTGAATCCCTCCAACCAGCATCGGCAAATAATAAAACGCATTAGTCGGCTTCGCACGGTGGATGGTAATTTACGAAAATAAGAGCAAAAAATAAAGGGAAAAGGAACGAAGGACTACGACTGGCTGTGTTGAAACGGTGTAAACGCAGGCAAGTGCGAGGGCGCATTCGGGTCCGGTCATTCTCGCACTTACGTCCATTGTCGCGGTGAAATCGAATCTGTCAATTAGAGCTCTCCGAACATCAGCGACGCGTTAACGCTTGGTTAGCGCTAATTGATAACAATAGTCCTGGGAGCAGCTGCGCCTGCGCACTCGGCCCCCGAGGCATCCGATTTCGCGTTACGACGCTTTCGTCACCCCGGGACGCCTATTTGACGAGGATCACGAGGCTGTGGCAAAATCGCCGCAGCGGCGTTCTTATTACGAGCGAGCGACTCCCGGAGGATGGATGAGGATGGCGGAGGATGGAGGAGGATGGAGGAGGATGGAGGAGGATGGAGGAGGACGGAAGAGGATGAAGGAGGCGATAATGGCGAATTGGCGCATGCGTTTCCCGATATCGCTGCCGAAGACACCGACAGCTTTTCGCTCCGCTTTTAGCCGACGAAACTCGATTTTCGTGCGCTCGCGATTACGTTTGCCGCTTTTTTACGGCTACGCGTCGAGTCCGAGATAAATTATTCAACTTTCGTACTTGATTATCGCTCGTTTCTTTTTCGCGATTGGCGCAAGTTTCGCCGCAACTGTGTACTTTCTCCTTTGATTATTATATCGATGAAAAGCGATGTTGATTCGATTCACCGAACATCGAGTGGGTGCAAAAGAGAATATCGTATGCAATTTTGCCGATATAATGTTGATACTCTCTCGTTTGCCGATGCAGATACGTGTAAAATTAAAATCGAGACGTGGAAAACGGTCGTCTGTGACCGTTTATAAGAATATTTATAAATCGAGAATACCAATGTGGATTGCTTGCGGTCGGTTTTCATTTCGAGACGACGACCTCTAAGAAAAATAGGTGCAATTATGAATATTTGAAACGGTTAATGCGCAAATGCAGATTTCTCTTTCAAATGTTTCACAAATCTATCGAATAAATTTAACGTTAAATAAACTATTTACAAAATATTTAATCCGCGACGAGGCAACAAAAATTTATCGCGATTTAAAGAATAATAATATAAGTATAAAAAGTAAATATTATTTAAAAAATGTTAAAACGAGTACATTCTTATTTTTTCTTTAAATAAATATAAAACCGCTTTAATTGCTTATCGATACATATCAAAGCGATGCGTTAAATTACTTTAAATACGAAGAGAAGAACAACCGACTTCAATTTTTAAAATTAAAAATTTTAACACTTTGTTTTCCATCGAATATTCAGCCAAGTTGATTTAATTAAATGAAATTCGATAACCAATAATCCTACTCGACTCTTTCTTCCCTCTCCTCTCTCGCTCAATTCTCTTACTCCAGTCGATATCGATTACGAGCATCGCACGTAATATTCGTTGCGTAGAAATATTTTAGCAAGAAAACGGTAAGTTAACGCGATCGATAAAAACGCATCGGTGAATGTCCATAGTTATTATCGCTATCGTCGTAACGGGCAATGACAATGGAAAGTGTTGGGACTCGATCGAATACACGGGGCAATTTGCGCAGGCGTGGAAAACTGTTGGCACTTTCGCGGTTAAAGCTTCGATGCGTCGCATCTGTATCAAAGTCGAGCGGACCGGATTTATTTGCAGCAGCTCGCGCGACTCCCTCGGCGATAAGCTCACGGTTTCCCAGCAGATCGACTGCAGTCCGCAGCGTCGCACGTATTAAGGAAAACTACTCTCGGGATGTTGCAAACTCGCCGGGGAAGTGATTGAGATGCCAGGCAGCGACGGGCGCACGAACATCTGAATATACCGCGCTAATTTGCTCCAGACAAAAGGTGTTATTCCCTGTCTTCTGTCTTCTGTCTTCCAACAATTCTCTCTCTTTCTCATCCACCCCCTCTTATTCCGATCTACCGCTCTCTCTTTATCTCTTTCTCTCTCTCCCGCGATTTCTCTCGTTTCGTGAAATTCGCCGTTTCCTTGGCCGGGAAAATGACGAGGAGGTGGAAGTTTGCACGTTGTCGGTGGCCGCCGTCTTGGTTAATCACTATAATTGATATTCCAGGCCGATATCACCGCCCGGAGAGTAACGGAGTAACACGATAACGAAGTAACGTGATTAAAGGGAGTCTCTTTATTGACTGGCTCTCTAAGCCGCTGCTTCACCCGTTCGTTCCTTTAATCCAATTATATTATTATATCCTTCTTCTCTCTCTCTCTCTCTCTCTTTTCCACTTTCTTTCTTCCTTTCTCTTTTCCTTATTTCGTTCCCTTTATCTACCTTTCTCGTTCGTTTCTGTTTGTCTTTGAATCATATAAGTTTAACCCGTTAATCTCAAAGATATTAGAATACGGACTATTGATATGTGCGACTATTTTACAAAGTCTAATCTTGTAAAATACTCGACGCGTTTACCTATCGCAACGAATCCTACGATATACGGTATTACATATTTCATTAAATTCATCCGTACTTGTCTTCTATTTTGATATCTTACATTCGTTACTTAAATGATTACAGATATAAATTATATTACATTTAATCGAATAAAAATGTCTTTTGTTTTTCACGCAAATATAAAATACTCTTTTTAATACCTTTGGTATACGTAAAAAGAATGAAAATACAACAAACTCGTAAAACTAAAGTAAACTTAAAAAAATGGTTTGCAAATTACGCTCTTGAAGGCACAAAAGACCTAAAAGAGGATTTCAGCCCTAAAAATAGTTGCAAAAAGGAGACTAAAAGCTCTCGAATTTAGTTCGCCAGCAAAAACAATGATACGCGTGTACACGTCTCGACGGTATCCTTTTACGAGGGTGTTCCGCTACCTTCCGGCGACAATGACGTATATCTCGGCGACTTCCGGCCGATTCAACTGCGCACAGCGCGCAAAGGAGTTTCGATGCTGTTGCGTTGGACATCGCCATCGCCATCGTCATTGTCGACGGAAAATCCGCACGTGAGCAACGCTTATAACTGCTCGATGATTTCTAACGGTAATGATATATTTGCGACAATAATATTCTGCGTAAACGAGGGTATTATACAATAGTGAGAAGCACGGGACTTGCCAGACTCGTGTGCTATATATTACTTTTGCGCGTGTTTATCTACGAGTTGTATATAAATCGTGCTTGCAGTTTTCCTGTACAAAGAAAAATTTTAGTACGTATAATTTTTTTAGCTATTATTATCTTTGAGAACTTGATTCTTGCGAGGTGTCTTTTGTCTTGCGAGAGAAGTTTTCATTATTTGTGTTGGTTAATTATGGCAGACGTGAAACGTTGATTGCATTTGGTACGATTAAAATTATGGTATATCAGTTCTTTGAAATCTTTATTTACAAAAGTTTTTTTAATGCATGAGATTTTTTGATAATTTCAGATGTTTTATCATCGTTTCTTTTTACAATATATTCGCATAATGTAAGTTTTTCGCATAACGCACTATGAAATCATTAAATTTTAGTTCATAAATTTTAAATAAATTATTTAATTGTATATTTTTGTTTATATTTCTTATATTATAGAAAATAATTAGATTTTCTAACAAACGTGTGTGAAACGAAAAAGATGCATTATTTTTTACATATTTAATATCGATACATGTATTTTGTTTTTATTTTAATCGATTAATTTAATTTTTCGTATAAAAATTATCGCTATTCGGATGAATCTTCTCTTCTTCCAAGTATTTATTTATTAAAATTTTTATAAAATATTTATTATATATTATTTATAAATATCATGTATTTTCATATCATCTTTTATTAAAAATGAACCATCAGAATTAATAAAATTATTGTACTTTGATTGTAACATTAGAAATAATATAGCTGATTACTTACATAATTCACAATTATTAACCTAATAAAGATTTTTATACGTTAAGAAAATCGACGACACGAACAATACATCAAGAATATTTTCTTCTTTTCCATACAAAGTAATACCGTGTGAATAATAAAGACTAAGATGATTTGAAGATGTTGTCAAGGGCTCCAATATATTATGCTGACTAACAAAGAAAGGTGCAGACAAGAATCGATTTAAATAAATTTTGAATAAGTTTCATAGTATTTGGTAACAGAAAAATTGACGGAATTTTTTAATAAATAAAATTTACGGATTATATAAAAGTTTATAAGTTTTGGAGTATTATTATTTAAATAAGTTCAAATAATTTATTCTAGTTATTAATGTAATTTTATCTACACATAATATGTAAATATTATATGAAATATTGCTGAAAATAATGTTTTGTAAAGTAAATTTTTAGTTATAATAAAACGTAAAAAATTTAAATATTTCTAAATTATATATTATAGTTTTCTTGCAAATTTGTAATTTCGACATTTAATTAAAAAGTTATTTATAATATTATAAATAGATAATATACAAATGTAGGTTTGAAATTAAATTTACAAAAAATAACTAATCAAAAACATTATTTTTAGATTATTTTTGATTATTTTCTCGTTTTTCTTAATTAAACCCAACAAATTGTTTTTAATTTGATTGTATAAAGTAAATATATCGAATTACCTTAAATTACCTTTCAGTTTTGAAAAAAAAATTAATGTTAAGCGTTAATTAGATTCATAAGCTGTTACAAATACTTTAATTTTTTAAAAATACATCAAAGTAAAACTTTTATTAAAAAATATGTTTACGAAATTATATTTTAAGTAGAATCGATACGCAACACAAAGTAAAAATGACAAGGAAACTTTGGTACCCCCATCAATTTTCTTTGCGCATCCTTAGATCATTTAAAAACTCAAAGTATTGAACGAAATGGGAAAACTCTATCGCGTTATCAATTGCGTTTGCCGGCAGTCAACGATCCTTCGGTAAATTCGATCTACCGCATCGTTAAGAGTCCACAAAACTAACTCGTGATTCCTCCATTTTGCAACTAGACCCGAACCGTAAACCACCGAAGAATCGAGTACTCTTAGCACACGCGAAAAGTTTTCGAGCGCCTCGGGGACGAAAAAGAACTCGTTCCGATATACGTGTCCGCAAAGACTGAAAAAAGTGAAATTTAAGTCAGAATAATAACAATAATAATGATAGTAGAAAAAAGAGTCGAATGTCACGCTCGGTACTCGCGGTGGCGTGTAAGTTTTCGTATCCTGCGACGGGGACACGGCGACGCGATGCGCCGGCGGGAGAGACAGCGGCAGTCATGGCCGCAGGAAACAGCGCATCATCGTAATAACCGTCATCAAAACGGCGGCCACTTAGAAGCAGGTAGAAGCCGCACGGTATAGTAGTAAGTAGTAAGAGGTAGAAATTTATCGTTTCGGAAAATCATCGTAAAAACACGCGCACTTATATCCATTAGGGACTTATGCTCTCCGATGTCATTTCTAAGCTTCGTTTATTAACTTCATTTATAACGTTTCATTTTTCCGTTCCTTTTCAAATCTTTTCAATTCATGGGCTATCCTCGATTCGTGAGAAGAAAGAAACGTCATTTTCTTTGCGTGACGGTACCTTTCTTCGATCTATGTATCAAAATTATATCGTTGAAGAAGGTTTCGCAAAAGTTGTCGACATTTTTGCGAGAAAACTAACTTTTGTATCGAATGATTTTATCGTCGTCGGTACGCAATCTTTTGTAAAATGCACGCGCATCTTAGATAAGTTACGGTTTCGCTCGAAAACATTTTCTTTTTTAATTTTTTTCAGTCGGATATGAAATTACACGATAATTATGTAATGTGAAGCATTCGAATTATACCGGTTAGCCTTGTAAATTACGAAATTATATTAATATAAAATGTACATATCGCACGATGATAAAAAAGTAATTTGGTGAATAATATCTTGAAGACTTTAATTAAACAATCATTGTTTTAATAATTTAGGAGTTTCAGCGCAAACAAACGTACACGTATATAATCGCGTATACGATTACAGCGTTACATTTGCAACATCGTAATTAAATCTCAAAGCGAAAATTACACGGTGAAAGGGTGACGATCGCTTCCTCGTATTCGACTAAAATTCTCGCAAATTGTCGAAAGGAAGGAAAAGCGATCGCTGGAAAGAAAGACCAAGAATCGATCCAATTCGCATTTCGAAGCGAACCTCGTCGCACGGACATCGCGTAATCATTTGGCAACGAACAACCCGCGCATGTAATCGCAGCGTGCGACATTAAACTGTCCGCGATATCCGTCGTTTCGAAATCAGCCACGGCGCCGGTGCATGGAATAAACGGGCAGCGGAAAAAAGCGTATACGGTATAAAACGAAAACGAAGGTTCGTATAATGCGATATCCACGAACGGACAGACGTTACCGCGTACAGGTTGAAAATAGGCTGGACGTGTGTACAGGTGAAACGGACAGAGAGGAAGAAAGTGGAATAAATAGACACGCGGAGAGAAATTTCAACTGCATGCCTGCGAATTCCGGAAACGGCATATTCTATTGTGCTTTTGTCATAGTTAAACTGTCGGGACAATTTTGCAGTGAGTGCTGCGTACGATTTACACATACGTGCGTGATGTATCATTGAGTGCGCTTCGTAAACAGAAGGGGAGGGGAACAGAGAGAGAGAGAGAGAGCGAGAGAGAGCGAGAGAGAAACAGAGAAAACGTATTTCTGATGTGATGGATTAATATTACTTGTGGTTTTCACATCATGCATCAGTGTTCTTAAATTACGAAGCGGGTCCGAGAATACAGTCCATCGTTATTTTCTGTTCCCTTGTTTTGCTGTTTTGACCATTACGGTGTCCGTTGTTTTGCCAATGAACGATTTAATTTTGTAGAAAAATGTTGTTTTAAAAAGCGTTAGGAATTTTAAAAATTTTATAATTATCTTACCAATATCAATGTTATCTTCGATACTTTGTACAATGTGGTATCCAAATATTTTAGTTTCGAGGTAGTTTTAGTTCCCAGTTAAATGATTTATATGTAAGCGAGTGGAATTGTTTATCGTTATTAATTTTACGAAGAAACGAACGCTTATAAAATTCAGTTGTTATTTAAAAACCTTAAAAAATATATTTGTATCTCGAATTATAAATGTTTTTTATCAAAGTGTTCTTCCTAAACTTTTTGTCTTCAAAATATTCGAATTGTGTTTAAGTATTAATTTGGAAGCAACGCATTATTTTCAAATTGTCTAAAAGTTTTTGCCGAAACTAAATCGTTAAATCGTTGTTTTTGTTCGTTAGGTTTCAAAATAGAATGAGTCGACTTTTTGCATCGCTTAGACTGAAAATTATGCAAGAATTAATTTTACGATTGTAATTATAAAATATAAAGTTATTTTTGCAGAATTGTAAACTTTTTTTGCAAACATAATTTAATAAGAACGTTTATCGAATAATGAGTAATTAAATTAATTTTTTTATAAAACGCTATTTTTATAATACGTTTACGTACCAAATTAATTTCGAACGAATCGTAGCGTATTATTATAAAATTATATAAGTTGCGACGGTAGACTAAAAGATGGAATTCGCAAACCTTAACTCGTAAAATGGAGGCTTGACCGCAGACACCCAGTTCCACATAAATAAAGATAAAAGCGGAATAATCCTTCATAAATAAAGTAGAAAGTAGTAAATATATATTTATCGCGAAAAAAAGAAAAACAGCTTGATTCATTACAAGCTCGAAGGCCCAATAAATCCGATATATATTTCTGGAGCGTAAGTCTCGCGTCGCGGTCCGGACAAGAGTAGCATGTATTAAACGATTACCCAACGCGATTCTTCATCTCGGTGAAATTACTACAATGCTCGGAATCGAAACGAAAAGATAGGCAACCGAAAAATAAAAGAAATATAAAGACGGATAGATCGGACTCGCGCTATCGGCGCTCTCGAACATCTCGCCGTGTTTAATGACCAGTTGGTCGGAGGATCGGCGGCGTGGCTCTGCTCCTCGTTTATCCCGGAGACGTCAATTAGCGTAATTTAATAATAATTGGATCGGTCAGCCGGCGAGGGAAGGGATTTACTCGAGACCACGCCCTGGAGCGAGGATTTCGCGACCAATCGTGCGCGAGGCTCGAGTGCATAGGTGTGCGGGAAGAGCCGCTCAGGTTTATAGCACCTGAGTAATGTATGCCTGCCGATCGTAGGTACGTGTACGTGTGGGTTTGCGCACGTGTGTAGCTTTTGCTTCGTCCGAGTTGTCTTCTTTTTCTGCTCGTTCTTCTTTGTTTTTTCTGCCGTTATTGCTGCTGCTGTCGTTGCTGCTGCTGCTGCTGTTGCTTCTTCTTCTTCTTCTTCTGCTTCTTCTTCTTCTTCTTCTTCTTCTTCTTCGAGGGGCGGCTTTTCTTTGCTTTTGTTTCACGCGCCTCTTTTTGTACGAGACGACTCTCGTTTGATAAATCGAATTTTCGGTATCGTCGTGTCCTTCGGCCATTAATTTGAAGGAGCTGCTGCTCTCGCTGCTGCACACGCGTGAGACGTAATTAATCGTTGCGCACAAATCCAAAATGCTCTTTTTTCGTCTTCGTCGTCGTTGTTTTGTGGATACTTTAATGAAATGAGTTTCGAGCTTTGTTTTGGATTTATTTCGGGTACTTTTTACTTTGCCTTTGAGGTGAAGTTACTTAGCACTTCGTGCAATTATTTTGAGTACATAATTTATACTGGAATACATTATAATTTTTCACATATAACAGCACGGTATTTTAAATTTTAAGTAAAAGTTTCGTATGAATCTGAACCTGATTGCGTACGAAACAAATAGTATTATTTCTTTTATGGATGAGAGTACTTTGTATAATGTAATATTATATTTGGTTGAGACTTACTCGATTAGTTTTATGTTTCAAAATTAACGTATAATATAGTTACTTTGAATTTATTTTAATGCAGAAAACATTAAATTAATTATGACACTTAATAATAAAAATATTTTGAGCTTTACATTTTTTATCGATTGATTGTTTGTATAGGAATCGATGATATTGTCGCATTAACTTGAAAATTTGTATATAATTTCAACGATAACTCAAAAATTTTGAAACATAAAATCGTAAAATATAAATGCATTTCCAAATTTATATAAAAATATAATGAAAATATATTATTCACGTTAGAGTAAATATATATTTTTACAAAAAGCAGAAAAATTGTTAATGCAGTTATTCATTATAATTATGAACCAATAGTTTTTAATATAAAATTTAAATGTAAATACATATTATTTAAAAAATATTTTGTAATTTTTTGATTTATTTGAAATATATACATTTTATTTTTATTTACTTAAATTATATTATTAAGAATATAACATTATTGACTATATAAATTTATAAATCAATTTTTTCAATAAAAAAATGTAAATAAGATATAAAATTAAAACGTTATTTAGATTACAATTATTCATGTTAGAGGAAAGAAAATTATATTTATCTGTAGAAAGATAATTTTACTCAACACGTGCTTTTTATAATTTAGTTAATATGAAAACCAGCTTTCAGTATATATAAAAAAATGGTCATTATGTCATCTTTAGTAGTTAGTTGGAGTCTACGAAGGTAACATATTTATAGTTAAAATAACTCGTTCCAAATAAATAAATTATTTTTCTTGAAGTTTCATTAATTAATTATATAGTCATATTTTTTAATTAAACTATTCAAGTTTACATAAAAGTAATATAAATTCTCTTTTAATTGATTAGTATAAGTGCGAAATGAATACAAAATACTTCTGCAACATCGATTGATAACTATGACAAAGGATTAAAATAAATTATCTTTTTCGAAATTCAAATTTGTTATTTTTTTCTTAAATTAATGAACCCAATAATTTTAAGCATTAAAAATTATGATTATAATTTATTCTCTAATTATAAAATAGAAAATTGAAATTAACTCGATTCATTCGGATAGCTATACATTTAGGTATTAAATTTTCAATATAAATGCAGTACAATTTAATGATATTTCCTCATTATTAATAAGATCTGAGGCAGGTTAATTCTGTTTTGATATTTTAAATTAATATACTATTCGAGAATGCACGTTAAAATCATAAATTCTTAAAGTTGAAAAATAATGAAATGAAATTCAAAAAACAACTCTTCGTATCGTATTAATTTAAAAGGGGACTAGATCGAATAACAATCGGCTTCTCTTGAAATAATAAGCAGCGCTTATTATCCCTGACCTGATCTTTTCAATATGGTACAAAGGGTATCATCGAATCGCCGCGTATGATTTTTCAGCGGGGAGAATAGACGCTTTAACGATTGCTCACAGTCGGGGAAAACGGGGCGAGCCAAGGATTTTCATTCGTAGCACGTAAAAGGGGGGCAGGACAATTAGCCGAGGCGTCAAAATGTTTCAGAATTCCTTGGAAAAGCTTCGTGCTTAAGTACTGGACGAGGCTGCCCTCTTTGGGTTCGTTTTTGTACGCGTAAACATAACTCATGAATAAAACATCCTTATCACGGTTATATTCGCGTGCTTGTACATCGAAGAAAAGCTAACTACTTAAGATGCGAGCTAAAACTGAAACTTATATTAGTTTTTCCATATTCGCAGTCTGTGCCTCTGAAGTTCTTGTTATTGTTTCGATGGATAGTAATTGCCTGAATATATACGTACAACATACTAAGTTTCTCGATTGAGCTTACAAGTTCCGAAAGCTCTTTTCAAACTCAAAGTTCAGCGCTCATTCGAGGTTAAATGTCCTTATCAAATACCGATCGACGTAACGTCTTTAATCTTATGAACAATCAAACTATGAGCGTTCAATTACAATTCCACCGTTCAAAAATTAATAAATTATGTTTACTAATTGATAAAATCTTTAATATTGGATAATTTTTTATGATATTTTTATCGAATTTTGAAATATTTAAGTTTATTTTTATAAATATTATTTCATAAATAAGGAAAAATAATTTTAGAAAATGGTATTGATGAAATGTCGGTTATAGTAAGATTTTCCTCAGCTTTTACAGCGTAAATAATACCTATCGCATTTCGAAAAATTAGGGGGGAAACGGGGATTTTGGGTAACCCGAGAAGCTTATGATCGAAGGTGCATATGCACGTTTCCTAGTCTGATCGTAGAGTAAGTTAATTATTTTCCGTACTATTGAATTTATATTTGAAAACATTTTATTTCAAAATAATACGAGAGTTCAATTTTTTTATTCAAATAATCAAATCTAAGCGTTGTAACTTAGAGAAAACGCACCAATAAAACAATTTAAGAAATTTAGCAAAAATTAAAAAAGTGTAAAAAATAATAATTTAAATATGCGAAATTATGAATTATTTTTGACAACGTTAACACGTTTCCGCGTACTTTTAAAAACAAAAGTTTAAAACTAAAAAAATTGATTTCGTTACTTGTGTATACGTATTTTAACAAAGATAATTTCAAACTCAACAACGACCAATTCTATTCGAAATTCATACGAATTCACGTATTATTATACACAGTGCGAGTGAGAAAGGACACCAGTTGCCCCAATTGTGGTAGACGATATCTCGAAGTTCCTCCAACCACGAAAAAAAACCTTCCAATGGAAAAGCGTACGGAGTTCTCGATACACGCAGGCGAGGGATGGGGAAGATCAAGAGCGGTTCCCGGGCGCAGACTCGGACGGCGTTCCCTTCGTCTCCAGCAACTGATTTCCCTTTCTCAGTTCTTTCTCTTTATCTCACTCTTTGCTTCGGGGTGTGAAAATCAACAAGGAGGTGGTGCGCATCGGGCGCATCCTCCACTTTTAAGTTGGAAGAGGGGAAAGCGCCACTAGCTGTGTGTGTACGGGGGTGTGAAAATTACAAAAGCGCTCGTAGAGAAAGAGGGATCGGGAGAATGGGCGAGGGAGAAAAGGCAGCACGAAGAAAGAGAGAGGAAGAGAGAGAGAAAGAAACAAGACTGCCGCCATTTTACAGCGGCACGAATCTGTATAACGATCAGAGACTGTCGTGTTTATCAAAGCTTTTCTCCGCCATCTGCATAATTTTCTGTCGCGCCAGCTGCAACGAAGAAGCGACTACGTATATAAGCCTACAGCGCTGTATAAATTTAGAGGTGGTAGGGGTTGGCGAAACTGAAAGGAAGAGAGGAAGACCGGAGAGAGACGGAGAGAGACGGAGAGAGAGAGAGATTGCAGTATCGCGAGTGCGTTTTACGTGCTCGACTTATAAAACT
Organism: Dolichoris vasculosae; assembly: GCA_018907195.1. Classification (NCBI taxonomy): domain Eukaryota; kingdom Metazoa; phylum Arthropoda; class Insecta; order Hymenoptera; family Agaonidae; genus Dolichoris; species Dolichoris vasculosae. The sequence goes on along the minus strand of JACCHY010000004.1, from coordinate 2,180,226 downwards.
TTAACGAGCCGTACGAATAAATTATACTGGCAGTAAAAGAGAAGTGGGAAGTACATTTTTGGAGTTCACTTAAAGTAGTCCGTTGTACAGGGCTGAAGTTGCTTGGCTCGATTTACTCTAATGCGCGTTATAACGCGTTGCGGATTATTTAGCGTATAGTTTGCATTCGCTTCTCTTTTATAAATTACTCGAAACACGAAGAAAGCAAACGAGGGATGAACTCGTGTTTTTTTACGGTGAATTTTTAAGCTATGTAATTGCTTATTCCGTCAAAAGCATTGATTAATCGAACGATCAAAGGAGAAATATTACGTTTGAGAAAACGGGAAAAGATCTTTAAGTCGGCGAATTTAGAAAAGATAAATATGAAAGTACCGTATTTTATAATTAATGCGTTAATCTTTACTTTTAATTACATATAAATCTTAGATCTTCGAAAATTAACGTGCTTATAATCGATAGATTTACCTTTAATTAATACATTAAATCATGGTTAAATAATTGGAAATAAGTTACGTATGTTGTTTAGATAGAAGTAAAAAATATCTTTTACAACTCGTACGAAGTAAAAAAATAAATCAATTATTTCTGTTTCAGCTAAAAATGACGTAAAGGTATTAAACGACTTTCATTAATTTAAAACGAAAAAACCTTTCACTGGTCGTAATCTAAATTTTCTTGAATAAATAAATCGAATTTTCAACGTTTACCGATCGATTTAAATCGTTGTCGTTTCCATCGGACTCGATAAAACTCCGCACATAAAAAATGTGAATTCCGGCAGATTCCGTAGATTCGTAAAGAGCCTTTCGGCTCTTTCTCGAACTTTTTTTCACAGAGCCGAGCAACGCTCGATAATTATTTAACGAAGTTTGGCCTGCGAGCGAAAGTCGATAAAAAATATCGCTCCATATTTAAAAGTGTCTTGGTCGATTTGTACCCGAACGCATTGCTCGGAGTAGCGCAATTGTTTTTCATTTAAAAAGTGCACTTTGATCGCTCGGGACGCGGAGTTGGATGTCCCGCATCGAGCCACCGGACTCGCGTGTATCCAGTTTCGGACAAGTGCCCGTGAACTGCGAGAACCGATCGATCATATCCCGGAGTGTCGAGAGGCTCTCGTCGTCGCCCGGTAGCGTCGCACGGCCGAATTCCCAGCGCGACCGTTGAAGAAGAGAAATATTTAGTGACAGGCCCTCGGCGCTCGCTTGTTAAGGGGTCTTTATTGGTCCCGCGGCATATGGACCAGAAAGGGGGCGCGATAAGATAAAGATCGCAAACGGACTGCAAGGGGGGAGGGGCCAGTTTGTTCGCCGCGCTAACAGGTCCTGTTTCAGAGGATTAGCCGATATACGCAAGACTGACAATCTGCGATCACCATCTTTTCGTCTAGATTATGACTGTAGCTGTCTCTCTTTTTTGCTCCTTTCGTTCTCGATGTGCACACCCGTAGTTCGTGGATGCTCTCTTTGGTTACAGCTTATTTTGAGATTACGATGAATTTAACCGACAGCATTGTTCTACCGGTACTTCGAATATATGTTTAAATTCTAAAATTATTTTTACCTTTATTTATATTTCAGTTTTTTCAAGCTATTAGATCGAGTAATTCTTAATAATATAATAATTTTAAAAGTTCAATTGTCTTCTCAAAGTTATTCTGTTGTAAATTCCTGGTCTTCGTGTAAAAATTCTCAGTGAAATAAAATAGTTTCACAAAATAATTGAAGATTCACATTTTCGATATGTAAATACTCAAACTATATTTATATTTGCAAGAGAAAAATTCTGATTTCACTTAGAAATTAACGATATAATTTTAATTTCGACAAATTTTAACGAGATAATTCTTTTTTTTTGGGCGTGTTTGCCTGTAAGTGGGATTTATTATTTATTTTATTCGATATTTTTGTTTCCTGTAATTTTTCGAAATAAAAAATTCATTTTTCATCGTAAAAGTTCAACTTACGTCGGTAATTAATAAAGTATATGTCTATGAACTGAAATAAAATATTGTTGGCATCCCTTGTTGATCCTCATCCATTTGACGATGTGCTTACGAACTAAGCATTTACTGTTTTAAAAACGTATCGCATTTCATGGCAGTCGGTGCATTAGCTCTAAAGTTTAGTGCTTTGGTGATTTGCATATGGCCTATAGATTGCTTGATATTAATCGTGTCTAATAGTTTCATTTCGCTGATTTTTTTTCGCGATAGCAATCAAATTCTAATAGATAATGTTTCCTGTTTTAATCTATGTATTAAAATCGTTTCTACTTCTATTCAAAATTATAATAAATTTAAATATACGATAAAAGAGAGGAATAAAATTAATGGTATCGAAAGATAAAATTTTATACAATCGTCTATACCATTTCACGAATAAAAGAAATTTGTCTAATGTCGATTATTATCTATTTACACGTTTATTATTTATTTAGTTAGTTTAAGAATTATAGAATTTCGAATAATAAAATCTTTACAATAGAAAAATTATTTTATTATCTAAATCTATAATATTAAAAGCTCTGTTTTAGATAATCGTATATTTGTTCTTTAAAGACGTAATTAATATTTTTTATATCATACGAAAGTAATTGGTAATATAAAATATTAATTTAAAAATAAAAACTATCATAAAACGTTAATAATATACCAATTTATTTAATATTCACAATAAACAAGCATAAATTTATTATAAACGTAATAAATGATCTTGATATTTATTAATTAAAATAATAATTACTTGAATAAATGAAAAATTCGCAACATTATTTATTTGCAAGTGCTTATTAAAGTGTATAAAGGAATACAAGTTGATGCAAAATAAAATTCCGTAGTCAAATCATCGACCACAAATTACTCTTCAACACAGACTCAAAGAGAGTTATTATTGCGTTATCTCACCTGATTTGGAGACTTAATGAGCCTGTGGATACGTTGATACGAGGGTATAAAGATTCATCGTCATAGTCGAGAAATTGCCAGCTCAATAATTCAGAGTCTTCGTCCGTATAATAGAACTTCGTCCGCAAATTCGATTTATCATGAGGGGAATTGCAAGCGCACACGACCTCAAATCATTTTTCTATCTTTTTCTTATTACAAACTTTTTTATTTCCAAGAAAAATATTAGATAATAATAATTTCGTTTGTTTCGGTTATTTGTATTCTTATATCCGATTAATCGTATGTCAAAGATGGAAAGAATTACCCAATTACTTTTTTGTTTACCTCATTTTCTTATCATATTAAGAATTATATATTCAATTATTATACTATTATACATTTTCAAAAATAAAACTATTTTAATGATTATAACTTCTGTTTAAAATTTTATGAGAATATAATATATAATTTAATTGAATAAAAAAATTTATATTTTTAGTGTCTTCTTTTGCATTATCGCTTTTTTTAAAATTCGGTACGAAACTTTACTTTTTATTCTTTTGAACTTATTTTATTTCTTCAACTTTTCTCTTCTCTTATATTTACGCCATCTTTTTTCCTCGCCAATAAGTTAGATATGTAGTCTTTCATTAATCCGACACGTATCTACTCTCAAATATAATCTTTATTTTCTTCCTTGTTAGACGCTAACTACTTCATATTTATTCTATTTGTTATGAATAACTTTTTTATTCTTAAATTCAACTATATCCTAAATTCTGTAATCGTTATAAATTATTCTAGGAAAATATTTTTTTTCTTATAACGGTGTTTTTGATCTTCTACGGTTGATGCAGTTTCAATCTTCAATTTTGAGAAACTTTTCGAATTTTTTGATTTTTTGTGTGTTGTTCAGTTATCTTTCTGTATCTACACTTTTTGAGATTCTTTCTATTTTTCTTCTATATTACTTTTGAATTTTTAAAACTTGTTATTATATTTTTTCCTGTTTACCTTTTTGTCCTTTGGTTATTTTCCCTTTTTACGATTCTATTTAGTAGAGAAATATTGTAAAAACAATAGAATTATTAGTTAATCTATATTTAATTATTTTTATTTATTTATTGCAATCACAATGCATTTGAAAATAAATCTATATGTCATATAATCTATCAAACTTACTTAATTTTATTTTTAAGTATTTACTTGAATTTTTTTTATAAATTTTTGAATTTATTATTACAAATTCTGTAATAGTACGATATTTAGATTATAATATACGAGAAATATCTGCTTATCTTCTGTAATAAATTTTTATTTAATACAAAGTTTGAAATTATTTTATAACAAGCATTTTTTTAAATTAACATTCTTTTTTAATTCTACATTGATTTTGTTATTTTATTTTTATATCAATTTTTAATTTTTAAATCCAGCAATTTACTTGTGCTCTCTCAATATTAGTTGATAGTATTTGTTTAAATATGTAAAATTATCATCTTTTATTTTTTGTTTCTTTAAATATAGAAAAGTTTTTGTAAGTTTAAAGAATATTCTCTTGAGACAATGTGTAAGGACCTGTTGCTTTGTCCATAAAGTAGATTTTTTATGTCCAAGAGAATATTCAACTTACTCTTTATACTGCTTCTGTTTTTTTCAGTTTTTTATTATATAATATACCGGTGGAGAAATATGTTAAGTTTAATGGAAGTTTATATAATTTAGTGGCTCCTTTGATCAAATGTACATGTCATTTACTTATCATACGCTATAACCTCGTGTTTAAAAATATAAAATCTATAAACTAAGTAAATAAAGAAAATTTTTACCCAAAATTTTTCTGATTTATTGATTAAAATTAATTTATTTAATTTATACCAGTAGAAATATTAAGTGGAGAAATACTAAATGGAGAAATTTATTAAATTTAATTTCTATTTCTATTTCTCTTCAATTTTTATCTTATTTTTGTCTCTATTATTCTATTATATTATTCTATACTGTTCATTTTTATATCTGTATAAAAATATAATGTTTTATACAAATATATTTCTAATTTTTATCTGTCTTATTAAATGGTTTTTTAACTTTTCATCATTCTACAAACTTCTTATTTTTATATTTTTTTTAATTTTGCTGTTAATTTCTTTTATTTCTGTTAATATTTTTCCATTATATTTTGTGTTCTTTCTTAATTAAAATTTTAATGACACTTCAAATATTATATATATATCTACATATATATATATATAAATTATTTATTTCGTGTTAAATATTTTTATTAAATTTATTAGATTTGTTTTCAGTATTTATCTCCATCTCTATTTTTATCTTCTATCTTCGTTAAAAACTTTATTATCAATACTGTAGCCTCTTAAAACTTTATCTCTTTCTTTTAAAATTTTATATCTATATTTATTTTTGTTACAATTTATAATCTTAATCTATTATCTTAAGTTTTTTCTTTACATTTCAAGTTTACACTTATCTTTTAATTATTATACTTTATTGTTAGACTAGTAAAAGTAATTATTCACGCTAAGTAAGATATTTTTTATACAATAAACGCTAATTTATTATTAAGTAAATTTTGAATTATACGATATATAAAAACAGATTTATTATTCAGATTTGATTTATTAACTATAATAGAATCTTATATAAATTTGAAACGTTCAAACTGTTCAAAGAACTAATTTTACTTTATATCTTGAAATTATTCCTAATTGATATTCATTATATTGTAATTTGATTTGACATATATATATTAATGCGTACATAAATATTAAAATTTTAGTAAGAAAGATTGATTATCAATATTACGCGTAGCGATGTTTTTGGCAAATCAGTTTCAGCTCGTTTTTTCAAAACCCCTTACATCAACAAACACATAATGTATGTATGCATATATAGTCTTGTTTGCCAAAGCCTTTATTCCATCGACGAGTTCGATGAAAGAAAGTCGTATGTATTCACACTCTGTAATTGAATTATCTCACTAATTTGCACATTAATTCTTCATGTAAAAATATCACTTAAAACTTACACGTAGAGCACATACTCTTATAAAATAGTCATATCACAGGCAAATTCGAATGAGTCAGTTCTTGTCCCCTCGAAAAATTGTCTTCTTCGCACCAGATAATTTTATTTGATTTCATAGCCTCCCCATGAAAACCAGGACTAAGTCTAACACGAGCATAATCCTCGGCATCGTTTCCGTATTTCTTTTCTCCGCTTGTGTTGGTGAACGCGTGCACACGCGCATTTATCGGTGCGCGAAGAGGTGTACAGAAGCGTAGTATCAAAGGCAAAGCTCAGAGGCAATCATAAGCTTTCGAATGCAAAACAGCGAACTACACCAGCAGCTTTCGCACACAGCAAGTAATTCAGCATATTGCGCGCCACTTTTACATTTAAATGTAAACTCGCAAAGTGCGCGGCTGAGGATTCGCTCTGCCGGATAGAGACGTATAATATTATGGGCGTCTAGAATGGCGAAGCATTTGTTTATATACGTGTGGAATTGTGCTTGTATCTGTGAAAGAGAGAGATTGAATATTTAGACACGAAATGGAAATATCAAATGTATAAGCTATTTTTCCTTATATTATACGTGCGCGTGCATAAATACGATTCGTAAAGAAGTCGATTTTTGCTTGGGAATGAGAGAGAAAAAGTCATGATTTAAATTATTTCAAATGGGAACATTTGGCACCGTGCCAAATGTTTATTTATTCCGTGCATAAAATTTAAAACTACTAACAGATTTTATCAGGACCATTAAAAATATAAATAAATGATAGATTTTGCAATTTATTGATTTTACGAATATTTCGAATCTTTCATTGTTGACTCAAAGATTAAGCAAAATATTATGTATTTCATTCAAAACGAGTGTCATTGCTATTATTATTATTATTATTATTGAGAAGCAGGTTTATTAGTCCATTCCTTATTCAACCAAAGATATTACGATAAAGGAAAGTACTGACATTATTACTTTTATAGTATAAAATATAGGTATAAAAATTTATAAATTACCGAGTACTTATACGAGTCTAAACTTCGTTCAAATGTATTTCCTAAGTTTCAGGAACATTTACATATAAGAATATAGCATTACTTGAAATACAGACATAGTAATGTATTCAAAACTAAAGAAATTGAATAATATTTCTAATTGCGCGAATCTTATTTTATTAAAATATCTTCATAATTTTTTAATTCACGTTTTTAGAAATTTATCGATGTGTTTTATAATTATACATTAAAAATATTATAAATAAAATATTATAGAATGAAAAATCTACTTGAATTAAAAAATTATAGGTATTAATAATTTCAATTTGATAAAAAATTTTTCAATTTACATTATGAAAGAATAAACTATTTATATATTAAATAAAACGAGTTCAATAAAAAATATATTTATATTAATTCTGTAAATTATTTAATACAAATGTATATAATCATAGCATATTTCATTATTTATTTTTTTCTAGTGATATCGGCAGTATATTTATAATCCTATGGATTATTTTTAGTTATAATCTTTAATTATCTACATCTTTAATTATATCTTATAGATTATTTTTAGAAATTCCCTAAAATTATATCAAACATTGTATTTACTATATATATAAATATTTTATAATTTATAATTACATTATAAAAAGGCTTCATATGTATACGAATAAATAATAATATAAAAAATAATAAGACAATGTAATTTTTATTATATAATATATTTCATATTTATTCAATTTAAAAATTTTATATTATATTAAAAAACTTTTATGAAATAAAATTATCAGTATATATGTATATATATTTTTTAATAATACTATTTTATGTTATTACAAATACACTTTATTGTAATTATATTTTGTATAAGTATACTTTTTATAGATCAATTATATATTACTTTTAAAGGCATATTTGCTTTGCTTTTTGAATCGTTATAAAATAAACTGCCAAAAACTTTTAAGTTAAAAAATATATAAATATTTTTTGTTCATTTTTTATAATATATACATATATTTTTTTTAAATATAATCAACAATATATTTTATTGGATCTTTTTTTTTTACTGATTTTTGCATAAAGACTAGTTAGAAAACATAATATTGAAAACTAATATCTACTATATAAAAAGATAAGAAATTATACTTCACCAAACGACAATCAGTGATTAATCGCCGCATTTACAAAAAAGAATGGATTTAAAATCAGTGATAAACGAACAGTGATAATTAAATAGTAGTGAAACTGTCGAATACAAATAAATTTCGTAAGATACGAGTATTAAAATGTCTGAAATAAAAAACGAATATACTGTAGTATACAATGTGTAAAGTATAAAGCGTGAAAATTGGCAACTATCTTAAAATAGATTATTTGTTTAAGAATCAAGTATACTTACTTTGAGTTGCTAATTTCTTAAATTTCTTTTTTAAAATTAGTTCATTAAATTTACAGAAGAAGATACGTATAACAAATTTCTGTATCTTAAATTTTTTACTTTGTATCAGAGAGACTAAAAAAAGTACTCGAATATTCGATGTTTTATAACTTTGATAATTTTTGTACGTATATATAAATACATAAAAAAAGAAATATGTATTTAATTATCAATATAAATTTTACATTTGTAATACATATTAAATATATAAATAATTAATAAGAAATACTATATTTTAGGATCTAACTAAATTTGATTAATAGTAATATAAAAAATAAGTATGTAGCCTTTTTAAATACAAATAAATATATTAAATCCATTAAAGCTTATTTTTATTTACTTTATCAGTAAAGTGGAACTGTAACTTTTAAGTTTACATAAGATTCTAACGAGCAAATAAAAATGACATAATTTTTGCATGTATTTTCTGGATGTAAGAGTTTGAAAATGTTGTTTCACGAAAACCGAAACATAGCAAGAAAGAATAATGAGTTCTAAAATTCTTAAAATAGATGGTAGAAGTAAAAATCTTAGCGTGCTAAAAGACTGATTTGTCTCAAAAGCGGAGTTACGTAAACTTTTATCAATGGGGTGACGAAGTAGCCAAGGTGAGAACTCGTTATACCATAAGGCTGTAAATGAATATAGAGGAGGAAGAAACGAGTGTAAACTAAGTCCGACAAGTGTTGCCGGGACTTTAATATTTTATATCTGAAATGCGCGAGAAATGCAAAACAGTATCCGTTTTTACCTTTCGGGGCGGATTGGATTTAAAACGCGCGCTAATTTCTCGCCGAGCACGATGATACATTAATAAAAGAGCGCACTTCTGGAGTTTCGTGGGCGGACGAAGCCATGGCTTTTTATTGGAAAGAGGAACGAGAAAAAGAGTCGCGTAGTCTCGTATACCGAGTTCAGCTCGGGGATGCAAATAAATTTATTACGCTTTCCTGAGTTTTAATGCAAAGTGGAGAGGTTCGGTTGCAATAACGTTCAAGTATACTTATGTTTTAGCTTATCCCATTTTGCCAACAAAGTTGAAATTATTGTAATTGAAAAAAGGGACTTTTCGAACGACTTAAATTCAAGTTTAAAGCACATTTTCTAAAAGTAAGATTCAGTTGGTAAATTTGAGGATTTTTGTTATTTTAAAGAAACGCGGCTGGCGAAACGAAAGTTAAAAAAAATTCGGGTAGCTTTTGCATATAAAATATATTAAAAACGCGCGCGCTTTTGCAAAATGCGAAAAGTTTGTCGGATATCACGGGGAGTCGGTACAGAAAAGTAGACGCTCGAGCCAAAAAGCACGACTACGCCGAGAAAGCTATTACGTTACGAAGAAAGAAATCGCTACTCCACTAACGACTATAATCACGCGAAATAATATTTCTCCTTCGCGCACAAGATACAATCGAGATAAACTATTCTCTCGCCATAAATAAAACATCCGTCTGGTCTCGCGAATTCTTTATGAATAATTAAGACGTAACGTGTGACCTTTTACACAGCCCGGAGATAATTAAGCAAAATAAGAGACACAACGGACGGCGTGTGTGGGTCCTGCATATACTTTTACGAGGCAAAAGGGATTAGCAGTTAGCAGTGGCCGTGTATAATAGCCGTGTACCAACTTGTGCGCGTGGGTGCAGCTCAGGCCGCATCTGAATTTAAAATCTACTTTGCATAATGCCGCCGAGCCGAGAGACAGTCGGGGAGCCGCCTAATTGCCGCTCGTTCAACTCTCGGGGCCCTTCGACACCTACGGCAGCCATTTTATAAAAGCAGAGCTCGGCTCGTTGGCGACGCGCCCCCGCAACTTCCGCCCGGGGCCGCACATCCCGTATTATCCACCCTCGCGATTCCCAATTATGCTCCGGAGCTCCGATTTCTGGTACAACTTGCAACATTGGCAAACAAATTGACAAACAAATTGGCAACCAACGCGAGAATTTTGCTGTATTTTTTATTTTTAAGAAAGCGCACTTCCACTCTCGGTATGGAGGCGAGTGGAGTCTCACTCGCTGCTTGCTGCTTGGGATGTGCGTATGGTAATTATTATTTAAAACTACGGTGTCATTTTTTCGCGCTTTGTTGTCCTTTCGGAGCGATGGGAAAAAAATTTATTTTTTAATGCTTATTCGTTGTTCGGAATATACGTCCAATATTACGAATAATTATTGACGGATTAAATTTACCGACAGTGCGAAATTTAGATATTTAAGGAATTCAAAGTGAACATATTTTCACGATTCATGAACATATTTACACTCGTGAGTGCGTTTGTAAAATATTTTTATCACGCCACTTAAATTGTTTTAAATATAATTTCTAAAATTAGCTTACACCATTTTAATTCTTCTAATTTATTGTAAAATTAAATTTCAAGAATTTTTTATCCAATAAATCTAATAAATAATTGCTTTATTATATCGTAAGATAAATACACTTTTTGATAATGGAATAGTTTTAAAGCTATTCGAGATAATATTATTAGGCTCTAAATACAATTCGTAAATTATAGATATCGATATTATTTATATTAGAAGTCAAATTTAACTTTAGTTCGACTTCAAATATGGCAAGCTTAAAATAATCTACCTTAAATTTAATTAAAATTTACTATTTTATCTTTATTAATTTTTTCTTGCTTATAATATTTACATTAGAGGTTTAGTAAATATTTAACGAATTAGATTTAAAATTTGAAAACTTTATTCGTGAAACTGTCGGTTTTTTATATTATTTTATATATTTAGCAGGATACATTTTTAAAAATTTTAATTAATATTTATAAATTACAATAATTTATAGAAATTGTTATATTTATATACGTATTTAATTACATTTTGTGAGTTAAATTTTTGTATACTTTACTCTAAAGTCGTTTTAAAGATCTATATACTTATATACTTTATATATAGTATATTAATATATAAAAACTGTGTAATATAAATTATTATGTTAAAACCAGAAGCTTCTGAAATGCTATATTTAGTTATTCATAAAATTTGTAAATTGAAATATGTGAAATATATATTACATTTAGTATGCTATAATTTTCAAAATCTCGTTACGTATTTTTGAATTAAAAAACACGCATAATTTAATTGAATATTCTTAAATAAATATAAAATAAACTTATTAAAATCATAATTAAATTATTCTCGTATGTTCGTGCATGTTTTATACACTCTGAGTAGTTGTACATAAATGGATGGGCGATATGTACGAACACGTGTATAATATCGTGTACTCGAGCCAATTGGCACTTTCTGCACTTGCATATGTATAGCTCGAGGTACGAGATGGAAAAAGGCCACTGATCGGCAATTACGCGCCGATTTTCCACTTGCAACCACTGCTGTACCTGTGCAAGTAAAAGCAATGAGTAGATTTATTAGTATCTTTGCTTTTCCCGTTTGAAAATAAAAACGTATTTTTGATGGATAACTTTCAATATTTATATGGTAAATATAATTTAAATATATAATTATATACTTTGATAGGAAATTAAAATTCTAATTTTTCTAATTGAATTAACTTTCTCTAAAATAGATCAACTAGTTTGATAGAGAGGAAATGCTTTACGATAATGTTGAAGTCCTTATTTATTTTATAAAACTTCTATCTACACGATTTAACTTTCACCTTGAACAAATTTAATTATAGAATATTAATTTTTTTTTAAATTTCAAATAATCTAATCTAAAATTATTGTTCTCTAATAAAAAACGGTCGAATTTCATAAAATATTAATTTTAATATTTCTTCGGGTATAATATATTTTAATTTAACATATTGTAAAAAAATACTTTTTAACTAATACATTAAAATATTAAAACGAATATCAAAAAATAACAATTTTGGTCTACATTTTTATTTAAAGTTATGAAATTATAAAGAATTATCAATGTTACTATTTAAAAAAATTCTAAAAATTACCTCATCTAAAATTATTATAAGAAGATTATAAGGTATGAATTACAAAATATTAATATTTTAATAAATAAATTTTGGTTTAATATATCCATTAAACAATAATTTTAAGTTATTTCTCTGTATGTATTTGCTAAAATATCGAACAATTAATATTTGTAGTTACATCGGTATATTTATAATATACACCGTGAATAAATATCATTATCTTCTTTTTAAATAATTTTGTATAAGATATAGGCCTTCCGGCCTATATAAATTTATTAGGAGTTATTCATTTTTTTGCACTTTGTTGCATCTGCTGAAAATGGAGTTCGTTCATGATTATGAAAAAGCAGTTATGCGAAGCCGTATCTCTTATTAATCATTAGAAAACTTTGTCTACAATTTATATGCACATTGGTATTACAAATTTTCATACGAATAATTTTCAAACGCATCGGCGATAATCACAATTATTTGGGTTCATAAATGTATGAAAATGTTATTACATTTATGAGTGTCTTTTATCTTAAATTACGCATAAATGAAAATTAAATTCAATTTTCTGTAAAATGATGTAAATAATGCTGTATAAATAAATGCGTATATCCATACAATATATATAATAGTCATACTTTGATAAAAATTTAAATTTCTATTGAAATTATGCTACATTGATTTTTTTCTATCAATGATGATTACCATAGTAAAATATTTTTAATAAATAATTGTTTCACGTTTCCTGAAAGTTACGTATTTAATTTATCATATTATTCCTATTGTATCATTACTTTATTTTATCAATTAATTTAATATTAATTTACTCAGAATAAAAATATACAACTGTATTATAGAAAATTTTTCGAAATATAAGATATGTACGTTTTTGTCTTATTTAAATTTTCATACGGTAAAATTTGTTTAGTAATATTATCATAAAGCCTTAAGTAAGCCATTAAATCAGACAGAAATTATTTTAGATTACAATAGATTGTTATAAGAAATTATTATATCATAAGAACAATAATAAAATAACATGAAATTAGTATAATATAAAGTATATACTTTAACAAGGTACAGTATCATTACCTATTTTTATCTCGCTTGCATGTTACGCAGAAATTAGGAAGGATTTTTTTACATTATTAGTTACATAATCATCATGATGATTAATCGTAATCATTTATTCAATTAAATAAAAAAAGTTGTAAGCAATTTTTAACTAATATAATATTAACTGTAAGTTTGAGACAAAATATAATTAACATTATAAATAACAAATTTTGAGTATTTAATTTAATTTGAAAATTATTTATTTATGATTATAAGGTTATTAATTCATAAAGAATTTAATATAAAAAATTATGGTTGTAAACGATAACTAGAATAAATGTACAATTAATTAAGCATTTTTATACAGATATATTATATACGTTTTACTAATTTTATTTTTGAATTTCAACTACACAATAAATATTTTTATTAATAAATAAATTTTTTAACAAGCTTATCAACTTTCTATTTTATTTGTTATTATGTTAAAAAGTTTCTGTATTTATTTTTTCATTCTTTGAAAATTTCAATATTTTTCTGTAACTGAAATATTTTGTCTTATTTACTAAATTCACAATTACATATCGGATAACCACAATTCTGAACTTCGATACATTCTTTAGACTTTCAAAGCAATAAGTTAAAAACATCTTCGTATCTATAGATTAAACTTTTACGAAAAGTTGGGGAGTTTTTAAAATATTTTTGAATGATGATAAATCTTAAATTGGGTTTATATTCTTTACTATCTTATAATTTTTTATCTGTTTTAATTTATTAAATGAACATTAAAATATTTCATTTTATGTTTGTAAAAATATTTAATAATTTTATCTTTTCATTAAGTTAATACTGTTATAATCAGTTATAACAAAAGTAGGACAGAAATTTTTATGATAATTTTGCTTTCATTGTTTTTAATTCGAAGCATTTACAAATCTAGTTTTCAAAAACATAAAGCAAGTTGAATTTTTGACAAAAGAATAATACTGTTTTCTTTTAAAATGTGCACTAGTGTAGTGGTTAGGAAATAAGATGTAAACTCAATAATTTCCTTTTACACAAATAGAATATTTTATTTGAAAATGGAACATATTTTTTATATACTTTACTTTAAGATACGAGCGCATAAACTTACAACACAAACAATCTTTTCTTCAAAACAATCTTTCTTTAAAAAATGACAAAATCTAATTTATCATAAATTATTAAACTAAAATTTTCTTATTATTTTATATGAAAATATTAAAAATATAAAGATAAATTTAAAAATATTGTATTCCGAAAAAGTGTACGAAAAATTAAGAAATTAAATTATTGTTCATAAGTAAAACGTGTTTAATAATTTCAAAATCGTTGATAATTTATAATATATTGTATTTTATAGTATTATTTCAAATAAGATGATAATTCTTTGAGAATCAAATTTTTCCGATTTACAAAAACTGTCCTTCAAGTTTTAAAACAAGAATTTTTTATTTCTACAAGTAAAAATTTTAGATTTTTACATATTTCATCTTTATTCTGTGATATTAGAATATATAAATATTTTTCTGTCAAGATATTTTTATCTCTTTCTATTCTTTCAATCTAGTGATCGGTTAGCCTAACCCATAATTTATCATAAATCTAATACTAATATTTCTTAGCCTTACAATTCTTATAATACGTAATTAGATATTCTTAAAAATATTAAGCATTTTGCGGTTCGAAGCATTTTTGAACGCTACATTTACATATTACATTATGTAGAACTTCCAAAACGATGATTAAGCAGATCATGACTCATTAAATCTTAGTAAATAGATTTGAAGATATTGGATATTTTAATTAGTAGGGTTTTAAGGAAATAATCATAAGATTTTTTGTAGCTATAGCGTTTGTCAAGTAATCCCTATGTAAACGTAAGCAGACATAATTTCTAATAATAATGTAATATAATTTTTTAGGATAATAATGACTAAATCGCATTAAGATTTCTAATATTAAAGTACAATATTTTAACTTATAGAAACGAAAACAACCTTTAATTCTTTATATAAAGCTTTAATGTTTTGAAAGAAAGAATGATTATTGTGTTCTTAAATTCGGTAGAGTAAATAATTTCTTTTATACGATGCAGTTAATTTTATTAGGTTTTACCGATATATACGCTTTGAAAAATAGGCAGAGCGGATGTTAATGACGAATAATCGCCGTTCTCGTATCGATTATCTCCCTCGTCTTTCCCATCGAACTTTCAAAAGAATCCGCAGCTTCGAGTCGCGCGCGCGTACATGATTTTCCTCTTCCGAATGACCGATTGCCTTCCTCAACGACGTTTATTCGCGGCCACGCTGTGTTCAATGTACTATAAAATCTGTCCATTGTATCCTACACAGCCGTCCATCGCTTTCCGTGCAAATTCACAGCAAATCGCACCCCTGCGATTCCGAAAAGCCAAGGAACGGAGACTCGTGGCGGACGCATCAGGGATGCGAAGGACGGAATAAAAGTCCTGGATCGCCACGTGCCGTCGTCGCGACACAACCCCCGACAAATTTGAGAAAGTAAATGCGAGAATTGCTTTCTCGCTTTTCTCGCTTTCTCCCGTCCATATCCGGTTTTCCGAATATACTCGTATATCGTAGGATTCACGTCAAGTGGTTCAACCGAAAAGAGAAAATTATAAAAGTTGCCGTGGATATCGAAGGAAATTATTGTCCAAAAATTCAAAGTTAACATACTTCCATAAATAATTTTTAAAAATATACGAGAAAGATTATTTGTTTTTTAAATTTATGATGATCTGAAATACAGAATGTTAAACATAGCTCTTATAAAAAAAAACAATATTACAGTATTTTTTATAATTGTTGGTTGTTAAAATATTATTATCATCGCAAAAATGAATTATGTTCTTTCTATACTTTCTTATCTCATTGATATTGTTGAGCATAAAACTTTTAACTATGTGAAAATAGTGGTATTATCTTGTTAAATTAAAAATTATACTATCGGAAAGCTAAAAAGCAAAGCAAAATGACATGAATTTTGATTTTCTAAAACAAATCATCGTAGTCTTATTATTAAATCTTTAATTCATTGAAATTTTTATTTCAAAGCTAACAATTTTTATACAAAATAATCAAATTTGATAATATTCGATATTATCGTACGTATTCGTATATCAAATTATTTCCGCGATTGTTGATCAGTACTTGTACAAATATATAACTATAGTGTAAAAACATAGATTGATGAATAAATAAGAAGGTAAATATATAAATATATAAAGAGAAAAATAAGGCATGCATATTTAAGAGTAAATGGGTAGTCTCCATATATTATACGGATGTAGCAGTCGACATATTCTTGCAACGGATTCTCCTTGGACTTTTTGAGTTCGTTGGCGAGGAAGCGAATAAAGATTTTGGCAAAGATGCTGCGACGCGGAGCTGCTGTCCATATAGATTGCCCCTTTCACCTCTTCGCTTACGCGTCTTTTTTAGATTTCTGGCAATGGCTTAAATTCGAACTCGATACACTTCATGGGCTGTCAGATTCTTAAAAATATCGAATCACTCGTCGTATTAAATAGTTATTAATTCAGCTTTTTGTGTTTCGAAGAATAATCTACTTAGAATAATAACCTTGGACAAAACCTTGTTTAAATTCGTTAAAAGTATTTTGTAGCTAACGGGTATAAAGCGTGAATATTTGATAAATTATTGCTCGATCTTGTATACTTATTTAAATATTATCATTAAAATTTCAAATTTAAATTACATTATTAAATTGGCAATATTCAAGATGGCACTAAACGAACAGGAATAGATAACCGATAAATAATCAAATAGATGTAATTTAGAAGTTATTTAGATTATTTACGTAATTCAAAGATAGTTTAGTTGTTGTTACAAAAATTATATTTATTTCAAAATTGCAATAAAAATTTTTATTTTTTATTCAAAATTTTCTATATAATTCATTCGCGTAAATATATTTTCATTGTATTTGGATAATTATGAAATACCCCGAGCTTTGCGAGATTCTATGTATTTATAAGATAATACCCGATCGAATTTAAAATCGAAACTTAAAATATAAGCAAAAACACAAATACTCTTTCCTTATCACTGAAATAAATAATTAAATAAGCGTTGAAGCAGAAATTCATAATTCAAAAATGGAAGTAACATTCTATACGTAAAATAACAATAATCTTAGAGTAAAATTTATATAATTAATAATAAATAACTGTCGAATAATCATGATGAAAGCAACCCTCTTAAATGATTTCTTAATGCAGTAACAAAGCCATACCATTTATTTTCAGTTCACATGTAGTTTATAGTAATACACAAGTTGGATGACAGAACATTTATCAACATGTATGTACGTACCATAAAAAATCGAATCGAATCCGCTTTATATTTAAATGGTTGTGCGCAGAGTCGAATAGCTGACCTTTTAGACGACCATTACTGGCAGTTTCCTGCGCGTTCGGTCCCGCTTACAATCCCGTAGAAAAATTGCACGCTGACTCTCCGTGTATACGCCACCCTCTCACTCGCTTATCTCTCCCTCTCTTTCTATCAATCTCTATCTCTCTCAACAATGGACTCACAATGACTCGGGCACGGAGTCGCCGACGTCGCGAATTAGGCTCGGTTACGCGTTTATAGTCGATTCCGGCTATCCGTCGTCCGCGCTCACAGTTTTTGGGGGACACGCGGAGCCTGTATATTAGCATTGGTTAGCTTTATGGGCCGTTCACTTCCGGAGTTCCTCCGAGCTGCCGTGGATGTTGGCGACGGTGCGGAATGTGTTTATATGTGTTTGCGTTTGTGTGTGTGAGAAAGAGATATTCGGCAGATCAATAGAATCGGTCTGTCGGGAAAAGTAATGCCAAATTGACTGTCTCCAATCCTCCTGTATTCTTAATATTTTGTTCAAGCTTGCGTTGAGCAAAGATTTTTTTTTTCGTATCGAAAGTTCGATGAACCCTTGCTAAGAATCAAAGTAAATAAAAAGTTTTAGAATCTAAACCGAATAAACTATAGTACCGTATTATAATAAAACTACGAAAAATGAAATCGCAAAAAAAAATTTTCAAAAACGAATATCGAATAAATTTTCTATATTGGTACGGTTTATTAAAATATTATTCTTATCTTATAATTTTTTACAAGAGTTTATCGATAAAAACAGCAGGTTTACGAACAATCGAAAGATTTTATAAAGAAGCGAATCCGTAATAGATTTTCAATGAAATAATATCGTTCATATTTAAGGAAAAAGGGATTCGCGTTTAAAGCTATAAATCGCAAAATACGAAAACCACGATCATCGTTTTAAAGCGCTTAAAGCACTTTTTATTCGATCGCTTTTATATCCGTAGCTTAAAATAATATCAGACTAATGGAATATCAAAAGCCATAGAATTGAACAGAACGCAGGAATTCAACGCGAGCAATCGCGAGTTTTGACAATATATTAACTCGTTGAAACAGGATCCAAAAGAAGCGACGAAAGGACCATCGTAAAAATAACGAATTCACGGAGTTATGATGCGTCATACGCATACACCGCTAAGTTTCGAACGTTCGCCGAAGGTTTTGCAGCCGTGCACAAAGGGGTTGCGGAGGCTCGTATGACACACATAAAGGCGTCGGTGTCGGTTGTGTGCGTTCGTTCGTCGGAGCAATTAATCTTCGACCTATGACATCGGGAGCGACGCGGAGCAGAGCCGTCCGTCCAGCCGCCGGAACACAACATCCCACTTAGCTCGCGTCGTCGTAGAAAACAATTAATGCGAAATCGATTAATAATTACGCTCCAATTCCAACGTCCCGTGCTCTTGTACTTATACGAGCGATACATGAACTTCGATGCACTTGACTTGTAATTTATTGATTTGCTTATACAAAGAAAGTGCGTGGAAAATATTTTTCTTCGAATACGTTGGTATTTCGATGAAAAGCAATGGTCTACTTTTTAAGTGTATTGTAAACTTTAGTTATTCTATTTTTATGAGATAAGTACAACGCATTATTACTAATATACTACAAATAAATTATCTCCTTGAATGTAGTATTAGTTTCATTATCTAAGCGAATCGGTATTTAAAGATCAACGCGTAGGATTAAATTTAATCGATATTTTAATTGCCAACGAACAATCATAAAAAATGTTTCAAATAATATTTTTAAACGAATGTAATAATCTTATTAGCTTGAATGACAAATTTCATGAATCATGATTGTATAAAGTTTTAAAATCGATATATAATTATTATATTATAAAATATCGTTTGAAAATAATTATCGAAAATAAATGCAAATGTATTTATTAAATTTAGAATTCTAAACCTAAATTTGAGACATAATTTTAACGATGATGTATTTAGAAAAACTTTTACGAGTAATAGATTCGTATTAAAAAAACTAGAATTTAATTATCGTTTAAGTCGACAAAATATAAAATTCATCGATTCTGTATATGAATATATATATATATATATATATATTCGGATAAACTACGAGATGTAAAAAAATTATAAAAATTAACTACAATATTAATAAATTATAGTAAATGTGGTAAATATAAGATACCATCGTAGCCAAGTGCTAAGCGAGTTTCTGTTTTAAAAGGGTAGAATAAGCACTTTGCTAAAGTGTACCGTAAGCTAAAGCTTTTCCATCATAAAATTCACGGTCTTATTTTCACAATGGTACACCGAACTCGCGTAAAGTGACTGTTAAGTTTGAGAATTTTTGGAAAATAGACTCTGATTTATGAAAGCTCTGATTTAAATGTTAGCAACAATGTCTAATTTGCAATAGAAACGCATCGGATTCCTTAAAAATTCATAGCTCGATGTTATTTTCCTCTCTTTCCTCTCTTTCCTCTCTTTCCTCGATTCCTCCGCTGCCTCCGACGTCAATCCTCGGCGATGTTCACAGAGGCGTACACGAAGACGCGCAAAAGTAAGCGCGGATACCTGCGTCGGTCGGGGTTGGCTCGTCGCGGTTGGTTGGTGGCGCACGCTTTTAAAAAGAACTGAGCGAGTCAATTTGTAGGCTGTCGCAAACTTTTAAAACACTAGTTGACAGCCGCAGACGAAAACGACCGACCCCAAAGCCAGTCGGTATATATTCGCCGCGCGAAGTCAGAGCCGATGGATTGTAAAATAAAACTAACTTGCCTTTTTCCTGTAAAGACGGCTTCGTACTACCAGCTAAATCTCATTCCCGCGAGACGAGGGAATTTTCTTCCCTCCGTTCCTTCCTTTTTGTCTGTCCGTTACCGCCCTGTTACGACCACTGTGTTTTTTTTCTCGGTGCGCTCTCGTGGGTATTTTTCCCTTCACTTTTATGGAGCGAGGAAAGCGAGCTTCTTCGAATCTTGAACGTTATAGTTTTACGTTTAATATTGATTTACTTGGGTTGCTCCTTTTGAATTTTCTTTTACCATGAAAATATCGAGGTAAAAACTACACCGAATGCATCGATTTTATAAAAAAAAGTATACCTATGTAAAATTTCAATAAGAATTCATCTGACTTTGATACATCTTGCAAGTATCATACTTTCCAGCTGAATATAATTTTTCACTTACTGAAAAAGTTCTTCAAATTTTATAGCTCGTATTAATATTTGTACAAAAATTTTAACCCCTGCGTAATCCACTCGTAAAGATGTTAATCGTTAATAAATAACTCTTCCGTTCTGGAAGATGGACTCTATTTTGATTCGGAGTAGAAAAAAAGATTCGAAAAGAACAGTAATACACGAATTACTAAGGATCCGACTACTTTTATTATTCAAACTTCCGTCGCAGAAAAAGCTGGATAACTTCGCTTCTGAACTCTCTGGTCCATTATCAACTGTATAAAGTATTACGAAAGTCGGCGTAATTTTCTAACAAATCGTCGAGTCGACATCGAAGTCCATCGCCTCCACCCTCCAACGGGCAAAAGAAGAATCGCCTTCTCTCGAGGGAATATGTAGTGAGCGATTACAATCCGGCAAAGTTTAAAAGTGTATTTTGACGTTAAAGCGCCAACGATATCTTATCCTTTTCGTACATATGTGCTTACATTTGATACAAGCTGTTAGAGTCGATGCTCCAACCCTGATTCGTATCGGTGATGGGCAATACGCTCGTCTCCAGTTTTGAAAAAATAAAAAGAGTAGGTACGGGAGAGTAATCGTCCCGTGGGATGACGATTTAAAAAAGTTATAGCGACACCGACCGATTGATGTACCTTGTGTCATCCTCTTCTCGCTGTCTTTTTTTAACGCACTTTTCGAGTATTTCGCGTTGAAAAGTCCGAACTCGTGGCCCATTATCGGTAAGATCCCGTCTGGCATTGAAGTATCACTCAGAGAGTTGTGCTTAATAATGTATATTCACAACCCTAATCTTTTCAATGTGTTCTTTTTATCGATCTGTAATGGTATTGTACATTTTCACGAAATCGAATCAATTCCATCAAAACCGTCCGAAAAGCTCGTTTTTGATTTATCGATCGTTGGATAATTCAATTATCAGATTCTTCACATATGTCATCAAAGTTCTTCCGCCGATATAGATTTTTATTATAAAAATGTCCTTAAATTCATCGAAAGTAATTAAAATAATAATTTAATGTTTTCTTTTAATGTCGGAATATAATAGATGTAGCAAACATTTTGAAACTGATTAATTTTTATAAAATTAATATTATGCAATAGGATAAATCATCCACGTATTCTTTATAAATCAAAAATATTACTTATTTGCATATGAATATATTTTACGAAGGAATACTATTGATTACTATTAAATTTACAAAAATTATCAATGTTCAACATTTAAATATATTTGTATTTATTCACAGTCAAAAATTGCATTACAACAAGTGTTTGTATAAAAATAAATAAATAATATTAGATAAATGCGCGATTATAACTGGTATCAAATGCCCAGGCATTAAATGAAAAATCAAGGAAATCTCGCTTGAATGAGTCAGTTCTAAATTCCCTTGACATATTGACTGACACCGACATCGTTCGTTCATTAAAATGTTCCTAAATTACACAATTTATAAATAAACACGCGACTGCAAAAGTCAAATAAAGCGTTCGATTCCAATAATTTTAAACGACGTTGTATGCAGGTGATGATACCGACTTTGGAAAATCGTAAGAGAATCCGATATTGCTCGACAAAAATGATGGTGACTTTGGCATATTCGAGTTATCGGAAAGTTGTGCGGGTCTCGTGGCAGGCACAATAGATTGATCGTAATCTTCGCAATTTTTTATCCACTCTTTACGAGCTGATGAAACCACCATCCAGAAGTAACCGCTTATCACTGTAAGCAAATTCATTATTGTACAAGGAGTGACATTTTTCTTCATTAAACTAATAATAGTTTATCTCTGATAAATTTCAAAAGTGTCATTGACATGCAATTTATTTTAAATTTTATAGAGTGATGTATTGTTATGATACTGTAGCATGAATTAACATATTTAGGTCGACACAATTATTGATATATAGTCGGTAAATCGAACGGCATAGTTAAAGTTGTTATTGAATAATCAGTTTTTCAATTCAAGAAAGTTTCTTCGATTGTTAATATGTTAAATATAATTTTCCACGATTACATATTAAATCATTAAAGATTACGATAATAGCCATACAAAATTTATTTATATTTGTATTAGTGATATTTTTTGACAGTCGATTACTTCAAAAGTTAAGAGAAATAAATACTGACGTAAATAAATACTGCATATAGGAATATACCAAGTTGACTTGTCCTCCGTATCGGATTTGTCGTCGCGTGTTAATTGCATAGTCAAAGCGATCGTTTGGTCGAATATGCTAATCATTTGCATATACATCCACATCAAAACATAATTTGGTTTTTTCTAGAAGTAAAAGTAATAAAAAGAATTAATCAGTGTTTGGAAATAATTAGCGTATTAACGAATTATTTTTAGAATTCTCGTAAGAGGATTAGTAATTTTTTCGGTTTGAATTTGTGTGATAAATTTCTACATATTAAGATAATTATCGATCACTAGTAATATTATTTATCATATAAAATGTGCATATAAGATTATACATAATTCAGATATAATTTTAATTAACTTAATACTTAAGCATGCTTGATTATTACTGTATAGTACAAATATTTAAGCGACTAAATTTACTTTATAATGGATGTGTGTACATTGATAAAGCAATCAATAATAAATCATACACTGGATGGTGAATTCCGTTGGCAGATTTTTACATCGACAATATTATTTTAATTAATCTTTTAATTGATTGCAATTAATTTTTCAACGAATCTATGAAATTTTAATATACAATAAAACGAATTTTTATATTTTTTTAACGCAAAAAATTACCTTCCACGCACACTTACCACAAGAGAGCTCAAGGCCAGGAGAGCATTGGCAATGAGATAGAGCAGAGAGTAGATAAGAACACAAGTCAATAATGTGCGAGCTGTAAAAACATTTTCCTTACTTAAATCACACCTTCTCTTTCTACAAATACGTTATTTTTAAGACAATTCGTTTGCTGTTTGTCGACGTTCAGTCGATGATAATAGTACGCGAAATGTGATATTCATGATTCGACAAATGCTTACGTACCTGTCTCAGCAACTTTAAGGTTTTTCATGACATAAGTCCAATTCAGTCCAAAGAGCATCCAAGATTCAACGGCTATTATGAATTCTTCTTCATGTTGTTTTGAGAAGAAATTGCTCACCAACATATTTATCATTAAGATTGATAGGGACTGAAATAAGAGTAGATATTTTATCTACTTTATCTAAGATATTTTATCATTGATTATGATATAATATCATAAATAATATCAATGATATTATTTTATTGATATTTTATCTACATAGTAAGATATAATGAACCTAATGCAAAAACTTCAAGATAATAAGTCGAGTGTAAAATGTCATATAACAGTCAAGAAAAACGTTTTATAATATTTTAAAAAATTTTTAAATAATCTGATAAAATTATTGTATTTTTTATTTTTAAACGCTGTTCGTACTACTATGAATTAATTATATTTCATACTTCAATATTATTTTTCATAAATGTAAGTTTCAAGAATTATAAAAATATTATTCGTATGTAAGTTAATTTATTTATATTATTTGTTATTCTTTCAAATACAACATTTATATATATTCGTTCAATATATTTTAAGTTTTTTCTGCACACACGAGTTAAATTTTTAATCCGTAAAAAACTATATTAAGGAAAGTCCATTTACTTAAAAATTTATTCATTCGTATAAAACATTTATAATACGTTTATTTTATATGCAAATCTATAACTTGGTATTAATTTAAAAATTGTTATTAAAAAAAATTAAATTTTCTTCTACAAGTTTAGCAATTTAATATTTAAAATAATATTGATTTATACAATATTTACCAATCCGAATGTTCCAATGAGTTTTACTGCTAATGTCAAGCTTATGTAGCACATTTTAACCATATTTAGAATAATCTGTTTTACAACATATAACTCGATAAGTTATAATAATTGTCACTTTTATAATTATCTACACTTGTTCGTGTCGATTTATGGACTTGACATGACAAACTGAAGCGGACAGTAAGAAAAAAATGTAAATAGTTACAGTACCATGTGATATGTTTACTTTCAAAACTTATTGCGTGGTCACTTTAGGCTATTATTATTTTTGGTACATCGGATATAAATGATTCGATTCTTCTATCACATAGAAAATGAAACACTGATCACTATAATTCGTAATAAAAACTGGCCTACTAAATAACTGTGAATTCACAAAAATCCATAAATTCAGTAGTACCGACAATAACAAAACAATGTACCAAGTAGCGTTTGAACTTTGAGAAAAACATTATTTTAACATTGAATTGTACTAATTACAAAACTGAAATATTAGTTATTACGTGACTAACTATCAATAGGTCTGGGTTTTCGCAACGGATGTCATTTGTGATCTAAACACGAGAATAGATAAAGACCTGACTTTATAGCTATGAGAAGTTGAATTTTAAACGGCGCTAACTCGCAAAATTGTCAAAACATGTGCGCATGCGCGATTTGTTAAGCGTAAGCGCGTTTAAATAACATCAGCAGATCTATGTTTTGATTTCGTTCTACTGCATACACGTGATTTTTGAGGTTATAAATATTTAATCTCACTTTTAATAGTAGTTTAAATTTTTATTTAAGAAAGTAGAGTTGGACAAAAATATTTGTGTTACAATGGCTGTCAATGAAGATATGGATATTTGCTTAAACATCACCAACAGCAATAATGTTAAAAATCAAGTAAGTAAAATATAATAAATTTGCTTGCACAATTTTGATTTTTATTTACTTATTATAAAATTTTAACAGACTAAGAAAATTGTTAAGGATATGTACCGTAAAAAATTGAATAGACCTTTAAACGATAAAGTAAAAAAGCCTTTTCAAAAATTTCACTCGATCGAATCATCAAAAAGTCTTTTAACAGGAGCTAAAAAGAGAATAAAACAAAAATCTTTGGCTGCTATTGTTGCTAATCATTTAAAAACAGCAGATCAATCTACAGCGATTGCAAAGCGTTCTATTCTAAAGAATCCTATTATGTCTCAAAAAGATGAAAAATTATTGCCAATTAAATTAATGAAAGATAAAAAACCATTAATAAAAGAAAACAAAAGTAACAATTTACAAAAAGTTAGTAGTGAAACCAATGAAACTTCGGTATCCTTCGTAAAACCTACAAAAGAGACTTCTTTTAAAACAATTTTGTGCAAAACAAGAAAGAACGATGTTGATAAGGAAAAGAAATCTCTTTCAAGCATTTACAAAGTAGATGATTCGAAAGAAACAAAATTATTAAAAAAAAATCATGAAATGGATAACAAATTAGATAATAAATCTGATAATAAATCTGATAATAAATTTGAAAAAGAAAGAGCAAAATTATCGGAAGAAACATCTGTATTAGATAATAAGGTCAGTTTTAATAAAGAAAGTAATTACTCTGAAAAATTAAAGAAACCAATAGATAAGTTAGAGAAAAGCTATAACATGAATAAGAAATCAAAAAGAATAAATACAAATTCAAATTATAATGGAAAATTTTTTTCACTTTTTCAAAATAATCCACCAGTTCCAAATATAGGGCAAAGATTTGTAAAACCTATAAATGAAATGGTATTTTCTGCTGAAAAATTTAGTGAACTTTTTATACATGCTTTCTCGGTATCAAATTTAGAACAAAACATGAAAATAACAACAATGACAATGGTTCAAAAAAAAGCGATTCCTGTAATTTTATCTGGTAGGGATACTTTAATAAGATCACAAACAGGATCTGGTAAAACTCTTGCTTATGCGTTGCCAATAATTGAAAGTTTACATAGTGTAAGACCAAAATTGTCAAGAAGAAGTGGTATAATGGCTCTTGTAATTGTACCTACAAGAGAACTCGCGCTTCAAACATACGAATGTTTTTTAAAATTAATCAAAGTAAGTGCTATATAAATAAATTAAACGTGAATTAGAAAAATTAATTTATTTTGCATTTTAGCCTTTCACCTGGCTTGTGCCAGGTTATTTAGTTGGTGGAGAGAAAAGAAAATCAGAAAAAGCTAGATTAAGAAAAAGTTGTAATATTTTAGTTGCAACACCTGGAAGATTATTAGATCATATAAAACATACAAAAGTTTTAAAACTTGATAGTATTAAGTATTTTGTCTTAGACGAGGCAGACAGAATGTTTGATATGGGATACGAAAAAGATATTTCAGAGTACGTGATTAATAATTCATAGATTTACATTATTTTAATTTAACGATATTTATCGTTAAAAAATAAATCGCTTTTTTTATTTTTCGTAATGTAAGTATTTTAATATTAATTTTATAGGATCGTAGATACAATTAATAATACATCATTAGAATCTAATAATTTGGAATACGATGCTTTAAAAATGCTGCGTCAGCATATTAACCCAAATTCTCATAATGAGAATCAAAATGAAAATGTAGATAATCTTAATAATTCTAATGAAAAGGAAAATGACAAGAAAAATGAATCTAAAATCGAACAATATCATTCCGATAGCGATGAAGATTATAATAATGAATCTGACTTAGAAACATCGGAATTAACATCAAAGGTAGACAGTAAAAAAGAAAGCGATGCAGAAGAAATAATTTCTGACAGTAACAACGTACATAAAAGACAAACTATTCTTTTATCCGCAACGCTAACTCATGCGGTCGAGAAACTTGCTGGTTTAACGATGCATGATCCTGTTTTTATCGATGCTGCTAAGGATAATTTGGAAGCTACCGGGGAAAGTATAAATGAAGTAAACGAGGATTTAGTTGTTCCTCAGAGTGTGTTACAAAGTTACATTGTAACTCCTCCAAAACTTAGAATGGTTACATTGAGTGCTTATCTCATTGGAAAATACCAAGTAAATAATTTTATTATATAATTTATTATTAAATAAACATTTTTATAAATTCATAATTTTTTAAATTTAATATTTTATTATCAGAAAAATAAGAATCATAAAATTTTGATTTTTATGGCTACTCAAGATATGATAGATTATTACACAGAGATTTTATCTTCAGTTCTGAATAAGCCTGTAGACGAGGAAGACGAAGACTCTGATTCTTTAGTGGATATTGAATTTTTTAAGTTACATGGAAATATGTCTCAGAAAGAAAGAACAGAAGTCTTTAAAATCTTCAAACAAGCTAAGAATGGCATTCTTCTATGTACCGTAAGTAAATTTATTCTTTATTATTTTAATAGATGAGACAAAAAAATTGTAATTTTTCAATATTTTAAATATTAGATTTTTTAAATATTGTATACATTTAAAATTAGTGGAACGAATCAATAGTATTAATTTCAAAGTTTCGAAAAGGTATCGCGGTAAAAATACGAATAAAAAATTTAAATACGAGCAAAAACATTTTTTATCAAATAAATTTTATTTTCAACGCTATCAATTGACGAACGCACAATTTTTGTTTAACTGTTTCTAAAATATCATAATTATATTAAAATTATCGATTTTCCAAATCTTTATTTCTTTAAATAAATATTAGTATACCTCCCTTGAGTTCTAATAAAACAAATAACCCAAAAAAAGCCCAAAATATAAATTTGATTAGATAAAAAGTTAATAAGTGGTACGGCACTCGCAACAACAAGAATAAGAACAACAACTATGTAAAATTGAAAATCAAAAGTACATAATAATTTTTCACCCAAACTCTTTTATGGAGCCGTAAAAAATTTTGCACCGTGAAACCGTATTAAAAAAATGCATGACAAAAACGAGTAGTAGATCTAGTAAAGCGACAGCCAGAGAAGAGGAGGGCAGAAAGAGTAAAGAAGACAAAGAAGCGAATGAAAAGCGATGTAAGCGCAGTCAGGACGTTGGCGGCGCAACCGGAGCTGTAAATTAGCCCGCGTGGCTTATTCTTTCAGGACGAAATTAAATATCTACCCGAGACTCATGCTGTGCACTGCCGCGCCGCTGCTGGAGGTTAACTTAAAAAAATAAAAAAAGAGAGAAAAAAAAGAAATTATGCTCTCTCGTCGGAGCTCTCGTAACGAGTATAATTATCATCGCCGCTGCTTGTATGCTTTCTAAATCGTCGCATGGCGTGGTTCTTCCGCCGGCAATCGCCTCTTTGTATATGTATTATTAAAGTTATACATATAGCGGAGTATGCGAGGCGATATTACTAAAGTGTTCGCACGAATATACGTTTGCTTCATTAACAGTAATTCATATTGAGCAAACAGTAGCGCAACACCGAGAAAAATACGCCGGTATGTACGTAAATACGGAGCTTGTATTCATCGACTTCTTTCGGTCGAGTTTGGCAGGGGAAAAAATAAATTCATTTTTATTATTAAATTCAATATTGCATTAACAGGAATTTTAGTCATTTATTTATACAAGTGACGCTTGTTTATGTGATTAATAACGTAACTAGGTAAACAAGTATTTTATATTCGTGTTATCGAAGTTCTACGATTGCGAACTACGCCAAAAAAGTTTGATGATAATTTAAATTATTTTGATATTAATATTTCATTTGCAACTAAAAGTATTTTATACGTGTAAACACAAAAAGTATAAAATTTGTTTTAAAAAGGAAAATATTATAAGTTCGTAAATATATTTATGATTACTTAACGCGTGCTTAATTTGTATTGTTTTATTACTTAAAAATAAACTAAACTTAACGAGCATCGTTAAAATCTGTCATTTTGCTATCGTTATAATATTTTTAAACTTGTGATTCTTTCAATTTTATTTCAGGATCGATCCATTTTTTCGTTTTATTTATTAAAAATTTATTTACGATTGATATTATTTTAACGTTATTTCAAAATGTCTCTTTATAATTATTTTCACTTCCTGATACTGATTTTAATTCAACACTTGCATAAATTCAAACGATGTAATTAAATTGTTTAATACCGTAATATAGGATATTCGTACTTTTTTTTTATATGTAAACAAAATTTTAATTTAAAAGAAACTCGTATCACGAAGAATTTTCTCATCGATACTTTAATCATGGGAAAATTTTTTCATCTTTCTCTCTTTCGAACAAACTGCTTATCTTCTAATTAATAGAAAGAACAGTTTATAACACAGGTCATCTAATCGCTTTATAATTTAAAAAGACCAGATAATTACACTACTCGAAAGAGTTTTTCGTTTATTGTTCCACCTAATGATTTCAAGATTTGTCATTGGTAATAATAACATTATTTATCCCAAGAAGGAAAGAAGAAAACCGGCTTATTTACGGTACGAGAGCAACTTTAAAAGAGAAGAACGTAGTTCTCAAGCTTCCATTAAAGAAAAAAAGTTATAAGAGTATGTATACATTACGATTTGACTTATAATATCGACGTAAAATGATCGTTAGGTTTAGCTTACGACAGGTATACGAGTGTGTATGCATAAGTGTAATTGCTTACCAATAACATTTTACGAGTGGTATGACGGGTGCATTTCAAAATTGGTTGTTATATATTAATGGACGAGACTGTGATTTCCATTCCCACTTAATATGTTTAACATTCTTTATTTTATTTAATTCGATGTCGATTGATCAGTCCATTAGATCATAAATTTATAATATCGCTTATTCGACTTTGAATAGATGAATTTAAAAATAAGTAATTTATAAAACTATTTTAATATATTTTTAACGCTAATATATTATTAAAACCGGTGACAAAATCAAAGTGAAGCTGCATAATAAAAAGCGTTTTATTAGTTTCATGGATTCGAAGAGATCGATTAAAATCCGTTAAAGAGTAAATAATCTAACGGAAAAATAAAAATCCATACGTCAATATTAGTTACCTTCATCGGCCGAAATATAAAAAAAAAGGAACGGCTTAAAATGAAGTAATTATCCAAGTAATAAATTTTCGAATAGCGAAACAATTTAAATTTCGTCAATGCCTTGGACCACGTAGTTTCTCATTAAAAAAAAATAAAGAAAAAAGGAGAAAAAAGACGAATAAGAGCGAAAAGAAAATAACAAAAATAGCCATACAACTAACTACCTTCCGTTCAGATCGCGATTAGCTGGAATCGATAATTTTTTATCCACTCGGTGGAGACCCGATCGAACGCGCACGCGCAGCATGGAGGAGCTGCTGACCAATACACGTAGATCGCGTCGAGCGCCTATTAACATTAGAACCCGTTCTTTCGTTTCTCTCATTTTGATTTTTTGTGGATGTCCCTCCGTACGAAATCATCGCGGCAATTCCGAGGCGAAGAAACGTGGGAGCACAACATCAGCAGCCGTTGCTCTCCGATCTTCTCTTCGCACGTAATTGCGGTCGAAAATGCGTTTGCCCCTTGCATCGAGGTTTTATTTTGCAAGGTAAAGAAGAAAAAAATCGGTTCGCACAAATAAAATAATTTGCTTGTTTGCTTTTCTTTGTCATATTTCCACTGCGGGCGCAACGTTGATCCGAATTATTCCGGCTTTCTTCAGAAATCATGAATATTAATGAACAATTTTTCTCGGTGATATATATTATGACATATATTACGTGTTTTTGATTCTCGATCAAATTTCAAAATGAAAATAAAATTAAGTTTTCGGTGACAAAATTATATTTGGGTAGCAGTTAAATTTAATATTCATAAAATTATATACTTGCATTGAAAAAATTGCAGTTAAAATTTACAAACGTCATCGAGATTAATGGTTTCATTTTTTTAAAACTATATATCATCTAATATGAATCGGTTAAGGATTATAAATAATATAGCCGAGAATTTTATTTCCATTTTATAAATCGGCGATATCGTACTTTCTTTAAATAAAAATATATCGGTATTGTTGTAAGGTTGAATTTCATTTTTATTATTTAAAATATTGCTCTAAAGATTTATACAAATTTTCTTCGATTATAAAGATTATTTACGAATCGTCGGATCCATATATTTTTAAAAATACAAAAATTGCGAATGCAAATAAATGTAAAAATTAGTTAACATCGATAATTATTACATTTTCTGTTTTCGTGACATAAAAATACATCTTTCAATTTTAATTGAAAAAATATTTATAATCGATCGAGAGACCTTTGGTAGAAAGTACGTAAAAATAAGTATGCAAATCTTACTTGATCTTGGTTCGTTACGTGTAAATACATTAATTTGAACTTTAGACTAACGTCTTTGTAATCTTCGTTCTTGTTTGCTCATTATAAGATACGAACAGTTGACAGTCAGATACGAGGCTACTAATATTTATTATATTTATATAGACACTTTTTAAATCGAATAATTCTGGAAATTTTTATAAATTATAAGTGTTTCAATTTAAGCAATCGTAAATCTAGTTACTCCGTGTACAAGAATATATTTCATCTTTGTTCGTAATCCTTCAAATTGTAATTATTGAAGAGGCATTTTTAAATAGACGAATAAAATAAATTAGGTAATAACGTAGGAAATCGTATTGGAACACACTTTAAATATTCCGATGAAGAAAAAATAAGTCCGAAAAGTCGGGAAAAATTTCTTAAAATCTACGAAAAAAACATCGACTCGGTGAATGAATAAATAATAACGCAGTCGAGTTCGCCCGAGTAATCGTCTTTGGTAAAAAATCAATCCGCATCCCCGTAACATCGTCTCGCGAAAAGCGCGAAACACGCTGAAGAGACAAAAAGACAAAGAAAAAAAGCTCGGAGCAACGATTCGCAATATACTAATCGCTCGGATCGACTCCCATCCATCCTCAATTGTTCGCAACGTCCTGTCCCTCCCCACACATGGCGAATGATAAAGAGCGGTGCGTTCGCCGTCGTGGAGCCGCCCACGTTATCTTAGCGTTGAGCGGCGCCGCTGATCCGCCGGTCCGATTTATTAATACCGGCGGCGAAAGCTTCGCGAATCGGCGGCGGCGGTGGCGGCGGCGGTGGCGGCCCGTTGAGCTCAGCGGTGGCGCATGATCTATGGTCCGAGTGAGATGTTCTGAGGGGCTATTCGTTTCCGATCCGCTGGCCCCCCGTTAAACGGCCGTTTGCCCGATCGGGCCAATCATCCTTGGTCAACGAGCTTTTATAATACGGTGGCAAGTGAGCGCTAAGGTCCGAACCGGATCCCCGTATTTTTAAAGGTTGCTCGGGGAAGGAGATCTGCGGTGGATCCCTTGTTTTTTGGCGCTCCGAGTGCTTGTAATTTTTTTTCCCCTTGGGATTGCGTTATTAATTGTAAGCGCGTACAGTAGTATCTTTTGCAATACGGTAGTATCTATCCGCGAGAAAAAAATACAATGACGATGAATCGATGCTGGATTCGCTCGCCGATGTCTACGGGTTGTGATTCAATACGGATATAATACTTATTTGAAGAACTTGGTCTAAACAATTTCTATAGAGACCAGAACTTTGATTCTAGGTTTTTTTTAACTTGTCCTGCCGATCCTTACATTTAATTTTATTCATATTTTCGTGACCGTGTTTCGATCTTCCAATTTCGGTGATCGAGAGTCAATTTTAAATTGTCGGTACTTTTATAAACTTAATTCTGAAAATATTTTTATTTTTTTTAAAAATAACTGAATATTTATGGTGTACAATGAAAAGTATTGTTCGCTTTTGTTAATTATAATCTGAATATCAAAATTAATTTTTATAATACAACGAGTCCGTTCAGTTTACTCCTTTAATATGAAACGTTTAGCAAAGCAGCTTAATATTTTAAATATTAATAAATATTCATTTTCAGAGTAAATTACGTTAAACCTATATTTCTTTTGTCTTTTCAGCGCAATTTAACTGTGTTTCGCTTGAATAATGTAATTAAATCTTATATCGCATCTTATTAATTTATTTGCTATTGATATTAATAATTTTGAGGAACTATTTATAGTAAACAACCATATTAATCTTTCGATGAAGTAATAATTAAACGTAACTATTATTTATTAAGTGTACGTATGTATTTTCTTTATTATTAGTTTAATTATAATGAATGACTAGTAAATTAAATATTAGTAAGAACAATAATTGATCTTTTAATAAAATGCTCTCTCAAAAACTGCAATATCACGAAAAGGACATTACGTATATAAACTACAAGAATTAATTTCATACAATGTCTGATGCTAAATGTAAATGTGTCAATTGTTATGATAAATATAAAGTAATTGAATCATTAGTGTGTCAAGTATGTCCACAAAGTATGTTGTCACTCGTTATAACTGTACGTCAAGATCAGTCTTTAGCTAATGATACTTAAGTAAATAATATACTAAAGTTGTTGGGTTTAATTCTATTATTTATAACGTAGAGGATATAATCATAAAATACTTTTAAATTCACTTAATTTTTCTAGTTTTATTTATATTTTAACGAATATCTATGTTAATTCGACAAAGATCGAATTACTTCTCCAAAATGTTTGAGATATAGAAACTTTTCAACCTTAAGTTAATAGCGAGAAAACGAATTACAAGTAATACGTAAACTTAATATTTCTCGGAAATATTATTCACAATAAAAATGACGAATAATTTGTAATACTCAAATTTTATCGATAAATGCAAGTATAACGGTGTTTTTATGATAAAAAAATGTACTTTTCTACTTTAAAGAACTTTTTTATTTTATAAATTAATAAAATTATTAAGAAATATTTATTTAATAATTAAATTTAATAACGATATCAATATTTTATTCATTCCTCTGAAATTGTTGTCTAATTAAAAAAATAAAAAATAGAAATTTATCAGCTTTAAGAATTTCTTTAAATTATACAATTGTTACCATTATTAAACCGTTTAAATTACATCGTTGTATCCCTGCATTTTATCGATCGATCTAATGTAATATCGGAATATCTAATTAATTTTAGTAAAATGTTTGTACGAAAATGAAATATAAAAAAGTACCATAGAAGAATATATTTTAGTTTAACAACAACGGAATAAGAAAAATACGAGTTATGTCGAAACACGTTTAGTTTATGTTTGTACTATGATTTGAAAAAGTTGCGTATTTGGAACCAATATTATATTAGACCTACCAGATCGAATTTTAATTTTAGATTTATAATTATTGCTCGAGAGAAGCCATAAAAACAACTTTTTAAGTATATCTAAAGAACGTAACTCGTAATAATAAAAGGAAAGAAAAAAAAATAAGAAAAAAAGCATAAGTTAACAAATCTGCATACTAATCATGTATTGGCACAAGTTTTCGAGCGTTCGGAGTAATATTTGCAATACAGGAGGGTCGATTAAAAAGAAAACAAGTACAGTATCAACGAGTACACATATTGGTTTCGTGAAAGAATTCGCGGCTCGCCCCCCATCGGGACGTATATCTCGTGCGCGCTGAATCCATTTTTCCCCCAGTACGAAGTCCACACGATCCACTAAATCACCGTGTGGGCTAGCCAAAGATAGAGAGAGAGAGAGGCAAACGTTCGCTGCTGGATCCACAGCGGGCGTCGCGTCTCGTGAGTTCGTTGTGCCGCCGTTACATATGTTGGAATACAAAGTGGCGGGGGCGAGTGCCTTTTGTAAGGTATCTGTAAAGTCGCTGTCGGCTCCCGCAGTCGTCGCCTTTTCATCGACGATCGCGTCCGACGACGTAAATATTTGGCCCTCGGAGTCATCCGATGCACGCGCGAAGAATCCCGACTAATTACTGCTTTGCATTCGTATAGCTTCGGAAGAATTGATCCGTTTTATAGACCGACGAGTAGTGCACTTTTTTCGGTTACTCCTACTCGCTTTTGCCGAACCCTTGGGTACGTCCACGTTATAATTCCCTGCTTGAGAATAAGCTTAGGGGGAATTACGTCGCTTGCCAATTATATTGGATCCAAGTCAGAGATAAACTTGCCGAGTTTGCGGAATTTTCGAAATTTTATCGAAGATACCATTTATCGATTTTAATGAAAACTTTTTCTCGATGTAGATGCGAATACCTTATTTTATTTTAGACCGAGAGAATAAATCTTGGGATAGATATTGAAAAATTACATTTACCTGTTTGGTGACAAAGTGGTCGTAAAGAATTTCTATAAAAAATTTAAAATGCACGTACGTGTAGTAAATAAATTCCCGTATAATATTATTTCAGAAACAATGTTTTTACCCTCTTGGTTTTCTTTGGATATTTTCTTTGTTAAAATAAAATATATACCTTTTGTATCAAACGATCAACAAAATTATATATTTGTTATTTTTTATAATATAAATAAAAATTATTAATTTATTTAAAAAAAGACAAAAAATTATGTATCGAATTAAAGGTATAATTTTTGTATAATTAGAGTAGTTTTCACGAGAATATTTTAACAGATGTACGAATTCATATAAAAATTGCTTCGTAATCGCGATAAAACATTTATTATACATTTTAATTTATACATGTATGTCTTAAAATAATCATAAATTTCATCAATATAAATCGAAACTTAGAAATTTAACGATAAGTTTTTTCCAAGTCGCTTAATTTTGGTGAATTTTGCCGCGTTAATTATAAATGTAATTAAAGTTTGTGCATCAGATTCACTTAAACGCTGTAAAAATTGGCTATCGAGATGTCAAAGCATTAATATTTTAGAGTTTCCACACGATTCTAATCCTGGTTTTAGGACGTCGCTGCACGTGGGCTCGACCTTTCGAAGACAGATATTGTCGTCCAATACACGGCGCCGACGTCGCTTCGGGATTACGTGCACAGGATCGGCCGGACCGCTCGAGCTGGATCATCGGGTACGGCGATCGTGTTCCTGACACCCCCCGAGGTGGAATTCGTAAGGATGCTCGAGGCCCGCAGAATACGCATCAAGCAGGACGACATGGACGACATCCTTGGAGGCTTAATGAATCCGCTTTCACCCCAGAATTCCGTGCGCGAAGCTGCGATCGCGTTGCAAGACGACTTTGAGAATTTGATTCTGGAAAACAAGAAGCTGTATAATATGGCGTGTAAAGGTTAGTTTTGCTTTTATATATTAGAGACTTGTAGAATAGTGTGTGCGCCTGTGTGCGTCGAAACAAGAATTATAGTTCAATACGATTTTTAATAATGCTTGGATCAATACATTATTAATAAGAATAAGTATACGGATTTGTATCTTATTGAAAAATGGTTTTTAATAAGATATTCAGCTTGATATTCACTGTATCGTTGATTCTAAAATACAAAACTTTTAAAATTTAAGGGTAGAGAAATACTCGAAGCGTTACGTCTGTGATTTGGAATTTAAAAATACAAAAGATACGATATATTTAAAATATAACGATATTAGCTGTTATTAAACGTTTAAAGAAGTTTTAAGACATCGATTTTAAGCTTTGTA
Organism: Dolichoris vasculosae; assembly: GCA_018907195.1. Classification (NCBI taxonomy): domain Eukaryota; kingdom Metazoa; phylum Arthropoda; class Insecta; order Hymenoptera; family Agaonidae; genus Dolichoris; species Dolichoris vasculosae. Next base: position 2,142,994 of record JACCHY010000004.1, on the reverse strand, counting down.
TTTAATTTTATGTAAATTAAATAATAATAGAGATACGTTATTGAATATTGTTAAATTGAATGTTGTTTTTTTTTATATAATCAAATAAATGATATAAGAATATTTAAGCGATTAAGAAAATATTCTAAAATATAATGTGACAATATTACGTAAGCAGTAACGATAATTATTTATAAATGATTGTGCAACTTCTGGAGTATTTCCGATATATTCAACTATCATTTTATACGCAATATAAAATTACAAGAGATCACATTGGATGATTATCCAAGAATATTTTTATTGTTTTTAACGTATTTATTATTATTACTTATGTACAACGTCAAACATTAAATTAATTTAAAAATAAAGATTATGCATGATAAAACGATCGTTGAATTAAAATTTAGTTGATACAAGTACACAGTTTTGGTTTATAAATAATAGTTTTGGTTAAATAACACTAAATTTAGTTTTCTAATCCAATATATAATATAATCTAATAAACAAATATTCTTAGTCAATGAAATGTCGATTTAATCCAATATTTTCTTTTCTTCTTCTTTATTTTAAAGTTACCAACAGTGTTCATAGTCATAAATACGTTAACGAAGAGTAACGAAAAGCGATTAGAGCTTCAATTTATTTCAAATTAGAAACAATCAAACGTAAACGAGTTATGTTTAACGAAGGGAAATTTCCCCGTCCATGTCTCGTCCTACACAAGTCGTCTTCCGTAAAGATTAAGCCAATCCATGCAATCGCGCGCGTCCTCCCCTAACATGACAATACACATAAAGTTATCCCGATCCGTACATTCAAAATTATGTGTTGAGTTCGTCCTTCCCTTTTCTCCCTTGAGTACTCAATATAAATAGGCCTTAGGCGGGGTCGGATGATGATCTTATTTACCATGCTAAGGTTACTCTATTAGCTTTATTATAGGGAAAAATTTATTTTGCACGATGATAAATCCATTACGATTCGCCTTGGCTTTCGATGTAAAGTGTACGAAGATGTATCCACCCCTTGTTTGCCTATGAAAGGAACTACAGACCATATTCCAACCTTTAAACTAACCCAAGGATGGAATACATTTTTTCAGGCATTTTTGTTAGCGGTTTTGAAAAAACTTTTAGATTAAGGAAAATTCTCTTTTGAATAAAATAACGTTGATAAAGGTTCGTTGATACGCAGCCGTTTTTTTTTTTAAATAAAATCGTTAAATATAAATTATTTATAAATATTTATTTAACCTTTTTGCACAATGTTGTCAAGATTATTTAAAATTATGTAGCGACAAAGTTTTTCTTTCCGGTACAGTTATATAAAATTATTCGTTGATTCGTATGATTACTCGTAAAGTAAGATTCGTTGGAATAGTTTAAAATATTTTTACTTATAAATGTAATTTTAAACTTATTATTATTTGCGTAATTGGTTCAATTATCCAGTTTTTGTATAATTTATAAGCTTTACGTACTTTGTGGCAACAAATAATTAAAATCATGACTATCAGGATTTTGTTCATTATCATAATGCGAGAGCCAACTAAGTTTATATATTAAACAAATATTCAAAATCTGACGATAATATAGTATAACCACTGTATATATTATTTCAATCGCATGAAATAAATAACGAGCTGAAATTATGAAGATCATTGCATGAATAATAAAATATTATCCCACAATATCGTAGAATTCAAATTATTTTACTCTTCAAAATAAGATTATCCTCGAAGCTATGGAGAGTTATTTAGAGTACGGTAGCGTTACATTATCCGTTCCGATAAACTATATACATTTATTTCACAACTAATAACGTTGATGGAAATAAAAATCCATTCTTCAAAGAAGAATTTGTGAAATAAAAATACAATCGACTATTTTATGGATAGGATCGTTACGTAAACACACGAATAAATTTTCACAAAATTTAAGTAGATCGTAAGCCTTCGTTATCGTGAAGTTTTAGCGAATACGTAGAGCACGATATCGGCGAGAAATAATGAATGAGCTGTATCGAATCGATAGAAGTGAAATCAATCGAAGTGCATCATTTAAATCGGATTGCGCGCGATTCGCTCGTAAAGTATCGAGCAAAAGAAATGAAAAGAAGGGAACGGCAGCAATGGCCTCGCGCAGTCCATAAATCTTCCTAAAAGGTTTTGTAGAGCGGTTGAAATGGTTGTTTCGATCGTCGTCACAGTTGCCAAGCGCTCGGCTTTACACGAAGGTTAGCCACGCTTTTTAGCCGAGCGTTATAGGCGATCGGCAAATTTGACTGACGCTACACAGCTAACCACTTGACCGTTTCTCTCGCACGAACCGCTTGATTGATTGAATAATTGTCTGGAAAAGAGAGATAGAAAAGAAAGAAAGAGAGAGAATTAGCTTGGATTTTCGCTTCTGTGAAAAATCGGTGGTTTAATTTATCAAGTTCGTTGTTTGTGATCGATAGTGGCTTTCATATATTATTTACCAAAGGCATATACCGAGTTCTTTTGCTTTTCTAACATTTGTGTACTATGGGTACATCTTTTCTTTCATTTTGCCGATTTATTTTGTGCTTCGTGCAACGTAATTATAACGATCGACGATGCGATAAATACACGCGTATTAATCGCTCGTGTTCACGACGGTTAATATTTGGCATTTAATTGTATAAATAACATTTTTCAGAAATTCATAACTCAACGAATTAAAATAAAGTGTATTCATTTTGATACGACTCGAATCGGTTAGAGAATAAAATGTTTTCAGTCGTATATCAAAATTATTTCGATGTTATCGTTTAAAATTTTTTTTCTACGAACGGAGTTTTAAAATACAGTTGTTATAAAGTCATCGATTTAAAGCATCGAATGGATAAATACATAATTCAGTGATACGTTCGTTAACGAGACGAAAAAACTTGGACAACGGAACACGTATCGAAAGTTAGCGATCTTTAACTCGGAATAAAAAGTTGCCGCTACCAAAACGAAATCGATAGATTGGAGTACGATTGAAAATTTTAGTTTGGAGAGCACATAAGTAAAAATATATAAAAAAATTTACGCAATTAAACTAAAATTCGAGGCAACGTTATCTAAAAAAAATCTGAAAGATCGTCTCGAATAACCGAATGATATTCCGTTTTAACGTGCTGACGCCTGCGTAAGCGATCGTCATCTAGTAAATTTTTATAGCGTATTACGCCCTCGCATCCATTCCTCTCTTTCTCTCTCGCCTTCTTCGTACTTTAATTTCCTACGAGCAGCGCACCGACGATAATTCCATTCGACTGCGGCGTTGGTTCGCTCGCTCGACACCCGTGACGCCATTATCCCCCCAGGGATCCGACTCTCTCTCTCCCTCTCTCTCCCTCTCTCTCCCTCTCTCTCTCTCTCGCTCGAAACACGTAACACGCGCGCAAAATCGTACATAAGTGCATACCGCGAAGCCTTGAAATTTATTTAATTCTTGTGGTCGAGGCGCGAGAGAACCAAGTATCGAGAAGAAGTGGAAACCTCGTTAATTCGTAACATTATCACCCCGATAGCGTTGAACAACTCGCTCACCTACCCTCTCTCTTTCTCTCTATCTATCCATCTAGATAGATAACGACTGTTTGTAACAACCCTCGCTTTGTCGCGCGTTACTCCCTCTTCGTGTTTGTGGCTGCACGAGATTTATCCGTCCAGTCTGGGCTCGGAAGAAGACACAAGGCGGGACCAGTGGATATCGTTCAACGGTAGAAACGGCGATGCAACCCCCGTCGAGTTCTGTCGAGTCCTGTCGAGCCTCGTCGACTCCAATACCCACCCTTACGGGTTGATATTCGCGTGAGTTTCCACGGCCTTTGGATCGCTGAGCCGAATGATTAAAACGCGTCGATGATTCGTTAATTTATTTGCGTTTGCTTTGCGAGAGATTTTGGTGTTTTTCGCGTAACGCTCGGAGGAAGGAGGAAGCTTCGCTCGTTCGGTAATGAATATTAAATGTGCCGGTTGCTCGTTTTCACCCGCTCGATGTTTCTTGTACGGGGTTCGGAAATTCAACGCTGTATACGTTTTATTTTTCGAATACGAGCTACCAAAAGTGTTTCCAAGACTCGATTACATTTTCGTTTGGTTTTTGTTTCGATATCAATATTTTTTCAAGATACGTTTCCAAAGTATAGTCAAACTTTTCGTGTAAAAATAGCGCAAACGTATTCAACGGGCAATTTAAATTTGAAAAATCTAAATCGTCAAATTTGTTTCGCTTCTATAAACTTTGTTGATATCGATGCGTCACGCGTTACGCGCCGAATACGTTATCGCACCGGAAACGAAAAGATAAACAACGTTAAAAAATGTATCCTTTGAACTTTTTATTATCTATCAACGTTTCGGGTAAGAACCAAACTTGTAAATTGTATTTTAAAAAATGTGCGCGTTTAAAATGAAATTTAGCAGCAATTTGATACAAGGTTCGCGGCACGAGCGAAACGAACCTTATTAAGTTTCCGTGCTCGCTTGCAAATACGCATATAATGAGCGGAGTAAAACTTGGAGGTTGGCATTATCTAAAATTTGCTTAGCGTTTAAGTGGCCGTAAGTCGTGTGTTCGAGCCTTGCCAAGTGGGACGCGGGAAGCATTCGCAAGTGTTTCCTGCTTAGGATTTTCCTCGCGTACGAGGCCACGAATAACGAAAGCTCGCGGAGCCTTTGCGCGAAGAAACAACTCGAGTGAACGCGTCCCGTAGTTATCGAGACTGCAGTTCGCGTCGTCCGCGGGGGTGAAAGCCAAAGGGAACGCGGTCGCCCGACAACAACGCAATCCAGTTGCTGAATGTAGCCGTGGCTAAAACCACTTACGCTTTGTGGCGAAAGACTGTTAACAATGCGATACAGGATACAAATACAATAAGACGCAGTTACATCACTTAGGAACAATGCGCGCCGCCCCTTTTATACATCTTCGTGAACGAGGTCCGGCGAGAGAAAGAAAGAAGGAAAGAAAGAAAGAAAGGAAGGAGGAAAAACAGAGAGAGAGAGTCTTTTCATCCAGATTTATGTGCTAAATGGAGAAAAACATTTCTCCCTTTTATTCGCGGCGGATTTGTGCGAGTGCGTACACCGCTCGAGACGACTCGCCCCGAATTTGTGTGAGTGTGGGTGCGTGTGCGGAGTTTTCTTTACGGTGTACGGTTGCGGGATCGAGCTTTTCTTCGAGCAGAGCGCCGGAAATGCGTGAAGTAACTTAACGGAAGTCGGGATCTGAAAGCCTTGCTCGCTCTATATCTATATATCGAATGCTCGCACGTAACCCCTTTGAAATTTCACTTTTCTCTCTTGGATTTTTGCTCATTTCCGATCAAAGACAGTTTTTGTTCGATTAAGCTGAGACTCTGATTCCTTTTCGATATCGATTTCTTTTCAGTATAGATTTTATTTTGCAAGTATTCGAAAAGAATTTAAAAAGAATTATTTTCAAAATTATTTTTATAAGTGAAACTCGAAGCGTAATAAATTATACAACGATTATTTTACTTGATATTTATTAATTCGATGAAAAATCATACGTGTATCGTAATTTTGCAATAATAATTTTACATTATTTTATACATTTATAATTTTAACCGGTCAAATCAAAGTTTACGTACATAAATATAATCATATTCTTTTACTTTTCGAGGTTTTTCTTTTATACGTGCATTAGAATTATACATAAAAAATAATAAGGAATAAAGTGATTACGATTAAAGTTTTTGTATTTCAAAAATATCTTTAATGTTTTATATTAACATTAAATTACGTTGATTTTTTTTCATTTTAAATTCAAATATTGAAAAAATTATGTTTAAAGTTAGTCAAGCTTAAACATCTGTATTTTTTATTTTAAATGATGAGAACTTTATATTTGTCAAATTAAATAGCTCGTTATAATTTCAATTGTGATATCTTATTATAAATAATATAAGTAAACTTTATACAACATTATAAATAAAATACGAGCTGATAAGAAAAATTCCAAACCTTTAAAACTTTCATCTCGAACAAATTATATTTATTTCGTACTAATTTATCACGGCCTAATTTAAAAATGATAATAATAAAAATTTTATTATTACATCGTGTAATAAAAAAATTTTTGTCGTTGCTTATCGAATTACGATTATAATTTACGATATAGAAATACTAATTTTTCTTACGTTTTAAGTTAATATTAATTATGAACAATATAAGCGTAGAGAATAATCAAAGAATAGAAAAAAGCGCATTCACACGGGTTAGCCAAGCGGCACAAAAAGGGAGGAAAAGAATCCAATAATGAGAAAGATGACTCAACACCGTTGCGCACTCGTCGCAGGATCATAATCCCACAAGAGCCCTCGACCTTCCGTAAACACTCGACCCGAGTATTCCGTAGACGCGTAACGCGCTTTTGCGCCTCGTACTCACCTCACCGGGTGAGTATTGTGAAGACGGAAACTCGTCGGCTGCGAGGGAGAGAAACGAACGCGGTCCCACCCCTCCTCAATCCGGACTTTCTCAGGCCGTGGCCGTTGCTCCCTGTGACTATTAGCTCCGGAGGTAGCAGCACTTGACTCCACCGTGGTTAATGTCTCCTCGCGTTGTTGGTACATCGACGGGGTGTGTGCGGTGAACTTTCTGGGAGCTGCGCGATAAATGCGCGGGCGCCTTTTGCGTGTAGAAGCCGCGTGGCACGTGTCAATGAATGAATTCGAGGCTCATGGGAGGAGAGTTTAGCTCGGCGGTTGTTGTCGCCTCGGTTCTACGGATCATGGACCATAGGCGTATCTTGTTGATCGCATAACGTATGCTACGAAAACTAATGTTCTTGTATTACTGTTCGTTCGAGCGAATAACGACTGGACGTGAGAGTTTATATTTGAGAGATCCTTTTCGATCTTTTCTCTCTCTCTCTCTCTCTCTCTCTCTCTCTCTCTCTCTCTCTAACGTTACACTAAATTATGGATAGAACGATTTTGCATTTATTATTAGAATTATAAGATAATAGCCACCGAATTAGACTTACGCGCTTTATAGTCCTACTTATTTACAATGATGTGCAAATATTAAACGAACATCACTGATATCTGAATTCTTGTTCAAGAATTTAGGATGCATTTTAATGTTATAATATATTAAATTTAATGTTCTTTTATTACTTGGCCTATCGATGGTTCATATATTAATATTTCATCTGGGCAATTTATTTTTAATATAAAACGCGCGTTATACTTTTTTTGTAAGTTTTATTTATTCGTATTGCGATTTTTGAGTTTCAATTTATAATCCTTATAATATTATTCTATTTTGATAAGTATAAGTTTTCTTATTATTTATTTATCGTCTTTAAGTTTTAAACTTTGTAACTTAAGGAACGTTATCGATGATATTCGTTAAATTTCTTTTATTTTTCATCACCTTAATTTAACCTTGTTTGAAATATTTTCCTTCGTATTATATTTACGATAATTGATCTGATTCTTAATCGTTATACAAGATTTAATGCTGCAGATGTAAATAAAATTCAAGGCGTTATTATTATTCTTTTAAGTTTTAATTATTTAACTTATTTGCATGTTATTGTAAATTATATTAACAATCTTCATGATTTAATCTGAATAAAAATAAGTCTCAATATACATTAGGTAGAAGTATGTAACAAATAAAAAAGAATAAGATACATCAATAGTTGTTAAAATTTATGTGTTTGTATCGTATGTCTTGGATAATTTACAACATTTTAAATTTTGTAAATAAATATTATCATTTTGTTAGTAATTCATTTTGTTACTAAGAAATTAACCTTTCGAGAATTGTGATTCTTTACCTTATCAGTTAATGTACTTATTTAATGTTATATTCGTAAGTATCGAGTTCAATATTAACAGACACTAATATACGCCACTATTAGGATGTCTATATTTTATACGATTATTTAAATTATGAGCGCAAGTTTTATTAAAAAAATATACTTCACAATGAAAATCCTGGCTGTCATTTATTTAATATAGAATAAATACTATAATAAATAAAATATAAAATACTCTAATTGAAAAATAAAAATTTTTTTAATTGTTTGCACTTAATAACGAGTAATACAATCAAACTAGTGAACTCGATGTGTATTTCGAAGTATTTCACTTTACAAGAATTGCCGACATCGATTCAAATTTTGCTTGAGTTTGCTATGATTCGCTACTAACTTGTTTACTACTATTGCTGGATTAATTAATTTTATGAATTTCATTTTAATACTATTATGTTCTCTTCGAATAATTTAATAGTTTATTTTACTAGTAATTAACTGGCATTTTACTAGATTTTATATCATTTCTATTAGGCTTAATATACATATAATAAATTTTTCAATTTATCATAAATATTATTTTATATATTTGTATCATTCATTAATTTTATTATTATATTGTTGATATAAAAAAATTTTTCCTAAACTTCATGTTTAATTGCTGTATAATTTTCCTTTTGATTTTTGATATTTAATTTTTCTGTTCCTTAGGTTTTCGTTTGTCAGATTATGAATTGTAATTTTCAGATTCTATAAAGTAATTGTGAGAATCACAGAAATGTTTAAATATTCTTATAGACTGTTTACATTTGTAAATTTATCTGTTTGAAAGATATAATAGTAGTAAAGCGGTAAGTCTGAATAACACACATTACGTTTATTTATTATTGCTGATATCATGTAAATAATTATTGACCTTTTAAATCATTAAATTCCTTGTCTTTTTCGATTACTAAAATTATATAACATTATTTACATGGCCCATGTTAAGAATATATTTAATAAATGTTTTAATCGACAGTTGAATACATAGATATTTTGAATATTTAATATAAATGTAAAGAAATAAAAATTCATTATTTAAAAAAGTAATTTATCTTTCTTAAATTGTTAGTAAATCTACTACTAAGTCATTTAATAAAAGCTAAATATATTTAAAGACTATTAACTTGAATTTTAACTTTCCTATTATGGATAAGTGTAATTAGGAGTATTAAAAAAGCAATAATGGTAACAGATAACTACTATATTTATGAATTTCAAATTTGAATTAATAATTATGAGAAATATTATCACTTAATGAGTTGTTTTATTTTACAGTACATGTAAAATTATATATAATTAAATTTAATAGAATATTATTTTTAAAAAATTACACGTGCACAATTCATTGTTACGATATCCCAAAATTACATAATAAGTATTTACGTATTTTACGAGCAGAGGTGAGAGCGCAAGTGCAAATTTATCTGAGAGAAATACGATATCACTTTTTGAACCTTCAATAAACGGATCATTAAGTTTAATTATAAAATTGAAATAACTATAAAATGGTTGAATCCTTATATAAATCGTAAAGCAACGTGTACGAGTGTTTGTGGATTGTCATATGTTATCGTAATAAAAAAATGGACTTTAATATATTTATGTTGTCACTCTTTAAATAAATTTCTGTATAGCATAAAATATTAAGTTAATCTAAAATATACTATGGCATTATCATTGTATTTATTATGATATTAACGTTTATTATACTTTATCATAATATTCAGTTCTTTACAGTTTAAAATATATTGGATGTTAAAAAATATTTAGTAAACATTGTAATTTATATTTATAACTGTGTACCGATTAATGAGTCAAAAACTACAGAATTCTCGAAACTTCTAGAATTGTATTATTCTATTGCTAAATTATTGGAAGAATCAAAGTAACTGCTAAAAAAGTGATCCGTAAAATATTTATTCATAATATTATAATTAATTATTTACAACGGATGTATCAACTATAAATTTCAAACGATTATAAGAAACATTGTACAATCGCTAAGCAATATTATTATTCGTTACAAAGCTCTTGTTTAAAATTTTCATTAGCTAAATTAATAAACTACATGCATATGACAAACGTAACATGCGTACGACACATACAATTTACTAATTATAGATGTATATGTATTATATTTTTCAGCCTACACATCCTGGGTTCGTTTTTATTCGAGCTATCCGCGTGAAATGCGCGAAGTTTTTAATCGCAAAAATCTTCACTTGGGTCATTACGCGAAGAGTTTTGCATTGAGGGATCCACCGCAAAAAATCGGTAGCTCTGGAAGGTTCATTCGAGAGAAGGAGGAGGCCCAACAGTCCCGACCCAAACACCAGAATAGATTGTCCAATCAGCGGTGAGACTCAATTTCTTTTATTCAATGTTTTATGCTCTCTCGTTTACAGCAAAGTAACTATAAATATCGAATTAATTAAGAGGTCTTTGATAAAAGGATCGATGAAGTGTATTCGTACGGTATACAATACTTAAACATCTTTCCATTTAAATATTATTTATAATCTAAAAAGATTATTAAATGTTAATTCATTAAATGTTTAATTCGAAAATAACTTGGAGGCATTTTCCATGATATAAAATCTAAAAACATCATTCATCATCGATAAAAATATTTTTACAGATTAAAAAATAGAAAAATTAATTTAACGCAACATTTTATATTGAAAATTATTTGGGAAATTGGATTCGTTATTCTAATAAAAAACGTATTTTTTATAAGAATAATACCGATTTAATTGCTATGAATTTTTTATAATTTCACGACTAATTTACTAATTTATAAATAATTTTAAATGAAGTGGATAAAATCTGTCGACCTAAGGATACAATAAAGACTAAAAATTTAAAATGTAGCTTAGTTAATTTAAAAAAATGAAAATAATTTGAGACAACGACTTCCGAATATCATTATGTCATTACGAAAATAAAACAAAAACGAATGAAATAATCGAAAAAATTGTTTTTAATTCCACATAGTATAAATGTATGAAAAATGAGCTCTAAGCTGATTAGGATCAGCTTTGTTACTGTTTTTCGGAGTAATTACGTAAGCATATGTACACGTACACAAGAACAGAATATGTTTATTATACAGTACTTCGAGAGTAAAATTGAATCATCGTTGGGTTAAATAAAGCGATCTGTACACAAGCGATTCGTATAGTAAATTAGTAACTCGGTTCATAATTAATAGAATCCAATGATATTCAGATAATCGTAATAAAAATGAATTATTACCATTCTAAGGTATATTTAAATAATACTCTGATAACGATGTTAATAAAAACTGCAGATTAGTGTTTGGAGCTTCGAAATACCGAATACGTTTTACGAAATCGATTCGTCAAAAATGTAATTAAATATAAAATATAGCGTTTAGAAAAATGGAACACCTGCGTTTCTGGAAATTCGCTTAAAACATAATTAAAAGGAAACAGTTTAAAGATTGTTCCACATCGTACAAACGAGCTTTAAAATAACCCGCGTATTAACGAAATTATCGTTATGTACCGAGAGTCGAAGGCAGCGTAAAAAAAAAAGCCAGCAGAAAGAGCGCACGAAATTACCTGAGCAATGTGTGTTTACATAAACTTGTTCACAAATAATTCCGTCAATTAGCAGTCAAAACCGCCTATTGTCACGCACGATGACTCCAGAGCTCGGAGTCCCCGTGTATTACGAAACGGAAAGCCACGTATCGTAACAATAGCGTCCGAGGCTAGCTGCAGGAGAGTAGGAAAAAGAGCAAAAGGAAAAAAGAGCGGTGGCATCACGAGCGAATAAAGCGCGTTTATTCATCGCGCCGCAGATCCGACTATTCGTGGACACGTGTACCTATACATAGTATCGGACCAACGGTGCACCGCGCACCCGACGCTCATTAATGACGGATTCACGCGTGGCTTCACGTGTGCGCGGTAATCACGCGAGAGTATCAGCAGCCCCGTAAATACCGAAAACAGGCGTTGCACGCTTTTCAGACCATTTTTACCTTGTTTTCGTTTACTTTTCTGCTCCGATTCTGGGCCTCTTCGAGCCTTTTCGAGCCTTTTCGAGCCTTTTCGAGCCTTTTCTTGCTTCTGTTTTTTATCGACCCCGTTCCTATTTGTTTTACACAAATTGAAATTGAAATTCGGGACGATTAGGTGACTCGGGTTTTTACTTTCGATTGCATCGTCGATACCGACCGATCGGTTTAAGGTTTATTGAAATTTATCAGATAGCTACACGCTTATATTATTTTTTAAGCACTAGATACGGATAATAGATGTGGAAGCTTTTTCTCGTTTTTTAGACATTTATCGAATGAATTCGTAAGCACTGGAAACGATTTCTCGTTGAAGACCATTTTGTTTTATGAAACTGTAATTCTTACTGTAGCGGTAATTAAAAACAAATTATTCTTTTTTTTGAACGTCCATGTAACGTTTATACATCGTTGGTTAATAAAGGTTAAATCGTCACAATGAAAACTATTCGAAACAAAATATATCAGAAAAATTATACGAAATTACTTTAGCCGAAATAAGAAAATTTTTATAAACTTGACCCATTTTTATTACGATAGCTTTAAATAAATTTGGTTTAATTACAAAATTCAAATTAAATATAATTATTCGGTATTGGTATAGTACTATTTTAATTTGCATGAAAACAAAAAAATATAATCCTTCGTTACATAATCTAATACTTGAAATCAAAATAATGAAAATCACGGCTTCTTAGACAATGAATATCAAAATATGACAACGTAAAATTAGCTACGGCAACAAACACATATGAACGAGAGAATACATTTGTCGCTAACATCAGATGTGGACGTGGAACGACAGTTATGAGATATTTGTACGATCGTCCAAAAATTAAGTTCAGCCTGACAAAGAGAGAGAGAGAGAGTGAAAGAGACAAAAGGGGAATCATAAAAACCGGTATCCGGTTGTCGTTTATTCCCAACAAAACACCAGACGCAAGGGTAGAGCGATTACCAAAATATTAACATAGAACAGGGGAAAAGTCAAATATTGTAAATAAACAAGAGTAATAATTATAATTATAATATAAAATGTGAAGTTAAATGCTGAAATTTGTGAACAGCATATACAAGTGCGCGATAAAATATATCTTTTGTGGACACAGTAATAACGAAAATATAATTAACGCCAAAAGTTCAAAATTATGATTGCATACAATACCGATGTACCAATTTTTAGTTGTTTCACGAAATCAAACAAATTAAACTTTCGATAATTTACCTGTGAATATTGGACGTTAAACGAACAAATATGTAACTATACTTTGTACATTTTTGTATGGGTTATTCAAAAATTTATCAACGTTCTCGTAATTGTCTCTGTGTACATATTATTATCGGATCAATTTTAGTAGCGAGTCGGCGTTTCTCTCGATACATTCGACAATTTCACGATGAATTTTATTATTTACAATGAAATCAAAGCAAACATTCGAACGTTTTGAAGAGTACTCGTTTATAGTTAAAAAATTTATATATAAAAAAACGGGTCTCTGTACAATGACTCGTTTACTCCAAAATGAGCATGACTTTCTTATTGGATAATAGCGACACTATAGCATTTAAGACTTCTCAGCGTTAATTAAATAGCATCTATTCATGAATTATTCAAAGCCACTCACACGGGATATAAAGTACGGAAGCTTTCGCAAGACGAACATCGCGTCTCGCTACGATGAAAATCTCTCGACGCTCGAGCAAACGAACGAAATCCCGTCCCTCGAAAGTGATACAAGACAACAGAAGCGAATCCATAATTCGAGCGCGTACGCGCATATGCGACTCTCGGAGAGCGTAACAGTACCAGACATCCTTCGTCCGCTCGCATGCAGAGGTGGAGCACATAGCGGTACGTACTCGCAAAGTAGTACATCGAAAGCCTCCGTCCATTCGTCATACCGCGACATAACCAACGGACGCGGGACATCGTCGTTCGGGACATACGGACGGTCCTACGGTCCTACGGTCCTACGGTCCTATGGTCCTACCGTCCTCTTACTCACGTGCTCGGTCGCTGACACTCGCGCACACCTTCTCTCTCCCTCCCTTCGGGTTCTCCTCCCTCGGTCCTCCCTCTGTCCTCCCTCTGCTGTCCCTGCCCATTGTTCATAATTACACAATACGGCTATTAAACAGACTGATGCGACCGCCGCTTCCTGCCACACGAGAGGCCAGTCGTCATTTATACGGATATACGCCGACGTCGGTCTCGTGGCGCATGAGCGAATCCGAGGGTGTACCTGTGCTCGGTCCACTGAAATCGTGGCTATGAGAAATCGCTGATTCCTTACGCTTCCTTATATTTTTAACCTGCGTTTTATCCTTCCTTCCGTCGAGGCTCGGTCCTGTAGCGCGGGGGTTTCGGAGGGTGGCTCGAGTCGGGTAGTCGCGAACAACCGCCGATGGTCGGCGGTAGCAATTGAACTGGCCGATCGGGATATCAGATGGGAGAGGTTAATTTGAATTTTTCCATATCGCTGAACTCGTTCCGTCGCCTTTCATGTTGCGCTTTTGCTTTCATGCGGTCGATCGCTTGGATGTTATGCGGAGCGGCAAACTTTTGATGGACAAAAACACTCTCGATTGTCGGTTTAACGAATTTCCAGCTTGAACTTACATTCGGTAAATCATTGTCCGAATTATTCGTACGTTATTACAAAATATCGATTACCGTTCTTTTTAATTCGGTTTAATTCGTCGATTCGTCTCGTTCGGTCGCAATTATTTGAACTTTAACGTACAATTCTATATACGGTACGAGTTTCCGATTGTAATGTTAGTTTTTAAATATCACTAAGTTTTATGAAAGGTTTACAAGATCGATCTTAATATATACGATAGTAAAAAAAATATTTTGCTCTAAAATCGTTAAATCCGATTCATCACTTCCAAGTGTCGTTGTTTTAACTATTTGTTTAAGAATTTGAAAAACATCGTTCGTTTATGACTCGTAAAAAATGAATGGTTCAAAATAATTTTTCTTCTTCGGAAAAATGCGTAAAATTCTCTCGACCGCGTTATAAAACTGAATTAGAATCTATTCGAAGACACTTCACCCGTAACGACTCGATATCAAAAGTAAAGGAGTAAATTGACTCGTAAGTAAATGTCAAAGATGCACCGACTTAAAAAAAGAAAAGAAGAAGGTCGTCACCCCGAAAATCCGAAAATCAGAAAATCAAAAATTGGAAACCCCATTTACTCGCGAATCCCGATTTTGTACTCTGGGGGAATGAGTCGCGTGGGCGTGAGAGTAGTAGGAAGCAGGCGGGATGTGGCGTTGCGTGTGTGCGTGAATAACTTTTAATGGGTGAAAGGCGGGCTGGTGACGCTCCAATGAGTCGAGGGGCCGAGCCGCGCACGATTACCTCCCCAGTCTCACACTCGTTCGCGTATTCGTACCTACCGTCGTTGACTCCGAGCTCGGCAGCTGGACGACGACCGCGCCGATCTGTGCCGGGGTAAGCGTGTGCGTGAGTCGGTGCACGAGCGCGACTAATGGCCACCTATAGACATCCGAGAGATCGGATTTTCAGGCCTGGAAAATGTTATTTATCCTTCCCTTGCGTCCGTTCTGCGTTCGTTCTCTCTCTTCGATTAGAGAAGAAGGCAAAATAAGCTTTCGTCGTTTACCGTTCAGACTTACCGCTTGCAGCTGGTTTTCTATCGACTCGCTTTTCGTCCGCTGCAACTTTTCGCAACTATACGATCGTACGAACCGAAACTTAAAATATAGAATTCGCGATGTTTGATTCGTTTTTCGTTGCTTTCGCGTTTTTTCTTGTTTTTTCTTGTTTTTTCTTGTTTTATACTTCGTTTGATAAATTCGAGGATATATCGTTGATGCGTGCAGCTTTCAGGAATAATTTATAAATTGAAAACTACCTAAATCAAATTACGTATACCGATAAATAGAATTTTTTTAAAATTATTGCTTTTAAAATTTGAACGCTATATATTCGATATTTCAATGCACCGATACACAAGTTATCTTACTTACGTATTACGTAGTAAATTAATTGTAAAAATAATATGATGCATGTTAATTTTTAAAAACGATGTTTACCTATTTAAAGAACAAGAAATTACAAAGTAATAACTATTACAAATACTAATGTATTAGTATTATTAATAACGGTTTGAATCGAATAGAGTGAGAAATCGCTTGTCTACCAACCACGTATAAGCCATTTTTTACTCTAAAGAGTAGGGATAATTTTTGTTCATTTTATCTTATTAAAAAATGTTACCTTTAAATCGAGTAATTATTCTTAGGAATCAACCAAAGTTTTTGTTTTTGCTCTTATTTATAACTACGTAAGTTATGGTATAACTGTTCGAATCATTTTCTATTCTGTAGCATTTGAAAGATAACCATCTTATTAAAGAAAACAACAAACGAGTCGACCAAATTACCATATTGAATACATTTTTTTTTATAGTATTTTCTCAGTAGTGTGTGTAAATAAAGTTCTATCGTATAATCACCAATCATTATAAATTATAAGTAATTTAATTTCTCATAAAATTCAATTTGCATCGGATCTGTTACATCGTATAGTTCACAAATTTTAATATTTTTCATGACCTGTCTCATACGTATGATAAAAAGTGCCTGTCTCATTCTCTCTCGTTCTCTCTCGTTCTCTCTCGTTCTCTCTCATTCTCTCTCGTTCTCTCTCGTTCCTTCTCATTCTCTCTCCTTTGGTTGAGGTTCTCGGCAGGTGGCAGAGTAAAGCAGGTGTGCGTCGATACGTGGGCTGCCAGAATATTTCAAACTCAAGTATAATAATAAAATGAGATAATGTAATCTGTTGTTAAACTAAACCTCGTTTGTTAGGCTAATGATTTATCCTTAGATTGGCTCGTAGAAGGGTGTTGAAAGAAATTTCGATTTTTAGGTATATTCTACGTTACAGTTGAAAAAATGTGCTCGACTATTTTTTAAAAGAGGTTAATAAAATGTCTATTTAATTATTTTACGATATTCAAATAATAAATGTCTTTGTATTAATATTTATTTTTTGTGCAAGTGTAATTATGTACCGAATGCGTATCGTAACTATTTTAAATATTTTATTCAAACACTCGTATAATCGAGTTTTTTTTCTTCAATTCTGACAATATGTGCTCTACTTTATCGTTTACCTATAATTTCACTTTTTTACATTTTTGATATATTTATCTGTAATTATTTTATCAGTATGTATATTGAATTAATACGATAGAACACAAAAGTGTTTCGAATCATCTGCAATTATGTTGCAATAAATATAAGTAATTAGAAAGAACTTGTTAAAATAAAATTGCTGATTAGTACTTACAGTGGTACATAATACCTTAAATCATACCATGTTTCGCGTTATTATCACGGAGCAGTGAACAAGCACTTTTAAAATGGTCGGATATTATTTTTCCAGTATGCGAAGTAAAAATGTATGTAAATGTATTCGATAATTAATATTTTTATCCACCATTTCCTTGTAATTTTTAACATAAAATGAACTTAGAGTTGTAAATTATTTTAACAAATTGCATTTCGTTCAAAACATAACTGAAATTTAAACAATTTCGAATTAGAAAAAATATATTTTAGTAATGATTAACCAATTTATAATTTTTAATTTATCACCATCAAAATTTAATACGGTATCATAAATATTGAAAAAGTTCCGTCGATGGTAGAAAAGTTTTTTATTAATCGAAATTACTTAAAATTGCTCAATATTTCAAAGACATTATACGAACAATCGTATATTTAATTTCTTTTTTATAATATATAATTTCAGTGCGATTCGATTAAATTCAAAAATTTATATTTATTTCCATAAATGCATTCGATCGCTAATTCAAACATAAAGCTATACTTACAATTTTTTAAATTTATGCACTCTGACAAATAATATCACGTTTTGAAGATACCTGCACTATTAGATATACAAAGAAACATCGCCTACGGAATTGTAAACGTTCGATTTTGCGATTCGATGTTGCATCAACGGACATAACTTTGCAATGCGTATCTTTATAATATAATCATCGACGGGCTCTAAGAAATAGAATAATACGAATAACTCGCGGCTACTACGAAGAATTAGTCGAGTTGCGAGCGCATCGTGTATGTAATATGCAGTTCTTCTATATAGAACACGAGAGCAAGAGAAGGATAAAGAGTATGGATGGGAAGGGCAGAAAAAGGAACGGAACGATAGAAAGAAAGGAACTAAGGGATTCGGCACGCCAGTTGGGATCCCTCGCGTGATCTACGCCTGGACTCGAATAATGCGCTCGCGCTTTTTATAAAAAGCGCGTTGGCCCGTGCACGTAGTGTTTTTTGTCAATTTTCCATTAGGCTCTCGAAGAGCCACATGTCGCGCCTCCGCAGGAATTACCGAAAATTGCGGGTTACCTCTAATGTGACAGTTAAGCACCTTAGAGCCGAGGCTTTATTTTTTCATCTTTCACATTTTCGTTTTTTTTTTTTACTTTCAGGCCCGACAGGGTGCCGGAGAAAGGAGTCGCGGCGAAGGGCCAGCAAAATTGCAGAAGCGGAATGTTGAAGAACGTCAGAATGCTCAACACCTCCGAGTACGACAGCGGCCTAAAGCCGATAAAGAAGTCAAAGAAATCGTGAGAGGCACGCGAATGAAATGGGAGTTTCGTTTCCATGCGATGCGATCGCGCTCCACAGGCGATATTTTTTACTTTCGGATCTCCTAGTTTTTTTCAGTACCAACGCTTTCGTCCTTCGTTCGACCGTATTACAACGAATCCTTATTTTAATAAATTTAATTCAGTTATTTCTTTCTACTCGGTTAATAGATATTTCAACATTATATCTAATGCGATCGAAGACTTGTATAAAACCTAAACGAATTAGAATCATCTATTAAGATGTAATATATTAAGCAAAGATTATCAAATATAAATGATGTATTAGCGATTTTATATCGATCGCTTTTATATCTTATTTTTTGTAAAGAAAATAACGGTAAGTTGACTGTTTTCGTTAACTTCGTTGGAATTATTTATTTTAAGAATTATCGATCTATGTTAATAAAAAACCATACGATTCATATTTGTAATTATTTCTAACATAAATAAATCCTGCTTTCTTCCTCGTGGTCTCGGAAATTTTGTTCCATTCAGAAATCAAAGTTCGGTTATCAAAAAGATCGTCGGATATTATTTGAAATCGTTGTTAGTCTTTTTAAAAAATACGAATACCATTGAGTACACGAAAATATAAAAATACATTTTCTCGTAAATAACGCATCCGATAATTACATTGATTGTAGCATCCAAATAAAAAATACGGTTAACCTAAATCTGCTTCGTAAAAAATCTTAAGATTGTAAAATTTTCAATAATTCCCTCGCTTGATCAAAACTGAAACGGGAACTCCAATTATTACTCGTACGTGGTAAGATCCAATTTCAAGAGCCACTTGCGTATATTTTCTCGCTTAATACTCTAAACGGAAATGGCAAATAGTTGTTTCTCGCTTTCTCCTGCAGGGAGAAAGTTGTTGAAGGGCTGCAATAAAATACAGCTCGGTTGAATGAAAGGGTAGTTGAGGCGCCTGATTGATATCACGAGGAGCCGTACATGTTCTATACTTGGTAACTTTTTGCGCTCACGCTCGAACGTAAATTGCTTGCAAATATAAAGCTATACCAGTGTTTCTTTTCGCACACTCTGTGCAACTCAATAGTATTTTATTGCACTTCGTGGCTGCTCTAATTGATAAACTTTTGATAATGGATAAAGCTGTGGAACGGATTTCATTTAACTTGCTTTACCACGGTTTCAAAAAAAGTTATGAAGTACCGATTATGATATTGCAGTTTCGTAATAAATGTTAAAGTGATATTCGGAAATGATTGGCTGGTTGTGAGCTGTATTTTTGACTAAAACGAGTTTCGTTTAGAAGGAAAAACGAGATTTTTATTTTTAATTTTTTAAAAGAGATTTTTATAGTTTTAGTATAAAAAAATTAACGAGTCATTGATTTCTAGAAATAATTTTTACGAAAAATCTAATTTCTCAGAACTTGATTATCGAAATTAAAAAAAGTATATTTACCTTCAAAATTCAATTATCTGATAAATAATCAAAGAATTTAAGAAAAATTAATCCTTGATCAGTGGAAATAATTACATTTTTCGATAAAAAAATTTGCTTATCTTTTAAAAGAAACATTTTTATTAAAATTAAAAAATTTTATTCATCTACTGAATATTTGTATAAAAAATATAAAATTCTATACAAATTTATTTAATATATATATATATATAACTCAATCATTTTTTAAAAAACTCTCATTTTGAGAAAAATGCTCTCAAAGTTTTCAATAATGACTTTAAAGTTTTTATTAATGACTTTCGAAGTGGCTTATTCTAAAAATTGGTATAATTTTTTCCGTAGACCATCGATTTTTTTAATAACTTGATTAAATCTTGAGATATCATGCCAAAAGAAAACATTAAAATTCAAATATTCTAACCCTGATGACTGGATATAATCTCTTGAAATCAAGCTAAAAAAAGACGTTTTGACAAATAAAACATTTTCTTCTAGTATAAGTCGGTAAGTAATCACAGTAGTGTTTATTCATATTTATACTGATAAATCCGACGTTATAACATAAGCGTAAATATTATAAATCAATATAATCGGTTACGTTATGAAATATGTAATGAAGCTTATAATTTTTATAAATCATAGTTAAAAAATTTTGTTGAAAATATTGTACCGTTATGATTATAAATTTAAGTGCGTTGTAAGAGAATCAAAGGTAAATTAATGCTTTGTAGACCAAAGAAGATGAAAAAATTCATGTCCTTAATTAATTATGTTTTTCTAGTCCATCAGATATAAAACACGGTAATTGAGATGAATGGTTCGATCCATTGTAGCGAATGTCTTTTACTTTAAAAAGTTGCACAAAGATTCACCAGTAAAGAATAGAGATAAATAATAGAATAATATGTAAGAATCATGAAATTATAGTTCATTTATTGAAAAATCGCTCTCCATGATAAAATACTTTAATTGGCCTTTTCGATTATAAATTCAAGTTAATCTGAAACTCTATATTATTTACTTTTGAATTCAAGTTACAGTACATAAATTTTTAAAACAAAATAAAAATATTATTTTTACGAATATAAAGAGTAGATATAAAATATTGCCAAATAAATTATTTAACATTAAGTATTATCTACATAAAATAGTTTTAATTATGTTTATTGAAATATAGAGATAAATATGTTACGCAATAATTTATAAATAAAAAAAATTTTTTAATTATTTTTCTAACGAAGAATTAAGTTAAAAAACTTTATAAACGTTATAATTTATTTAGAAATATTGTTATCTAATAAATTAATCAACGTAATTTTCAAAAATAAAATGTATCATTATCTGAAATATAAAATTCGTAGAAATACAAGTTGATGAACTTTAAAAGTGTAAATAAGAGAAAGAAAAGTTTTTAAAGAATAATAAAAAGGAGAAAATATTAAACGTAAAGTAGAACGAAATTATAAGGAATAGAACAAAAGTGAAGAAAATTAATGTAATTAAGCGAGTGATAGAAAGCTACAGGCAATAAAAGTAGATGTAACAAAATTAAAAAGATAAAATAAAAAGAAACAGTTTTCGCTGTTTCGTGTAATGTATATTTTTAAATTATCTAATTAGAAGGTTATATAAGAATAATGATAATTATTTTCAATTTTATGAATATAAAATTCATTATGCTTATAATTATTATGAAAAAATATTTTTATTAAGTATATATTGAATATTTATTTATTTAAAACATGTAGATAATATTTAATTAAGAAAATAAAATTTTGAACTTAAATAAACTCATTATATATGTTAAATTGAATATTATTAATTTATTCATAATTAATAAAACTTTGTAATTAACATTGTTGACTGAATATTTTGTGAAAAAGAATATTAATTTATTTAAGCTTTCACTTTAAATGATTAAAGTTTGTTTTCATAAATATCTCCTAATAATGTTTTCCAAAAATATTAAATATATTAAATATAAATTTCACCACAGTCATTTTACTGTCGAATTCTCAAGTCTTGAAACTTAATTCGATCCATTGCATTAGAAGTTAAAACTAACGTATATATAATATAGAAATAAAATAACTGCCAAATTCGTACAGTTACGAATGGATTCTGATTTGAGGAAAAGTTTTTCTATCGAGTTTTCATTAAAAAAAAGAAAAGGAATCTTACACAAAAAAAACAAAAGCGTCGGAGATAAGATAAAACTTACGATGCTCAATTACAGGCGAATAGTTGCGCGTAGTTTCGTGAGAAAAATTAAAAAGAGCTACAGAGACAGTTTCCGTTATTACACATACGTTTCTTTGTTTTAAATAACACTTTACTTCGTCATTCTTAAATTTCAGGACTCTTATCGTAGTATATGTATATTATCGTAATTTCTGTGCTGCATTACATGATCATGAACGTTTGCCCCTCCTCCAAATATCAGTACTTTCTCTTTTTCTTGTATCGCATGCGCTTTCCTTTTCTTTAGCTTAAAATTTCATTTATCAGCATTCGATAATAAAAACAGTCGTAATATTCGTATTAATGCACTGGTTGGAACGAAAAATTATACAAGTTGTGCGAGTCTTACAATACAAAAAATTTAATCATAATAAATTGTATAAAGCTGCTAAAGAAACTATTGGTTTGTATATATGTTTTTAATATTTAATAAAATATATTTTAAACGATGTTTTCTCGAATAAAATTTTCTATTTCGATCTATTCCATATTTTCATACGTTATCAGAATCTAGGTATATTGAAATATATAAAATCTATAAAGCTACTGTATTATTGTTTGTTATAATTTTTATTTAGAATAATAGATTCAGAGTTATATACTAAGTTTCTAGATATGTTTAATATTTATTTCTAAATAATCAAAACTCTGAAGATGCAAATTAGTTATTGTATGATACGATAATTTTTCTTATTTTGTGAAATTGATGCATTAAATAATTTATTCTTTAATATCTATTTTTCATAGTATATTAAGATTATATTTTTTGATACATTAGAATATTTCTATAATCTATTTTTTCTAAAAATAAATCTTCGAAGAAAATACAATTTATATTATAAAACTTATAATTAAAATATTAAATTATTCTTGTATTAAAAAATAAATATCATAATTATCTTAAATAGAAAGATTTATTGTGCAAAAAGAAAAATTCTTATTTTAAAAATTTTCAAAAAGCAAAAAAATGATCAAAATGAAAGTTTTGTTATTGAATATAATAATAAAATAAAAAAAAAACAAAATTTTGTAAAAAAAAAAAATAAAAGAATCTTATTAAAAGAAAATATTAAAATCTAAAGTACATCAAAATATTAATCACGATAAAGTATGGGTAGAAAATAATTCATTTCGACCTTTCGAAATCGGTAATAAAATAAATCATGATAATATACTAACTTTACTTATTCAATTTAATTTTCCAATATATTATTATATTTGGAATATTTAAGATAAAGTAAATATAAAGATGATGCAGATTTACTAAGAAATCGTAAATGGCCGTCATATATATTATACAGAACTTTATTTGATACAGAAAAAAAGTGAATTAAAATTCGATCGAAATACGAAACATATAATCAAGTAAAAATTTAATCAGATAATAAGAATTCTAGATTAAAAATTAATGATAGGATTGTTGATAGATAAATAAATTTAAACATGTCATCATATTAGTATTCTAATAAAAGCTATTACAAACATTAGTTCTTACAAGATATGATAAATATAAGTAAAAATTATTCGAGATTAAAACGTGTTTAAAAGTATTTGATATTAAATAGGGCAAACGTGTCAGAACTTATAATAAATTAACTAATATAAAGATAGTAAAACTATTTAGTTCAACCCATATTATAAATATAATTAAGTCGTATAAATTAAAATCGGTTGAATATATACCAAGAAGAAGATTAAAATGAATCTTAAAATTAAAAATGGTTAAATATTTGATTGATTTGATACATTTCCGTATTCGTTGCATGAAAAAAAACTATGATAATTATATTTCAATGTTATATTTTAAATAAAGTATTCGCAAGATTTCAGTTGTATGGACATAAATATTCGTTAATCGTCATAAAAAACACCTGTTATCACTTTTTGAACATGCTTTTTATAAATTAATGCAAGAGTATATTACAGAGACAGCATTAAAAAAATAACGAAATAAATATACAAATTTTCAAGGTATAACTTACAAATAATCTTCATAAAGTCAATTCTTAAGTCGTGTAAATATGTGTTAATATTTTTAAAATTAATTTTTAATGCTTTTGTATCTGTAAGAGAACTTTTTAGTTATATTTCTATTATAAAATGTGCTTTTTTCGGTATCTTTTAAAATAAAATATTTATATCGTCATTATTTTTTACCATAATTATATTTCAATAATTTTTTTAAATATGTATTTTATCATTGTTTTAAATACACCAGATAAGTTTTTCAAATGTAATAACGATATAATATTTTGAATTCTTAGCTTATAATTGTCATTTTAACATAAGTAATTATTATAGGGATTTCTTGAAATTCGAATAATTGATTTTACTCTAGTTTCATTACTTTACTTCCGTTAGTTAACATTTAAATTAAAGTGACCGAACGTCATTAAAAAATTATTATTTCGTAAATTTCTATAAAATTTATTTAAATTATATTCCGAATTGGTTTTATAAGATTTATCGGTGTTGATAAAAAACAATTTTAAAGTTTAAATAATGAAAATATATAGATAATATTTTTAATATATTAACAAAAGAATTTTTTTTAGTATCAAAAATACGTTTACGTTTTTAACGGTGATAACTAAGATTAAATTTTTTTTATATAAAATAGATGCAGGGATATATTCAGTAAAATTTTGTATATAATTCATTAATACCTCGAAGAATATGTAAATATATGAAAAAATAACGATGAATCTGTAATTTAAAATTGATTAATTTAATATATATATATATGATTTAAATTATAAAAAAAATGTTAAATTTGTAATAAGCAACATTTTAAGAATAAGTTTTATAAATTTACCGAGATGTATATTTGCAATTACTAAAGTTTTTTTATCAAAAATAATCAATGTACAAATATTGATATTTTTATGTAAAAAATTATTTTAAAAATATTCAAAGTAAGAAAATTTCTTTTTGCCGAATAAATTTTAGAAACGTATATGATTTGCATGTCAAAAAGGTCTTTCAGATACGTTGAGGTAATTCTTAATTTTTTTTTATTAAATATATAATATTTATCGCGATAGCACCTTAAATTCAATTTTATATCGACGTATCGATGAAAATTAATTTATCATTAAAATATCGAATGAACTTTGCATCCATAAATATACGATCGATTATTCGATACGTTGAGGAAATACAATCTCGAGACCAACGATTTCTTAACTATTTGCATAAAATATTTCAACTGCGAATTATCATATAAGAATGTTTTGCATACTTTGTTCGAAAAATATCTTTGTAGAATTCAAGATTACCTTATATTACCTCGATAAATTGTAAGATATCTAACTACGAATTAAATTGTAGCGACGTCGATACCTTTTTCTCGGTACCGAAAAAGTGTCGTTTTTCGAGATACGCTGTGCCACAAAGAATTATTTTTCTTCGCGCAAAAACGTATCAGTTGTAACAGAAATCAGTTATTCCCGAACGATTACCGATATCCGGTCACTCGACGACTTTTTCAATCACTGCGGCCTTACGCTCTTACATTAACATTTAAAACACTGGTCGGAATCTCGCGCGTTACTTTCCGATTTCACGCTTGAAAAGCAGATCTCGAAAGTGCCCCCCCTCCAAAAAAAGACACACGTATATTTGCACATGTATAGGTAGAGGACTGCGGGAGCTAATAAAGCCCAAAGAAACCGGTATATACAAAGTAACGAGTTCGTCGTGGCCGATTTTCTCGCGCGCGACGGTAATCGTTATTATCATTATCGTCTGGTGGCTCTTACGCATTTCTATGCCCAATCACTAAGCGAATGATTCCTCGCTCGAATTTCGGACTTATCGTACGCAACGGACGGCCGCTAATTACATTATTAACCCGGCCGTGATTTATCGCATATCGCCGAAGGCTAATCGATCAATCTTCTTTATTTTTTCAAATCTTCGCGTGTACCCTTTGTTCTTCGATACGTACGTATCGAGCGGGCGTTTCTGAACGTGGGTCGATTATCGCGGACGAACCCAAAGAAAAGACGAAGGTGGAGACGAAGCGATAACCCGTGACTCGAAAAGCGCGCCTCGAGGATCGACGGTCCGAGTTTGGCCGGCATTGATTTTTCTCCCCGAAAAGAGGAAAAGACGGAAAAGTGTCGAAGGGAAACGCGAACAGCGGCCACATTAGGGCGCACCTCATCAAGGGCAATTACGCTTCCCTCTCGGTCTCGTAACTCCTCGAATATGCCGTGTGCGCTCTTACATCCCGGAAGGTCTGCTCCGGAGGTGCGCGGGGCGAGCGGAAACATTTCCGCGGGTGAAATCCGTCCGAATCGGCGCTGCTGAATTAGCATTTTACGGGCCCTCGTGCGAGCGTTTTATTGGCCTGTCGTGCGAAGAGGCCATAGAGAGCCTCGGCCGCCACTTGGCAACGCTCGTTATTCCGCGAGCGATACACTCGGGAGATTGGCGATTCGCCTAAACTGCCCGGTGGCCCCGTTGTCCGATGCTCTTACCGCCGCGGGTACGAGTCGTGGTGGCCGTCGTCGTCGTCGCCGTCGCCGTCGTCGTCGTCGTCGATTAACGCGCTCTGGACGTATTAATCCAAACCGCTACGGTCGCGCTCACACCCCGACGACCCATCGATCCGTTCCTCTTCGGCTTCCAGCCATTGCCGCATCGACGATGGATTCCCGTACCTCCTTGCGCGATCATCGGGGGCGGGTATTACCGTGGGCTTATTTACTTATTCGAAGGCGCCTGCGCCGTTCTCGTCTCGTCTTCGTCGCTCGACGTCCGGACATCGGAGCTCGCGAGCGCATCGAGCGACCCTCGACGGTTAATAGCCGCCTCGGTTCGCTTCCAGAGACCGAAAAAAAAGCGGACCCGCGCGAGTCTACCGGAGCTTTTTGCGAAAATTTGTGCCATCGATCTTCGGATTTTACGAATATACTCGTGAATTCTCGAGGCCTTTTCTTCCTTTCTTTAAATTTTTTACATTTATCGAACAATACGTCCATTTTAGTTTCGTTGGCCTTCGATCTTACAAGTTAATTATACGCGATAAATTCTTATCTTTTTTTGATAAAGGTCAATTTTTCTATCGTCTTTAAAAATATGTAACGTTTTTTAATTTTTTTCCTCGTGTAATCCGATTTTCCCGTTATTTATTTGATCGATTTAATTTGGTAGTGGACGAGTATATAATAAATAATATTTACATTAAATATATTCGAAAAGATTTTGAAATAAATATATAGAGATACGTAAATCGAAAAAATTATGTGATTAAAGTATAGATAAAAAAATCCAAGTTTGTTTCTTATTTAAATTTCTATTTTATTATTCTATTTTGTTATTTTGCGTTTATTTTCTTCCGAGGATCATTACGTATAAAATTTAATTAATATTCAAATTGCAAATTGAAATATAAAGTTAAATATTCATAATTCTAAACCTTTTTAGTTTTCTTTTGCATTCGTAATTTTCCTTCCGATGCATAAGAATAATATAAATTTTACTATCGCTACATTGATGTATGTGGCATATTAACAATCCGACACTACGATCGAATTCCGTTAATCGAATAACAAACTAAATTACATCATAAATCTACAATTTATGATATCATGTATTTTGTTTAATAACAAACAAAAGAAAATATTTACAAAAGCTTCTCTATCGATCGCCTTACATCTCTTATGTTGACACAATCGCACAATTCGTTAAGGTCCGTTGCTTTTTTCCCAATAAGAATCGAAAAACCAAAATTTTCCCGAGGGAAATTTCGTTTTAAAACCCGGGTAAATAAACGCGCTCTAAAACACGTCGGTTGATACTAACGAGAGTTTAATTAATCGTTGCGCTTTATGTAAAGCTCGCATTATCCATGATTTTTCCGGCATTACCTTCGACCCATTACAAGAAAACATAAACATATAATTTAACTCGGTGGGAGTGTTCGGGAGCACCCGAGCATCCGTGTACATACGGCCATATATACGCGCCTAGCGATTACTTAGCACCAACTTTCCCATGATGAAAGTGAGAGTAATGCGCATTTGTATAATCGGCGGCGCATGCGGCTGCGCTCATATACCGCCATACACCGCCAGCTTTATAATTTCCGGACAGCCGCTAATCACGATCCGGCCGAGCGAATCGCGCGCGTACTTGGAGAATTAAGCCCTGGGCCTTATTAAAGTAAATGGATCGAGTCACATTTGAATTTAACAATGATCCTTATGCGCTCGGTGGAACGCGCCTTTCGTTTTTTTTTCTCAGCCCTGGTCTCCACCTTTTCTTCGTTTTCGTTTTAAAGCGGATTGGTTCGAGCGGGGAATCGACATCGTACAGGAATCGTTTTTACGAGAGCCGTTGTTCCCAGATCGGTAGAATTCGCGATCTGGGTTTTGACGTTTATTAATGGCATCTACGCGTACGTAAGCTTCTTCGTGTTAAATGCGCATAATGCGGTTACTCCTGTAAGTGTGGTATTCAATTATAGTCATTAAGGAAGTAATTGCGAGCGGTGGAAAAAAATTTAACGAGTAACGAACTTGAAATAGTCAAACAATTTTAATGGTTTGGAGTGGAGCATTGTTTAATCGATACGATTCGAAACTTTATAAAATTACCGTTACATTATAAGATTGTAATCATAGAGAAATGATATTTTTCAAATATTTTCTAAACACTCTAATTGCATCCATGTCTCTTTTTAAATTTAAAAATACGAGCAATTATCGTGATACGTGTATGGTTATGTTTTTACGGAAGTGTACGAAAGAACTTTGGGTAAATTTCTCGTTATCATCTTAAATTACTCGTAAGATTCGGCGACTTAAATATAATGTACTTTTTGTTTTTTTCTTTTCTTTTACCATAAATATTTTTATACGCGATAGTATAAACTTCTTATCCAGATACGTTTTATCGCTTCCAAACAAATTTAATTTAAACAAATTTGGTAAGTTAAGAAACGTATTGGAAATTATTACCAAATAAAATACGGAGATACGCGACGTAGCGTCGAACTTGTTCGAAACGGTACTAAATTTTTTAAGAAAAGAGAATTTATTCCGTCGAGCTTATTGCGAATACGTATCCTGAATTATGAAATAACCGAAATAACGGTACGATCGAAAAATCGAAGTAAAACGAATTTAAAACATCTTTTATCTCGAATACATCCTTGTTGATTTATTTAGAAATTCGTTTATCGACGCGTTAAAACACGCATCGTAAAAAGTCGTTGAAAAGATCATTTCGTAGGGTATTTTACGGTCAAAGATCCGATTAGTACCGCGTTAGCAAACGGTATTATATTCCGCGATTGAAAAACTTGGACGCGCGTCGCGGACCGATCGAAAGCCAGAATTTGGTGAGCTGGTGAGCAGAGGCGGCTTCGGCAAAGGAGGTCTAAGCTAAAAAAATCGACATCGACGGTGGAAAGAATCGCGAGCCAGGAAGGTTGGATCGCGTGAAGTATCGTGGCACGGAGTGCAAAATCGGCGGGCCATTAGCGCATCAAGTAGCGTCGGGCGGAAGTCTGCCTCGGTGAAAGCAATAATATCTCCTTTCAGAAATGCCATGGCCTGGCAACTCGCTCGCGATGTAACGCAGGGCGCGTACAATGCGAGCCCCGCGAATTAGGCTCCATTCGTGTACGCGTTCCAGAACAATTAACCGATGCAATTAAGACATCTAAATTAATTCGCCCATACACGCGAGGAGCCGCCACCACCACCTTCGCAATCTGAATAGCGTCGGCCTATAATTGAGCGAGTTCTCACATCAGCGCCTCCTTCCCCACCACCCCCTTAACGTCGTAATGGCTACAATTACTTTATTTTACCGGAGCGCATCTTCCCGGTTCTCAAAGCCCGGCTTCTGATCATTTTATTTCCTCGAGCGTTCGCGTAACTCATAATACGCAGGGGATATCGCGACGGATCGATCTCGAGTTTTGTCTACGTGTCTTCTCGAGTCTTCTCGAGTCTTCTCGATCCTCTCGCGCGTGCACGATCAACGAATATCGGTACAACGACTCGGTCGTCTACGCGTGACCGATCATCCGTGCACCACGTGATACGAGTGAGTTGCCCCGGCGAAGGAAAGGGCATATTAATTTTGATAAGTTTAATGGTGCCGAACGATTCATCCGTATAGAAGTAATTCGTTACTTAAACTATATCGCCTATTTATTTAATGATGGGCATCGGGCTTCCGTCGTTTCATTATTGTCATTTTTAAGGAAATACGTGATATTGAAAATTGAAGGCTCGTTGCTACCTTATATTTCTAAGTTAAAGTATAGACCGTATTTACGCTTGTCATATAAACTAGGAAAACATATTTTGCAATCTCAATACTAGAATATATTATTAACAAGTTTAATTTTATACAAAGATTTTCTATTTATGGGTCGCGACTGTTTGATTCATTGAAGAGGTAGATTTTGCATAATTATTCCATATTTTATGTTGCATGAAATTTAACTATTTATATATAAGTTTTTTGGTACGATAACTTAACCGTTATAGTTTCGTACAATCAAAAAATATTTTCAAAATAATCTCTTATCGTATCTAACGATATTCCATTTTTAAACATTTTTTATTTAACGGGTGTAGTGTAATATTATTAAATGGCTATTTCTTTATCTTAGGTAATAAGGATTAAAACAATTAACATTATACCGTTACTATCTTCGTTTATATTTGATAAAATTGTATTCTGTTGGTAACATTTTTACTTGGATATTTATAAATATATTTTATAACTCCATTATATTTTTAAAGAATTGGAATCAAAGTTAATTTTTTTTTAATATAATGCAAAGAATTAGAGAATTTCATATTCGACGGTGAACTGTATCATTATTGCTACGTACGTTAATTTAGAAAGAAAAAAATTATGTGGATAATATAGAAACGAATTAATAAATGAATTTATACTTTTTCGAAATTCAGTTTATATTCTATATTAGATACGAAGTATTAAAACTTTTTCTAAATATTTAGTCCGAATAAAGATAAAATTCAGTTAAGGAAACATAAAAATATACTTTAACTAACCATTCATTATATAAATATAATTTTATTTCGAATTAGTAGAAATCCATTATAGAAAGTAGCACCTATTCATATTTGCTAAATATAAAGTAAATACACTAACGATTCCATTCAAATAATTAACTCTTCCCAACATTTTCTTTTTGCTACGATCATTAAAAAGACATCGATTGTCCAGTTTAATGTCGTTGGCGAACACTTTCAACAGGTTCCCCGTAGTAATTTTCATTCTCTTTACACCCATTTCATCATCTCTCGCTATTCTCTTAAACATTAAACTTCGAAAGTCTTAAGACCGGTACGTTTTTCGGCTCCAGCACTTAATTGGCCGATGACGCGAACATTCTTCTGGTCCTCGGAACACCAAACGACGGTAAGAAGTGCGTTTAAGTCACCGTATGCGGTGAATGTTTCATTCACCTTGCGACAGTATGTTCGTACTCCTGCGTAATTATGCACAGTAATATGACAAATCACGTTTTCGCGCTTTGATGGAGGTCTTTTATGTGTATTTACCTCGGGCGAATAGAGTCGCGAATTAGACAAAGAAACGGATTAAGGCTGTTAAAGTCGATGGCAGTCGTTAAGTTGCAATTATTACTTGGAGTTCCGCTTGGTAACGTTTTCTTCCTCTTTTCCTTTTTTCTCTTTTCTTATTTCTTTTTTAAAGAAGATTTATGGAACGCCGAGGGCTACAAAAACTTAAGCCTGCTAACATTTTATCTTAACTTTGACGATGTATAAGACGTGTCATTTAATACACTTGAGTCATGATAGTGTTTTTTGTTTGTGTGCAATCATTTTAATTATACATTACTTTACAAAATTTATTTAAAAGAATTTGAACTGCAATAGAAAATTATATAATCAGTTAAGTTACTGTTACTTTTATTAAAATTCTTTGAAATATTTTGCTACGTGATATTTAACGTTTCTGCCATAGGATTATAATAATGTAATGGAATTGTATATTGTATTTGGTGATTACTAGCAACTAAATTACGTAAAATAAAATAATATGAAATATTACTATAGCTAAAATAGAATATAAAATGTTATTATAGAAAAATTTAATAGGATAATATAAAAATAACACGTTTAAAAGAATCAAAACAAAAATCGATAAAAAAATATTATAGAATAGATTGAATTTATCCTCGAAGAAAAGTAAAGATACATTGCATATTCAAAGATCATATTATTTTTTTTAAAAAAAATTTTCTTGTATTTATACATATATAAGATCTGTACAGTGTTATTAACTTTTTTTATGATAAATTTATTATTAAATTAAAACTTGATATGTGAAGTTTAGTTGAAAAATCGGAGCTGTGAATTCGTAGACCGTGGATGTAAGTATTATAGTAAAAGATCAGGGGTAGCGCAAATTATTCCGATATGATGATAAAACTCATCACAACTAAAGTCGTGTCAAAGGAGCCAATTTAAAAATCCCCTTTCGAGATTAGCGGGGGAGCTGACGAGAAAAATAAAAAAGAAGCAGAAAGCTAACTCGAATTAGTAAACTTCTTGGTAATTTGTCTCGACATCGCTTTGAAATACTCTTTTAAGCGCTCGCCTCGATGTTATTCTTATATATACTTGAATACTTTTGGTGCCTGGGAAAAATTGTAACAGCTCTCTTTAGAAACAGTGTAAAAGTGAACGGTGACTTAGCGAGATCGATTTTGTATTAACCAATATTTTTACACTTTTTTCTCATGTTGAAAGTAACCAATTTATAGATGTATTATTTACAGGAATGTTAAAAATATCCTTACGAGGTATTATATTTAACAAATATCATTAATAATTAAATATGAAATCTAAATAATTAAAATTGTTTGAAATTTCTAGATTATAACCAGATTGTATTAAGCTGGAATTTCAACTTATGGCTTTATAATTAATATATTTACAGAATAAATTAATTTATAATTAGTAAATCATTAATTTTTAATACTAAAATTTAGCATACACGACTAAAAAAAGTTAAAATTACATATATTACTAAATTTATATTGAAGAGGAAAAAATTCAACACATTTTAAATTTGGAGTTGACATAATATGAACAATACGTACTAAATGAATAGGAAAATAAAATTCGTTTATAAATTTTTATGTATATAATTAATATATAGATAATTTTAATATAAGTTTTTATAATCTTTTAAAATTTTAACTTCAAACAATCGATGGTTTTCATAAATTTTAGTTGTATACAAAAAACAATATAATGAAATTATATATTTTTAATCAATAAAAAAAATTCATTTATATAAATACTGAATAAATTAATATATAATTATAAGAGTAAAATAAGTAACGTAATATTATATTTTTAAGCGCTTCTGATCAATACAGTCCTTATTTATATGTATAGGTATTTAAATAAAACGAGTAAGTAACTCTAATAATTGTAATCGATTTTTTTTAAGACTACATAATCATAAATTAAACATAAAATTATTAAAAAAAAAGAGTAAATTTACATTCAAAACTGTCGAAGAGTAAATTACTTGGAAAAGTACATAAAATTCAGCGAACTACGATAGTCACTCGTTGCTATGGGTAACCGCGATTTGTCCATTTCCAGCAGACTTGCTAATTTTTAGTACGTCTCCGGTGCTTTGTCACTCGATGCTCTTTGCGAGCCAATGAATATTGACGGATTCATAGTTTGGTTAACGTCAAGAACTTTGGAAACTTTTATTTTTTAAAGTTGGTAGAAGGATTATAGGCGCACAGGTTTCGGCGTAAACTTTATAAAAAAAAAGCACTTTCGAAGTTTCTGCATGCATATGCAAAATAAAAGCTCGCTTGTTTCCGAAATTAAATCGTTCGTATAACTAAACACTTAGCATAGCATCTACAAATAAAAAGGAAGGAAATTAATTCTAAAATTGGCGCAGATAGTATATACGAAACAGTGCCAACAATTTTGAACAAAGTATTTCTTTACTTGTACAATGAACAAAGAACACGAATCTTTAAAAATTTACATTTTATGGCGTCCATTTCGGTGAACGGTCAACAAAAGGCAACAACGGCAATACCTCGGAGCTGCTGCGCGAAAAATCCTCAGGTGTAAAATGGCCGAGCACCGTAAAGCATTTCAGGGTTGCCACCGGCTGGTCCATTAAACAATTTGCGCGGCGTCTCCTACGTGCGATAAACGAATTACGGCAAGGGCCGAGAAAAGCCGAGCGGCTTTGCCATACCGTCTGAGCACACGGTTTTATTGCGTGCGCATAAAGTGGCTTTTGAATTTTTCTTTTCTCCTGTTCGCGCCCGTCGCGCCTTGACTCGGCTCTCCGTGACTTTGTTATTTTGACTCACCGGAGGCGACGGACACGCGAGCGCAGATATTGACAGATGGTCCATTCAGCCTCGATTTGTTTTCATCCGTATGCGCTTGTGGCTTTATTGTCGCAGCGCATCGTGTAAAATGGTTTTGCAAAGATTTTTTTTTTTTAACGAAAGCAAAGAAAAGTTGGACTTGTACCCAAAAAGATATACTTCTGATTCGAGATGTTTTTTTTCTTTCTTATTCTCGGAAGTTTTATTCGATAAAGCATATAAATGGAGAAACGTAAATCGCTTCAAGACATTTCATCGATTAACCTGTGAACAAAAGAAGAAATTTGGAAAAAAAGATAAAAAGTAAAGTGGCATAAAGGAAGCGAACGAGTGCGTTTAAGTGTGCATTGAAATGTGGATTCGAAAAAATGAATTTCGTTTTAGTTGCGACACGGTCCTGAAGGTATAAATAAACAAAAATTATTAAGTTACAATATAGTTTGTTTGTTAATAAAAGAATTCGTGGTACCTTTTCTACCATCCTCGTATTTCTGTTTCTTACGATTTATTCTAGACTAGACGTATATTTTTATTGAAATTAAATGGAAACGAATTCAAAATTAGTTTTACTAGTCATAATTAGATCCATAGTAAAGAATAAAATATTCGTAGACTATTTATAAAGTACACAGATAACGAGAAATGATATTTATTTAATATTTTAAGATTTCCCGTTTCCAATTATTATTTTATGATTGTATGATTTCATATAAGAAAAATTCCGTGTTTACAATGTAAATTTATTATTTATTATATAATATCCGACACATTTTATCTTAACAAAAACTTTCGAAACGTGTTTTACTCATAGTAAGCATCAACAAAAAGGCACTTTACTTTTTTAGATTTATTTAATACATATGCATCAGCTATCAATTTAACCGATGCCGCATAATAAAAACTCATAAAAAAGAACTACTGCAGGTATTTATTTACATTAACTATTTTGAATACAGAAGCGAAAACAGTAAATTATTCAGAAATGTTTTTTATATTGAGAAAAACATAGAATTGATTTATAGCAAATTTCTCATTACGTAAGAAACAACGGTTTCATTTCATGATATAATTATGTACATGTTATGATACGTACATATGACTTTTTTTAAAATAATTTTTTGAATTTGTAAAATATTATGTATAAATTAAGCGAGTTTATCAATGTTATACAAATTTAATAATTCTATCCACATTTAAATGTAAATCGACGACACAAACAAAATGCTCGAATGGATTGCTATTAAATTATTTTTCAACCGCGCAAAAAATGAAAAATGTAATTCCTTCGATATTAATATATATATATATATACATATATGTATGTATACAAGGGAGAGAAACCTCAAAAATCCTTAACCGGCGTTTAGTTTTATTCATTTTTCATCGTCAACCATAAACATTTTTCCGTCGGTAACTCCGCCTCCCTCCAGCCGCATATACAGTCTTATACAAAGACACAATATAGTAAAGTGATACGATCAACGCATGCGCTAAGTCATACGTCGTGTTTTAGTTAATAATCATGTGTAATTGCATCTGTGCGCGACCCGTCATTCGTGTACAATAAATATGCGTACAAAATTTAAAAGTGATCGATCGTGCAAGAGCAAAGCCGCTCGACCATTACGCACGATCTAAAGTATCGATTGCCATGGAAAGTCGAGATCCTTGTATCTCCCTCCTTCGCGTTGAACTCGTGGGGTTTCTCGCGGATTGAAAGATCGAGAGGATCGGTGGTATCTATGCAACGATGCGTAACGATGCAGACTCGGACAGTATTGCAACGAGGCCCCCAGATAATGTTACTCACATCGTTTTACTGTTTACGTTTGTCAATATCTCTTTATGTTACCAGACGTTTGCAACTCCGGAAAATCAGGGCAAACATTATCGCTTACTTCTAGACAGCCAACTGTCTCATTGGAAATGTAATAGTTCATTTTTCCAAGTAATGTGACGTTGTGAAATCGATAAGTATCACGATGTTGGAATACTATTTATTTACAATAATACTCGTAGCGTAAATATGAAAGCGAAAATTAAATTACGACTCGCGCGGTCAAGTGTCAAACGACCTATCGTGGCACTTTTCTTAAAAAAAGCATTAGATTCATAGATCTCGATATCGAATTCATTAATTCGTTAAATAGAGATAATTATAACCGGTAAGTTTCATCTTGACGTACGTAATCAAGGTGTTTTACGTTTACCAATGTATACGAAACTCAGCATTTTACGCTTATAATTTATAACTTCTATATTTCTTAATCTCCGAGCGATATAAAATAT
Organism: Dolichoris vasculosae; assembly: GCA_018907195.1. Taxonomy (NCBI): domain Eukaryota; kingdom Metazoa; phylum Arthropoda; class Insecta; order Hymenoptera; family Agaonidae; genus Dolichoris; species Dolichoris vasculosae. Next base: position 2,106,090 of record JACCHY010000004.1, on the reverse strand, counting down.
ATTCAATGCCTGACGTACGAGTAGAAAATTTTTAAACGTAGCAAGCGTACTTACTTATTCCACTGCACTGTGAAAAATTCAGAGCAGCTCTTCGGGTTATAACGGAGGATAGCTTGGAACCTATCTTTTATAAAGAAATATCTAATCGAGTATTATTCGCGCAGATTATTAAAATAAAGCGCAAAACGAAAGCTAATCCGGACGGTAATGTAATTTTCCATTATAAAATTCTGGTCGCACGTAACACACGCGCACCAACGATACTCGCAACAATGCGTAGTTCGCTCGTTTATTCAGAAAACTCATTACGTAAGAAAAATTTCTCGCGACGCATCCGCTGTAAGCGAAGCTTCCATTCGCGATACCACTTCGATATCGTTCGCATCGCACCCAAAGAAAGCGCAAAAGAAAGACGCGAGGCAAGAAGAAGAAGAAACGCAACGATCATCGGTCACACGTACGAGCCGATGCCGAGAGTTTGAGCATTTTCGCGTATAGGCGGTAATGGTGACGAGTCATACACGCACACAAACGCGCGAGGCAAGATGAATTCGAATGATTAAGAGCGATTGGATTGTAGCTGCTCGGTTCAATTATGAACGCGGCACGCCATTCCCTCGTTACATCGGCTCGAGCGCGTTCAGCTTTAATACGTGTGAACGCTCCTTTATTAGCAGCGTGACCAATGAGCGTTGACGTCATTAATCAAACGTCTAATGCCGAGCTCGCGCTTCGCGGCACTCGAGTCTACGTAATGGCTACCTTTTTTCGCCTTATTCGAAATTCGCACCTCCGCGCTTCGATCTCCGATCCGTAATTCGAGAGCTGCGCCTTTTAGAGAGAATTTTTGAATTCCGTCGAGTGAATTTTTCTGCTCGTTCTGCTCTTTCTGCTCTTTCTGCCGACGTTGGAAAACAAAAACTCGGGGAATTTTATTTATGAACCCGGTGCCGAGATTTAGAACGCGAAAAAGAGAACAATCATAGCGTTTCCGGGGAGGTTGACTGAAATACCTCGAGTAAATGGAAAGGACGCCGAGTAGTGAACTCACGTCTACGTATTTTCTACCTAAAAATTCAAGCGTTTTTAAGCTTTTTCCGCGAAGATTGATAATGCCTTTATCGAGAATTTCCGTGCTTCAACGCGAATTCCGTACGAGGTTAAGATATTTTATTGCTTGCTTTCGGTCGTTTAGGTCGATGGATTTTAATGATTTTAATCGAATAATTCTTTTCTTTCGATGGAAGTTCATCGCGAAACGAGTCGAATCGAATCTCACGGAAGAGAATCGGACGAGTTGCAACCGATGCGCTTACCGATGCGCTTACCGATCCTCGTCTTGGACCGGGTAACGTCTCGATACCGCTCCGTTGCTTCATTCTCAATCGTACCTTCGCTCCTATACCAATCGGAGAAACGCAAAACGTACTCGGAAAGCTGTTGGAACTTATTGTAAATTGCTCGGAACGACTTTCTTCTCGGGGCTCGTGTCGATGGAGAGATCGAAATGCGAGAATACTCGATGACGATGATTGTTGCTAATCAACGTGATTGTGAAATTAAAGAGATTGATTTTATAGCGCTCGAAAACGAGGAACGCAAACATATCACCGATGCGCGGGAGCCATTCCCCGAGAACTTTACTTATTTTCGAGCTCGCATCGTGCGCGTACTTCCAATACGACGCGATAGGCTTTTAAAGTTATAAATCCGAGATTTTTGCGCAATTCGCGCTGGATATTGGTTTCCGCTTTTTTACGCTTTTTTATTTTTATAAGAGGATCCATCTAGAATGCGAAGCAGCTACGGCGCAGGCGCGCAGTCTTATCGAATAGCTAACTAAATTAACCATTTTACTACCGGAGAAGTAATGCTACCTCTGATTGGAATATTTCTTGCTCGCGTACTCGCGTATATGTTTATGTGTATGTTTTCTTTGATAATGCATAATTAGTTTGCCGATTATTTGTACAAAGGTCACGCAACCATACTTTTACGAAACACCGTGTTAGAGATTTGATAAAATACTTGAGTTAGAATGTACTTAAAATAGAAAGCTGGGATAGTCGTTACTTTATCCAACTCATCAAAATACTAAATACACCGTAATTTATCGGCGATAAAAAAGTTGCAAAAGTTCATTGGTTTACGAAAATTAAATTAAATAGAAATTTCAAATATTAATTATTTTAATAACGCGTAATCAACTTTAATATTGCTTTCGATTCGTAACGTAACGAATAAATAATACAAAGTACGCTGTTTCGAATAATTAAATTAACCACGAAGAATAAATTCATTTATTTACTTATTAATGTAATTTGAAACTTGAGATAAATCTTTTGAGATACAAGTATATACGGATGGTTCGTTTACTTTTTAATGTTATTAAATATTAAAATTGTGAATGGTATGCAAACTAATTCAAATATAAAAGATAGATAACGAAAGAAATAGGTAAATAAAAATTGTATAGGAATCTTCGAATGCGAATATCGGATATATGTTCGATACACTTTATGAAATTTAAATTTTTGTTATATACATAAACGAGAATATTACAATAATTATCTGTAAAATTCCATGAGCGAGCCGAACTTGACCGCTAATATCGCATAATAATTCAATAGTTTCTAAGCCTAGAATTATATAATTTGAGATATTATTAATAATCGTAAAAAAGTAGGAAAAATAAACGGGTGCAAACGAAGCCAGGCGCTAACAGCTAGTTCTAAAAATTATCGCTCGGACGACATATCCGAAGACCATTTTTAGAACCCCGGAGAAAAGTCGGAGAGGTAAGGCCAGGTTAACTGGATGCTGGGCCATCGTGGCTGAGAGAACTCGAACGAAAATAGCGGAGATTACGCGAAATTATGCAAATACCGTGGCATTGTGTAAAAGCGGCGCGGCGCGGCGCGGGTTTTTCGTTTTATTGGAGAGCGAGCGAGATATCCTCGCTCGTATAACCGAAACAAAAGCTTAGCTAACGCAGAAACAAAGGGGGCGTAGGACGAGTGGAGATTTCTCTCCCTCGGAACGATGGGACGCGGCAAGGGGGGCACACATGCAACGGATTTAACTGCTTCCACTGGCATTACTCTTCCGCGCTCGCTTTCTTTTATTCCACCGCGAGTTAGCTCTTCTCGCTCCCTTTATCTCCTCACTCATCTTCCGACTAGTTCTATCTATGTATACAACGACTTTTTAAGAAACAAGAAATATCAGGGCTATCCGAGAGAACCTTTTTGTCGCGCTTTTACGTTTATCATCTCCAGGATTTTAGCATTTTTTTTCAATGAAAAGGCATTAATATCAGAAAAGTGAAGAAGGACTTTAATAATAGAATCATTTTCAACTTTTTTTAAATTAATATTATGTCGTTAAAATATTAATAATAATATATTCGTCGAGCTCTCCGTATTTATAATTTTGCGTACTTCATTTTAAGAAACTTCTAATATTATATTTTCGTATATATATGCTTATCGACTGAATTTATATAAAGAATTCATCTTGCGTCTATGCCAACATTTTTATGATTATATCCGATCGTATATAATTGTAGAAGTAATAACGTTTCACTTGATTGTAAATGTGAAATTCATATGCTTATTCGTATTTTCTTAATAAAACTGATTCTTAATTATACAACTATACGTAAATGCATAAATAATTTATTTTAAATTAATTTATTAGCTATAAATAATAAAATTAAAATTATTAATTTGTTATTAAAACATTTGTCTTATATCGATTCTTTTTAATAATTATTAAAAGTAATGGATTTATTTATTATTTAACCAATCGTATTCGTGTTTATTTAACTAAATTTATTAAAATAATAGTTTTTACTAAAATTAGTTTTGTTGAAAATATTGTAAACCATAACTACTAGAAATACATCGGCGATTACATAATTTTTTATTTTAAACTTCAAAATATTTATTAATATTTATTCGATATCCTTATATTTTACCGAACCTAAATATCTTACGTTAAATATATTATGAATGATATATTAAGTTATCAACCATAATCCTTTCTATACAATTGACATTTCCAAAAAATAACCAGAAAACATGCATTTTCATTTGAAAAACGATCTCGCTAATTTAATAAAGGATTAAACTAATTTTTATAACATAGGCGTATAAGAAAGCCATTAATACTTTCCCACAAGAATGTCTTACCTTCCTCGAGCGTGGGCTTTTAAAAGGTGACAAAATCCCTTTGACGGCTGATTTCGCGGCGAGGGTGTCATGAAGTTTCGCTTAATTAATCTAAAGAAGTCGCCCGTAATTCACGCGGCAAGTCAAACCTAATTAATTACTCTTGCGTTATCCGTCGAAATACAAAAAGGGTTAGAAAGAGCGGTAAAAGCCCACCCCTCGACTCTGTCGAGTGTTAAGACGCAATTTGCACTTCAAACTCCAAAATTTTTTTTATTCTTTAAGAATTTAATAGAAAATCTTTATTTAATTTTACTCGGAACTTGTTTTTATGAAAAAAATATAGAGTTATAAAATTACGATATCGATAATAATATTTTTAAAAAATGAAGCCAATTTCGGTATATAAATAAAAATTGCGATAAATGTATTTGTCACAATCTATATAATCAAATTAAAAGGTACGCAGATTATAATATATGGTGATATTTTTTAAATTTATGAAGTGGAAATATAAATTACTCGGTATTTAAAAAAAATTCATAATATTTTGATAAACATCGGTTTTATTTCGATAAAAAACGGTAACTATCGTTGCTTTTTGTTAATTATTTATTACGAGGTAACCTTTTTTGTAGTTTGAACGTCTACTAAAACTTTAAAAATAGAACGTAGACAATAAATATAACTTAGTAAAACAATATATTGCAATAGATTGACGTGATAATTAGAAATTCTAGTTAAAAGAAAGATACACTTAAGCTTTTATACTGCGTAAAACAACCAATCCTTCACGATAAAAAGTATTGCATATTTTAAAAAATTTTAAAAATAAGAAAGTCATTAAGCTGATCAATCGAAACATTAATGTTTTTCCACGGACGAATGATCAAGCAAGATGGGTCAGTCGGTGTTACAAGACAGAGTATCCCTACTCAAAAGTTTCGCATCTAGTTATAAGTCTTCTTGTACAGACAAAAAGAGGGATTTTGTAAAAATTTGAAGAGGATATATAGACTTAACTGGTTTATCTCTCGTTCCCAGTTGCGCGCATATTACAAAAAGATGTGCGACATTACCTCGACTCTCGTTCCCTATCTCGGATGGTCGAGGGCTAATGAAGCCACGCTTTAACGATCTTCCGCGCGAAGAAGGAGAGGCAGACAAAGAGGAGAAGGAGGTGGAAGAGGAGGAGTAAGTAAGTGACTTTTCACTTTATAATTAATCAATATTATCAACGACAATGGACGCGTCCATCATCCCTCTGTTTCGAGCCATCGTTGGAGTTTACTACCGCGTTTCCTGTCTCTCTCTCTCTCCCACGCGATTACTAAGTTAGCGAACGAGTGGAATCATCTTTGCATTGAGTCTTTAACGACTGCGTTTAATTATTCTCAAAGCGGTCAGTGCCTTATTATTTGAATCGAGTGATAATGCGCCCTCCCGTAATGCTACCTCTGAAAGCCTGTAATATACGATTTGCACCATTACGTCACGCGTTTACATTTGTAATTTTCTTCCACGAGAAATATCCATTGCAATGATTTTCATGTACTAAATATTTATTTCGAACGCGTATCTGCGTTGTAATTAGAAAATAATTAAATATCGATGCTTGAAATACAACTCGTTATTGAATGAACGTTTTAAATAACTAAATTATTTTAAAATTAATTAATCGAGATGGCTGAATAAAAATAAACACGATTTCGTAATCACTTTATATAATTGTTCAGAAAATTATATACCGCCCCATTGATCATTCGATTAAAAATATTTGTTCGTTAAAACAATTTTCTACGTACGAATGTGTGTATTTATACCATTAGAAAATGGAACTATACTAAAAAATTTGAAAAATATAATTTCTCGATAATTATTCATAGGTTTCAAAATTAAATATGTAAAATTAATTTGAAATTAATTATATTTAATCGATTGAAATATTTTTTAAATTATTACCAATGTTAAAAATAAAAATATTATCGTCATTTTCCTCAACCATTGGAAAATTTTACGATATTGGCATAATAATTAATGATATTCGAATGTATTCGATTAATTTATTTTCGATTTTTGATTAGTTGATTTTAAAAATAGATAAAAATAAGTAATGAAAAAATCAATAAATATATTTCTAAATTAAAAATGTAAATTTGGAACTTGGTGATTTATAAAAGAAAAACAATGTCACGGATAAAAATAGTTTCATTGAATAAAAGTAATTTTCATACCGAAGCCATACTTTGAATAGTTCTGCAATATATAATATTAAATAATTAGATAAACAGTTACGAAACGAAAGAAATAATCTAAAATGAAAGTATTATAAGAAATAACGCAAGGCACTATTTCTTCGAGGTAAGCATTCCAATGTACATTTCCAGGTGCAATAAACGTTTAATTCTGCTCTTTTTTAAAAAGCCTAAAACACAGGTAGACCCAATACGTAGTTTCATCTTCTTTACTGCAGCCAGTCATCATTATAATTATTAATGCTAAATCGAACTTACTCGTAAAAGTAACTCGTAAATAGGTTCTTCGTCACTTTCCTTTTATTTTTAAATTTCTCATTGACTGTGCGAACGATAATCACGTTCGATGGAAAAGGATAAGATAATTAACTCCGCTTCTTTCTTCCCTTTCGCGGAAGTTTTAAAAGCATATCTCGCTTCGTAGTCTCTCAACGCTCATTATTACACGTTCCATCGACCACGAAAGATGACGGCTGATCCGCACACACGGAATAAATGAGAGAGCAAGAGGTAGCTACCGCAGATGTGAGTATCTGACCCCGGCGAGTCAAAAGAACCGCCGCCTTGGGCATCGGGACTATCCCGGGCTCATTTGTTTCCCTCGGCGCCAGAAGAGAGTTATAGCCGATTACGCCGATGTCTTAACCCACCCACTTTTAAACACTGTCCAAGTATTTCTCTTCGGTAAGGAAGGGCAACGAGTGGAAGTGTACGGCGCGGAAAGACAACGCTCGAGTCGTTTAACGCTAAAGTACCGGCATCTCTCGTTTCTACGCGCTTTAAAGATACTCTGAAAACAAACCGTAAGCGAATGGAAGTCTTCCGACTTTATTAATAATCCGTTTGCTTGCGTTGTAGTATTGCACGAGTAGTTTAGGAAAAAAAAATAGGCCGGATTGGGAGGCTGGGCGAACCTGGACGAGGTTGGGTAATAAAAATTACGTACATTCGGCAGTGTTTTAATTAGAACGAGGGATAACGATTATTACCGATAGAAAAAATTCTTTAAGCATCGTGTCATTATTTTTAATAAATTAGTTGCCCGAGTACAACCTTTCTTTGTTGTACGATATTGGTGGATAAATAGGTGGTTGTTCGACCATAATTTTATACTACCATATATTATATTATTAATGGATAAACGTTTCATGAATAATAATAGCTAAGTTATTTTTCCTGTGCGCGAGGAGTTACATAGGCTAATATAAAATCACCGCTCTAAGATTCGTAAAGTAATAAAATTACCGAAGCGATTATTTAAATAATCTCGTGTACGCGCACAATGAGTTTGATGTACCGGAAAATGAAAGGCAACGATGCGAATTTCCGTAAAATGCGTATCAGCCACTCGCGAAGAAGCCCCGTTCGAAGAAGCATAGAAAAACAACGTGGAGAGAGGACAAGAAGAAGAAGAAGAAGAAGAAGAAGAAGAAGAAGCAGAAGAAGAAGGAGAAGAAGAATAAAAAGAACGAAAAGAGGAACGATCGCCATTTCGCAAATTGCGCTTCCGTGCGATCGGATGGTTTATCGCGCGCTTTGTATTCTCACCCATACGCGCGGTCGAGGCTCGATGGGATTATCGATCGCGATCACTACCGAACGACTAATCCATTCGCGGTCTCCTGACCTCGGAAATATTTTATTGTTCATTCGACGGAGATTACGCGCGCGGATCTCGAAAATTACCGACTGGCGTTTGCTATGCGGTGGATGCAGGAGTCACTCGTACCGCAAAATTATCATTGGCTTCTCCCACGAGCAACTCGCGGAATAAGGATATTATTGATTCGTTGTTTACTTTGCCCTCGTCGAAGGCCCGCAGTTTGTAAAAAAATGCCTCGAGTCACGTCCGAGCATTCGCTTGGGATGACTATACGAATCACTGCTTGCGCCTCGCTAATGGCGGAGAACTTACGTAGAAAAAAAGTGCTTTTAAAATAATAAAACGTAATAAAATTTTTAAGTATTATTCGATTCGCTTTTTACCGCAATTTGTGAACACGTCATTGAAGTTTCGGAAAGAGAGATCGAATATTTATACGCTGATTCACTTCGCTCTTCGAACAAAATTGGAGGATACTTTTTCGTCTTTTTCAGTGCAGAAAATATAAACGTGAAAAAATACTTACACGATGGAACAAAAATGACTTCTAAGTATCGAGTTTTTTGCCGTTCTTGAAATACACAGGTTCAGCCAACTATTTTCGCGAGGTATTTTATTCGTAACGCATATCGATCGAGAAAAACTGTCCCATTCCCAAGCTAACGAATAATCGCGCACGAACGGCACGAAGTACGTTATTACAAAAGTAATAACAGTGAATTTGCTTCATATAAAAGTTCAAGGGCGTATATCAAGATAGAAATCCTATTTCAGATGAATCAAATTCTACTCCACAAGATACGAGAATCAAAGTACTTACTCCCTTGGGAGTTAATTTTCACTTATCTCACGGTATCTTTTAATTTTATGAAAACATCGATTGAATTTTATAACTGTAAAATTTATTATAATTAGCGAGTACGGTTATCCGAATTTTCTCGTGCTATTCTTAGTTTAAAAATTTCCGCGGACAAAGAGCAGTTACATTAAAAAATTACAGCGGTAATCGCGTTTCAAAAAATCCCAAGAGTACCTTCGTATTAATATACGTAATGTATAAATACTTTTAGAAACACGCGATACAAAAGAATACAATTTACCATATTTTTCATTTTGATTTGCAGAACACGTTCATTAGTCTGTCCACAGGATGAGTTGTATTATGTTCGGTATTGCGTTTGTGTGAGTGACCTGTCTGTCTGTTCCGTTGCGTTTCATTCACGTTGGAAGTACCAACGGAATGTATATACGCTAGCAATGTACAAAAACATGATTACGGCAACTACGATGAATGCATTGAGAACAAGATAATTACAATGATGATTATTTTAATTGAAATTTATATCGAGAATTTTAAAAAAGTAATCTCAAAGTATATTGAATCTTAAATTATATTATGGTTGATTTAAAAATGTGTATAAAATCTTTGATGTTTATATTTCTAATTATTTATCAATTTTTCTTTCGATATCGAGTATTAAACAAGAGAAAATTTAATGCGTGAAATATAAAATTGATAAATATTTATTTTTATCTTAGCTTTTCAACGCTTATATTCGGTATGTATCGATGTTTGATTTTATAATGGTCTATTTGACTAATGATGTCATATCCTTTTTCTCTAATATTATAGTTTAATTTAAAAGAGTACAAAATTATATAATAAATAATTTCAATGAAATATATGAAAAATAATAAAGATTCTATAATTTTTTATCTAATAATATTATGATGTGTCTTTTGAGAATTATTTACATAAAATTAAAATGAAAGTTTCGAAATTATAAAAATATGTTTAACTACAATATAAGATGAAATTTATAAGAAAGTTAATAATCCTATGATGATACGAGTAATGAAAAATACGACTTACGTAACTTTTGTAAATTATTAGCATGAGTTATTCTATATATAACCCGATTTTACCGTCAAGGTTGTGTAAATCTTGTATTAATACAAAACTTATAAAACCATTTAAAGTTTAATATGATCTTGAGATTATAGGAATATCAAGTTGGAAATTATTTGTCAGACGATATACCGGTATCAAGAATGTACTTAAGAGATAATTCTCAATAAGTATATTTTTACCAAATATCTTTCAGCGAATAACTAAAAACATTAATTCAGAAAAATAAATACAAATTATATTATTAATGAAACATATGTATATTGATAATATGGTCATTTGTGAAATTCAATACTTCGTTTAAAAATAGGAGCCCGAATGCATTAGAAAAGTTTGCTAATGATAATAAAATTTAATATATACAAATAATAATCTGTCAAATGAAGGAATCGAAATGTAAACTCTATATTAAAACAAATAAAATATAAAAAAAAACTTAAATCGTAATAAATTAAAATATCTTGTATAAATAAACGTATATAAATTTTAGTTTAAGATATAATATGTTCAGTAAAATAGTATTATTCATAAAATAAATGTATGTAAAAAGAAATTTTTTTATTTATAATCAGTTTATTATAAAAATTGAAATCTATATTAATTTTTTCGATATTTTACCACCTACCTTATAAAATAAAGATTTTCCATGTTATATTTTTAATTATTTTATTATGAAAAAATAAGAAATAAACACAAAAACTATTAAACAGAAAATTTCTTTTTTTTAACTAGAGAAGATAAAATTTTATGAATTTAATTAGTTTTAATTTATATATAATTGCAAAGAAGTTTAAAAATGAGAGAATAATAGGACTAAATTTGATCAAAAAACATGTTCGAAATTAACTGTATTTATAATTCCAAATGAATTAAGGCAAAAATATCATTACCATATGAAAATGGCTTTTATATTCTGATTTCCCCCTTTAATTACTTATTGTGTGAAATATAAAGTATAATCCCTTCATATATATCTGTGCACGTTATAAAAGATCTAAAATATTAAAAAACATAATGCAGTTTTTAATTTATGTGCACAGAGTAATTTGGATAGAATATGAGTCAGTGATCAAAGAAACTACAGAATATTCCGAAATGAAATAGGAAATCGCTTCGTTTGTGAAAATCATTGACGAGCTCTTGTTTGTCTAGGGAATGCAGATTTTGCTAGATGTAAATCTAGTGTATATCTAATAATATCTTTTCGTTAGTTTATTTAACGATTTATCCATTAGCTTCTTTATGGTTTTATCTTTTCTATGAATATCAAAATTTTTATAACTCAAAAATATACTCTCATCGTCAATTTTAAGATTTTTAATAAATATAATAACTTTAGAAAAAATCGCAAAATATCTCTTAAAACCACTATTATATTTTCTATCATACTTACATGTTTCATATTTGACTTACGTTGACATTTTAGCAAAACTCTCGGATATAAATGCGTATTTATACTCTTTATATTTTTTTCTTTCTATTTGCCTATGTTGTTTTTACATCGTATGCAGTTTTCGTCATTATTAATTTACATGTCTAAAGCATTCATCCTTGAACTTCTCTACTACAACTTTTACTGTGATTGATATAACGTTTTCAATAGACATAGATTTTAATTCAACATTTTACATTTTGTTTGCATAATTTATATAAAATTAAGAATTTAAAAATATACTGTCAATCTAAAATGAAACCTAATTAAATATATTATGTTAGCATACAAAATATTAGCTTATCGAACATCAACTAATTTTCATAGAATTTAATTTGCAATATTGAATGAGGATCAAGTTTACATTTAATAAATTTATAAATTTTATTCGATTACCAAAAAAGGATGTAAAAATTTTAGAAAGAAAAATATTGTGTTTTCAATTAAACATTTCTATAAAATAGTTTAGTATCTAGTTATTTATGTAATAAATTTTACAACTCAAAAATACAGAAGACAATGATAATAAATAATGAATATTTTATTAAACATAATATATGCTAGATGGTTTATGATTGGGATAAAGAGGTGATTATTATCTGTATACAACATTTCACTGTCGATTAAATAGTTTACTTAAATAATAAACAGAATATTAAATTAGTAATAACTTAATTTTATGTAGTTTTTAAGTATGAATATGCTTTAAATAATATCTTTATGACATAATTAATGTTTATTACGAGTAATTGATTCCTCTACCAAGCGTATATTTTGAAACTGTATTACACATTCCATATTTGATTCTATGACCTTGATTTTATTATGACCGTGAACTAGTGTAATTATTATTAATAATAGTAATATTATTCAAAAAGCTCATTAGTATAATTGTTAATTATAATTTAATCATATTTATTATAATTCATGTTTCACAAATGATAAATTTGACGTTCTTCAAAAAATTATTTATGAAACGTCAAAAAGGTAAATATAATTTTAAATAAAGAAATTTAATTATAATAAAATAATACAGTAATTAAATTATATATTCATATTTGTAGATATTTTTTTAAATTTATTTATCCATGAATGAAATCTTTTAACGCGTTATCTTTACTTTACATATAGTAATAGCGAAATTTCCATAAGAAAATATCAGACCATTACATTGAGTGTTTTAATTCATAATTTCATAACATAAACTAAAATTGGTTATAAAATATTATACAAAAATTACATTTAAATTAAAATTTTTTCGTACTTTGTATTACATTAATTGTTATAAATTTTGAATTACGAAAAAATTCAATACTTGGTAACAAGAAAAGAATCAAAGAATCTGAAAAATATGTAAAGTATTATTTTACGTAACTGACATTTTAAAAATAATCGAGATAATAAAATTTGTATATATGAATAATAAATAAATTGTAAGTAATTTAAATAATACAAGTAATTTTTCAATATGTAATTACACCTTATTGACTTTACACGGTTTCTTTTTAAATATCAATAAAAGTATCGATATTTTTTATTTTCAAGAGGTTTTAAAAACTCGGTTTTGGTAAAGGTTATCAAAAAATATTATAAACTCATAATTATATAACGAGCCTCTCGGTATACTTCATTCGCAAACTTTTGTACTTTACGGAAAATCCCACGCTGAGAACCCTTATAAGTTGAAAAAACGAACGATGTCGTTTTGAAAAAGTCTTGGAGTGTATCGCAGTCCACCTCACCGTAAACATACCGACGACGTCATGTGTACATCATCGGAACTTAAATTCGGTTGACCAAAAGTAGCTTAGCTCCAGTTTAACACGCAATGTCCCAAATTCGTCTAATTACTGTACGGTATCGACCTCACGGCCCGTATCTCATGCTCGATCGGCTCTAATCAACTTTGTCGCGTATGCAGATCCTCCACGCGTTTGTGCATCGCGCGTGAATTCTTGGACACACAATATCCTCGAGCGGTTAACTGGTTCGCTCGGTCCGTCGATTCCGATCGTGAGACGGGCCCTCCGTAATGAGCTTACCTCGTTCGTCTCCTTCTCCGCCATGTATTTTTTAAAGGTGCTCTAATTTTGCGTGTCGCCGGGAATCGCTTTGCTCCTCTGACTTTTCGTTTTACATGATGGATAAGGTGAGTTGGAAAAGACTTACAATGCAATTATGCAAGAAAAATTTTGAACAATGTACGCGAGACTTGCCATTTTAAGCACACGAACTTATCTGACTAGCTAATGATAGGTGATTAATGAAACGAGGGAAATAAAGGCGCCTGACTCTACTCGCGATGTTACGCGGGGGTTTTGTGCTTTATAATCGCGTATCGACTCTATACGTATTAAAGGGTCTTAAAATGTTTTTAAATGCATTTTTTAAGTTGAATGTTTTATCGATACTTTGTTCTATATCAAAAAATTTTTCCATACGAGTGATATTGAAATTAAACAGAGTTACTCGTGTATTCTATTAATCTTTCAAACAAATAATTTTTCCTATAGTTCATTCCATAAATTAATCCTTCGACTTACTTTTCCAATATACGAATCAAAAAAGTATATTTATCAATCGTATATACGATACTCGCAATAACGATTTTTACTCGTTTTTTCATTAATCAATGTAATTTAAAAACTATATTTAAGAATCCTTTAACGATATCGTTTAATTTTGTATATTCGGAATAAGAATAATGAATTTAATGAATAATTTATAAGATGAATGAGAAAAATGAAAGTTTAAAGTCTAGACGATACGAACTGTATAAATAGGAATATATAATTTTCAAGAACATGCGAGTTAATCTCTATATAACAAATGCATCTGTACAATGAGGTTTGCCAAAGTTTCGAACAAACCGTTGTGCTTGAAAAAATTAAACCTGAAACTGCTACGGACAAAAGACACCTCCTTAATTTTGAGGGCAAAGATATTAATTTTTGTACAAGTCAACATATTGTTTTAATTAAACGCATTTATTAAGGTACAAGATCTATATCCTCGTTGGTATAATAAAATAATAAATATCATCGTATAAGCAGTTTACAAAGTAGAAGATAACCGGATTGGTACAGGATCTACCGACTTTGAGCTAACATTACAGCGTTTGTAACCTATAACGAAGTACATGTTTCTTTTGCATTTATAAATAAAAGTTGATGTGTATTACGATACAAAAATAAGAAAAAAATACATATTTTCATAAGAAATTATGTTTTATTTGTGTTTATATATATATGTATATATAGAAAGGAAGAGATAGAGAGAAAACAGACAGCCTTCGAAAAATAGAATACGTTGAAAAGCGTGTGAGCGTAATATATCATGTGAAAAATAAAATATGCCAAATATCAATATAAGTTTGTCTAATTTAAATAAATTTAAATATTTAACTATCTACAAATGTATTATTTCATAATCTATCTTTACGGAAAATTATTTAAACGCTATTCACGTTTATAATATACCATATAAATTTTTGCGTGTAACGTCGACGAACTTCGGTTAACTTAGATTACAACAATTCATAATGGACGTTATAAAACGCAACATAAAATTTTAAAGAGAACATCGGCGTCGGAAAAACTGGAACATAAAATCGGCCACAAACCTTGATAAAATACAAATCATGCATGGAATCTGCGACTCAGACTAATCCGATGATTATACGGTTTCGGGAGCGATCGTCGATTCGATCGCATCGCTCAGTTCTATCGGATTACGTCAGGTCACGTATAATACGCGAATCGGTATCGATACCCGGATCGATTGTACACGCGAACGATACATGCGAAAATACGTGGAAGGACGGGCTCGTGTTACACTTTAAAACGCCATGATTAACGTAAGGTAAACGAATATAACGCGCGGTGTGACCGCAGCTTGTTCTGTAGCAGTTTAGAGTGCGGACCCCGTTCATCCCGACCGTATGCGGTTTCCCTCTTCTCTCTTTCTCGGTCCCCCTGTCTCCTTTTAGATTCGTACGTGTACCGTATGAACGGTGGTCAACTTGGACGGACGCTTCGCGTGATCGAGACGATTTCACGGCCGCTAGTTTGGACGCTTCTTTTTCGAGATGCTTTCTTGACGCGATTGATTAGCGATAAACGATCGACCTTGATCGAGTTCGACGTTTCTCCTTTGCGAGTGGAAGATGACAATAATTCCAGGCGCGCTTTAACCCAACAACATATTATTTTTATAAGAATTCCTTACAAAAAATACCAAGTTACTGGGATGTTTATAAAAAGGGAGAACATGATATGCGTTTTCTTCGACTCGAATAATATCGCTTATCGAATACATATTTCTTTCAATTCGATCGAATCGTTTAAATAAACTTATTCTAAAAACACCGTAAATGAAACAAATACTTCTATTTTTATACATCATTCGAAGTATAAATTGTAGAAAAAAATTTTTCTTGACTAAATATTCGCGATACAAAATTATTACAAATTATTTTTATTAAACAAAAATACGTTTGTTTTCATAACATATTTGTTTCTTTTGAAAAATATTTTTTTCTTATTAAATTTATAACTTCTAAATGAATGTGCTTAAATTAAATTGTAAAATTAATATTCCATATTATAAAATGATCGAAATATATATTACGTAACTTTACTATGGCCTTTTTACATAGATAACTTTACCGTATAAAATATATATTTTTCCTTATATCGATGATTTTAGTTTAATCTAAACTAAATTTTGCTAATTATTCGAATATATATATATATACATATATATATATGAACTAAAAATCTTTACAAAACTTTAAGATCGTTGATCCGGACTCAGAATCAAAAGGTATGAAAGAAAAAGGTATGAAAATACGATATTTTAATATTATCTCTAAACATACGTCGATTAGATAATAAGAATCCATTGTTCCGATATCTCTAAGAAAATATCGAATCGATAATTTATATTTTAGTAGAACGAGCAACGTTTAATCGAATACTTCATCAAATTTATCTAGAAGGGTTAATTCGATATATCTTCAATTTAATTCTTATTATATGTGAATTTTATTACAAACGACTCGATCGATTCAAGGTTATCTAATAATTTTTCGAAAACTGGCTTTTAAATGCAAGAAGAAGTTTTTGTTAATAAAATAGTCAACGTACATTGGGAATAATTGGGAATTCCAAGCAGCTGCGAATAGCCTAAGGCAACGCGAAAGTGCCAAATGTCGCGCAACTCATCATCGCAATTTCCGAGCGAGCGGAGCTCTAAAACCCAAAGTAACCGGTATGCGATATTTCCGCATGGCTAGTTAAAATCCGGCGGCCGGGTAATCGAAAGTAAAGGAACGTAGCGGGAGACGGGAAGGCCGGACATCGAGTGCCATCGATAAACGTGTAATCTCCCGTCTGTCTCGAACTCTCGGGCACTTCCTCGACGCACAATCCAGGTCCTGTGGGTAGTGGCCAAGACCGATGAGCGACAACACATGATACATATGGGAACGTCGGAGAGCTGCGGTCAGAAGCCCGTAGCATGTGGCCGTGTAGCGCGATCAAGGGGGTGAAGAGGAAGGGAGACGAGGCGAAGCGAAAAAGGACCGAGGCGCGTATAACTACGCGTTCGCCTTCGCCTAGAGAAATGATTTACGAGAACGGAAGTTGAGAAAATCGCTTCTCGCGTGAAACGCTTGCCGGGCCATTAGTTGGTTGCGCCACGCCTGCGCATCTCTAACTTTGCCCAAAAAGAGTCGATTGCCTTGCGCTCGGTACTTTTGAGAATCATCATGAATTAATCCTGGCGTTTTCCGAGCGACGCTTGCGCAGCGGATTTCATGCCTGTATTTTACTTTACGAAACGGATCCTTTACGAACCACCCGATGATTGTGCGAATGCGATGAAGGTTGTTTATGGTTGTCTGGACGATATAACCAGGTTACGGATTGGATCTAAGATGGATCGACTAGAAAATTGAGAAAAATAATTATGGTTTTTTTCGATATTTAAACAACGGCTAATTTTCGGTTAATATTATAATACGTCGATGGAAGGTAAAATATTTCTCGATTTTTAAAGTCATTGCAAGAAGTATATCTAATTTTATAAATTTAAAACAAAGAATCCATTGTTCCAATTCAAACGTTGATATATTTTGTTCGGGTGTTACGAAAACTATCGATTTCGAAACGATCTTTCGATAGATATCTGATATACCTTTATTTTAATCGAATATACCTTTACTTTACCGACATTAGCAAATTTATATTTTTTCTTATTCATTTTCGCTAAATAATCTGGATTGAAAAAATAAATAAAATGATTGTTCATTACATATACACATTTTTAAACGACTATTTTTTTGTTTCTTGAAGCATATCTTTAAGCATAAACAAATTATGATTAATGAGTAATTATGTATTTAATTTAATAACTTTTTTTATAATATTTATGTATTGAGAATACAACCAGTAAATTAAATTTTAAATAATATGTATATTGTATCCTTGGGATCTACGATTTTCAACGATTATTCTTAAATTCTGAGACATCTGCCATATGGAATAAAACGAAGCGAAAAATGCATCAATGGAGTGTACAAATACTCGAGATCCGCATTCGCAGAAATCTCACGCAATCGGGTCGTATGGCATTGCACAATGATCGATACCAATTGGTCGATCGCTTTACAAACTTCATTCGTACCTCGCAATAAGACCACATTTTGTTTTTACGTCGTTTTTAACCGGCCCACACCGCGACTTGCATTTATTGCATCGATGATAATATATTTTTTACGACTTACGAAGCATCTAATGATTCTCTAGGTTGTTGACTCTTCGAAACCGCATGTTGTAAACTGATTGGTCTTTTGCGATTAAGGCGGAAATTGGTTAGTTATTAAATATAGGCTTACCGGTCTCGAATTATAGTTATGAGTGTAACTAGTCGATTCACTTTTTATTTGTATTTTTAAGCTAGAAATAAGGTCGGTTGTGGTTATACGTATTGCTCGAGTTAGTATATATGTGTTATACAAATCACTGTGAAATCTTTCTTTTAAATTTTTTAAAATTGTATACCGCTAAGAGAATCGAATATTATTTATCTTAAATCGATATGAAATTAATTTACGATATAATAGGTATATTAGTTTTAAAGTGTGTACAAGGAGATGATACTTTTTTCCATATTAAATTAATTTTGATTTTGTGAAATAAAGTGTGAAATAATATTACCATATAGAATATAAATAAAGGGTTGTTTTATTATACAACACTTTAATTGGAAATTGAAATACAATTAAAAGTAACTGTAACAAATAAATATAAATTATAATACTTGTAATACGTATGAAATATCCGATAATGAATTAACAAGGTCTATAATTTTGTGAATACGATATTTATTAATTGTAATTACAGATTATTAATATATTTATCTTTTAATTTATAATTTCTCGTGTAACTAATCTCATATAACTAAGCACAAAAAACGTGCGAAATATTCTAATGCGATCGAACTTTACTAATCATTCGAGTATGTACTAATCACATACCAAACAAAACCATAAAAATGAAAAAAACAAAGAGAAAAGATTTATTAAATAAATAAATTATGATACGAATAGTAAACTCGAAGAGAGACAAACCGATGGATACATAAAATATAACACGAAGTGAGCATTAGGCTCTTCTAATTCTTCAAAACTGAATTGGAGACGCTCTATTACACCAGGGAAAAGTAGCTCAAGAATTCTTTGACATTTGATACTGAAAAAAATTCAATCTTCAAAATCCATCTGGAACACTCATTTTTAAATAGTTTAAATTTGATATATCTAGAAGACTATGTCTATCTATACAACAGTGGCTTAGGACAATATGAATTCCTTTTCTCTCGTGCGCGCATCAAAGCATTCGGTTAAACAGTTGTAAATAGATTCGTAGAAAACTTGCTTTAATATTTAATTTATATAAAATTTGTTATTAACTGTTACTTGCGAAATAGCTATTATAATTTAATTTTGTTATTATATACTTTTTAGCATTTCGTATAATTTTATTTATAGAATGAAGAAATAAACTTGTGAATATATTTTAAATTTCATCTAAGTTATTATTTTATATTACGCATTCCTGTGTCCACTTACATCTAATCATTAGAAAACCTCAAGATTTCTACAGCTCTCCGCAGTCCGATTATATTAGATCGGTAAATATATTGAAGTTAAGTTAACTGGATAAAATTTTTTCTGAGGATGCATAGGAAAAGTAGGAAGTATGAAATCTATCACAAGTATTTATTTTATAAAAAATTTAGCATTAAAAAATATATTTGTTTTAAAAAATAATATATGTTGTTATTGATTGTTAATAATACATAATTGTATCGTAAAGTTTGTCATTATTCTTTTTTAATGAAACAAAATATTAAGGGATTGATTTTTAGATATATTTTAGAAAATTTTTATTTTTATATATTAATATACCAGTCTTATACCATAAAAAAGAATCTATGGATTTATATCTACATCCCCTAAAAAATGAACCTGTAAGATTAAATTTTTTTATTGGATTATAGATATACGTTAGGAAGGTTATATAATGCATGTGTAAGCTCGTTTTAAAGCATAAGGTTATACGAAAGGATCACATGACCAAGATGAGAAGATAAATGATTAAAATAACATTTATAAAAATTAAGCAGGCTAAAATAGAATAAATTAACTAAATTAAATTGTGCACAATCATGTATCAAATAAAAAGTTATTAAATAGTAAACGAAAATTTTTTTTAATTTAAATAAACAACGACTATAGTATAAATGCAATTGTATTATCAATTAATTTGTATTTAAAATAATTTTTTAATTTAATTTTTATTTTGCTCTAATAGTATACTTAAATGGATTCACTTCTTTGCAATATATAATATCGATTTTAATTTTTTAAATTCACGTGCAATTACAATTACATATGTATATATGTTGAATAATCATAAGCTTCGAGAAATTTAAGTCAGGGCAACTCTATGATTATTTAGTTGTCTTGCATCATGTAATTTCAATCGGTAATAGAAAAACCTGTCGAATGATAGAAGCAGACATTTATCGACTATATTATTTTTGAGAACAGTTGGACGTGTAGCGTACCGTAAAACTTATGATATTGATTGATTAAATTGATCAATAGTGCTGATACTTAAATTAGAATAGTATATCTTGCGAAGTAGGTCATAACGTATAATTTAAAATGGTCGAAGTTTCGATATTACTAAATTTTAAATCGTTAAATTCTCATTTATTTTTTTTCGCGTAAGGTAAAAGAATTATTAAAAAAAATACATTTTATATACTTAAAATTTATTTAACGAAAACGTATTTTTAATTAAATTTATTTATTCAAAGAACGTTAACGTTAAAAGTCGATCCAAATTTTTTAAACAAATGTGAGAGTTAACTAAATTATCATTATCGCTTATTTATTCTTTCATAAGTTTTAAGTTTCCTCGGATAAAATATGTTACAAAATCCGAAAACATACTCGCTTATCTCACTAATTTTACCGCTTTTCTAAGAGTTTGTCATAACGTAACAGTCATTCGAAGTAAAAGAAGGTTAAAACAATGTCGCTTTATTATTTTTCCCTCTCTCTCTCTCTCTATCTCTCTCTCACTCTTATTCCTCTCGGTATTTCTTGTCTGGTAGCAAAAATGCGAGTACAAAAATTCCTGAATTTAGCAGAATGACTTTTTACTTAGATACGAAGCAGTAGCTGCAGATTAATCATCCTCGTAAGCAAGGCGCGAGGATGATGAATCCGCGATGGCGAAGAGGAGCTCGGTGAATTTTCGTGGTGTCCCCGGGTGCGGCCAACTTGGGAATTACTCGGGCGGCAGAAGCGGAGCGATCGCCTCGCAAAAAGCGGCTAATTTTTCATTCGTCCCGTCACTCCTCGGTTCGGTACGCCATCGTCGACGCCGCCGTCGCTTTCCTGCACCGTCGACGCATAAATCATGATCACCGCGAACAGGGCGGGAGCGACGCTCCGACGACCAGAAAAACTTAATTACCTTCATTAAACGACGCGACTGCCATCGCTGACCAGCCACGAACACCGCGGAGTGCGAATTTTCTTGTCGCTCCAACGCTACCGCATACCTTTTAAGGTTATTAATGGTTAAGTGTATCAAAACTTTGGATGAATTAGATTATTACTAAGGCTCGTTAAAAACTTAATTAATGCCCTGAGCCTTGCAGCCCCGGTATATTCGTAAAAGAAAAATTCAAGCAATTATAAAGTTTATTTTTACGAAATATTAAAAATAAATGGTAAAATAATTTGAAAGAAAATTAACAAAAGTTAGCGCGAGGGACGATTGGATTCAGGTCTTTTTTTTATGAAACAGCAATGAACTTGCAAATTTTGTTTTACATTAGAGGTGAAATATATCGATAAAAAATGATGTTACAAATATACGAAAATCGTATATATGTTTGTGTTTGCAAAAATGAGTGTTGCAGATGTTTGCAAGCGATAAAACCTGCTGAACCAAATGCCAAATTTTACACGCAAGAGTATAATAAATAATATGAAAATGATGTATCGATCGCAAAAGTATCTAAAAGTAAATATAAAATGCGTACGGAATTTATAATCAATTATATAATTACAGAATTAATTTTGAATAAGATAAAAATATAACGAAAAAAATGATCAAAATTTTATATTTTAAAAGCGCAACGAATCCTCTTGTACGTACTTTGCATTTAAAGATACTCGTATCGAATAAAAAAGTTAATATTTATTTCCGAATTTTTTTTATTACTATAAAAACAAAATTTACGATTTCTATAACGAATACTTCTAAAACTGAAATTAATTTATTCTTCCGAATCTCATAATCACATACTTGGAAACACAGTCGATAAATCTTTTCAAGCTCTTTATTAGTTTTCCGAAAAACGTTAAAACAGCGGCGATATCAGAAAATCAATAACGCAGCAAACATTATTCGCGGATGGGTTTACGTTTATAAATAAATTGCGCTCCCGCGTGTGATAATTATTATTAATAAAAGAGCGTCGTCGTTACGATTTTACCGATGCATGCATTAACTGGACGAAATGTTACGAAAGATTTAACTACTGAAAAACCGATCGCCGAAGGCTCAAATCGTTCATTAACATGCAGCACGTACAAAACGATGCAATAAAACACGAAACTCGAAGGAACGGTCAATAGCTGCGGTGATCACGCGTTCGCGTTATTATACGCCGGCTGAATGCAAGCAATCAGCGGCAATTATAAATTTTATCATTTTACCGACCGCCGACGCCGTTTTAACTGCTCGCGCTGCGTAAAACTCGAGGGGACGATATAAAAGAGAGAAAATGCGAGTGACCGCGTATGAACTGATTCGCGAGTTATGCCACGGGTGTAATGCACCCGATGACCTTTCTGTATTCGCGCCTCGCCAAAAACAACGAGGTGAGCACTCGACTTGCCTTATTCCGTGCGATACTTTAAGTATGCGCTCTTCCTTACCTTAAGATCGTAAGCCAGAAAGTGCGAAACATCTTGGGTCCGAGCCTAAGGTTCTCTCTTTCATTTATTTCATTCTATTCTTATGGATCATACTTGCGTGACTTTACAAGAATTTTTATAATACAAAGGGCTAAGTAATAGGAACCTTAGAAGGAGGTTGCAGGTAGAGAAACGTCGATGAGTTTAATCGGCTTCACGCAGCTTACGCTAATTTAAAAAAAAGAAAGGAACACTGTGAACGAGTTATGCGGAGATAACCGAAGAGTCGAGGTATCCGGGGACTTCTTGCGTCAACGGTTAGCTTCGAATCGCAGCCACGGATGTAAATGCCACAGACCACATGGAGTAAGTCTCTGTGGGTGAACGAGACGACTTTGGCGATTCACGTAAGTTCGACCGCATCGCGAGGTCACGATCTTTGAGCTTCCACACTTGGGATTTATCGAATTAAATTTATCGACGATGACATAGTATATTAGAACGAACGAAGAATGAATCGTTGTCTAAGATTTATTCGTTAGCGGTGATGTCTTAATGGATGTAATCATTTTTTATAAATCTTAATGCTTTTATAAAGCGTATAATTGAAATTTCTTCATTTCATAATACATTTTTTATACGAGTAGAAGTTTTACGTTACGAAAACTCCATCGAACCGTTTTCACCTAATTACTACAGAATTATACCAACACTTTTGATATCGTGATGTAAGTATACGCAAACACATTATACGTGCGAATATACTTAATTTCACAAACAACTGGTCATTTTGGAATTCGGTATTATAACTTTTTCAGGCAAAATATTTTTAAAAAATTCTACATAATTTAACTATACGAATAATTATTGTTGGATTAAAAAAAATTCGCGTGCGCTAAATTTAAAAAAGTTGGAATCTTAACGATGCATATTCCCTTTCATTTTCGGAACTTTGTTTTAATCCAAGCGCTAAGAAAATATTACCTATATATAGAGAGAAATCGGATGTCAAAAGTGCACACGTGAAAGATAGCTGGATCATGGCCAACGCGATTGCGCAGACGATCTTATAAACTTCGATTTCACACGTTGGAGCCAAATTGATGGGACCCCGCGATCCTACTCAGCTCATGTTACAAATTTATATTAAACATCTACCGTGAGTCTGTGTCCCTTCTACTTCGTTCGAGCAGATTTCTCGCCTGATTGCGCTTGAATTCGAGCGTGTAGGAGAGATTTTGAATGTCAGTGACACTTCAACCTGAATATCCTTAATTTTGAATCCATTATCAGAAGCGAAGAAAATAAATTCGCGAACAAAATTAGGCTACAAAGTTTTCATCTTAAAGGCATTTATTTTTCATATTTTTTGTATGATGAGATAAGGATATGAAATAAGCGTTTTAAATACGTAACAAACATTAATTTAAAAAACTCAAAAATTTAATAATAAATGCTTTTGAAAAGTCAAAAGTCATTTTAACTATAAATTGTAATTCAATTTGTAACGAATGTACTCGAGTTTAATTCGAGAGTATCCGTTCATCGTATATATTCTTTTATAAATTATTCGCAAAAATTTGGATTTTACGCCGATGAACTGTGAATACCAAAAGTTTTTGTAAATAACTATTCGAAAAAATTTTTTGACCAGATACTATACAGTAGTAGTAATATAAAGAATAACGATAAAACACAATATAAAATTACAATATACAAATAGTGGAATACAGATATATTTGTGTAATACATTAATAATTTTAATGTCAATTTATTTAAATAAAGAGAAAAATATTTACGTATCAAATAATTTAAAAATCGGAAAAAGTAAAATACTTATAAGTTGAGAAACAAATAAGTATTTTATCTATATATTGACTTTAATTTAGTTAATAACGGAAGAAAAATGTGAAAAATGTTTATCTTAAAATAGTACCGAACATAAATAATATAAAAATGTATTTTACCGATGAGCTTTAACGTGTTTTTTAGATAAGAGCTTATTTTGGTGCATCAAGGAAACATAAAAAATACTCGCACGAATAGTAAATTATAATCGATAAAGTCAGTACTAAAAATCACCTTACCCAAGCTCTTATCAAGTAAGCGAGTAATTAAAAAAAAGTAAATGCGTATATAATTTTTAAAACCGCATACGAAATAAATGCTACAACGTCCAAGCGAACCTTTTCCAAGAAAATATACAAATTGCGTTAGCGTGTGCTGTACCTATTGGTTTTACACGGTGCACTGGCTCTGCTACGTTAATGTTTCATTTATTCCGGTTCGACTGCAGCTCGAGTTAGCCATCTGCATAAGTCTGGGGACGCGTCGGATCGCGGAAGCCTCTCAAATTTTATACGATGCCAGTGATTGTGCGATCACTGTTCAGATTGTAAATCTATCGATTACTCGTCCGTCTCGGGTCTTTTGTCGACTTCTTTCGTGCAGCTGCGAATCTCGTGCGCATGTGATGTACAATTCCCAGGTGCCGATGTGCAACGTTACGTTGCATCTTTGCCTTACTCGTTACGCTTTCGTTTCAACATTGTCCGATTTATGATTCAAGAATTATCAAAGTTTTGATCATTTTTTATCGCTAGAGTAAAACGTAATATCACGTACATTCGACGTTGCTATTAACGCTTAGCGATTGCTTATATAAATACGTAATAATTTACGTGTACAAGATACTTACGTATTTACGTTAATAATTTATCGATTAAAACGTGAATAATTCGATAACTTACGACTCAAAAGCTTGAATTCTACGGTGTTAAAAGCTTTTTATATTCAGAAAATTTCACTACAAAATTATTTAATATTGCGAAATTCTATCTTACCATTAAGAAGCGATTTTTATTTCGTCTGAAAATTGATGAGAAAAGCACCGATTTATCGCGTTTAAAACAATATTCTTTATCGAATTGATAAAAAGTTGCAAAATGTTTATAAAAACGAATGAAATAAATGGACGATGAAAAAAAGTTGTACAATGAAATTCATTGTACTGAAAGTTGCGTTAGCGTTCCCATTTTTTGCAGTAATCACAACTTTTAAAGATTCATTCCAATGATTTTTTCGCTGTACGTATCCGTCGGTTGCGATCGGTTTTATTTTTATTCTTAATAATTTCGCCGAAGCAACGTACAAAAAAGTAATCGATAAATCAAAGGCGGTTGATCCCGAAAGCGTCGAAAGGATAAAAAAATCATTCGCAATCTCGAGAATCGGCTATGAAACGAACGCAGAGTCCATACCGTAATCGGCCGCGAATCGCTGTACATCGTATTTTCATCGAGCGATTGTTTTACGGCTGAGTGGCTTATCCATATACGCGGCGTAAAATATGCATCGCGTACACGCCGCGGAATGCAAGCACAGTAGCCGCTTTCGAACGGATGGCCCCGCAAAATTCCGCGCGCGGCAATCACGGCGAATTACTCGACTGATTGGATCGTTTATACCCTCCCTGAATCCTTTGAATCGCTGTTACGTCTCTCCCACTCTCCGTACGTACGTCGAAAGAATTCTCGCGCCTTCCAACTCCATCAGTTGCATAGGCATGCACCTGAGTATGGTTACCCTCCAGCCGCTGACTTATCATCGACCAAATAAGGCCCCGCTCGGTCCCCGAGATCCCCTCCTTGACCATATCCATGGACCCGCTTCTGCGGTCAGAGACAATCACGCGAGCGAACCCCAGCGAATTACCGATATGATTGCTACTGAATAATATTTCCTTGCGCCGCGCCGACAAAGCTTCGCCCTCTGTGGGTGAAGCTGTGCGCGGCTCCGTCTTCGGTGCACGCGTGTACCTGTGCGTGCGTGCGCATACACGCGCGCAGTGGCGTCGACTTTTTGTTATTTGCACAAGTCGAATGTTGCGGGTACGCTAGTGAGGGCGAGTACATAAGCGCGGGCTGTTTTTGCGATCGTTCTACATTGATGATTGCGAAATTGGATTCTGCTAAAACAATCAATGGCTGTGAGTACGGGTACGTGATTCTGTGATGATACTCTGCGGTGAGAATGGAAAATATTGCCCGGTTGCGGGTCGAAGGAATGATGATTTATCGTCGGATGAAACATTAACGCTGAAGGTTTTTTGCCCGTGGCGGTGTCGTTCATTTCGAGTGAATTTCAAATTTTTCTTTCAAGGATGGATAAACTTTTTGCAGGGCGTTTGATATCTCGAATAATTTTAACCTTTACTAAGTCAATATAGATACGTAATAAACTTCGAGAACTACACCGCAACATTTATAAAACTTGTGTACATACGAGTCCTTTGAATTTATTCGCATCAACGGACGTCTAATGATAATATTCCCACAAATATATGGATATTATTGCAACCGATGCAAAAATGTAATAAAGTTAGATTACATCGCGAAACCGATATTTTTCTGTATATTATTTAGAATTGAAGAAAATACATTTTTTCTTTAGAGGTAAGTATAATTTTAATTGGAAAGCTGGAAAAGATTTTTACTTTAAAGTTAAATCATCTTTACGTCTATATATTCTTTAGTCTTTTCTATTGATTGCGCGTAACGTGATTATTTTAAATGGAAAAATTACGTTAGTTATTCAAAAAAGTATAGCACTCGGCATAATTATATTAATTTATAGTTTTAGAATTTACGAATATAAATGAAATAAACGAATAAAATCGACGAATCTTTATTTTCCTTGTATTCTATAATCTCTCTTTTTTAACTATTTTCATCAGCTTACAGGTATTTCTATTTAAAATTAATTCTTAGCATTATTCTAACTAACACATAATTGATAAATAGATAAAATATCAACGATTTCACGTTTACGTTTATCGGTTCATCTCGAAATGTCTAAACCGATATTCAACCGTAAAAACGGGAAACATCGTTGACTTTGGTCCGATGAATGATGCAGGAAACGGTCCAATATTCTGGAAGTAACGTTTAAAAATCACTAAAACTGATCAACAACGCCTAATAAGGGGGCAGCGGTATTCTTAGTAATACGAGCAACTCATTAATCATCCTCGGATAGCGACTTCCAGAGGAACCTTCAAAAAACGAATCTACATTCCTAGTTTCCACGTAATTCATTCCAGGGACCGAATTTCCTCATCCGAAGTTCCGTTTAGGGACCTTTTGGAGAAGTTTCTCATTAAAGCGCGCGCACACCGAACCGAGCTTATTAAATTAGGATGATACAGTGTTCCATGTCTCGACTCCTCACGATACAGGACGCTTTCAAAGATCATCGCCGTGAGCTCACGCTCAATTAACGATTGGGATCGTCACCCGCGTCCTGGCCTTTGCCGCCCGGCTCGACTCCGCGCTCGAGATACGCTCCGGTGTCGGGTTACCCCCTGGCGAATGCGCTGCGACGTGGGAGGTCCGACGAATCGCTTCCAACAGGATGGTCTTGTGGAACTCGGTAAGAGGCTTCCATTTCGTGATCGACGCTTCCCCCTCGACGCTTGTCCTTGCTGCGATTTTCGTTTTCGCTCGCGGTTCTTACTTTGGAAGCCCAAATGACTCGAAATTAGGTGTCTTAATAACCGGCTTTTACCTTTCACTGCATTATTGGGTTGCGAAAGCTATTTTTAAAAAGAATAATATACCTTGCGCTTTGGCTTTTCGCTGAAGTCGATAATTTTGTACTGTGTTCGTTTGGCCAAAGATATAAATGTTTAACGTTCGTGTACGAATCTTTTAATCCTACCACGAATAATGTTTCCGTGTTAAAGGACAAATTATACAAAATTCAAATTTTGATGAACTCTGTTATACTATAGTTTATTATCGTTCCACAACGCTTGATCCAACTATTTATTTATGTTACAGTTGGTGAAATTGTGCTCTCATGAGAATACAATGTGATCGCTATCTCAAATTATAATCTGAGAGAAAAATGTGGAATTTATTTCTTTACTCGTTATTTTTTTAATTGCAATATTATTTTATAACTTGAAACTTCAAAGATAATTTCAAAAATAAATCCAATATTTGAAAATTGAATCGAAAGTTTTAATCAAATTTCAGAGATTGAAATACAAATTTTTATGAATGGTTATTAATCTTATTAATGTTTATCGCTTCTGACATAAATATTAAAATAAAATTTTAAGTAACAAGTTATCGAATATATTTAAGAAATAAGTACTTTTTCTTCCGATAACTTCATTAATAATATTGAATGTATTTTTGTAATGTATTATATTATTTAAATTATGTGCGTATAACTTGGAAATAAAGCTATTTTTAAATATCTGTGAAAATAAATTAGTATTGGTAATGAAGTTTATGTCTAAACAGTATCTATATTTTTTCATCGATCAACCCAACCAACATAACCATTAAAAAAACTCAATCTAAGCTTGGAATAATGGATGATATGCTTCTAAAATTAAGTTTTTTCTTCGTATTAAGTTTTCTATTTCCATTAATAAAGGTTGGTTATAAAGTATTAATCAAATATAAATATAAATATAAATATTATACAATTCTGTAAGTCTACATTAATGATATTAAAAAAATTTATCAAAAAAATATATATATGTATATTCATAAAAAAATATTTTAAGATTGAACTTCTACATATAACTAAGTTTTTATTGATTTCAAACTTTTTGTTTATATTAATATTATCTTTTTTATTAATAAGTGGTTTAATAAAAAAACAGTTAAAAATGATAATATAACTATTAAACATTTATTCTAAGCTTATTTCTATATGAATATATGTAATTGATTTATCATATTTGTAATTATGTAAAATATTTATAATAAAATGTGATTGTATTTTCAATATAATTTATATGCTACGTATAATTATCGTTTAAAAAATGTTTTGAATTTTATATTAATACCAATAATTATCCTCTGAAAATTAACGACAATTAGTTTACAAAAAAAGTTTCTCTAAAAATACTTTTACCTTGAAATTATTATGTCAAGATTAAAATTATAAAAGTAACATTCATATACTCTCTAATTATAGAAATTTAATCAAGTTTTATTTTAAAAAATAAGTTTCTTTCTTTACATAGTTTTCATGTCCATGTATAAAGCATGAAAACATAATTCATATTATGGTTAATGAAAATTTAAACTTTCATAAATCAATCTTGGAAAGTATTTAGGATATATCTGTAGATCAGAATTAACATTTTCTTATTTTATTATAAAACCATGAATAAGCTTAAAATTGTTCTAATAGGATAAAATTAATATAATTACATGTATTTCTTTAAGGTTTATTAAATAATAATTTTCATTTTTAAATTATATATTATCCAATTGAAAATCTCATCATATCGAAAGCAATTAAAAAAATATTCGGATTCTCACAATTTTAATATGTTTATACGATATAATCTTTAAAATTAAAATATTACCGTTGCAAGTTTCCCTTTTTCAAGGTACAAATTTCTAATTAAAATAATGTAAAATTTTTTACTTTACATTAATGAAAATGTTCCATTAATTAACAGAATACACACAGTAAATAATATATACAAGAATATCATGTTTGAAATTTTCGTCTTTCTTCACATAATAGATTGTAAATTATGATCTCTTGACATTCTTGACACATCACAGTTTTTTAAAATATAAAATTAAAACAAGAATAAAGATTAATTCGTATCGCCATTTTTAAGTCTTTTATTAAGATACAGTAAAAACTTATATTCTATAAAATCTTCTTAATCAGTTATCGCATAGAGTCTGCATATAAAACTCGTTATAATATAACCTTACTATAAAATATTAATAAAGATACACATTTTAAAATCATCAGCCTTTGTTAAATCCCTCGCATTTGCACTCAATTCATGGAATGGAATTGCAAATATTATGTAACTTTAATAGACTAGGGTTATATGTATTCAGTCGCATACACTAATTGTACTAAATGACTTTCGCATGCGCACGCGAAACAATCGCCCTCGATAATCTGTCTAACAATGTTAACAGAGCTTATGTATCTGATCGTTTAATCTCTTTTTCCCTCTCTTAGCCGTTTCTTAGTGCATCACACAATGGTTACGAAACGGAACATAACGATTCGCTCCACCACCGATAAACCATGCAGTTATGTTTACCTTGCTATGTTGCTTTCATTATCGCTATCTTTGAACGAGAGCAAAGGGTTACAGTGAGATTCGCCGCTACTTGCAGATACTTACCGCCACTTTACGAGCAAACAGAAACAAACGGGAGAAACCGAATATTCAACCAAGGCTAATTCGCGATGCGGATAAGTAAAAAACGTATAATCATATTATTTCAGAATTTATATTATGATAACCGAGTTCATCAAGATGGAGCGAAAACATGTTAGAAATCTGCTTGGCTAATCTTTGCTTGCATTTATAAATTAATGATTACTTTCCTCCATTTCTATAGTATACTTTATTTTTTTGTTTACGTATTGTTTATTTTTACAGTATAAAACGATATTTTTACTTAAAATTTATAGGAAATTAATTAAAAAGAAATTTAAATAAATTATGTGTAATTATGAATAACTGCTGTACATATATCATTAAGCGATTCGTTTGATAAGTCATCCAATCAACCAATTATAAAGTAGATGTCAATACTTTGAAACGGTCATTAAATTATTTTAAATATTTTAATATATAAATGATTGTTTATTTTTATCGATAAAAAAACTTTACAGACTGATTGATATCTGATTATATTTTTATATCGACTCGCAAATAATAATTAACTTCAAAGTTAAATGATAAAAAATACTCGATAATATCGATAATGTTTTTCATTCGGAATATTTAGAAATTCGTTACCTTTACTTTTACTTTTTATTCTATGCACTTGAATATTATTAAATTATACGATTAATTTTATTATTAATGAATTAAATTTTATTTATTAAAAAATTAATATTTTAAGCAACGTATATTTAATACTATACCGAAAGCAATTAAAAATGTATACGACCATATATCAATTTAATTTCTTGGTACGCAAAAAATGACGTTGTTTATTAGTTAATAGTTGTAGCCTATTTGTAAAAAATGAATCATTGATCTGTAATTAGATGAATATCGATAGAAATTTATAATTATAAAATAATTAAATTATCGATGGATTTAAAAAGACTTGTTATTATTTATTGATTAACTTAGAAGTGATTTCTTGTGACTTTAAATATGCAATACCAAGAACAAGTTGTGTCTTATAAATAAACTGAGGATTATAAAGCATTCTAGTTCATAGCGTTGTTTATTCAAGTATAAAAAGGCATACAGTTTAATAATATTAAAAATCGTGAAAATAACTATTCACCTCATATTTATATTGCAAGATGTTTTCATTTCATTATTCAAATTTTTAAATTGCTATCTATGGGAATATTGGAAAAGAATTTGCGGATGTCGATTTTTGATAATATCCTGTAAACAATACATAAATCTTAATATTTGAGAAATATCATTTACAAAATTTATGTTCCCACTGAAAATTTGTCTTTAATTATCTACGAACCAACAAAAGACTTGTACTCATTCGTGGTCCGAAGCTATATAATTGTTTCAGGTAACGTGAGATCCATACCTCAAATTTCTGTGTATTTCTCATAGCGAGTAGTCATGTGAAAATAATTTGAAATTTTATAAATTGATTCACACGCTTAAGGTGCAATTTTTCATAATTAAAATACATAAAATGAGTAATAAAAAAAAATGTATTAAGAAAAATCAGTTTAACCAATGCATTTCTTTATAACGCTTAAACATATTTTGATTTCAATTGAAATATCACTTTTAATGAAAGAATTCATTTACATTAATTCGTACAAGGAGAAAAGCGTTTATAATAATGATTGTGAAATTCGCGGTAAAAATTAAAGTAATCGTGGGAATAGTAAACGTGGGACAGTTTGTCATTGCAGAAAATATTAATAGTGACGCTGTAAATTTTACCGTACAGTACGGTAAAATATATCCGCTATTACCTAGAATTCTTCACGCTTTTGTTTAACTAGAAGAATTTTGTATGCTTATAATTTATATTTATTTAATCGCTGTCGATAAAATAAAAAATCTCGTGTTTCCTTATCAAAGAATAAAATTTAACGTATTTGTTGGTTGCTAATGAATTTATACGTACAAGAAAACAAACATATTTGATATAATTAATAATTCAATTTTTTATTAAAAATAAAATAGTTTTACTCAAATTCAGAAATATATATTTTTAACGATATTTTATTATACAAAATTATTAACGTATGTATTAAATAATTATAGTTAAAATAAATTACATTATATTGTAACATATTAGTATATTTATCAAAAAACTTATATATTTAAGTGTTATATTTAAGCTAATCTAATATAAAATATGAGATATATTTAATGCGTAAATTTTAAACAATTTAAATTTATTTTTTACAGAACAATGTAAAAAGAATATTTTATAACGCGATTTTTATTAAATAACGATACTTCATCGTTGAAACCGATTAAACTATTTTACTTTATACATTTATAATTCTTTAAATATAAGACACGCTTTTACATTAATCTTTGACAAAAGTTTGAAATATAAGTGAAATTTAAGGGTGTAGATAATTGTTTAAATACTACACAAATTTCTAACATATCTATCATTTATAATATTAATTTTATTATTAAATATTAGTTGGTCTCTCAACCTCTCAAATATTTTTCTACGCAATATCAAAGTTAGTTAAGCAAAAATTATAATATAATGAAATTGTTGAAATTTATTTGGAATATCGATAATACAATCAGTGAATAAAAAGTCATTGCCTTTTCATTGAACGTTGTTAAAAAAAACCCCTTGCGAAAAAATAATTAAAATAAAAAGTCATTTATCCGTAAACTCCGAAGTGTATCGTTACACTCGTAAAGGCAGAAGCGCAGGTCGGACGTGATTAAAATTCAAAAATCAAGCTGCGCTGAAATTTCGATGAAGAGAAGAAGCACATTATACGCACGAAAACGGAGCACGGATTCCCATGATAGGCGAGCGCGTAATACATAATACGTTTTCCTGAATAAGCCCGGCTACTTGCGTGCACCTGCCCTCGGTCCGAGTACTCGAAAGCCGAGGTGCGCACCGAGAAACACACATGGCCGCCTCCTCGGTCGCTCGCGCCCGGAAAATTAATGGTCGTAAAAATAAATGGAACGACTGATAAAAATTAATGACGGAAAAAATTGCGCGTGCGCTGCCGTGACGCTCTTCTAGCGCCTTTCGCCCCTCGTCTCTCTCTCTCTCTCTCTCTCTCTCTCTCTGTCTCAGTGTGCGCGTATGCGCGTTCTCACATAAGCATAATGAGCTGGGAAAGACTACAACGAGCGCAACACTACTGGGCGCAAGCGCGTGCGCGCGGTAACGAGGTAGAAATCAATTACGAAGATCGCCGAGCGATAGGAAGAATCGCGCAATTTTTAAAAAAAATTACGGGTCCGAGGGACGCCAGCGCAACTGATAGGGTTAGCGCGATTTCCGCTGCATT
This sequence comes from Dolichoris vasculosae, assembly GCA_018907195.1. Lineage (NCBI taxonomy): Eukaryota > Metazoa > Arthropoda > Insecta > Hymenoptera > Agaonidae > Dolichoris > Dolichoris vasculosae. The sequence continues at coordinate 2,071,699 of JACCHY010000004.1, read as the reverse complement.
AAAACATCATTTTTGAGTAAATGTTCGCGTTTAAGGATGCCTGATGCGGTGGTTACATTTGCACGGATAAAAGCGCATCGTAATTGATTTTTCGCTGATGCAGTAACGAGGATACGGAAGGTGTTTAAAGACGTTTCGATGACTTTGTGTGTACTTTCCAAAAAGAGTTCCACGCGCATCGCAACGTTCGAGCCAAGTTATCGAAGCTGCCCTTATAAAATTTAACAGTATCGGGCATTTTAAGAGCGAGCTTTGGATCAAAGAAGAAATCTAAGGAAAGTTCCGATATATATTCCGATAGAGCCGAAGACTGTATTCGCTCAAAAATAGCAACCACTTTCGAATAATCTACGTTCGGATAACGTTCGCCGATGTTGCGAACAAAACAACGTGACGCGCTCGAAAGCGATCCAACGAACGAACCAATCAAGGGCATCCAAGCACGAGTCTCTGCGGACTCAGCAAAAATCTCTAATTTACGTAGAAATGATCCATAGAAGTATTGAGTGGCCTTTCAGCGGAGAAAGTTCATCCATCGTCGTAACCATAAATTAGCAGCCCTAAAGTCATCGCTAAAATGTCCACGGAAGAACAGGGGGAAGAGTTCACAAGCTTTTACCAAGCATAACGTCGAGTCCAAAGGATTTCCATAACCTGCACGCAACAGCGCCGCTTAAGCCCCCATTGTGAGCACGCCCATAACATTGGAGCCGAGTATCGCGCGGTTGTCCTCGAGGCTACGCTTCTACGCAGCCGCCGAGGATCGGAGTCAAAGGATCGCGCCAGCCTAAGGATTCTCCGGAGACTTGTAAACTCTCCGTCTAAATTTCTCTCTCTCTATCTCCCTCAGCGGCTATCCTGCAAACGCAGACGGACGAAATGCCTAATGGAGGTAAATCATGACTCACAATAGATGCGATCGTAGCGCTACGACGGGTGTTCCCACCTTGTTGACTAAATAAAAGATTGCAAATTTCGTTTTCTAATGGGCGGCGATCAGCCCCAAGGCCGAAATATCTTCCCTCGTTCGCTCTATCTATCTTTCTCTCTGTTTCCTTTCGCTTTCGTGGATGCATCCTGGATAATCGACTCGTCAATTTTTCACACAGATTAACACGGAAACTCGGAAGAATGAAGACAACTACGAGACTCTCCACCTGCTCTATTACTTATGCATACAAATAGGTACAGATTATGTCTATCAAAATTTTGCGAGAGACATTTTCCAACACCTCGTTTAGTAATTCTATTGCGTCTGTGTATTATTAAATAATGAAACGTTTTGAATCTATTATGCGACAAAATTCATTTAAAATTGTGATATAAATTATTTAAATAATTAATCAATGGAATTTAATCACCTAGAATTTTAATTAAAAAACGAAACTATAAAATTTCTAAGTAAATTGAACAAAAAATCAAAACAATAACGTTGAATTTAAATTCGCAGAAATACATTGCGGTTAAATATCTTTAATATAATTACCATATTTTATTCTTCAAGAATGCTAATTTAATATAATGGAAAAATTTAAAAAAATGAAAATTCTTAATTTAATTAAAGTTTAATTGACTTAAAATAGACTATGATTTAAAAACTATTATTTAAAAATAAGTCGTATCCTGTATAATTTGATACTCGATTTCACGAATTCCGTTAAAAATTTATCTTATATCGTTCATAAATGATGAAATCATACAACATAATAACCTATTTTAGAAAAGTGATATGTCTGTTCATAATATAAATCAACATCGCTTAACTCAGACACCTGGAAACACTTACATAACAATAAAGGTAAAATAAAAGTTTTTTCAAAATATTCCAACTAAATTATTTAATTGTAAATAAAATAGAAATCATTAAAATTTTTCGAAATTTTAGTTCAAGCGCAACAAATTATTATAATGTAAAAATAAGTTAATCTTAATAACGAAGATTTTTTTATTTTACCAAAGGAATTGGAAGATTTAATTTTCGAATAAATATTCAAATTTTTTTTATACGCTTCTTGATTCCAATAAATAGAAGACAAACCTTGTTTACGATAATAAATGGTTGAAACGTATAATAAATTTAAATTATACTTTCATTTTATTAAATTTCCTGTATTTTCTGTATATTAATCTCCAAGTTAATACAAATACGTTTATTTTCTAATCGTTACAACTATATTCGACTATAAAATAAAAAAGACAGATTTTATACAAATGTAAACTTTTATTTTAATATATTTAATTGGCATAAATTCGCGAGTGAATCTTGACATTTCATGCATTTATCGATCTGTTGCAAAATATTATAATATTTATAGTTTCCCGCGTAGATGTAAATACATAAATTTTTAAATTACAATATACTTTAATTAAGAGCATCCAAAAATATCCTACAATAAATTAATTTTTTAAACTCAATTCACCAGAATAAATCTTGTACAGTAAATAACCGTAATATTTTAAAATTATTATCAAATGACCACAGGAATGTTTCGAACGACGAAAATTATTCGTGCAATCGCTTTAATATTGGTATTAATCGGTTCGCTGTCCAACGAATGATACATCTAATTAGCTATCCAAATGTAAACGAACAAAGCTCCGTCGCAAAAGCTCCGTCAAATTGCATTGATTACTGCATTGGATACTTTAATGCGATTCGATGTAATGTATAATCGACGTGATTTTCTAACTGGTCACACATAAAAATAAGTTACATGGCTCTCGCGTGATGGTCATCGATGGCACGGAACCCGGTCATTGGAGAGATCGACACAAGCCTGCGTCTTGGAGTTCGTGAGAGAGGCGGTGGTGCAAAGATCACGCACGAAAAAAAAGCGATTTCCTTCGATCGTCAATCGTGCAGTCGATCTTCTCTACCGGGTTCGTAAAATTTTTCAGCGCCCTCAGCGAAGTCTGCCTATCCGTAAAGCCCTTAGCACAGCAGCAACGACGAGAGCTCGCATTTGATTCTACGCTCCGTTCTTAGAGATCCATAAGAGATAGATAGATTAAGTTCCAATTGGCAAAGAGATAATATTTCTGCTTCGCACACGCGCGCGTACCCACACATGTGCACACGGACTCGCTCCTTCTCTATCTCTGTCGAAAGAAAGATTAGTGTTAAATTATAGAGATCCGACGCTCAGAAACGTGCTTCGCGCGAGACCATAAGCCGACCTCAAGATAGACTCTTTATTTTTCCAATGTTTCTCACAGGCCTATATACTGCGCTATATAATTTCGCGCGTACCATTTCAATGAGAGAACGATAATAAAGGAGATGTCGGCTTGCTTTTTATTTTTAAGGGGAACAATACTATCGCGATGATAATACGAATCAATACGAATATGCTGTTAATAAACCTTGTATTATCAATATATTGCGTGTATTTTATGCTTTGTACAAATTGTATTCTTATTACGTTGGTGCAAAAATAATAATTAATAGATATTTCTCTTTTGGCGTACTACCTTAACGAATATTAAAAATATTCAGGAAAGGTATTTTAAATTCATCTTAATATTATTTTACGATTCAAACCAAATTTAGAAAATTATTTATGGATTATATATTTCAAACGTGAAAAACGTATAGAGTGTTTTTTAAATAATACAAATAATGGTACTTTTTTAACGATATTTAAAATATATTTGTAATATTAAATATAATAAGATGGATTTGTACCAAAATTCAATCATAATTGTGCGAGTGTTACAGATAAAATCGCTAACTGATATATGCGTAACGTATTTAATTTATACTTTTGTGATATAAAGTTTTTTATCGTACTATAAAAAGGGTTAAACATGCGAAAACGATCGATTAATTTGGATATAAATGTGATTTTCCAACGAATCGCGCAATGTAAAGATATTTTTGAAGTTTTGAAATATACCCTGTAAACGATAATTTAAAAATGTCGTTCGAATGTTTTTGATGTAAAAATTATTTATCGCAATATATAATATCTTACGGTTATTTACAACTTATTCATTGCTTCCGATTCGCGTATTAGTTTACAATAATAATTATCGGATACAGCGACCCTCGCTTAAAATTTAAATATAGTCATGAATTTATAAACGAGGAATCCTTTGATAATACTAAAATAAAATTAATAAATTCTGAAGTTGAAAGCGACCAAAGTACATTAGTTCAAAATATATTCTCGAAACTACCATCAAGATTAGTATGATAAACAGTCTTATAATATCACGCAAAGCCCTTTAGAATCGCACCGTCGGCACATTTACAAATATTGTCCACCTAGAACCTTCGTAGATATGCTTCAAGACATACGCCCACGCGTTGATTTGCTTATCTCAACGTTACACGATTGTACGGATCGATCCGATCCCATTTGCCAGATGATCGAACGTTCGGTATCGGTTTGCGTAGGTGACCACGAATATGTTGGTCGAGCGTTCAGTCCACAGATGTCCCCGCCTAATTAGGCGGGCCGACTTGGCGACCCGCGCACTGCCTCGGAAATTACACGTTCCGTGGCAACTGAAACGAAAGGCGATTCATTATACGGCGTCGCTCGCTTTGCGGGTCTCTGCCGTCGAGTACGATTATTATCGTCGTCCTGGGGAGCGACGAGCAGCTGTCCGAGGATTTCCTTGCCACCGACGCGCGGAAAACTTTACCGAACACGAAAAAGTTTTGCCCAGCTGGACTGTCTTTCTCCGGCGGATGATTTTTGACAAAGACTCAGTGCTCGCGGTCTTTTAGACCAATTTGATATTTCGCTCTACGGTAGGACCTAATTAGCTTCCGCTGCCAAAGGTAGATACAAAGTAGATACAATTCCTTAATTCGGATACGTATAGAAGAGTTTGTTCGTTCATCGTTGCAAGTTACGAGCAAAGTTTTCAAAGAAGTACGTTCGATGAAATTTACACTAGTAAATATCGATCTGATTTAAATAAGATTCAAAGTAGGCGATTTCGCTCGATTCGCCATATCAATTTGGATAAAATTCGAGAATTGCACAGATTTGCACAATTAACGACAACGCTTAAAAAGTTCATTAAAATTGTCGCTCCGATACATAAACGCGCGGCTTTCTAAATTCTCGTGCGAATAATTGTTCAGCGTAGATTCGTGCTCGAACGAGAGACTAGAGAGTCAGAAGTCCGAAATTAAATGGCGTGAATCGGATCGCAGACTCCGTTTTTAGCCGTCGATAATAACGCGATCCCCGATGAGTCTCCCGCCTCGGAATACCGAAAGAACGACGCGCTCGCAAAAATAGACGGGGAGAGTCGACCGCAAAGTAATAAGGGGCAGAGGAGTAACGCGACGCGAGCCCAACCAAGAGATTTCGGCTCGTGAGATACTTCCCAGCGCCTTTATTAGCTTTTATTGCGCCGAGATCGCGATACGAGAAAGAGACGATGATTGGCGATCGCTGGAAGGTCCGCGGGTAATGATCGAGTGCGCAGCGGATCCGCAGCGGGTGGACACACTCGCGTAATAACCGGGCGACGATTTCGGCCATTTAATTTTCGATCGCTCGCTCGGCTGGGCGCATGCGCTCGCGCACGGGGGCGTTGTAAAGTTGGAACGGGGAACTTTGGTGGCACGCTCGCACTACCAAATGACAGTAATACAGACGGGGTGAGAGAGTAGGAGAACGCTCTTGATTATAGTCTGCTTCCGCCGCGTAAACAACGGTCGCGGAGCTTTTTAATAGCTTCGATCCGAGAAGAAGGGTTAGATTCTCTCCCTTTCTCTCTCTCTCTCTCTCTCTCACTCACTCACTCACTATGGGCATTTATTTCTCTCGTTGTGTTCATAAGAGGAGGACGTGCGCGATCGCACAAAATGTATGGGGATCTCGATGATGATTGTTCGATTTGTTTCTTCTCTTGGCGCATGAGTTATGTTATTATCATGGATTGATATAATATGGAGAAGTGTGCAATGTGACCGTTAAGGTACTATAGCAGCCCATGATTACCCTCATAAGATAGAGATAAAATTGTAACGATTGAATTGCCGTTGTTGGTATCTGTTATTTCGTTCCCTCGTACATCTTTCGAATCAACGCTTAAGTTTGAAACATTTTTCTACACTTTTATCGATATCACGTATTTCAGATATTTTATTATTGATTAATTGGATATTACGGTGCAGAAGAAGGTGTGATGGAAAAGTAATTCGACGATCGATTTTGCGGTACTTTATTCCTCTCGTTCCTATAAAAACGTTAAAATTATTATAAATCGAAAGAATAATGTTGGACATTATAACGAATATAAATAATTGACTTTAAATTATTAAAAAACTATAATTTAATTATCGATACGATAATATCATCGAATCTTAGTAAAATTTCGTTAAAAAAAAATACGCAAATTATCGTTAACTATCCAACATTATCAATCGAGATTTTACTTTACATTAGATTTTGGGCAAACGAATTATTATATATTTCAAATATATCGTGATAATATACGTAGAAAGCTAAAATTATTTTTCTTAAATAAGAACTGACTATTTGTGTCGAACCAATAGTAGTTTTTGATACATTTTAAAAAATTAGCTTCTGCCAATTTTAAATAATTTTCCATATTCTCGAATTTTATTCGAACAACCAATGCAAAATTATCGAGTCTGTAGAAAAATTATCGACGGATCTTTTCAACGATTTTTATACTTTGACAAAATATTAGAGACGGAAGGTACTCGAGATTAACGTTAACAATATCGAAGGAAAACACATTTTGGAGTTGCTTTGTATAAAAAGTTGAAAATCATCCGCAGCACGTACAATTAATTCGAGTTTACGGTAGAAGAGTATTGGATTATTCAGATTGCGCAAGGCGAATTCGATATTCAAAACCGACAAATAAACTTTTAAGTGCGCGTAATGAAAGGAGGAGTTCAAATTAACCGTTAAAAATGCCATGAAAAGCAACTCGGATCCGCATTTGGCCGCAAAATAAACATATCGCTCACTTTTATCGTCACCTTCGTTCGCTCGTCGCGGCCTTTTCGAAATCAAAATTCAAGCAAACAACGGCGGCGATCCACCGTCTCGTACGCCCGCTCGACCGAGAGAGCAAAACAAGCGGGAATCGCGTAAAACCCTCGGAGCAAAGAGAGGAGCGATCGTAAAAGCCGGAGATACGAAAAAGCAAGCGACGGCGAAAGAGACGAGGAATCGCCGAGTGCTACCGCAGACTCGATAGACTCGACTATTGGCAATAATATGCGGTGTACCGTAGAACGATGTCTTTACGATCGTTGCCTCTTTCGCTCCCTCGCTCTCTCTCTCTCTCACTCTCTTTCTCTCTCGTACTTCTTCTCCAAAGCATTCGAGGATTAATTTATCGCTTTATGGTCGAGTCCCGAAAAGAAGAAGCAGAAGAAGAGGACGAGCAGCGAAAGGAGGAAGAGTGGGCCGAGCGAACGAGACAAATGAAGCACGAAACAATGGAGTGCGAGAGGGGAGTCGGGTTCGGAGGGGCGAGCGGAGGCGTGGCGCCGAGGGTATTAAAGGCCCGGAGTGTATACAGCATTGTCGAGGGCTCGCGCGTTATATTGTTACACAGCGAGAACCACGGCCGAACGGGGTTGAGTTAATTGGATTTAAGTCGAATTGTTTGCGCGTCCGAGTCGCGGCTTTCCCTCGCAGAGCTCCCGCCCCTCGCTAAGAACTGCCTTCGTAACCGAAACCTTTCTCGATTTCGCCCTGGTCATCCTCCAACTCTTTTCTCTTTTTCCTCCCACTGGCCTTCCCTCTGGCGTCTGCCCCGACACCGATTCGCTTTTTCCCATTGTCCCGAGAAAACTGGCACCTTTAACAGCTTTCGTCTCGATCTGGGCTCCCGTACCGAGAACAGCCTGACATCGATACCTTTTAATTCGCTTACGTTGCTTCTTCCCTCGATCGTTCCGTTGATGATCTGCGCCGCTTCCGGATATTACCCATTGTACTCGTTCGATGGCTTTCTCGCGTCGAAGAAACCACGAGAGCTCGGCTTCTTTGCTTTTTCGCACGGAAATACTCCAACAAGTTCTACGCCGATAATGTAATGTTAACGCGGTTGATTTCTATCGAGCGCCGATGCTCCTTGATAATTAATATCTTGTAACGGAGCGAGGGAAGTACTTACTCGGCAGACTCGACGTTGCTTACCGATAGCCATGTAATCCAACGAGTTTGTCGTTGCGATTCCCGGAAATTAGAGTCGTACTTTCGCACGAACTGGCGCTTGCATATGAATTCCAAGACGCGCGGAGTAATGAAAAGAACGACGAAGACTCCTCGCGTATAATACGGGAGGTGAGAAGTTCTGTCCAACGAGTGCCGGTATGCAATTATAGTTATTACTCTGATGAGCCCGGAGTTATGCGTGTGGGGCGAACGAGGCAGGAAAGTCTCCGTACCGTTGCAATATCCTCTTTCCTTTGCGAGATAAGAGACTGATTTAACGAGTCGAGAGTCTTTGAAAAGTTTGAGTGATATATAAATATCTGTTTTATTCGACGTGTGAACATGCGTAAGAATAAACGTGATAACGCATTTTTAATACGTATATATATATATATATATATATATATATTAATATGTATTTAATGTAATACATATTGTAACACTGATATATCCTCCACATTTTATGACACCAAATAATTACATTTTATGTTCGCGTAAATTCATTTAAAGTGGTAAGTTTGAAATTTTTATTTCATAAGAAAGATTACTTGTGTACAGGTAACAATGAGTTCATTATTAGTTATGGTTTATGCGTTCATTTTATTTAATTAATGCAGTTTAACGCTCCCGAGAATATTTTATCAACTTTTAAATTAATTTTTTAGAAAATAAACATGACTTTTGTATTGTAATTTCAAAGATACATATTTACTAATTACTTTATTTTCAAGGCTCGCGTTCCGCATATTTTTTATCTTTTATGCGCCGAATTGTTTTTTTATATATTTTTTATTTCACGATAAATCTCTTAAGATTTTATATAATCGTAATGAGTTGTTCCTCTCTTTATAAAATACGCTGAATATACGCTTTTTTTTCGCTGAATTTTCTCTGAATAAATGCAATTTAATTTCAAATGCATAATTTTGTTGAGTAAAATACAAATTATTTCTAAAACGCTACAATGAAATTTGATTACGGAGAAAAACTTGTTTCCATACTTGGCATACGCGCGTTAAAACGATATAAAGTCGAAGGAGTAATAATTATAGTAAAATGAAATCCACGGCATTAACACAGTCACTCAAGAATAAATGAATTTAAAACGAAATAAAAACGTCGTTCGAACCTCATCGTTCTGATATTTGATACGTATTTATAATCGCAAGAACGAATCGATACGATAATATTTTTTTAGAAATGTCATTGACCACAACGAGTCCTTCAAGATCGGTCGGATCAAATCCGTTGGTTTGCAAATTAGCAGACGCGATATAGAAAATGCAAGGATCGACTCTTAACGGACCGCGAAGAAAAGATTTGCCGTAACGATCAGCGAGAGAAAACGAAAAAAAAAAAAGGATAATGTGCGAAAGCCTGGAAAAACCACAAGAATGAGGTACGAAAAGTGTCGATGAGGATGGCGCGAGGATTCCGGCGACATAAATTAAATAAGCGTCCGGTGACGTTATAAGCCATAGAAGGACGGACAGGGAGAGGAGACGAAACCGAGCGAAAGGCAGGAATAATTTGTCAAAGTTGTCAAGGAGGACAGCAGCGCGACCGAGTCACGGGCTAATGAAGCGTCGAAAATTTCGCCGCGAAACACGTCGGTGATTTATCCAGTCCGCTACACGTAGAATGAAACACAGAGCTCGGAGACTCTCGGCCATGTTAACGCCATGAGAACGTTCTCGTTTCACGGGACTTTAAGCAGCGACGTTACACATTCTTCGCCGATTATTCGCGTACTCGTGTTTATGGTTATGAAAGTTGTGCAATAAACTGCTTCTGTTTCTTCGATTGTACGCAGGCGCGAGTGCGTGCACAGCTCGACACGATCCGAGGTATGTGGGAGAGGCCCGAGTCGTTCGTTGAAACTGAGCTAATTAATGTAGAGTTGTGGGACTCGCCTCTCCTGTATCCGATGAATATATATTTTTAATATCGCGTTTTTTTAATAAATTTCACGAAGCTACGTTAAGATGCTATCATTTTTTTTCTTAATTTGATTGGTATATGCGTAAAAAATGAATTAATAATCGTAAAAATCTCAAAACAATGTTCAACTAAACACGTATGCGATGTGCCTTTCGTTAAATTATTCAAATGCATACGGGAGATTATTTTATTGTAAGGGGCTCGAAAGAAATGGAGGAGTAAGCGCGCAGTATCTTAAATATATACTCCTTTAATTAATATCGTACACGAGTTTAATTACGTATATAGAAAAAGCATTAGTGCGAATTAATAAGAGAGCCTTATCACATTAGCCTTGCAATTAAAATTAACAAGTGGTACTCTGCCAAATTAGTCCCTAATAACCTTTCTTCTTTTATTTCTTCACCCTTCACTCATCCCTTACAATATCTCTTTCCCTCTTTCAGCTGCTCTCTCGCTTTTTCCCTTAAAAAAACTTGCGAGACATCGCGGCAGTAGTTAAAAGATAGTAGTGCTACCATCATCAATATGTGTCATGGAGTTATATGTATTCGCTTCGATACACCGGTCCATATTTACAACATAGCGCCTTAATTATCTCGCACTTCTTCAGCGAAGTTCTCTCGACCGCCTCGCTTGAGATTTCACGCACACGCACCTATACAGACATTCTGGTTAGTTTCTTGCAATTAATTCACAATTTTTTCTCCATTATTTTTCTTCTAGATCGTAAATGCAACGTACACAAATACATCGTTATTTTACGTAAAAAATTGTAACTTTAGCATTCATTGTATAACCGTGAGGACATTTGTTTTTAATTTTAATAAACAATTTCAGCTCGTAGATCCTGATTTATCCATATTCCGTCGCTGTTTTGGATCCATCGATTCGGAAACTCGGTCGCTTATTCGTCACGCGGTAACATTTTTACCTCTGCATCCAATAAGGCAAAACCGACGCGATGAATTACCTCTCCGCTATTTTGTGAAAAAATAAATTCATCTTTGCTCGATATTACATAAGCGACTACGTAAAAAAGCCGCATGACTCAGAGATTGACAATAATTCGAAAGACAGCTGATCCTTGTAAGAAAACAAGGTTTAACCTAGTCGTAGAATCGAGCGCACTCAACATTTAGAACGCGATTATCTCCGCGTTAATAATCGTTCGCTGAGTACGGATTACGAGTTTGAAATGCACTCCATTAGTAGCCTCTCTGGGCTTGAAAACAGGAATATCTGGTATACATGACGAGCATTTATATCGTCGCGTGCTCGCGCGAGATTCTGCAAATTTATCGAGTCGTTGGACGAGAAACCGATAAGCGATGTGCGTGTTTATTCAATGAGCCTGCATGCATAAGTAGCCGAGTCGAGGCTCGACGCAATTTCACGAAATTTATCGGATATCGCTAGCGTACTCGGTATGTAATTATAAAAAATCCGAGCGGCCTTTTTACGTAGTCGTCGTCGCGCGCACAGCGCTTTAATAAAATCGTCGCCGCTACTGCGAATGATAAAACGGATACTCGTTACAAAATACGCGAGCGCTAGTTTTCAGAGATGCTTCACTTCTACGTTTTTGACAAATACGGGTGGGAGTCGTAAGCGATCTTTTTTCCGCGGATTAGAATAATGAACGATTCCGCGTTTCAATGTTTGTAAATCCTGGCTAACGTTTGTAGAAATATTGTAGCGTGATTCGACATATCGTTAATAAATCAAACTTCTTTCTCTTTTATAATATCGCAACTTATACAAGGTCTTAAAACTACATTTTTTCACTTTTTTTTTCTTTGCAGATACGTTGAAAAACATAATATTATACACGAGATATATTCGAAAATCTTATGAAATTATAGAGACCAATAATTGAATTTCAAATATCTTCGACAAAAAATTGCGGTATAAAAAAACGCGGTAACGAATGATTTCAAAACTTTAAACCTGCGAAAGCCCTAATTCAATTCCAATAATGCTAATTCTAAGTCTTCGCTTGATTTTACACCATTCGTGTAATTAATGAATTAAATGTAGTACCGCGATCATTTGTTTCATAACAATTTTTTAATTCGGATTATATTAATAATCATAAATTTATATATACATCTACGGTACGTGTAAATTAATATGATAAGTAATCTAAAGTAGTACTGATTTCTGTACTTAAAAAAAGATTACATTTTATTTTACGACATATATCTTTTAGATATGCGTTAAATGTATTTTTTATACTTAATTTTTATGTTACATCAAATTATATTTGTATCGTCTATGACTTGATACAAAGACAAAATGCTCCTGTAATTTGTAAAATATATAAAATGGTATATTGAATCTACAAATAAACTAAATTATAATTAAAATAATATATCGCTTAGTGTAAAAATTTCAAGTACCTAATAAAGTACAAAACGATAGGAGTCCGTATCGAGTACATAATTAAACGACACATAATTAAATATTGATGCACTTATCAGTATATATATTTAGTTTTATGGTCTATCAAGATTAAAATTTAGAGCTTAATTAAAATTAATATCAATAAGCATTACACTTTATAAATTTATATTATCGATTAATATTAATTTATAGAACTATTATATATTTTTAAATAAGTTAATAATGTTAATATTTTTTAATGAACCTATAAAAAATTAACAAAGGTAGTTTTTTAAAAGGTATACCTTTGGATAAAAATTTATAATAAAAATATAGAGATATTAAATACTTCATTAAAATTTTGGAAACTTTCACTATCTAATAAAAAAAGTACATCCTCAAAAAAGCCCAATATCAACTTCTCGTTTTTTAAAAATCCCTGGTTATACTCGAAGAGGATATTTAAGTGTGTGTACAGTGACCATAGAATCTTTTCTCTTTTTCCTTTCATTATTACCAAAATTATAAATTTAACTATAATACCATTATTACAAAAATAGGGTATCATAAAAACGAAATTCGAATTATTGATTTTATGGTCTAGGACAATTCATAAATCCTTCTTCTCATGTACGCATAAGATCAAATATGTGCGTTTAGATGAATTACAAAACTAAAAATTGACGATGAATAGTGAAAGCTTGCTCCTGCACGATTACGTCCAGCTCATCCAGCGAACATAGTCATGACGATAATGTCAAGAATCACGCGGTGAGACATCCAAACTACCGGTGATATTTCATTTACAAAAACGACCCTCAGTCGTAGGTTTCACGCCATAAATTGAATTAATATTCTTCGGTGACATTCGAAATTTTAGGGGGATCGACCACTCGTTAGCTCTTGGGTTTAAACTGCTTTTTTATCTAAGTTTTACTAGTGTATCGATATTGTTAACACATTTTTTTGGCATATTCTTGATTAATCAATTATCTCCTAATTGCTACTATGTTTTAATAGTATTTTTGAGTTTTAATAAAATGCATTCTCAAATTAAAAACATCTTAGAGTATCATTGCTATTTTTATGTATGCAATAATTTATATTTTGGAATGCTGGTAATCTAAAGTGCAAGTATATTAAAAAAAATAGTACCTTTATTCATTATGACATTGAAATTTTTATTATAAATTAAAAAATATATAGTTATATATATACATAATAATATATTATGATATAGCTAAATTATTTTGGATATACATTATGCTTATTTTTAATCTCTAAGTAATAAAATATATTAAATAGAATTAATTTATTATCGTACTATTATCACAGAAAAGTATTACTTAATTCTTAAATAAAGGATTAAAATGATCTTTTAAATTTTAATCTTTCAAAAATAGTATACTAATATTAAGCATATTCAATTCCATAATAAAAAATTAGTAAATAAATAATAAAAAATTCTATGAGAAAATTAAGAGATTTCAACAAAAAATTATTATTTTACAACTCATAAGGAAAAATCTCGATCAACTTAATCGTAAAAGGCTTATTTCTATAATATTTATACCACAAGTTTCTATTGTAATTTTAACAGAATAAAATTTAGGAGTCTTGATAATTGGGTTATTTATAGAAGTGTTTAAAGCCAAGAAATTTTAATTAAGTAATAATAAGAATTTCTTATTCTAAACAAAAGTGTCAAGAGAAAAGTATACATAAAATTATAAAAATGATACAATTAAAATAAAAATTTAATTTGTTCGAATGATAAAATTTTATCTCTCAGCATACGTTTTATTTACAGATCAGCTTAAAAATGTCTAAATGAACTTAAGTTAATAAGATCATATATTTCAAGAAAAAACGTTTGTTTTATCAATGATAAAATTTATATGCTTTTTTAATACTAAGAAAAAATTATTACATTGGAGTTTTTATATGATAAATTAAAAATTAAAAAAAATTGTTTAAATAATTTATGGCAGTTACTACTTATTAAATTATACTACAAACACTTATAAAACTTAATATGAAATTAATATACTATTTTAAGAATATCAGTATTCAAAATAAATTGTTACAGTAGGAAGAAACTTGTATAACTTTGTTTGATTTCGAATGTTTGTGTAATTAAAAAAAGAACCTAAAAATAATCTGTCGGTAAATTATACTTGTATGTATAATTAATACTTTATGACAATAATCAGTTGAACTATTCATATGATTTTTTTCTACTACTCATCTGTAGCCTTTCGTTTAAGTCCGTTCATTTGCGACGTGGGAGTTTTCTTCGAGAACCACTAGGTTTATTTGTACGTGAACATTGTTTGACTCGTGGCAGATTTTATTCGATAATTTGATTATTATCATTCCTGTTACAGAGGAGATATTCAGTCTATATCGTAGCCGTAACAATAGCCTGTATTGTTAATTTTAAATTTAGAATCGAACTGTTGTCCGATTTTTCGTTTTCAATTATCTGTAGATAATTCTAGAGGTTTGAATTTCTACCTTGCATTTATTCTATACCATTTGCTATTCACGTAATATTTGTATAAGTGAGCAAAATATCCGACTCTTGTGATAATATACTTTTCTCTTTTCTGATTGCCTCTGTATCGTATATTTTTCGGTCTTATCCCCATGTTTACTAGTGTCTTTTATTTTTTTCTCTTTTGGCATTTGAATAATATTCTTTTCTGTTGGTGAACATAGATTTATTGATTACTGCTTCTCAAAATTCACGTAATTAACGATACCAACGATAAATAAATTTTGATTTGTTAATACTGAATAAAATAGTATTAAAAATGAACTTCATTTGAATATATTTATTATATATAAAAATAATATTTTTATATGTATTAGAATTTATGCGTCCGAGATCAATTAATCTTTAAATTTTTTTCATATATTATTTTATTGTATTCAAATTAAAAAAAATACCGATATATTTTATAACATTAATACCTAAATATATATTATAGAATAATTATTGTCGTAATTTAGACATTTAACTATTAATTAATAATATATATCTATATGTATAATATTTATTGTAGTTTTTAAATTAATGAATTTAATTTTTAATACTTGAATAATTAAAAATTAAAGACATAAAATAAGTACTTATCTATAAAGCAATAATATCTACTACTAAATTCCATTTTTGTATTGCAACTATATTATTAAATTTTTATTTTAGATACTTATTACTTATAACTTAATTTTAAAAGTATTTTTCGTACATAGATCTGTTATCTTTATTAAATTTGTATTTAGTTGTTTATATATGTTTGAAAAATATTAATAGATAACTGTTCGATATCGATCGTTCAAAAGTAATCGATCATTGATTACGCATAAAGAACTATCGACGTTCCAAGCAAAAAATAAAATTTAAAAACATTTATCGATATCGTTCATTAATTCAATTAGTACAAGATCGACATCAATATCAAATAAACAAATAGAACATTATTTTTCTCGAATCTTCCTCTAAATCATCTTAATTTTTATTATCTCTTATAATTGGAATAGGCTTTATATTTTGAAATTTTTATCTTAATTTTAACGCGAGTTTGATTATTATTGTCGAAAAGGAACGAAAAATTCTATTAATGGTAAATAATTTAATTTCAAATAACACGCGAATCGAGTACTTTTTAATAAATTGAACCTCTTTTTCGTCATCACGATGAAGGTTATGAAATCACGAATACATGCATATAGATATAAACTACGTGCAAAGTCCGGCGGCTCGTCTTTAATCTCTGATCCTGCTACCGACTTTGTATAGAGCCGCGCGCGGCGCTCGGTAATGTGCTGTGTAAGGCGAGGCAAAAGGCAAGCTTCAATTCTTTTCTCTCTTCCCGATAATCATCTTCAACATGACGACGATGTATATAAAAGACCGAAATGAACAATTAAGCCCAAGATCGCTTGGCAATTACGGCTCGCTGAGAAAGGGAGAATTGTTACTTCATTCGAGAGATGAAATCATTTTCATTTTAAGTGCACTTAATACGCCGAATTATTTATACATGTGGATCATAAACTGCAGTTTTATTAAATTTATTATAATACTTGAAATATTTGGAATCTTTGTACCACCCATGACAAAGTCATAGTTTTGTTATTAATAGGGATTTTAATCGTGAAATTTAGTTGGTTCAAGGGATAGAGTAAGTATCATCGATCGAAATTTTATTATCAAAATGTATCGAGTATTTTATATAATTCGGAGATTCCTTTAGTAGGCTAGTATGTGGGAATTGAAATAATGAAATACGAACCGTTACGAATAAGCTAAAAACAGCAGGACTCGAGTATCAGCGAAAATAAAATAGATTCATTAGAACTTAATCGCTTTATTCGTTACAAACTTATCCACAATTAATGGTGAATTGTTTTTCTCGTGCATGCTTTAGTGGCAACGTTGAGCGTTGTAAGGTAATAATAACTTTCAATGAGTTGGTAATTAATCATATTTCTAATACCACTTTCTTTATCTCGATCACTTTGCTCTCACTTTGTATTGGAAGCACTGAATAATTCACTATATAGAGAATTATCGCAAGACTCGTAGCGAACCACAGGTGGTAAACTTCATGGTTCAACATTAACAATATCTTTTGAAGATTTATATTATATATATATAAAGAGAGATAGAGATAGAGACATAAATATCTGTATTATCTTTAATGTACATTTTTTCAAGAAACTCACAATTCATCTTAATACGCTTTAATGTAAAATTAGAAAGTGAGAAAAGCCATTATTACGGTCTTCATATTTGGCAATAGTATCGCCGAGAGCTCGAAAAACGCATTCAAAAGTACTATGTAGCTAAAGAAAACTATAATTCTCCCAAAGCGTAGATCGTTAGTGCGTTTCAATAGACGAGGCGAGAAAAGTTTGCATCGCGCCTACATTCTCGAACTCGAAATTCCCATTTATAAGTAATACAATATCTGTGAAAACACTTTAAACATCCCCGATTATTACGCCATAATTCGAAGACACGGGTAACGAAAATAACGAAAGGCAGTCGATCACCGGCGAGGATATCCAATAATAAACGTGTAAACGCTTTCGACCTTGCACTCGATTTTTGCCGTTTGTTATGCGGCGTGCTTTAAAAGCGTCCATTGTCCACGAGATAATTTGGTCAAAGTAACTAATTGTCCGGTACTTAAGGCCTCGCCGATGCCGCCTTGGTGCGCGGTTCCCTTTGTCGTAATTAATAGTCCTCCGGGATTCGTGCGCTGCAGCACTTCTAAATAATTCCCCATCCATCTTCCTGTGAGCTTTGATTCTCGGCTATTCATCTCTCTCGCTCGGCTGTTTGCTTCTATGTCCTCCTCCCCTCAAACGTTCCATCGGTCTTCCAGGCACCGACCTTGGCCGCCATTCGATCTTCCATCGACCTGCGCCCTCGAATGATCCGGGTATACGTGTATGCGGGCCGCGACGGTCTTGACCGAATAGAAAAGACCTAGAAATAAGGAGTGCTTTGAGTTGATCATCGAATAAGATTTAACGCGTTGATGCGATTGTCAAATCACTGGGTTTTTTGTACGCCGATTTGTTGACAATTAGTTAATGCGCCGAATGAAATGTAATGCGAATTAATACGTTCTTAAAGCCAATCATTTTTTAATGCCGACGATGCTTCCGTGATTTGGTAAATTTTTTTTATTTTTTATTTCGTGTAAGAGTGACAAAACGTATTTTAGATACAAAAATTGAGAATGCTATAACAGAATGAATTATATTAGTACAAAAATATATATATAAAAAATAATAAAATATCATGTATTTAAAATATTTTAACAATTATTTTTCACTTATAATTAACATTCTTTTTAATTCTCATGATGTTCGAATAATGAATATTATAGACTGAATAGATTATAAGTTTAGAAAAAAAATTTTCAGAAGTAAATAACATTTTCTTAACACTACACGAATTTAAAATCGACAAAATTTGATTGTACAATATTACAAAATTGTTGGAGTAATTAATCATAAAAGTTCTCACTTTTTTAACACAGCTGTACGAAATATAAAAAAAAATTAGTTACAACCTTTGCTGATCGATTGAATGATCGATTAAAATATTAAATTTAATAATAAATATATATTCCCATTAAAAAAACACAAATTTAAATTACTTGAAACTTTGAAAAGATCAAACTATATTATTTTGAATATATTTAATTTATTCCAGTTCTTGTCACAATTCATTATCA
This sequence comes from Dolichoris vasculosae, assembly GCA_018907195.1. Lineage (NCBI taxonomy): Eukaryota > Metazoa > Arthropoda > Insecta > Hymenoptera > Agaonidae > Dolichoris > Dolichoris vasculosae. The sequence continues at coordinate 2,052,945 of JACCHY010000004.1, read as the reverse complement.
TCTTATAAAATAAGTCATTCTGAATTTTTACACAGTTATAAAAATTTATGAATAATTTTATTATAAATATTTTTATAAATAATTATGCTTGAATATTAAAAAACACGAATCTTTTTTGACTTGATCACAAATTTTCTATATCTTATGTTATATAGATGTTCACGTATCGCGTTGTCTATTTCATTTTTTTACTTTATAAAGAAGAATCATTATTTTAAATCGATCGATTAAAATATCTATTTATAACAAGCTATAAGCGTCAATTTACATTTATATTGATGTAGTGCATGAGATTACAAAAATAGATTATTATTATAAATAAGGTCATAAGAAAAATAAGTATTAAAAATTAGCATTAATAAATAATAATATTTTAAAGTAAAATAAATGTATTTATTACATAGAAACCGATTTTATCAAAGTCGAAAACTTAAAATCAACTCTTATCTAACGTAATTAATAAACCGTCGATAAATTGTAGTAAACTCTATAAGAACTAAATTACGTAAGATTATAATTCTTAAACGATTTGTTTATCATATATTTCATTATAATTGCATTAGTCGTAGAATAAACTATTTACTTTTATACAAATTTAAATGTTTACTAGCAGCAATTAAAGTCCATAGCTCGAGATTCCGCGCATCTCCTATACAGATTCAAGAAGCTACGGTATACGCGCGTAATTTAACAGCTTGTCACTTGGCTTATCAATTTTCCGCGCGGGAATTCCGACCCCTCGCGTAATACGCCACCGGATACCCGCGGTGCAACGTTTAAATGATTCTCTAACGTAACGGTAGATCATAATAAAAAGGGAAGTTCGACAGCAAACTCGATAAGTCGCACTGACACGTAGGCAGCTTCGATGATTACGTGCTAGTGATGATTTTAATTGCTTGTGCGCACTTTGAGAACTTCTTTATATGCATGTCGGTATTGTTAATAGCCAGACTGGATCGTACCGTTAAGTGCGCGCGTCATTCTATCGGACGAAGGCGAATTTTTGATGTAATGAATCGCCCTTAATGGATGATCATTTATCGAGAAAATACTCGTTATATTTGCGTTTAATGACCTGCAGTATGAAGTGATTTCTGTTATTTTTGATTCATAGAGAAGCTGACTTATGCGGCGCTTATAAATTAAAACCAATTTGAAAAGGTAATATTATATAATAGTATACGATTGTTATAATCGAGTGAGTAATATAGAGCGGAATTTTAAAATCGTAGATACAATGTATTAGATTAAAATTAAGTGCGTAGTTACGAAATTATATTACTTTAATTTATATTAAAATTAAATTAGAATTATAATATACAATTGTAATATACACATAAATAAAATTTGGAACAAATATTAATTTTATTTAATATTATTAAATTTTTGTATTTTTTGTATTTACTATAAAATATTAATTATTCCATTTTAATACATAATTTTAAAAAATTTAAATAATCTTAAAATTTCTAAATAATAATTAATTGATTCTTTTTCATAAAAAAAACTGAAGAACTTAATACATGTAAATTATATTTAAAAAAGAGTTAATTTAAAGTTACAATGAGTTACTCATTTATTAAACACTTATTTTTCTTGTTAAAAATAACAATTTTTTTGTTTAATATACGCTCTAATAAATAAGAATTTGTCTTTAAGTTGACAGATGCATCATTAACATGAAAAATTGTTTGTCTTTCTCGAGCAATTTTACTTTTAAATTTGAGTACTACTTAAGAGCAAGATAAAATTATTTTCGTGTACTGTTTATTTATAGCTTTTAATTTAAAGAAAATTTTAAATTATAAATAGATAAATTTCTTAAATATTTTGCAAAAGATTTATATAAATCAGGATAGATTTTCTAATATGATAATTTTTTTATTTTCTTACTTTTGCAAATTAATAATGACCTTGAATTTCCGCTCAATGAAATATGTGTACGGATATAAATGCAAGTACAATCGTATCATTCGTTAAGATCAACATTAATTATGTAATATGATATCATTCTACATTTATATATCATTCTATAATTTGACTTTAATTTATTTTTTTTTAAATTAAAGATAATTATCTTTTTTTTTTTATAAATTTATCCTGTTACGATAATAAAACCTATATTATTTTGAATATTTTGAAACATAAATAATTAAATATATTTTATACGCCAATATATTATAATATTAATTTAAATTATTCAAATACTGGTTATTTATTATATTTATAAAATTTTCACTGAACAACTATCACATACTATTATTAAAATATGAGTAAAATAAAAATCCTATTTTTATCATTATGGAAACAGTAATCGTAGTTTTAAACGCGTACAAGAGCAATATTTAAAACGTCAATATTATTTAAAATATAGTATGATAATATTATAATTAATAATATGGAACAATAAAAAATCCCATTTATTAAAAGTTTATATACATTTATATCATTAAATGTGACACATTGCGGATACCGGTAAAAAATTCTTTTAAAAATGAACATACTACTATAAATTATAATATCGGTTAATCTTTGAAAACTAATTATTTCTAAACATCAACGGAAGTATTCGTATTCTTGAATCTAATTCTAAAGTCACCCTATCGACTCGACAAGTCGGCATCTCTCACGCAAACAGCGACGCCCCAATGTCCGTCAGACAGAAATAAAGACTTCTGATGTTCGTGTATCCACGGGGAGGACAATTCCCGCGATCGTGTCCGTGGATAATTCGCAGCTCGAAGCAAAAGCTTGCCTACATTTACATCTGCGTCTGTTGGGCGAAAAGTGCAAGTATAAGCGAACGCTTATCTACATGGGATAATTAATTATGACCATCGCGATAAGTCGGCGAATGTTTAAGCAACAGTCACGGTAAAGTAGTTATATTTTTTCGGATCGTTGAGGCTCGTTATTTTTCAAATGTTGCTACATATGCCATTCTAACTCCCTCCTACGCTTCGCCCGTGGAAATTTAAATATCCTAATTAGAGAAAAGAAGTTCAAGCTTCTCGATCACGATGGAAAGCAATATTTGCGTTGTCTCTTGTCTAGGAAATGTTATGTTAAAAATACTTATATATATATACGACGTGAGTGATGACATATGGCGACTTTTGCTTGACCATACGCGTATATTTGGTTAAGTCTAAACAATGGGTTTTATCTCGGCATGGAATCTGTAATATTTCAGGTTGCGCTTCGTTTGGTATAAAACCTTATAGCTTTGTTATCTTGTACCTGCATACTCGTAAATTTTCGCGATACATCCAGAGCCTTAAGCATTTATTTCTACGATCATTCATTCGATATGAGAGTCCTCGGGAATTAAAGAGGAACTTCTCCTTTAACACAGATGTTAGATAAATTAAACTAAAAACTCAATTTCTTCCGCATTTTAAATATTTGAAGATTAGACCTAATTATTTATAAATATTCTATATTCGGTGATTATCTACTTAATCTATCTATTATAATCGGCGATTACATTTTTAAAGTATAAATAATAAAAGACAAAAATATTCAGAAAATATTGTTGTTTAATTTCTAATTAATTATATATTATCCGTAAGCTACATTATTTGATAATATTCAACTTTTTTCCGTTGATAGATTAAAGATAAATAATTAAGAGTTGACGTACCATTAAAAACTAAAAATTTTTTATTCTCCAAGAAATTTCAAAGTTTAAATATTTATTTTCTTTGAGTATCCACTTTTAGTATTTGTAGTATATATATCACACATTGTAGTTGACTCGCTCTGTTAATGAAGAAAATGTAGTTATTATAGATTTGTAAAGAATAATTATATGTTCAACAATTTAAGTGTATAATTAAACTATAATTAATTTTTAATATATGTACTATCAAATATACGTATTTTCTAATTGTGGTGAATTCGAAGATCAAACGTACGAATAAAGATGAAAATTAAATAATTATTTATATACAAACGAGTATTCAAATTATAAATTATTAAAACGCATACTTTCCTTAAATATTATTTAGAAAGTCTTTTTAAAGAATCTGAATAATCATATTACTAATGAAATATTTAAAAATCTTAAATTCGTAAGATTTTCAACATAAATTATAAGTTTGGGTATATTTCACAGATAATTTTTGCGAAGGAAACAGTTACTATGAGTTGGAAACTCTCGATGCGCAGCGCGAAAATAAAAATTCACCAATATTACCGGAAAATATCAAATTACTCGTTTCTTTTAAAAGAATAGCGAGGTCATAAATCGCGGATAAAGAATCCGGATTTTGGTTAATAAATTCTACATTTTAGTCGGAGCTACACGAATTTCTCGGCGATGCAACGACTACGTTTCAATCGCGTGACGCCGCAGCTGATTAGTGACCAATCGACGCGCGACAAATCTCCCGGTGACTCTTTTCCATGAACCATCGCTAGTATTCGAAGTCGGCGCCAGTAATCTCTGGGAAGCCATCGATTATGCGAGCGTTAACTCGTTAGCCCGTATGTAAATCTCGCGTTGCCTCCTGCGATGTCGCGTGACAAAGCACTGCATTTTCTTTTCCGTATCAACGACGGATACTTATTTATGACTTTTCCTTTGTGAACAAATTTTTATTCGTTCGAGAAGTAATTATAAGGTGAAACGGGCCGATCATTCGGTTCGAGAGGCGTATCGAGTTCACTCGGTACTTACAGAGTTTGTGCTCGAGGAGTAAAAGGATGTAAAAGTTATCGTTGATGCCAAAACTTTTCAACCTTCCTGCCGACGCAAGAATATCGGTAGCGACATCCATTTATGACAAAATGATCGAAACTTACGAAAACGCAATGCATTTCGCGAAGTAAACGTCGTATAACAACGCGGTAATGACGTTTCTGGATGTTCGTAAAATGTATCATGTGCTTACTTTTTACGAAGTGAAATATCGCGATATGACTTCTTACGCAATAAAAATTATGATTTTAAGAGGAACCTTCGAGATTTATGAGAAACAATTGGCGCTGTTAAAAAGAAGCAAATACCGAGAGGAGCAACAGAGAAGGTACGAAGCGCAATTCTTCTACGGTTGTTCCTCGGTACCTTGCATTCACTTTCACACATGCCAACACTTCGGGTTACGCCTTAATCTTCTCCACTAAATCTCTCGAAGAGTCTTGCAGCAAGTGCGAAAAAAACGAAAAGGGACAACCGCTACCGAGCAATGCCACGTTCGCGTGATGAATTTATACGTCTACGAACTGGTTTATTCTACGGACATTTTTCATCGCGAAAATTATTTTATTTGCTATACATTTGATATTCAAATTATAAATTAAAGATTTTTTAAATTAATATTACAGACATCTTAATTACGCGTGCAATTTTTTTATGCGATGTTACGCATTTTATAAACGCGTGTAGTTAAATATAAATTTATCGGTAGCTGTAAAATGCGCGATATAAAATAAAGTTTTTTTCAAAAACTTCATTATGAATTATCACAACATGAAACTCATAAACAAATATATTAGCATTTATTTATTCCGATGAAAAAAGGAATAAGCGCGCGGTTCGTGCACGATAACATCGGTAATATTATGCATTTGGTTTTCGTACGCTAAAGAAGCATTTCTCCGTAATTTAAGCTGCATTTAAGTCCGTTTATTTCAAAAGTGCAAATTCAAGTCATAACATAACAAGTATCATTTATAAGAAACTACTCTAGAAATAATAAACTCATCGAGATAAAGCAATCAAAGACGGAGAAAATTGCCTTCTCTCTCTGCGCGTAGACACACACACACACCCGTGCATCACTCGAGAATCGACTTGCTAATTAACGCCGAAATTTCGAGGAGCTTAGGAAACTTATATTTTTGTACTCGTAGGTACGTACGCGGCTAGTTGCAACATCCACGTAATTAAGCGAGAAAAATGTTTAATGTCGTCGTGTCGAAAGATAATCGTAACAAGGTACAGATTTAAAATTAATTTGGTACACGTAAATACACGCGTCGCTGATGCAAAACGTAAGGTATTTATCAATGTAGCGTAATAAAAATATTCTCGCGCGATTGTTTATAAAAGCGTTTAGATTAACCATTAATTAGAACGCGTCACGAACACTTTTGTAGCATCGCGAACGTTCATTAAAACGATAGAACCATCAATGTGGAAAGAGTCATCAATTTCGATACGTCATATATTCTAACGAAACGTTCCTTTTGGAACGCAGTTGGGTCTAGCGACAAGAGATCATCATGAAAATCGTATTTCGATGGTTCGATCCCACAGGCACTTACAACACACGCGAAGAAAATAACGAACTCCGGGAGTAGATACTTTTTCACAAAGACACGTTATTCGAGATTGTTCTCAGCCATCGAAAAAACTCATTTCTCTCGTTGTACAGATTCTTCGATCGTTAAGATCCTTATTTATTACTTGGATTCTGACTTATATATTCAACACAACTTATGAATAATAAACAAACGCATTTATTAAATACGAAGAGGCCGGTAACGCTCGCATTGGCTTGTTCCTTGTTTGAGAAGGACGTAGTTTAAGTTTCTTCCAAGAGAGCACGGAGAACGAAGAATAAAAAATCTCACTCTAAAAACTTTCTAGCGTAGTTGTACGCGCGCACCTCCATAACGGTGTCCGCGTGCGCGCGCTTTAAAAAGGGGCTGAGGCGTTTAATGCTCCTATCGGAGTCGCTCGCGCTCACGCACGCGGACCCACAACGGAAGTGAGAGCAATTAACGATATAAGTGGTCCGCTGGTCTCGAGGAGCGGAGATAAGATCGCCGACACTCGGACTCCTCGCGCGCGCGCCTCCAGGACTCTTTCCTCCCACTCCTCGGAGCTCCCGATGGGAAGGAGATACGTAGCAGGTGCCTTTTGGACACATTATACGCTCTCTTGGTCTGTTCCTTTTCACTTTCTTCTTGCTCCCCTCGTTCGCTCTCCCACTTCTGTTTCTTCCGCCTCTTCGTCTTTCATTCTTTCTTTCCTTCTTTCTTTCCTTCCTTCCTTCTTTCTTTCTTTCTTTCCCTCCGCTCCATTCTTCTACCTTTCTTTTCCTCTTTCGCGCCCTATTACTTTTTTTATCGCTCCCGCTTTATTGTACAATTTGTACGGGACCGAGGGAAAGTAAACCTGCTTCTGGAACCGTAGACTATCATTATCGATGAGAATTGAAAAATCAAGGGTTCGATACTCTATCTTTGTATTAAATGATTCTTTTAGACAAAAAAATGTATCGTTTATGGACTTATATACGAGCTTAACAAAATCGTAACTTCCATCGGTCAATGCCTTAGCCATGAAAAAGTCGTTTTTTAGATTCTATGGCCATTGATTCGAGTATTTTATACTTTGACTCGTTGTATTGTTCTTTAGATTTATTTACCCCATCCATTCTCCACGTCAATTTTGAATTTATATAAAGTAAATTTTTAAATAAAAATTACAAAAATTGATCGTAATTATTGTATCGTTTGGTATATTTATAAAATAAGTCACTAAAATTTTTCGGTGTTTACGATAAATTTTAATTTATAACGGTGTACGATGTTCTTTTAATTTGGATTTCTTTGATTTTCTTTCTACTCCTCTCGATAATTTTCGTACTTTTTTTTGTATCAATTTCAGACTTGTCTTTTGCGTACACGAGTAAAGCGTTTCCTCCTTAAGCTGCCGACTACTGATTGACAGATGTTCCATTCCATGGGGAAATTTCAGCGGCGAGAAGCGAAAGAAAATAAAAGAGGTACCTGGACGCAGGTGTAAGACATTAAATGTCTGCGTTACATTTATAAATTTCGTTGCGTGAAATCAAGTGAGAAACGGTTCTTCAAAATCACGTGTACATTCTCTTTAATTTATTTTATTTTTCAATATTTTTATTTTTTATTCGAATATGATTAATTATTAAAATATGAATTTGACCGTATAATTAATAAATATCATCACATATATCGACTCGATGAAGGTATATAAATTATTATTATTAGAAAAATGTTGATCGAATTACATTTTATTTATACTGATTTAAAAAAAATTATATTAAAAATATTTCATTTTTAAAAGTATATTTAATTTATTATTCATCTTCGGTAATAATTTCGGGAATTACGAATACATTTCCAAATTCTCGAGACATTTTTATAATTAAAAAAATTTTTTTTTTACATATTTTTACAGAAAATATCGAGTGAATATACATTTTTTCTTTCTGACATTTAAATTGAATAATATATATAAATTCAAATATAAATACAAGAAATCACGTAAATTAAATATTAATACAGTCAACGTTTTTAATATTTCGATTACCCTATATTTTACCAACTATGTTTTCAGTTAATCAAACATTTTATAATTTAGACTTGTCGAAAAATAAAAATAATTTTCCTTTTAAAATAAAGTTGTTCGTTGTACATTTATTCGATGTTTGAAATTCGAACTCACCACGAAACAAGAATTTCGAGTTTGACTTCTTTTGTCAGGAATGATTTTCCAATTCTACGTCGAATCTAGCGGTCAACGAAGGAGTAACAAAGCGACAGACTGGAAAAAGGTCGGACGGACGAAAATACTTTTTCTTCCTAATTTTTTTGAAAAATCATCTCAAGCCTGTAGATTCGAAGACACGAAAAAGCCGTAGCCCGAATAACCAGCGACGCGGTCGAAGACGAAGTCGTGGATTCGGTCGGACGACCGCGATAACGAATCATCGGACAGGATGCGGGGGCAGTGGGATTCGTTCGGTTTTCGACGTTTCGCGGCTCGTGGATCCAGAAGCCCAGCAAAAGCTCGAGTCTAGCTATTCGAGTGGCAACGGGTTAACCACATCCTCTCGTATCGCCTACCTTTCTCGCGTCTTCCATTTCCAACGGAGTTTCCTACGCCTGCGCGTCGCTGATATTCCTGCCCTGCGATTAGACCTTTTTCCCTCGTTCGAAGCACGCGATCGTGTCCCGATCGATCGTTTTCGCCGATTTGATGGCCAAGCGCGATAAGTCAGTCGAAAACATTGATATGCAATCGAGATATTGCCGAGTGGCCAAGTGGCCAAGTGGTTTCAGTTACGGAAACGACGACTCTATTTTGAATCGCGAAAAATGATAATTATCTCATTATACTTACTAAATTATGTTTTCGTCAATTTTATTTTTATCTTATAAATCGAAGTTGAAATTTATTTTGTACTCGTGTTTCATGTACGGGCTCACTATGTTTTGTTACAAATTTATAAATTATCTTTAATCTATGGACAAAACGGAAAGGAAATACATATATCATTAAAAAAAAAATACTAAAATAATCTTAGACGATATTACGTTTGAGCTCGACATATCAAATAGAATTGAATTACAAGATTGTTAACATCTGTTTATCTTATAGTCCGTCGTAGTTCCTATTTCATAATATTAATACGTGAATAGTTTTCTAAAGTTATAATTTACAATATGCGTTCCATGTTTTTGTATCGATTACAAAATTCGTGTTTAAGCATCTTGTAAGAAACATTCAAACGAATATAGTATAAAATTTTATCTGCTTGATTATGAATATTTAATAATTCGATGAGTTTCGAGACTTATTCAAATGGTAACTATAACAACGATCAAATCGTAAAAACGGTTTATTGCAATCCTTTTACAAACATCTCGAAGCATCAAACTGCGGACAATTCACAAAAAAAGGTAGAGAAAGAGAAGAAGCGAACGAGGGAAAAAAAGAACCATAAAGAACTTCTCGAGTTTCCTACAGTTAGTAAATATTCCATGCAGCTGGATATTCATGGTTGGCTGGACAATGCTTTGGAAAAATCGTTACTGCTCTCCATCTCCATCCTCGAAGAGGCCAACGAGACGTTCACCACTAATGGGAGCCTAAATTAATATCTCCTAATTGGAGAATACCAAGGCTACCCGTTTTACCCTAATAGAAATAAAAACCCCTTTCCCTTCTCGGTAATTGCGACTGCAATGGCCTTCGTTCTCCGCTTTTTGGGAAGACGGAAATGAGTAAATAAGATTAAGTCTTAAGTTACCTGACACGCTTTACATTTACGATATATTCTTATGATACGCTTCTAAGTACCTTCCCTAATTATATTTTATTGTATTTTTTGTTATATAAGCCTATGTGTTATGTACAATCAAAGTCTGAGTCTATATTTTGAACACAGGCTATTCCAAATTAATGCTCGTATACACACGTTTGAATAAACGTAAACATTAATCCAACTTTGTATCTCTCGTACGTTTTAAAAAAAGTTTTACAAATAAAATTATATCTATAAAACTATATTAAATTTAAGGTAAATTTACGAAAAAGTTTTATACGTTTGAGTGTAAAAAGATATATTAAAAAAATTGAAAAATTGATAAATTAATTCTTGAAAATTATCGAATACATATTTATTTAATAATTTTGAAAACTTATTAAACTCTATAACTTTAAATGGTTCTTTTATTTAAAAAATAATAAAATTTATTATTGGAGTTTAAAGATTATTTAAATGTTGTTTGCATTGATTTTATCATTACTCAAAGTAAGGATTACGAAATTTTAAATCGAGTCAATTATAATAATTTTTTATGATCTAATTTAACAAGATTAATTCATTAGAATAACTTGTATTACAAGAAATTAAAATAATGAAAATAAGAGAGATGTTTGGTAGCTTGTTTCGTTAAATTTTTATATTAATCAAGATAAATATACTGTACAGTTTTTAGTATCGGTCGTTAGCTCTTACAATTACTTTATATTAAATTAATTTATCCTCGATTAGTTCTTCGGATGCTTTAGAGTACCGTACAAAACATGTAATTTTAGTTAAGAATAAAAACAAATCGAATTTTTAGCCGTTAAAGAAGGACGATTTAACTAAAAAAACATTAAATAATAACATAAAAAAAACCGAGTCTTAATTCCACTACAATTTAAAACGATTATATTTTATTCTAGATATATTTTTACGCATTTATTCCGTTAAAAAAAAAAACAGGAATCCTCGCTTATCGCAGTACTCGTAAAAGAGTTAAAGGCTTTATAGCATTTAATAAGAAACATGACATTAAGAGGTATAAAAATATTGCAGTCCCATTACTTATTTTTTGCATGGGAGCCAACAGCTTCGAAGTAATCGGTCTGTTCACATGTTCGACGTTCCATCGAGTGAGCTCCCGTTCGCGAAAATCAAGGGGAGCAATACAAGGCTTCGCTTTACTCTTCCCTAGTGGCGTGAGAGGCGAATTTCAGGCCTCGATTCAAGCCTCGGACTCGACGGATTCAGGGTGAGAGATTCGCAGGCGGCGTTCGTGCCGTCGATTAAAACGTTAAGAGACTCTGCCACAGTTACTCGCGCGGTTGTCATGTAGCTAATCTTGCAAAGACCTCGCGCCGAGATAAAGATGCGATAAACGCAGAATTGAGATCGAACGAAATTAAGTTCTTGCTAGCGCGAGTTGCCGCCACCTCGGCACCTCCGCCTAAATGAGTTTTTGATCTTTTTTCCAAAAGGCACTTTGCGTACAAGCGTCGCTTTATAACTCGACGTTATTGATGTTAAATTTTGCCTGCCGTCGCTGCATGGACTTTATTCGTAAGCCGAGATACTATCGCTCGTACGTGATGTATCGGCGAATAATTATTAAAATGTTTGATGAGGGCTTTATTAGAGTCTGCATTAAAGCGGTAATATCCCTGATTTATTAAGTGTTTCCTTGTCGTGCACATTTTATTCCGATAAACTTCCAAATTTAGTGGTGTAATTGTTAACGCAATTTTTCAAAAATTTAATCAAATAATTAAAGATTTTAATGTTTTTTTTCCATTTTTACATCAAAAAATTCTCATTGGTAATTTTATATATGTAACGTTAATACTTTTTTAGAAGCTATAATTTTTCATAATTTACAATCGAATAATCCTCTAAAATAAATAATTGTAAACATAAATTGTAAATTTTTTATATATTTATTTTTTTGTTCGATCTTTTGAATTTAATGGTATAATGATAAATATATTTTTTTTTATTCGCTTAATTACTAGTTCTAATAAGAATAAATTAAAAATCCGTTTAGATTGGATTAAATTTTTTAAAATATTTTAAAAATAATCGAACGGTGTAAACTAAAATATCTTGTGATTGGCTTTGGAAATAAATTATGAGTTATTCAAAGGCGTATATAATGCATTTTTATAAGTGAGTATCGATTAAATAATTGATTAATAAAAAGAAGAAAATAAATATATTAATTGAAGAGAATGAAATTTTTCATCGAACCGTTAGTGTTCAAATTAGAAATCTTTTAATTCTTTCCAAACAAAAAGAATCTTTTTGATTTATATATGCTCGTAATCGAATATGATTTGTTATTAATAAAATGTGTGCTTAAAAATATTAATAATGAAATATATATTGGGCAGGGAAAACACGTATTGAGGCATAATTAATAATAAAATGATCATGTAAATTCAGTATAATATATTTTCCATATATCTTTTGCTATACAGACATTATGTTACAAAGCATGATTTACTATATACTTCTTGCTGCTTGGGGACTTATAACGTTTAATATCGAACCGGCTTAGAATAAAAATCAGACCCATCGATCGATGTACGATACACAAGACCAAATCGATCGATCGATCAATCGAAGACAAACGCATCAGGAAATGCCGGTTATTATCTGTATTTCGCACTATCGATCATGTCTCATGCATAATTAACAAGTCTTTCACTCCCTTTTGTCGCATTGGTATACGCATACACTCACTCTTAACGCTTCAATAAAATCTAGATAATTTTATACATTCATAATACTGGTACTCCCACCTATCGAACGCTCTGCACATTTTCGATCAATCGGAAATCTGCCTCTGGATTGTCGACGGGCTAAGGAATATTTATAGCGAGGAAAAGAAACTTGCGGAAGATTTTACAGATTTCCTTTTTCCGTACGTTAGAAATTTGACTCTAAAGTTATGTGATTTCGAGTTCCATCGAAAACTGTGCCCGCGTTCTTTTAAACATCGGTAGATCTTCAACTTGCACTTTTAATTCGATATTTATCAGTGTTATCAGTTTTGTTTCTGGTTCGCACTTTGAAAACTTTTCGAGAGTTCAAAAAGATTAACATTAGGAAAAAAGAATGATAACTAGGTTTTACCTTTTTTTTTTTGTATTTTTTTTGTATTCGATACCTTAGTTTTCATTATTTTCTCAGTGCAATTAAAATTGTTTTCTTATCCACTCATTGTTCCATAAAACTTTCACTGATCTTAACGACAATTACATATTTTTTCAATCAAATATTTAATTATCTTCGTATCGACTTTAGTTTCAATATCATTTCGATACTGTAACTCCGCTAAGATTAATCGCACTATTGATAAAAGTACGAGTTTCCCTAGTTTTTTCCTGATTATTTTTGTTTTCCATCGATGAGTACGAACTTAAGTAAAATCTACATACTCGTTTCATTCTACCCCTAAGTATCTGTATACAAACGCGTTATTCACACTCAAAGTCAGAGTCCACAAGCGCGCTTTTTTTATTAATTTTTGTTTCTCTTCCTTTTTACAGTGTGCGAAAGTTTGAAAGAAATCGTACGAACTGTTTCGTCTTATTTACATAGTTTCGGGTTTAGCGTCGTTAGGAATAGTCGGATGACGATATTCGGCATTGCACATAATCGACTAAACGAATGTGTTTGCAGAAGAGCATCAGACCTGTACAAGAAAAAACATCTCGAACCTAATAAAATTAAAATTACACGGGAAATTTTATATTTGGACTTTTCTAATCTTATTTTTTGTCGATAAATAAAAGTTACAGAAGTAAGAAATACGCGTATATGTCACTCGCATTAAAAAATGTGTAAGAAAATGAAGGCAAGCATTCGATAATCGATGCAACAATGAAGTTGAATTAATTTGAAATATTCTCGGTATGCTCTACGATAAATAGTACCGAGCGAAAGAACAAAGGAAGACGAATTAGAAGAAGAAACGAGGAAAAAAGAAAGACGTATATACAAGTCGAAGAAATTGAAAAAACGAGCGAGTTAATTAATGCCCGAAACATCATTTAACCTTCTCTGCGAAATTTATTAATATAATCAGGCAGTGAACGCGCGAGCATTTCGCACAGACCCTTGAGAGAAAGAAAGAAGCGAAGGAAGAAAGAGATAGAACTAGAGAGCGCGCGCACACATACACACGGTTAACGTACACACGCGCGAACAAAGTGAGAGTTTCGCTAGCGACGGGGAACCGTAACGAAACTGCACTTATTCAAATGGAGCGCGCACAAAAACAAGTTCGGCCACTTTCAGGTCTCTCTCTCTTTCTACCTCAGTCTGTGTGTCTTTCTCTCTTTCTCTCTCTCTCTCCCTCTCTCCCTCTCTCCCTCACTCTCTCTCTTTCTCTCCTTCATTCGCAATTTCGCGTCTTTTCAGCGCAGTATTCCACGCGACTCGCCGCCTCCCCGCCGTGGAGGCAACGACGACTATTCCTCAACGCACTAATGTCATATTAATTGTGGATTTGCGTTAACGCCGACTTACGCGGTCGTTTTTATAATGTACAAAAGCAGAGCAGGCGCGTTTCCTGCCTGCAGTGCGTCCATCTACTTTGTAAATGTCTTGTAACGTCGCGGCTCTATTAATAGACTCCTTACAACAAAATGAGATCTTTGGCTGTTTGTTTCATTTCTCTCTCTCTCTCTCTCTCTCTCTCCATTTCCCTTTCCATCTTTTTCTATATTCGTCAAAATCAATACGAGAGCTCCACAATGACTCAGAAGCTAGAGTTTCCATTTGGCAATTTCTCTAGGAATATTACGCTTCGTCTTGTAAAAAAAATGATAACGCAACAAGCGATAAGCTATACGTTAAATTTTATACGATACCAATTTTTGTTCATAAGTAAGATAAGTTTTTAAATCAAATTATCAGTAACAAATGAATCGCAAAATATCGATTAACGCTATTAAATAATGCCAATAATTCATGAAAAAACTGAAATTTTTTTAAATTGCACAATTACCGTTTGTCTTTATGTACTTTAATGATTTAACCGGAACAAGGAATATCGTCGAAACGTTGAACCAAAAATTCGTATTATCACATTATCGGTACCAGAATTTACCTTAAAAATTGGCTCCTAATTTCTGAAATTCTTCGTACGAGCTTACAATAACGAATGTACATCGTTATCGATTTAAATGCTCGATTAGAGATCGCGTGAAAAAGTATTTATCCGCTGAGCTATGCTCCATTCGCATCAGATAAGACGCTGGATACAACGTGTTTGTCGAGCTGAAGTCCTCGGGGCACGAGAATCCCGGTAAGGAACGAGGTTGTTTTGTCGAGCTCTCGAAGTGGACCCGGACGAGTCCGGAAGGACGAGAAATCAAAGGCGAAAATGGTTTCGAGCTCCCTCGTAACCTATTCCGGCCGTTCCGTTCGATTCTCCAGACAATGGTAAACGATCGCATGCTGCGGTCGCACCCCCGCATTCACTTTCATCGGAAATACGTGCCACCTACAAGCCCTTCTCCCCCCCCTCCTATTCCACCTCTTCCTCCTCTTCCTCCTCTTCCTCCTCTTCCTCCTCTTCCTCCTCGTCACCGCTTTTCAAGTAGATCGGTTAACCGCAGGGCGCATCCTGCAGGTATAATCGTGATTGCCGTCGGATCCGTGCACCGGACACGCGGACACTTCCTGCTCGGCATTGAATTCGCTGCTGGTGTCGCGCGTCGCGTATCATCGAGTAACTTCCTACTGCCTTTCCTTCCCAGGGCGCCGACCGAGAGCCGAGTCTGCTTAGACATCGTGTATGCTCTCGTCGTCGCTGTCGGGCTTGCAGAGACTCGCGGGTGTCTCGGGTGATTCCCGAGGAGGCGACGTCCGCTCGACGCTCTTGCTTCTCTCGCGCTGCATGAGATCGAGGCCGGCTCTCGACTGCTGCTGTTGGTGTTGCTGTTGTTGGTGCTGTTGTTGCTGCTGTTGTTGTTGCTGCTGCTGCTGCTGCTGCTGCTGCTGTTGTTGCTGCTGCTCCATAGCCTCGGCGGTGGGACTGTCCCTGCTGTAGTAGCTGCTGAGACTGTTGAGGGTGGAACTCGCGGCGAGACCACCGAGAGGCGCGCTCGGTCCGGCCAGCATCATCGCCGGGGGGTAGAGTCGATAGGGCATCGGTTTTTGAAGGGTGACCGCGGCGCTGTGCGCCTGTCGGTAGAGGAGGTCGCTCTGAACGTGATGAGCTACAGCCGCGGCCGCACCAGGATAAGGCCAGTAGGGTCCGGCCGAGGGATGGGCCGGAACACCGGCCGCGGAGTAAAGGCGCTGGAAGGCTGCAAAGTTCCCAGTCTCCGCCATTATTTCGTAGCCGACGATCGTTTGGCGCTTCCATTTCGTCCTGAGAACATATTAAATAATAGCGATTAACGATGCGAGGGATTTGACCTTGGGTTTATCTCGATCCCGTCGCTCGTGCTTCCGAGGAAGGGTGAGAACTGGAGTGGATGCACTCGGAGGATTAAGTTTTATAATACAAGATTATTATAAGTAGTTTTTTTGCGAAAAGAGAAATGTATTTTTTTTAAGTCTGGTACTCTAAATATTACGTTGTAGCGATTGTAATATCGTGAGAAGTAGGTTTGTTTGTAAATTGCAAATTTTTGGGTTGTCTATTTTCATCTTACACGCAGTGAAACTTTAGAATCTTGATTTCAATTTTACATATCGTTGAATGAAATTTCTCATGGAATTAATATTTCTCTGTTTTATTATAAAATTTAATAATAATATCTGACGTAAAATAAATGTTTGAATTAATACATCTAATTTACATATTTAACTATTTAATTATGTATATGTTCTTTTACGTTGAAAAAAGATAATTGGAGACTTATTTTAAAAAAATTAAAATTATCGTGTAAATGAGCAGAAAAGTATTTTGAATATTTATATTTTCATTATTAATAGTGTACTATCTATTTTATGAATATTTCATAATTTATTTAATATAAATGATGAATTTATAAATTCTAGGTGGGCTCTAAATCATATTATTACATTAAAAAATGTAAATGGAAAGCTGTAATGCATGTTTTATTACGTTACAATATTGAGATAATCTAATTCAGAAGGGAACGTTAAAAATAATTAAATCAACGTTAGGTTTATTTTTTTTTGCCTTATTTAGAAATATAAAAAATATTTTAAATAAATATAAATCAAATGGGAAGTAGTCTTTTAAAAGTTTTAATCGATTAAGAATATCGGCAAAGAAGGAATTAATTAATAAAAAGTGAAAAAATTAATAATAAAAATAAATTATCTTGTGGTACATTTGTATATATATCAAATAACACTAGAATTCTCAATTAAATTAATTTTAAAAATCAAAACAAATTTTTTTACGTACCAAAAATGTTGATATATAAAGTATAAAAATTCTTTTCACTTTTAAAAAAAGTCTCACTTCCGTCTAATTTATAAAAATTCGACTCGATCGTGATACATTTTGTAATATTTTAAAAGAGTACTTTACAACAATATATTTCCTTTAAGAATATTATCTTCTTTTAAAAATCATCGAAAAATTAATCGAACTTCAAAGTCGTTTTTTTATTAAAGACCGCGATCAAAGAAAACATAATTTATTTTCATCGCCGTTGATCGAAGCTTCGCAAGTTCCTTCAAATTATAAAGAAGCATCTTCTTCTGGTTTCTATAGTTTATCTTTACAAACGCATCTCCGACGAAAACAAGTCGAGCGGTGGCACACAAATCCATTCCCTAAAATCCAAAACCCAAAGCGATCATCCGAGCGGTTACAACATCGATTCTCACGATCCTCTCAAAAATCCAGAGAAAAAAATAAAAAGAGACGATCGCTCTTCACGGCCGTTCAAAATTCGTTCGCACGCGAGTCGATATCGCGGATAACGGGATAACCGGATGCATACGATCGCTTCCTCGGCGCACGCGCGATGACTAATCTCGATGGCTAACGGCGTAACGATCCCCGCATTGTCCGTTTCTCGATCGCGCATGTAAATCGCGCCATCTGGAGCAATTACGTTAAAATGGGGGTGGCGTGTCGGGACGCGGTTACGCGGCTACAGCGGCCCTTATTATACTAACAAATAGCCCGCGGAGGCTCAGCGGCCTAATCGTCGAGTATCGTGCCCCGCGACTCTCCCGAGCTTCTCTTGAATAATGGGCCGGTGCTCGGAAAATTGCGGAGGTGTGAGTTACGCTGATCCACGGATCCGATACCGAGCGCGACTAACGATCTTCTTCCAAACTCTCGCGGAAGCCTTTCCTCGCTCGATCGGACCTGGACGAGCTCTCGGAGCGAACTTGTACACCTCTGGCCTCCGCGATTATCTCTCGGCGCGTTTCTTTGGTTTTGGTTCGTGGCGTTATGCAACGGAAATCGAGTCGAAATCTCTAACGTTGTTCGCAGCCTACGATAACTCGGAGTGTTTTCAAAGTAAAATAAGTTCCGATTTATGCTATGGATAAGTTTATGGTTTTTCTTTTATCGTTTTTCCATATTTGTTTTCGCGCTAAGCTAAGAAATAATTTATCGTACGAACGAACGATACGTCGAGTGGTTGGAAAAATGTTTCGATTCGTTTCGCTATCGATTATCCGAAATACGGATGTTCGATATCGTTTTTAAAATTTTTTTTTTAATCGATTAACGATTCTCGGTTCGTGACATAAATTGTAATTTTAATTGCGCGTAATAATTTTGAAACGATCCTAATACTCGCGTATTAGGTATCATCTCGATCGTAAGTGCAATTTAGCGATATTTGAAAAATAATTAAGTACCTTAAGCTCGTAAGAAACATTAAATCATTACGATGTTAAGGATTTATCGAGTTATACGTTAATTCAAAAAACACAGTTATAAGAATATTAAATTCCTCGCGGAGGAAACGTTAAGCCCTCTCGAACGCTCACAACCAATCATTATCCACGGTCTTATAGTCACGAAATCCATGGGGATCTTTTTCCCGACCGGATATTCTCGTCCACACTCGAAGGAGTGCATGCATTATGGACGCGGTGAATTCAATTTTCAATGACAAAGCTCATTGCGCGCGTCGAGCGCTCGAACGATCTATCAACATAATTAATAATAGTGCGGTGGGACGATCGAATCAAGCGATGCCTAATTGCCGAGGCAAAAATTAAAGCTATACGCTTGGCAACGACTCACGTGTGCGCACACTCGTGTATATAATGGGAAGTTTTCGTTTAATTGTAAGACCGAATATTTACTTATATCGTAATAATTATAGCTCGCAATTTACATAACTATGCTCTTAGTTTGAAAAGCGCGCAATTTTTGACTAATGATTAAAAGCGTACGTTTACAATGGTTGGACGCGACCGAAGAAAAATTGTCTCTGCATGTACATAATAGAGCGTGTAGTCATATATTTCAATCGTGACCCGAATTACATCGGCGATTTTTATTTCTTGCAACGGAAGCCTATTCGCGCAAGCGAGAAATTCGACAATTAATAAATTTCGAAAGCTACCCTCCTTAACGAGCAAACTATACAAAAAGAAACAGAGAAGGGTATACGTATGTGTATACAAGTCGACGGAGATGGAGAGGCAGAAATAGAGAAAGATAGAAAAAGAATTAAATGCGTAAAAAAAGAATGAGAGATGCATGAATTAAATTCCGGCAAATTTGGGCCACTCGATGCTCTCGCCAACTCATCTTTTGTGTAGGCTTACGCGTGTATTTCGAGCGGAGTAGTAAAATCATTCATGAATTTTAAACAGGCAGTTCTGTCTCTATTTATTTATCTCTCTCGCTCTCTTTATTTTTTTCTTTCCCCCTCTCCGTCCGAATCATTTCTCATTTTTCGCTCGACATTTAACACTGTGCGAGAGTTTCTTTCCAGATAAAAGCTGCGAGAGAAACGAGTGTACAACACATATTATACGAGCGATGCAGTAACGGCACGATTAAGTGATGAGTAATGCTTTTTAATACCCTTTTTTCAAACCATGACAGTCCTGTTCGAGTCGAGTGCAACCACTCCAAAACACCCTTAATTGCCGTGTTCGCCCTTTTGTGACTCGCCAAAGCAAAGAGCGAGAAAGAGAGAGACGGAGAGAGAAGGATAGAGAAGGAGAGAGAAGGAGAGAGAAGGAGAGAGAAGGAGAGCATTGATTTATGACATCGTCTGTATAAGGGTTGTTGAAAGATCAAAAAAGAATCGAAAAGATGCAAGGAGATGAATAAGACGATCGTAATGCGCAAGATCTGATGAAACTTTGCACTCGTGTATGTGCTAATAAAAGCATAGCTGAGTGTAAAGTAACGAAAATGAAAATCGCTCGATACGAGTGGTATGTGAGCATTTTTATCGAGCGATTGAACATTCGAAATTAGCAACAAACTTCGCTTATAATGTAATTCGTCATAAAAGTGAAAGACAATTTTTTTAACCGAATAATTTCTTGAACATTTTTTATTACGAGGACTACGAATTTAATATTTACCCAATTACGTGGAACTAACAACTTTTACATATTATAATGTAAGATTTATTAAGTTTGTTATACTATAAAAAATCAATAGAGATTCTTCACATTTGATACGACTATAGCTTAATGTACAAGCACATTATAAATAAAATAATAAACGATTTAATGAATAGTATTTATAAATTACCACTTTTATTACTTTATTTTACAAACTAAAGTAATAAACTTTATCGATAAATGGTAAAAACTTTTCTACGTACAAAATCAAATCATAAAATATGTATGAAATTGGGTGAGTTCTCGTTTGCATCGATAGTATGTCTCACAAAATTTACGGGATATAACAAACGATGCGGTGGTCGAAATAAGTTTTTCTTGAAAGCCTACAAGATTGGATGAACGATCTTAGTTTCATTTTTCTCCGGTATATTTTCCACCCTTGTTTTTGAAAGGTTGGTACAACTCGTCATTACGTAATTTACTCTCGTATTTGTACCTTTTACGCATCAAAAACGTTTGTTTATAAATGTTTTAATAACGATTCTAATTTATTATCGGACATTGAATTATTTAATCGGTGAAAATGATACTAAATGAATACTATATAAACCGTAAAGTTTTATTTCGTCTATATTTAAATATAATTTCAGATCCGGTAATTACAAAATCAATTTATTTAATAGCGTTTCATTTATATTTAGATTTTGTTATTAATTAAATCTTAACCAGGGAACTTTACTAAATGGCTTTTGGGTTGTATTTAACGAATAAAAGTTTTTCCCGTCGATTCTTCACATAATTAACGATATGGCCCGCTAGATAAATGTCTATTTTTATGTGTTTACACGATCGGATAGAAATAGAAAATTATATGCTATGCAGCAATATCGGTATTTCCATACCCTCGAGTCAGTGAGTCATCGAAAAGAAAATTCAAGATTTTAAAAATTTCATGTACTACGTAATATAATTAAGCATCAAAAAATAAAATTCTCCTATTAATTAGATCCCTAAAGCAACTATTCGGTATTTGTAACAACAGCACCATGGGGAGAAGGTAAAAGATGCTTTTCACGGTTTTCATCGCTTTCGGCTGAAAAAAAACCCACAAATGAAATATCAGTGAAGAGTAGACTTGGAAACGCCCTCGCGTTCCATGAGAAACACTTAACCGGTTCGAAAGAAGCCACGGGCAACAAAACAACTCCTGCCGATTCACGTCTACCGAATAGTTTCCCGAGTCGCCAGCCGGCGTACAGTCGAGCTTCCAGAGGGCCTCAATTTACGGGACACCTGACGTCCATCGTACAAAGGAAAAACAGCCGCAAAACGCTTTCAGATGTAGCCGCGTGTCTCGGAATTCAGGATCCGAAGCGCATGTGCGCAGCCGCAACTGAAAAATCGAGCACTGGGTACGAACGAGCGGTGGGCTAATGCATTTATAATGGCGCAAGAGTTCGTCCGTGAGCGAGAATCGCGTAACGGTGCTCACAAGGGTGACATATTTTTCGAATTATTAGCCGCTTGGATGCGCCTGCATTTCTGCGGTCGGAGGGACAAAGGGGCTGAGCTCCATGTGACCGTCTATGTGAAAAAACTCGTTCTTGGTTGCATTTACGTAAGAGTCGGGAGAGAGGCCGCGATTATATTTTCGATTTATTACTCTCGAATTATAAGTGGTTCTTCTCTCTTTGTCGCTTACTCGTCCAGGACTAATGAAATATTAATACAAACACGTATTATTTATTTATTTATTTCCTTGGGTAGAAGCGAAATTTTATAATGGTTCTCCGGAGCGTACAATGTTTCGGCAGCATGTTTAATTTTAAGTTCTCATCGAAGCGGATAAACCGAAGAAAAATAATATTCAGCTCGAAAATAAAGACGCAAAAACTCGCGATTTTCGATTGGTTAGTTCGGAAAATTCGTCGGTTTAACGAGGTATCCGTAATCAGCGCTTATCGCAAGGTAAAATCTATCGAACCAACATCTCCAGTTACGGAGAAATTGTCGATGGACTCGCAAACGGGAACAACCGACGTCGACGGCTAGAAAGAAAAAATATCCCGTTGAAGCAATCACCGAAAGCATCGCGGATGAAATACGTCCCAAAAGAATCGTCGCGCGATAACAGCGATATCGCGACGAACGGCTATTAGCCGTAGACGATACGCGCGAATAATAAATAAGAGGGAGAGATGAGCGTACAACGATCGCGCGTGCGTACAAAGCGAGTTCTCTTATCTGCGTATCTCGACGTAGCTCGTACACGCACGAGGGGACCGTCGTTATTGCGTGCGATGGCGTTCATTTCCGTGGCTTTCCAATTAACCTCGTTCGCCGATTTCTTCGCGAAATTGGACCTCGTACGCATGGATGGAAATTGCATTTCGCGGCACTTCGACCGCTTTCTTTTGGGTTTATTATCGATGGAAAGATAAACAGGATGTCGAAAGGCTCGCGAAGGAGGATCTTGTGTTTACATAGCTTTTCTTTCGATTTCATCTATGAATATTCTTTGGTATCGATCGCTGATTTTAGTTAGATTGCTTTTGATAATAACCTCGTACGATAAATTAATGTATTAATGACGAAGTAATAAAGTTAATGGAAATACTTATTTGGTAAATAGAAAATACACGATTGATTCTTCTTATTTTAAACGATTACGAAGCAAATACTTTTTCAATTGGTAAGCTTGTAAGCTTATTATTTAATTATCTATGTACATGACATCTAACGTTTACCGAATACTTTATTAACTATCTCGTTAATGTATACCGTAGTTATTAAAAAAAATTTAATGTACATAAATTTATAAATACTGTATCTTTACGCGAGATCTAATAAACTCAATTAGAATAGTTTTCGATATCTCATTGTCGACGATATAGGTACGAAATAAATGTCTTGAGAAAATTTTGATGTAACGAATTGTATTATTTGCCGCTTTATTTAATTTTTTAAATATCGTATATTTTTACAGCAAAACTATATAACTAATAATTTTCTTGATCATCGTTGAAATGTCGTTGGATTAAATAAATTTCTTATGTATCGATGCGCGCATTCGTTATTAGCGACTGATAAATCATACTTAATGGTAAGAAATTCAAAATACTAATGAATACATTACGGTAAGATAATTATGTAGAATAAAATATGGGAAACTAGAAACGAACAAACATAATTTAAAACAAAATTATTATTTATAAAATAAAATTATAATAACGTGTAAAAAAATTATTACGTTTTACAAAAAATTTTTTACCGTTTGCATTATATACGATATTAAGTTTTTACTATTCCATAATAAAGCACATTGTAAGCATAATTTATAAAGGGTAGAGTAAGGGTTTTTTTGCAAACGCATAAAAAATGGCGTATACGAAAAAAAGATACATAAATATAAATAATTAAATAATATTCGTAAAAACAAAACGAGTCAAAGGAAAGCGCAGTGAATAAATTAATAACGAGTATAAATTAAAAAAACAAACGTTTCAAAGTAAAAAATTACGAATTAATAGTTAATTTTACCGTAAAAAATCCTGTGTGAAAACGTAATCATTTTCATTAAATTTAGTTCTCGATTTGTACAGTGCCTTAAAAGGACTCGAGCGTAATAACCAAAAGCAACGTCTTTCCGTCAAAATCGACGATACCGATCGCGATAAAAAAAAAAGTCATTGGTAGTCGAAATCTTGAAAAGTAGGTTGAAAAGTAGGTTGAAAAGTAAGTTGAAAA
This sequence comes from Dolichoris vasculosae, assembly GCA_018907195.1. Taxonomy (NCBI): domain Eukaryota; kingdom Metazoa; phylum Arthropoda; class Insecta; order Hymenoptera; family Agaonidae; genus Dolichoris; species Dolichoris vasculosae. The sequence goes on along the minus strand of JACCHY010000004.1, from coordinate 2,028,673 downwards.
GTAGGTTGAAAAGTCTACGGGGTTGACAATATTGCGACGCCTCGTCCAAAACGACGATCCGTTATTACATGCGCGCGCAATAGCGTGGGAAGTACGAAGCACCTTCTTCCGGCGAGAGCTGCTCGTGCATTCTCACGGTTATAATATCGCGGTAGGAGAAGCTCCGTGGTGAACTGTCGCTTTCCTCTCGTGCGTGTGCGCGCGCGTGCGCGTGCGCCACGGGATCGCTTTCGACGATCGGTCGAGCGACTCCTTTTGCGCAAACCTTTGCGACGCTTCCGCGAAACGCGTTTTCATAGTCGACGCGTGAGCTGCACTTTTTTCTTTTGTATTTTGTTTTTTTTAAGAGCACGCTATGCCTCGTCGCTGTGTGTTTTGCTACTTCGTAGTTTTCGAAGTGATGAAGTACAGGTGGTAATTTCTGGCATGCTTCCGTTTAGTTTACGTATATTGTTTGCCCTGTTGACGAGCTCGACAAGGTCAAGTGCCGCTTATACCTTTACGCTTCTTGGATTTTTGTGACGATTCGCTACTTTTGTTTTAAATTTAGAAATAAACTTTTCTAAGCTTGGTAAATTAAGGCCCTTATTTTTCTTCTCTTTAATTTCTTGGATGTAGTCGAGTAAACGAATGAATTATTTGTTCGATCACGGATTTAACGGCTGTTCGACAATTAAGCGAATGTTTTAAAAACTTAATTAAAATTTAGTGTCTTTATATTTTATTGAAATACAAATGCGTTGATACATCCATTACAAAATTATTTCGTTAATCCAACGGATAAGTATTTCGGTAAATCAACACCTGTACGCAATCCGATGTTTATATTCCATATCATCTTATCTGACCGCGCACGCAAAGAAGACCCTAATAATACCCGCATCTTGATTTCGAAACAATTTGTGTCACAAAAAAGGACGTTTCCGGCTCTACTCGAGTTCTCTCTCAGGTGATTCGAGTGTTATGTGCAGGAGACGGATACAGAGAGAGAGGGGAAAACTTTGTGGCGCCGACCGGCGCCTCTGTGAAAATCAACCAACTTACGCCACCCAGGAGAAAGAGCGACGAGAGGAGAGCGAACATTTAGAATGAATCTTAGATGGGAGGATGCTACTTCGTCAGAGAGCAACAAAGCTTAAGCGGCTCTTAGGGACTTTTGGAGCCCGTTAAACCGTCACTAATTTTTTTTACTCTACGTCCCTTTTACCTTCGACGCCGTCTTTTTCAATCTTTGTCGAATACATTATCTTGATATACGTATAACAACTACTTACATTATTGCATTTTTAATCGCTCCCGTAATGACTTTCAAAAAAACGGTGCACTTTGTACATTAAATAAATAATAATTTTAAAAAATTTTGTATAACCTCGATATTTTCATAGTTTATTTTTTATTTTTGCTGCTTCATCTCCACCGATATTATGACTAAGATCTTTCTTAGTTATAATTCATCAAAAATACACAAATTCAAATCAATAACGTTTAACTTTTAATAACTTACTTTTATTTTATGCGTTAATATTACGGAAAATAAACTACTTTTTCCAACGATAATTGAAATTCCTTTTCTTATTTTTTTGGATCTTTAAGATTATCGCTTTTAGTTATAGTCTAAATAGTCTTGTCGGCTCCATTCCAGTGGAAGGATCGAGTTGCTCAATTTCAAACCTGGATTTCTAGTCTCTTCCTCGTTCTTTCATCGTTTTTTCCCTCCTTGATTTTCTTATCTCTACTATGAAATGTCACGGGAATGTTTTTATTTATTTCCACGAGAAATAATGCAATGCATGATGACGACTTATTTAACGTCGAACATGAAGAAATAAGTTCTCATCGAGTATCCTTTTATAAAGGTGTTTGCTGTAATGCATTCTTTTAGATAATGTCGTAAATAGTACTTTGATTTTTATCTCTGTAAAGCTATTTAACTACCTACCAGTAAATTAAGAAATCTTTTTTCTTAAAGTAAGTCATCTGAGATCTTAATAACAGTTTCCATTTACGCATGCATACATCATTCCCGTTCAATAGATTTATGTTCTAGTAAAATATATATAAGCTCTGTATATAATTTACATTTATAATAAGATTCATAAAATTTAACTATCAATAAATTCCATTTTGATCGTAGAATAAATTTAATTACGTTAATTTAAACCGAAAAAACTTTAATATATAAAATCAATAAATATGTAATCTTAATGAGAATTAGTATTCGATAAATTTGTTTTTAATGAATTTTTTATAAGATAAAAACTGAAATATCTATTTTTAATAATTAAATTTCATTGTATAAAAAAAATTATTTGATTTTCTTTGAAAAAAAAATTTAAATTACTAGTAATTTTAAACACGAATCATAATTAATATTAATTGCAAATGTTTTTCCCTTTACAGTCAATCTTTTACTAAAAGAATACAAAATTATTTAAAACCTAATTTCTTTCGTATAAAATTACTTATTTTAAAACTGGAAAAAAAATAATTTTGTATCGTAATATTTCAATTGAATAATCTCTAATGATTTTCATACATTTTTTTAAATTAGATTTTATTATTTAAATAATAAACTCACGATCAGAAACCGATATATTCGTGATAACTATTTTTCATGAATACAATAGCATGAGAGCATTGTATTAAGTATTATATTATCAGTATATAATCAATATGAATAAACGCATTTATTATTCACAGATGAATAATAAAAGTTAACAAAAGATCCGAAATCTCATCGGCAAAATATAAAAGCAAGCAGCAAGAAAATGAAAAATGTCAGAATGAAAATATACATTCTTTCATTCGATACTCTTGACATACATGTACTATCATTACATATCAAACCAACCGATCGAGCAATTGCCCGCGCAAATAATTGACACTTTAATGATAGTTTTCTTAATCCTCGTATGCAACGTTGCTGCGAAGACGCTTATTAGATTCTATCTGAAAAACGAAGAACGAGAAAGGAAGAAGGGAGAAAGTCACGCAGTCTCTTGACGCGATCCCGAAAAGTCGAGTCATGTAAGGGTCTTCTCCGCTCCTTAATTAGTGAGCGTAATGTTGCGCCGGTGCAGCGTCGGCAGGCTCTTACCAAAAACAATCAATACGGAAAGGCGGCACATAGCCTTTCTCAATGCGCGACGCCAACAAATTAACGATCGAGAGAAGCGGAGGAGACTGACCAAAAATTGGCAGCGTTTTGAAGACTCAGAAGTGTATCTAAAGTATATCTTAAGTGCCGCCGAAATCGAACTTATTTTTCTTTAATCGGAAAGGTTCTTACGATCGCCGACTCGAGCGTTTCTACTTTATCGTGTCAAGTGTGTTTTATTTAATTACAATGCAATTATTAACGTTGAAAATGCGAGCAATTTTATTTGGTAACAAAGTGTCGTCGCTGTTTTACGAACGATGTTATACGAAATTAAATCCGTCGCGTGTCTAAATCGCTTTTTGTTTTCAGGAATAATCGAAAAGCATAAAATAAAAAAAGAACAGATTTTCGAATAGTTTCCCACTCGCCGTACACCAAACATAATTTGTTAAATCGCAAAAACTTGTGCAGTCGTTGAGTAAGTAATTTTGATGCAATAATGATTCGGTTGTCAATAAAACGCTTTACGTAACTACACGATTGCAATTTTCGAATCATTCCATCTTCTTCGGAAAAGTTCTCCATTATCTCGCGAGCCTCCGAGTCGTTGGATAAAAAAGAAAAAAAAAGAGGATCGCGTAAAAAATCGCGCGGCGAGCTCCGGAATTTCATGGACGTGAGTCGCGCGGCTTATCGCGCAAAATATCACCGAAAGTGGCCGCATCGGCTAATTAGAAGTAGGCGTGCACGGCACTTTTTGCGTCCCAGCCGTCATGCGCCGAAGCAGCAATTGATTGCGGCATCCTTCGGCCGCCACTCGACGCCCGGCGTCGGAGGGGGAGGGGAATTTTACAGCGTCATCTCGTGGCGCCTGCGATTCGTTGGCTCGCGCCTCTCTTCGATTTTCTCCCGTCGCGCTATCTCCGCCTCCTCCGCCAAGGCGCGCTTAGACTTTTATGCAACGCGCAAAGGCGAAAGACGAGAGAGAAAGAGAGAACCAAGAGCCGGAGAAAATTCGAATTTGACGCCTCGCACGCCGATCCCAGACGCTGCTGTTTCACCTTCCTCCGATCTGGCTTTATGGCCGATTAGTGTAAACGAGGGTCCCGTAAAGTTCGAAATATCCGAAAAGGAGAAGAGAAAAATTTGACGATGCGTGCGAGTGTGCGCGAGGATATACTTGGAGTTAGGTAATTAACGGCGCGCGTTATTAGTCGGCGGATCCCTTTGTTTGACCGATGCGAGATAAATCTGTTTAATTTTCTTTTTTCTTTTTCCTTTTCTAAAAGAGCAGACGAGCAGGTTTTTTCCTACCTCGGATGTTAATTTTCCTTTCCTTCTTTTGATTTATATTACGGAGCTTCTACGCATCTGTCGTCGTTTCTTTTAATGATTTTAACAAATGTAAGTTGGTGTATCGCGATAAAAAAAGAAAATTGAACTACCGATAATTAAAAGTTGTGACATCGATAGATCATCGTCGATACATCTTTTTTATATTACCACTATATAACGATAAATTTGTATATTCGTAATATAATAAATACGAAATACATTAATTTGTCTATTTACACGAGCGTTGAGTATAAGTATTCGTTGGATGAATCGCGAAGACCTTTGAGTCGCCGGCTTATAAAACGTTAGAATTGTAAACGGAAGGTCGGCGAAACAAATTCTTAATCATAGTTATGCATTTGCTCATAAATATATTCAATTAAATAGTTAATTAAGGTTATTTTTCGACAACCTTAACTTCTGAAAATCAATTTCATCTATAAATATATGATTCATCGAAAAAAAAGCTAAACGAAAAAAATACGCTTAGCGGTATGAAAAAAATAATGATAAATTATGTTAGGTACGAAGGAAGAATAAGTAGCATAAATAAAGAAATTGATCAACGCGTATACTCGTACGTTAAGATACGATCGGATGGTGTAAAAGATAATAATTAAGATTCTTTTTATTGGGCCGGCGAAGACTCGTTAAAAAAGAAAATCCCCATCCGAGGAAATCGCGCAGCTGCGCAAAACCTACGAAATTTTTCGCTCATCAATATCCCTTTAACGAATCTCCAGGCCGCCCTTGTAAAAAAATTCACTTGGCAAACAACGAAGGACCCGCGGAGCCTCCCTGTCTTCCTCCCGGGTGCAAACAACGTCGCACTCTGGCGCGCGAAAGCCGTTCGCCCTCGCGGTGATTCTCCTCGCCTTTGCCAACGGAGCCGACCACTTTTTTGCTATTACCATTATGTATATGTATATATATATATATATCTTTCGTTTTCGCTCTGTTCTTCTTCTCCCTCTTTTGCCGCTTCTTCGCTACGCGATTAAACGGCTCGTCCCGGACGAGGCTACAGACGATCTTCGCGTTTAAGCACGTAAACAAGGGCTTTGTGACCTGCCGCGATTTCCATTTACGGATTCGACACGCGCAACGTCGGCACAAGCGGACGATGAATCGCGAGCCCACGTCGACGTCGACAACGATGATGACGACGATGATGCGTCGATACGGTGCAGCTTTTCCTCGGCACCCAGGAACACCTAAGTTTCTGATGCCTATTCTGGGCGTTACGAGAAACGCGGCTTCTTTGTCCGAGCGCAATCGATTGTTTACGCATTTTGCACCACCTGAAGCGAAAATTTTCTACGGAATTTTTCGAGTCAGCTTGTTTTTCGCAATAATGGACCATTATTTTTAAAATGAAATTTTTTATATTGCAAGCAGGTTCGATTTTTCTTCGTTCGTGAATCGAGTTTTACCAAAATATCGTGTTAGTGCATAAATTTTAATAAAGCCTTGAATAAACGCATAATGCGTTTTAAATAAAAATTAATTCTCGTTTCGATCATCCAAATTTTCTTTTGTTTTTTATTTCTCGTACGATCAATTTAACTAGCCTCGTGAGATAAATAATTATATTTTATAACATAACAAATCATAAATACCTAAAAAATAAAAATATTTTTATTAAAATAAATCAATAAAAGAATGTCTTTTTTAACGCTACTCTGACACGTATTTGAAAGGGTATGTATTATATATTTAATTATGTATCTATTTACCATATGTGAAACGCAGTCAATTTATTTTCCTTTAAAATAATGTCTAATATTTTTACTTTCTGTCTGATAAAATCGAAAAAAAAAAATCAAATCGAATACGTAAAATAAATATTTGAAATCGCTTTTTCCTTTTAACCCTCCGAGTGAAATTTCCTTTTTAATATTCCAGAGTTTCTATTTGAATTTTCTATTTGCTCACCTTCGATTTTGATACCACGTTTTGACTTGCGTATCCGTGAGCTGCAATTTCGCCGCGAGCTCCATCCTGTCCTGAACGCTGAGGTACTTCTGACGCTCGAAGCTCTTTTCCAGGGTTTGTAACTGGTGATCCGTGAACGCCGTTCGTGCTTTCCTTTGCTTTTTACTTTGCGAGGAGCTCAAGGAATTTGACGGACCCTTCGGATCGTCTTCTTTGCCGCCTGTGCAGAAAAATAAGTATTTTAATAACGCTTTCGATTTTCTGTGATTGGAACTTAATGATATCGATAACGCGATGCCCGCAATTCGTTAAATATTTTTTAAACTTAATTTTAGCATAATAATTAAATTTCTAAAACTTAAAATGTAATCTTACCTAAAATATTAGATATAAAAAATAAGTTCAACATCTACTGGTTCTTTCATCAATTCGTATAATCGATTAAAATCAATTCTTAAAAAAATTTTAAAAACGTTACCGTATCTAAAATAATATTGAAATGACTTCGATAGAAAAGTAATTATAAAATGACAATTTTTATTAAAATTGTTAGATTTTCCATTTTAGGCATATTATTTATAATATACCTACTATTTATTTAAATATATTGAAACGTATTCGATGTATTTTGATATTCTGAAATAAAATACGGTTTTTGAATCAAAAGATATTTTTATTCAAACAAATTCCAACGTGTTTTCAAAATAAAAAAGATATTCACATCCAATAAATACTTTTTCACCAATAACGTAGGAATAACAGGGCAATTAAGAGAAGCACGTACTTTACGACTATCGCGCATCTTTAAAACTCGATAAGTCTAATCCTCGCATAGTCTTCCAATAACTTTTCGAGTCGATAATTTTGATCTAGCGTTCGGTACATCAAAGGAAATAACCGCTAAAAATAACGTAAAACCAAAACATCGGATTTATCAAAGCGACTTTTTTGTTTTCACACCAGCCGCGGTCCGAAAAGAAAAAAAAGAAGAATATACAAAATATCCACGAGCGCATTCTTTCCTCTGCATCTCCTCGTCGCTCCAATCGATGTCGCGTTGTCGGCTTTTCGTGACCCCGTCGTCGTCGTCGGCGCGCGCAGCCGTGATTGGCCGCGCAGACAAGGGATGCGCGCAACCACCGCGAATTACTCTCCCTTCTCCCCTACGTCGATGAGGGTGGGATCGCTCTTCGCGGATGCCGATTAAGCCCCTTTACCTAGGCGTACACGTTCTGCGTCGTCTTTTTTTTTTTCTCGCTGGTTTTCGTTCCGCGCTGTGTTTTCTTTCATCTTCCTCCTTTCTGTTTCACCGAGATTCGGTATTCGCGCGAGATATCTTTTGCGAAACGAATTATTACACCGGTAGGTTTCTCGACCTGATTGAATTAACGCGGATGACTCAACGGAATACGTCTATGCATTGTACAAATTTTATCTGATCGAGTATTACATTATCGCAATACTAAGTAATTCGTGAATCATTTGAGAAATACCTTTCGTTCTATACTTTTTTTTTTATTGATCTAATTGAGTCGGGAATAAAAAGAGAATAATTATTTGATTATCTACTCTTCGAATATTCGTGTAAATATTAATTGAAACGAATACTTTGGGATTCGTCTTCATTTTTTATTCAACGCGTGTACTATTATAAATTACTATTACGAATGTATGAAAAGCGTACTGGAAAAATACCGAAAAATCGATGCTCGTATCTCTTTGAACGTAGAAGTTAAATGATTGAAATTAAAATTATATCTACGTTTACAGTTTTAATTAGAAATTATGAAATTCATAGTTTAATTTAGAACAACAACGAAGAAGCTTAAAAAAAACTTTTGGGTAATTTTCGATATTTATCTTTTGGTATCGAACGAATTAATCTAAAAACGGTTACGTTAAAATTCTATTATATAATTTTTAATTCAAGAATTAATCGATTAAAATAGTTGTATACAATAAAGCGAAGTTTAATAGGTAAGCACTCTTGCTTAACTAATTAGGTTTATCAAGTATAGAAAATCGATAATTCACATTTATATCGCACGTAAAATAAAATACACGGTGTAATGACTGAGTATTTTCGTTATATAGAATTTATCGTATATAGAAGTACGATATTATCAGGAAGCATAAATAAAAGTAGAAATTACTCAAGCTTATTCTAAAACTTATTTCGTACAAAAAGTAAAAGTGGATATACTCGCAATAGTCTGCATCGTACATTCCAAAGATCAGAATTGTAGCTCGTACGTATAAGCTCTTTGGTCTGCGTATAGCCGCGTACTTTTTACTAAATCTTAAAAGTATGTAGGTAAGGTTCTGTTCTTTCGTGACGCGAATAAGTTTTTCGTCCCCTTGCGCTGATGCTCGAAAAGTGTGTGCACAACTCTGCAAACAAGCGCCTGTTGTTTCGATACAGTACATCCAATACGAACAAGCACTCATCGATTGGAACGGTTGCAAGTGGGTGGTTCCACCCTCAATGTACGTGTAAATGCACACATCTAAACACGACCACCACTCCTCCATAGGGGGAAAGGAAATATCGAGAGTTGGTGGGAGTGCGCAAGTTCCTAACCCTTGAGCGGGATGGACCGAGATACATAGATGGATAGAGTGAAAGAGACAGAGAGAGACAGAGAGAGACAGAGAGAGCGAATGAGAGGGGAAGAGAGCGGAGAAAAGCTCTGAAATATATTGAGTTAACCCGGGCGAAAGCGTGGCTCTTAGTCCCCGTTTGATCGGCCAGATTCGCTTGAACGGTCCAGTTCGCGGCTACGACGCCATCTTTTCCATCATGGCCGTCGGCATCCCTTAGAGGACGCGTTTTATTTCTTCTTTCTTTTTAGGTTCTCTCTCTCTCTCTCTCTCTCTCTCTCTCTCTGTCTATCGGTTTCGCTATCTCCGGAGGAGTCCTACCGTGGATTTTTGCGAGAGAAGGTACGAGTATAGATATTACACCGGTTGCTTGTGTACGTATCTCGAAGCGAGCAAAAAAGAGAAAGAGGTCGGGAAACTAAATTTACTATGTGATACACTTAGAGAATACTCGCGGAGTTCTCTTTTTGAGACACTTCCAAGACGTTAGATGGTACTTTTTCTTCGCTTTTCCCAGAGTTTTTCCGGGAGTAACTGGAGAGAGAAATGCTCAACCCTACTCTGCTACCGTCGCTAGCTTTACTTTCCCTGCATCGTACTTTTTATCTCTACTTACTCGAAACTCTCTTTATATGCGTTTGCTCGCACTCTTCTTACTCTCTATCTCTATCAGTCGTACATCCGTTGAAGCATACACATACGAAGACTTTTAGTCCGCAATATTTTCCTTTTGCGTTTCTTCTTTTTTCCATTTTCTTAGAAGCTTGGAAAACTAAAAGAACGAAGATTCGAGAGTTTTTTTCAGAAGACACGCTGAACTTAATATACTTCTTATGCAAAAACGTTAGAGAAAAAGCTTCGCGTTACTTTTTTCTAGTGTTCTTATAGTTTGCTGGAGGAGTCGAAGAAACTTAAAACATTGTCATAAGATAACGATAGGGAAGGTTAATTGCGGGCTTTTCTCTCGTAACGAACGAACCTGTGGTTTATAGTGCGTTTCATAACACATGCATTAAGAAAAATAAACTTCATAATCCTGTACATTGTTTTATTTACAGTATACGACTTTACCTACTTTTATTTAAGATTTTCCGTGGATAAGCTCGAAGTAAAATATCCAGATATAATTACTTCGCGACAAATAATATTTAAACGTTTTGCAGGAATAGAAAAATTATTTAGAATTAATTTGTCTCTTTTATCTCGCATCGATACAATCGTCGATAATTTTAACTCTTAAATTACAATAACGGGTACATTCACCGTGTGAATTTGTAATTTAATTTATTCATCTTTAAATTTTAATGTTCGACATTATCAAATCCACGGAGATTCATCGCTATTTCTCTCGTAAATAAAGCTTTAACGTATTTTGATTTTATTATATTTTTATCGCGTCGCGTTGTCATCGGATTCATAAATATATCGATCGCTCTTTTATAAACATAGTCTGCATAACGCATCAACGTTAACCACGTTAATTATCTCTAAGTACACGAAGGAAACGTCGCATTTACCGCTTCTTATTGCAAAACACAGGGAAAACACATTGTACCTCCCAATGGTGTTCCATCGCGATGAAAAGATAAAAGTACGAAGATATCTTAAGCTGAAAATGTAAAAAAAAAAGTTGGAAAAGTCTAGGGTACCCGACAGTAAGCAACCGGCAACGCATTCACGGCAAATAAATCTCCGAGCGCGCAACCACTTCGCGTTCCAACCGTCGGAAAATAAAATGCTGGACGTTTCGGAGGACGCGTCCGCGATTCATTAGCCGCAACGGGTCTCCTCGCGGTGGCTATTAACGCCGTGTGCACATAAGCCCTCGTCGAGCATATTCCGGCTCTTCCTCCGCCGCGACTTCAATTACGGGTTGTGCGCGGATGCGGCGCGAAAGTTTTGCGTGCGTACAGCCGCAGTCGTCGGCCGCATAATAATAACACACGGGACTGCGTGCGCAGGCGGTTACAAGAGCCCTGATTAGCGGAATATTTATCGAGCAATTATGCGCCCCTGTGTAATTAGCGGCCTCGGTGAAACGACCGCGGAATTTCAGACATTTGCGCGACGCGGTCTTTTTCATTTCGGAACAGATCCTAAGATTCAATTTCGCGTCCTTTCTTACGCCTTCCGATAAATCTCGCGTGTAACGACGTTGACCTTAGATCGAGTCGTCGGTCTATCTTTCCACGCGCTCGATCTTTTCGCAGCCTAACCAGACGATCGTAAACCCATGGAAAAGGTCGCCTTTTAAAATCCACGAGTCAAGAGGGATCATCTCGCCTCGTCGCGGTTAAATTATCCGTGGAGCGCGAGCTTATAACCTCGTATAATACCTCGGTAACCAAACGCATCCTCGCGCATCGCGATTACTTAAAACTCCTACTTAGCACTCGTGCTCGAAACGGTGATCGCGATAAGGAGGAACGATCCACGTCAATTGTAATCCAGCGTACGTACGGAACGCCAGCTTCGAAAGATGAAAGCATGTTTATTTACTCGAATTAGCCAACGTGTACATCGCGCATAATTTACTCGTGGCGTGCGTACGAGCGTGCATAAATTCATTCGTGTGTTTATCCCGATGAATATTTATCAGGCGTTCGGAGTTTTGATAAAATGTTCTCTCGGTACATAACCTTTCGCACGATCGGTCGTTGGCGAGAAAGACGCGCGACGCCGGCATATGATTCCCGCGCTCGTAAAAATGAAAATATAAAAACTTTCGCAAAGCGCTGTTTTGCGTTTTACGACCGACGCGGATAGTGTGTTCACGGAGAGAGAAGTGGCAAAACGGGAGAGAGTCTCTTCCTTTGCTCTCTCTTTTGGCGGGTATTGTGCGGCTCCGGGATTTTATTTTCTTATTGCTTTATTCCACGACGCACACGCACGCAACCTTGCGCGAGTCGACGGATTCCGCTATCCGTCCTTTTTCCTTGCATCCCTCTCGTTTGCCTCTTTTTCGAAGCGGGACGTGTTCGTATGTGTGCGCGCGCGCTTTTGCAGTAACAAAGTACGTGCCCGCAATAAAGAATGCGCGAAGCGCCGAGAGTAGAGGACGCGTCTCTCTTCCTCTCTCTCTCTCTCTCTCTCACGCTCGATCTGTATCGCTCTTCTTCTTTCTCTTTGGGAAATAAGAAGGGCGTGTCTTCTCATCTCGACTCGACTCTCCGTTGATCACTACCGAGTGCACGAGAGTAGCCCCCGTTGATTTTATTCGTCGCGTTGAATCGGTTTTGCTCTCCTCTCGTCGTCGCTGTTTTTTTGTCTTTTCTTTTGCTCTGGTCGTTGCACCGCGCGCTAATGATTTACATTTCGAACTTTAGCTTAGAATGATTCGATGATCGTTTCAGAGATAAGATCATCCGTGTTTTGTTTATCTTACACGCGACCACGTTATTTCGAAAGCGGTAATTTTTTTGCCTCGTACGTTAAGCAATTTTGATTTATCTCAGTCGAGATGAATGATCAATTAACGTTTCGTTTTTTGTAATCGTTAAAATATTTATTTTTGAATTGTTTTTTGCTGCGTAGATTCTTTGGATTCGTATTTCCTTTCGAGTAACCTTAGAAATTGTATCGATTCCTTCTAATATTCGTATAAATAAAAACAAAAAGGGCAAGGAAATCGAGCTCTTAGTTTTCCCGATACAATTGGATACGTTGTCATTTATTTCGCGTGGATGACTACAAACTTAGAAATTAAATACAGAAGGAAGTCTTAACAACCTTTGAGATAAGTTTGATCGAGACTGCAAAATTTTACCTCTGTATATATGAAATTTCTCGTAATGTAATATCAACCTTGAACGTGTTAAGTATCCGCATAAAACCTTGTAATTCTTCTTTTAATCTTTTAATAACTTGTATAATTACTTGTCATATTGTAAATTACGATTGAAAATAGTAATTAAGCACCAAGTTGCAAATAAATAAATAGAAAAAATCGCGAATAACTCAAAGCATATATAATACGCTTAGTTAATTTCAATCACGGAGCTCGTTTATAAAAATGAATGATCACAGTCGTATAAATAACGGAGCAAAAAAGGAATGGAAGCTATCGCGATGAATATTCGCGGATAAGAAGGTAATCCAGAAGTTGTCCAGACGTTGTCTGGAAGCTTAGTAGGAAAATTCGCCAGATTTGAAATTTCAACCAAGGACGCTCCTCGGTAACGTAATACCTGACATCACCGTTGACAAAAGCACCGCGAAGAGGATACGTAGACACTGCCCGTGACGTTAACGAGCGTTGCGTAAATACCAGCGTACGTAAATACAAGCAAACCGCAAGATCCGTCAGTCGTATTCTCTCGCTCGTCGGGATTCCAGGATTGTCGGACCCTTCGGGGGTGGCTGGCAACGATTCGAGCCCCGCGTAACGCGAGTGTTCCCGTAGTTCTGGGGCGAGTCGGAGAAAAGTCTCGTCGTTCTCGGTAATTTTATCCGCGGTCTCGGCTACTCGCGCAACGTCCTCCGTTTCGCCTATGTAATTTCAATGGTACGATCTCTAATCGAGTGCTTTGCGTCCCTTCGTCTGGCTTTTTATTCTACGTAATTAGCACCGGTGATGCAATGGATCTTACTACGCAGCTCGGTTTTTTTCATCGACGCGACACGGTATCTTCTTTTTACTTTGTTTTACTTGACTGATTTACTCCCTTTTTTTATACATCTCGTAATGCGAGGCTGAATATTTCGCTTTACTCGTAGCTTTTTACACGAAATGTTAACGGGTAAATAAATTTATCGTTATTAAGGTTGTTATTTTTACTCGTACGTTTTCCTTGTGGCTGCAATTAAAGTAAAATATGCCTTTTATATTTCATATGGAGATAATTACGTAAATTTCCATTAAATTAGATCGCAAAAGTGCGTAACTTGGCTCTTCGACGAGAAGTAGCGCGTTGCGGAAAAAGTATGGGTGTAACGAATTAACCGCATTGATAGAAAAGTTTGATTTCGCGCAAATACAACGAGACAAAAGTCGCCGGATCGGGACGAGAAGAAAAGCTACGCCTTATTGTAATAAAGTGAATAAAGTGAATAACGTGGGTACGGCGTTCGGTAAATAAATGGTAAAACGTTCGTAAGGAATTTTTAAAGATTCGTGAGATTTTTCTCATGGCGTGGCAACGCGGCGCAGATCCAGGCGCGAAAATCAACGGCCGAGTAACATTATAGGGGGAAAAACTCGATCACTGGTAACTGTCGCGTCGAATTAGGCGAGTCGGCGCATACACGCACGCGTTTCTTAAATTTCACGAGCGCTCGATAACTCGCGGCCATCGTAATGGGAGTACGTGTGCACGCATGCATGGAAGCGCGTGCGCCGATGTCCCCGTATCTCCGTTTCTTGCCGATAATACGGAACGAAGCGCGTACGAAAGTCGCGCGAACGTTCGCGTTCGCCTCCACGGTTTTCGAGTTTCGCAACGATCGCTAAGGATTATTACGCGCGCCTCGACGATTGATTCCCGAGAGTACACGTACACACGCGCACCGCGCACGCGCGCACCACCGACGTACGCACCAACCCACCGCGTGCATGTGTGTATTGACCTGCTTGGTAGGTTATTATTGTCCATCGCCGGTCGTTCTGCCGTGAAATTGATAGTGCTATTAAGCGACGCCGCGGAGTTGCTGTGCGTCTATAATGGATACCGATTGCTTTTCAATTTTGCGGCATTCCACGGCTTTTATGAGCGCGAAGGACTTTCGAGTCTTAATTCCCTTTGTCCAATTAAGCGATGCTCTTTCATAATTTATCCGTCTGTGGATTATAGATACAGCAATCATTTCTGTAAATACGATCGTGCCATTATGTTCGCGATTTTATTAGTAACATTTCTCTCTCTCTCTCTCTCCCTCTCTCCCTCCCACCCTCTCACTGTCTTTTTTTAATAATACAGTTAGACGTCGATTGCTTACGCGTGTCCTCTAAGGCTTTCCTTATAATGATTCCAATGTATTTTTATTACTTTTACGACGTATTATATTGTTACCTACAGATTTGTGAATAGATGGGAGGAGGGATCTTGGAAGTTACGTCAACTTTTTATAATTTTAGTTACGGTTCGCTGATTAACTCAGGTCGTTATCTATATGATGAACTTTATAATTATATTGTTTTGGATTTAATTATGCTTAATTAAAAGCTGATGATAGTTTAGAAATATTTATATAATAAGATTATTAAATAAATTATTTATTTATTATCATTGAATATGGTTTACATTAAGTATATAACTTACGTATTTAAGTTAATATAATTAAAATTACTAATTTCGTGTAAGTAAATTTAGTAAATAATTGAATTTCATTATATAACGATGATTCATCAAATATAATACGTTCGATATAAAACTGATCTACAAGAAATTTAATATTTCCGAAAGAAATATATTTCTTGCTTTCAAACTTAATACTCCGTTAATTTATGTATATATTTAATTATTAGGCAACGAGAATTTCTCAACGACTTTCGTAAAAAATGTCACTAATTTCTTATTAATATGTATTAAAAACTCGATAAATTTATGCAATAAAGAAATTAAACTTTTATACGAATCGATATATTCGCTATCTACGTAAACATATTTAATATTTAATCGTGGAATAAAATGTCGACGAAACAACTATTCGCTTAATTCGACAGGAAAAAAGTTTTCAAATTGGATTTAACTTAATCGCGCTACTTGAATCGATCAGCGTAAAAAAATGTAGAACCAGAAACACGCCAAAATTCTAATCGAGCATGCAAATAACATCGATACGCGTACGAAGCGAGTCTGTGTAGTGCGTCTAAATCGAAAGATAAATAGCGAAACGTAAAGCGGAAAATTATCTTTAGTGACAGGTACGAAAGGGTTTTGCGCTGCACATCGTCGCCGGTACAATTGCACGCGAGTTTCTCGTCTTGGCATTCGGATCGAAAACTCAGTTGAAACGCTGTCCGGTAAAGGAAAGTAAACGTAACGAAAGTTCGCTTGGCAAATAATTTCCTACGGAGATACGACTATCTTTCTCCTTCCTCTCTCTCGCTCGTTTTTTCAGGTTCAACCGTCGGGGACTCGAATGAAATTTGTATCGCGTTCTCGAACAACGGGAGGCTCGCGCGTGCCAAACATGGGACCTACCTCTCATCGGACCTTCGCTCCAGTTGACAAACGATACGCTTCTTTTTATATCTACCGCTGAAAGGATTTTTATCGCTGTTGTATTCGATGTACGGTTCGATACCGGGACCCTACGTTAGATTAATAACGTTTTCGTTTCAAGTGATATTCTTGAATATAAATAAGAGCTTGGTCGAGGACACGAGGACGAGGTTTGTTAAAATATTGGATAATTTTTTTAAAAGGTTAGTTTTGGTAAATTTTATTTGCGCATAAATTAATGATATTTAATTATAAAGCGTATTTGCTTATAATGAAATATGCATCAACTTATAAATAATATTTGAAAACTGTAATTACGATCATTACGACACGATTATTGTGAAAGTTACCGTTGCACGAGTGCCACTATTTAATAAAAACGATAAATCTATTATTAAACAAATCAATAACCGACAAGAGAAGTATAATCCATGAAAATATCACCGTTACGTATTTTCAAGTCGCCGGACAAAGATACGATCGTAAATTTGAAATATCATAAACTCGAAAATCTCATTTAACCGAAACAGAGTCAGACGATTACGTAAATCCGGCATTACAAGCCATAATCAACGACGTAATAGAAACAAGATACAACGCGAGGCTGTCGGCGGACTTAAAGTGATTCATTGCGGTGGCGACAACGTCGAAGAGGAGCGATTGTTTGGCAATGGCTAATTCATTTGAAACGTTAGAAGTTTTGATTCACGTTATTTTTAAGCGTATTTCAGAGGCGAGGTCAACTCACTGGCTGGACGTTAAGAAGATTTGGTTCGCTAGGATCTCGTTAAAAGGGCGTCGTAAGCCAAACGAGTGAAACCCCGACGTTGCGCGTCATACCCTTGTTAAATACATACACGCGAGTTACGTGCCGAGATTATCTTCTTTTTTACCTTTTGCTACACTACTTTGCTTTCTTATCGTTGTAGTTGTTTTCTTTTTTACTAATAAATTGAATTTAAATCGGCGGTTGGAGCGTATTCAAATGCACTAAGAGCGTATCATAGAGCGCAAAATCGAACAATGAACAACCAAGTGTGATTCCTTCAGAGAAGTGAATTGCAATTTTAAGTTATTAGCTTTTCATTTTACGAGTTTTGTGACCTTCTGAGTTGTTGGTTCAGCGATTATGAGCAATTACAAACGAATAATTTAACAATGCTTTTTAACTCATGGGACGTAATTTAAAGGAAATCATTATAGCCATTAACTAGGTATTTTTCATTTTCTATTCTTTACATATTTAAAATAATTAATTCGATTGGATCGAAAAAAATAATATTTTCGAAATACTTATTATTTTGTAGTTAATGTATTATTTTGTAATTGATAGTCATTAAAAATAAGTAATAAGATACGATATTCTAATTTCTTTAAATTTCAAAAATATTTTCTTTATATTAAAAGTTTGTTAGTTTTTACTAATTAATTTTTATTTTTATTTTATACAATATCTTAATATATTTTGTCTAAAAAATTAATTATCTAAAATATTATTTTATTTTCCTTACTCGAGTAGGTATACAATAATATGCAAACATCTTACCATAAAAATAAATTTGAGAATTTTAATAATATATCTAATAAATATGCGTACAATTTTTTATGGAATTGATTTAAATTATGAAATGAAATAATTAGTTGTTTATTATTATTATTATTATTATTATTATTATTATTATTATTATTCATGCGGGAAATCCATTATGTAAATAATTTGTGACGTGACTTAGCCTAACGACATAAACATCAAGAACATTCTTCGCATATTTATTATACACATCTATTATACAATTTCTAAGATATTTTTTGCGACGATCGTCGAAAACATTCGCTAATTGTAGTAACGTGTATCAAGCACAAATTGTAATCTTATAGAATTGTAACTAAATGTATTCACCAGCTGCAGGTTAAATAAGACTCACAACAAAAAGAGAAACACACAAAGTTATATCCTGGGTTTTTATCGCGGGAAAGTATCGGGTCACTAAGCCTCGGAGGCTTCTCTCGATTCACATCACGCGGCCGTTCAAAAGAGCATTTTTGGGTATATTCTTAAGTCATAATCCCGCGGAGATCGTACGCGAAATTGTTTCGTCAAAGAGGCCCACATGGATGACAGCCGTTCTCAATTCCCCTCCCGTTCTCTGGCGTCAATCCGAAGAAATACAATTCTAATCCGTGCCGAAATCTAAACGGTTGCCAATCATTTCCGGTTTTCGGATTAGTCCCGCGAACGAAAGAGAAGTCAGGAGAAGCGTTGCGCGCACACGTACGTAAAGAGCGTGAAACTTTATTTTTGGCTGGCTGTCCGCTCACCTCCGTGTATCTGTGTAAAAGGGCTTTACAAAGCAAGCGAAAAAGAGAGAAAGAGAAAGAGAAAGAGAGACACTGCTTAAGCGGATTATACGCGTCGTTTCAACTGCACACGGCAAAGGAGCGAAAAGGCCCTCGTTCAAAAATCTCGGATCGAGTTTTCACGCTTTTTGACTCCCGTATAAGTATGTGTGCGTGCGTGCGCACGCGTGCGAAAAATTGTAGTACACGGCAGACAACAGTGACGCGTTAGTTTTTCGACCGGGCTCGAGCTGCAGGTCGAAAGTATAGTCGCGAGTTGAATCGTTGGGAGGAAGTGAAAGTTAACGCCTTAATTTGTCATCGAATGCCTCGGGATCGTGATTTTCCGCTTTGATGTTGGTTCAATGCGAGTTTTCCTCCGTTGAATATACGCGTGCTAAATTTAAAAACACTTTGCTCGGCCGTAGATCTTTTCTTTGTCCATTCCTAAGAAAGCTGTGTCAATGTAAATATAATAGCCGCCGTCACATTATACAAATAACAACTAAAAAAAGATTTGATTTTTTATAAATAAAAGTTGGGCAATCATCCGAACCGAATCGTACGAATTCGGCGCTCCAGAACGAAACCTCGTCGTTCAACCCAAACGAGCGATTTAGATTTACAATACGCTATCGAGGCTAATAATCCCATCGAGCACATCGAGGTCGCAACGATCCGAACGAGTCTTGATTTTCGTGATTCGCGGATGCCTCGTGACTCCTCGTCCGCTGATTTTGGGGCCGCGGCCAATCGTTTTACGAGCGCCGGCGTCATATTGACTGCGGGCAATTGCTAACTTCGACGCGCGTATCGAATTGTGCGCGCACGAATCAATTCCTCGTAGGATGAAAGCGCGAACCCGTGCGGCAATTTGCAACTGGTATTATTGTCGCGGTCGCGAGAAAAAACGAGGCGAGGCACTTTTTCGATGTATCCCGTCCGCCGTTACGCGAGTGCGGGAGATTTTGTCGGGGTCGTTTTTACCGCGTTTATTCAACACTGAGGCAATACCATCGCTTGCAAAAATTATAATCACCGCTTTTACTTTCTTTCCTTGGACAATGCCGATACCTTTATAGATTTTCGAAAGTGCTGGCTCGTTAATTATACAAAAATGAAACATAAAATTTTTATATTCCACGTTTGTAATATTGTATACAAAGATGGACAACATTTATCAAAAAAAAAAATATTCGGAATTATACTTTATAATTTATTGTAACAAAAGTGAAAAACTCTCCAATTCATATTTATTTAAATATTAATCTCGTAATTTTCTTTACAATGCTCAGTTTATTTGAATTTTAAAAACGGATTATTTTAACGTTAAAAATATTTTTAAGTAAAAATTTTAATCTTTATGCTCTTTTTATGAGATAGTTAGAAGATTATATAAAGCTGTTTTCTAAACTAATTGTAGAAATGAAAATCTTTATATATACGATTAATTTATAAGAAATATCTAATAACCGACTAAATTTAATTCAATACAAATATATCGATAAAAATTTCTATTTTGTAAATAGAGGTACCATTATAAAAAATATTATTCTCCAACAGCGTTTAATACTAAAGTTATTTCGATCATACATTGTTGTATTTTTGATATTTATTACATTTTTTTACAAAAAAATCTTACCAGTTCATAATTATCGATAAAAATATATTTTATAAATTTACCAAAATGCTCGATAATTTATTCAACGTACAAGTAAAGCGAATCAGGAATCGCATCGAGTATTTTATTCTCCGCGTACACTCTTAAACATAAACGGAGAAAGTACAATTATAAATTAGCTCGATAAAAGAGTCTCGAGCAACTCGCAATAAAGATTTAATTTTAGTATCTCCGAAGGGTAACAGTACCCAATAAATTACTTAAAATAGGGTCCGTAAGAGAACGAAGTAAATTCTCGAGTAACCAACAGATACCGCTACTTCTTTCACAAAGGTTTCGCTTCCGGTCGATCGATGGAATCCGAATCTCGGATCGATGTTCAGTGCTTTGTATATCTGACTTTTAACGAAGACGATTGTTCGCGGTTACGACCGTACTTAAGATCGAAGCGATAATTTCATCGCTATCCGGCTTGTTTCTACCCACTTGCTTTTTTCCGTCCGCTGTTTTCTTGAAATGAATTGGAAAACATGCTTACTCTTGGTAATTGTGCGATACGCTTTATTAAACGAGCATAATTATCAATACGTGTAAAAGCTATCGAAAATTCGAATCGTTTATCGAATAAAATTAATTAACGGTGATGCGGAGATACACGATTGAGGTTATCGCAACGATAGATATTCTTTGGTTCGAGTAAAAAGAAACGAATTAAAGGAAGCGGTTAGCGAAGTTTACTTTACGTTCGTCTTATCGCGGCGCGTTACGTCGTTCGATTTTCGAAGCCAAGTACAAATTCGCTCCTCGTTCTTCAAATTCTCTCTTCTCGTACGCGAGCCTTCGTCGTTCCAACGAAGATATCAATCGCTATTATTGGCAACGCGCTTGGGAATCGAATCCTAAGGCTCGTTCTAAGACAGAATTCTTATAAAAATATAATCAAAGTTACTCCAAGATCGATTCCAAAAAATTCGAACATAAGGTTACCGAGGCTTTAACCACCGATTCAATGTCGCTCTTTCCAAAAATTTGGACGGGAAGGCGTATATTCGATTCGACCTAACCGTTTCGATTTCTAACGAAAGGATCGATCCAAATTACACAGCTTAAGGAGAAACCTCGGTAATGGCAGGCGAGTTATAAACGCACGCGGTTATATAAATATATGCAAAGAAAAAAGGGAATAAAGTCGGAGCGTTAAGAGTTGGTAATAAGCAGGTAATATTCGTCCGATTGAGCTCCTTTTATACTTTTCGGCCGTATAATGGTTGGCGCCTCCTAATGGTCCCTTAAAAGTCGAGTCGCCTTTAATCATCGGTCCGCCTAGTGCACAACTTTGTACAAAAGGCACGAGCGGTAGCGTAGGAGGCCACGCGCGCGTGAACCTGCGGGGGCGCCAGGTATAAAGCCGCACGGAGAAGATGAATGGAGCAAACGAGGGTTGATATAATTAAAATCGGTCGCTCGGCCTCGAAACTGGGTTCGAAGCGCGCGAGGATCTCGAGGACGCGTATCTCGCGAGCCGCGGGTATTCGGGATATATATTTGATTATAACCGGGACGTCGTCATCCGGTTCGACGACTCAGGCAACATCGCCGATCTCCTCCTCGGTCGAGTCTTCGCGGTACGCGAACGGAAGGAGGTGGACGACGAGAGAGAGAACGAAAGAGTCATCCACGATTCTCGCTCAGGGTTTTCGCACAATCAATTAACCGAGATGACTAATTTCTTTTTTTTCGGAGCCCGGACTTCGTTCTTTTTCCCCGCTCCTTCGCACCGGTCGAACCAGGGACAGAGGATGGATGGTAATCTTTCGCGGCTCATCGAGGCTTGACATTCATTTTTTTTTTTCCTATCCACAGTTTTTGCGCGTCGGTCGTGCTTTTACACGCGCGAGCGCTTCGGACCTTCCAAATTATCTTCACTTTTGATGCGGATGCGGGTCTGGAGTATCGCTCGAACGTGTTCTCGACGAGCGAATCGTTTACTCGTGTGGGTGAGTTTGGTTTGGGTAAACGATCGGCACGAGGCGCGCGTTATATTATCTGGTATTTTATTACGAAATCATCTTTGGAGGGCGTAACGAGTTAAATTAAAAAAGATTGAAAATTAATTTAACGCAAGTGAAATACAAGGAACCGTTTACGACTATATTTCTCGGTAATCTCGCGGCTCGCAGGATTCGAGAAGCGAACGATCACTCACCATTGGAGGAAACGGAAACGGTGTCGTGGTGACTGGCGTCGCTGTCCTCGTCGACGTTGCTGTTGTTGAGCGAGGATCTCGACTGATGCCTGATGCTCAGGTCCCTGGGCGTCGATGGAGGACTGGCCGGCGGCTCCTGATTCTGGAGGCTGGAAGGACTCGAGGCCCCGGCGAGTATATCCGTGATCATAAACCTCGACCTGTGCGGCATCGTCGTTGACGCGTCGCCTCTATCGAGGCTGTTGCCGTTGTTGTTGTTGTTATTGTTGTTGTTATTGTTATTGTTGTTGTTTCCGCTGGCGCTGCTCCCGTGTAGGCTAATTCCGAGGCCGATCGGATTACCGCCGTTGCGCGAGTCGAGGCCGTTGCTCAGCCTCTCGGAACCAATGCCGCTGCCATTCCTATCGACGATACCCTCGAGACCTCGATGCGCCTCCAAGTTAGCGGACATGCGGCTGAGGTTGAGCCCGTTGCCGGCGCCGTTGGCCAAAGCGATGCCACTGAGCGCGGCCACGTGGTGGTTGGGCCGGTGATGATGGACCGTCATCTCGGGACTTAAAGAGCCGCGGCCGCCACCTCCTGCCTCTGTCGCGGGCACCCCAGGACTCGCGCGGTACCCGGGCGACAGAATCTTGCCGCCGCCGATAACGACCAGGGGGTACGGCTGTTCCAGTGGTTCGTTCCTCGAACGGACGATCAGCTAATCGTCGATCGATGGCCAAAAATCGGCATATCGTCCACCAGCTTCGCGCGACACTTCCTCGTTCGCTTCGTTCGCCTCGTTCGCCTCGTTCGTCTCGCTTATCCTCGATGCACTTCCCGCGCGGCTTTTCCTCCTCACTGAACGACCCCCCGCACGGGTCACACTCGTCTGACGGCGACGCTCGCCAAGAGTCATCAAAGTCGGATGTCACCTCGAGGATCCATCGCGCGCGTCATCTGGCCATTTCGTACGATCCCTTAGGCTCGTAGCTTCTCGATCGCTGGATGTCAGGGATACGCGCACGCGATCAGGAATCGACGACGACGGCTGCGAGAACGACGATTATTATTACTACGACGACGACGACGACAACAACGACGAAGACGACGACGGTGGCTGCTCTTCGGGCTGACTGCGCCACGCGACTGAGGCCTTCGCTGTAGCGGCGCTGCGAGGCTCCGACGGTCGGTCGGCCATGTCAAAGGAACGGGGTCCCGCCTCCCGACGCCCCCACCCGGCCAATGGACGAGCGTCCCGACGCCGAGATCGGCCAATCGCGGCGGTTATACGGGCGCCGCGTACTCCCGACACGCCCAGGCAATTTTGAATGTGTTTCAGCGGTAATTCGATATAAAATTGTAGTTAATATCTTTCATTATAGCGAGGCCGGGGGTGGGGGCCACCCGAGGTGGGGGCCAAGGGTGCACTTGGCGCTACGACCGTTCTATTTGCTTCGCGCCCCGGAGAGGAGAGCCAGACGGATGGGTGAGAGTGGGAGAAAAGAGAGAGGGAACGTGGACCGGGAAAGGAAATTACGCTGGTGCGTTGCGGAGTGTAGGGAGAGGGATTTGGCGAGAGAGAGAGTTATTCGCAGTTCTCTCTCTTTCTCTCTCTCTTTCTCTCTCTCTGCTCTCCTTCTCCTTCGGAACGTCAGCTCAGCTCTCGTTTTTATCTCGCTCGCTCGCTCGCTCGCTCCCCCTGCGATTTAACGAATCCCATAGCTCGAGTCGCGCTCCTCCAAATCGCTGGTTTCTCTGCCCCGCCACGTTTTTCGCTTTTGTTTCGCCCTCGTCGCTCTCTCTCTGGAGCATTCCCTTTTTTCTCCCTCTTTGACGGGTAGATGGGCGAGCTGCTGCGAAGAAACTAAAGAGTGACTGGCTTTTTGCTGCAACGATTCTTGTGTATATGCGTACGTGCGCGCGCGTGCGTTTAAAGAACGCTATTACGGTACCGAATCGGCGCTCTTCAAAATCTATACGTTCCTCGTGGTATCGACCTTTCTTCTAATTAGAAGAATGAAACTCTCGAACGCTAGGCTTTTTAGAATTTAAATATTGGACTCGTACGTGCACGTTCGACTCTTTCGTCGAGTGCGTTTCTGAGCGTTTCTGTGCGTTTCTGTGCGTTTCTTTTTCGTCCTTGCACTTTATCGATAGCTTCGGGGGTTAGCTTATGCGTGAGCGGTGACGATCCGTCGAATCGCGTCCGGTCGTATGCTTTTCCAACACAATGAAAACCTCGTTACCAACATTAATAATTCAATTTTGCCTCGTCTACGCCGGTGCGCGGAATCATTGAAAGAGGACGCGTTCATTGTTGACCGCCACTGAACTATGACAGCGATCTTGACCATCTGTACGATCGCGACACTCGCGCGATCGTTCGATTCGCTATTGTTCCAAATTATTTGTTTATTGTATATATATATCCTTGCAATACCCCACAAAATTATCCGAAATGTTGTTATTTAGAAACCGTGGGCACGAAACGCAATCTCGTTTAACGAAAACCATCGGACGTTTGCTTCGCGTGCGATAAGCCACGTTTGATTCGCGAGAGTGTCAAAAACGGTTACGGGTGCTTCCAAAAACTCGGGTTGAGAGCAATTATTTGCCGTATTAAAATTTGAAAAGCGCATAAGTAGTACGTTGGATTGTTTGCTTTCGTATTTTAACGACGACGACGACGACGACTACGACGACTACGACGACTACGACGACGGCGAACGCGACACGAACGGGCCCATAATAATAGAGTTCCCCGTCGGAGTGACCGGGAAAAGAACGATGCATCAGCCCCGAATAAGCAGAAGCGATTTAGTTCACTGCAGACGCACCGATGAAATTAAATTAGCCGCGAGGCAGTAGGCAGGAATGGGTAGAATTATCGAAATTAGGGGTGGCGACGTCATTTAATTTGAGGGCGTCCGATCTTTCTCGCAGATACAACATGGCTCGGTGCTTGCGCACGGACGCATGTCGTTCTTGTCGCAATGCCCATATGGCATTTTGTAAAATACGCGTACGCTTCGATGGTTCTTATACTAATTAACATAAAATATCTTTTAGCACTTCGACTGTAAACTTACCGCTGGTTCGATGCGATTGCATATCAAAGGCGTTTTAAACATCATGTGGTACCAGATAAGCCTACTTTTTCTGTTTATTGCGATCGAAACAATGAGATATACAAGATCAAACGAATGATAAATAAATTACCTAAGTTTTTATTTCAGTTGCATATAGAATTATTACGCACGTTTAAAAACTTTAAGTCTTGCTGTATAATTGATGAATAAATTTAAGATTACGTTTTTTGATGCGTGTCGAAAAAATTTTTTTCGTACGATTGTAAATTTCAACGATAAAAAATCGTATTAATATAAATACAAATTAGAATAACATTCTCTTTTTATATAGGTAAAAAGTAATTATTCAAAGGCATTGTAAATATATATAAATTAAATTATAATTTATGTACAATTTTTATTTAAGAATTTATCGAACGTTTATCAAAAGATTATTACTTATATATACTACATAATCTAATAAATCTGTTGTATAGAGGATTTTTTTTACATTTACGACACATACAGATCATTGATATTTGAATGGTTTGTATTAAATTGTATGTAATTCAAAAAATGTTATATATCAGAATAAATTTTTCGTACATGAACATAAGGATTTCATGAATTACTAATTAATAATGTAAATACATTATTCTAATTCAATAATTTTAATATAGTTTAACATCCTCCTCAAATAATATTATTATTTATTATTTATAAGCGTGAAATAAGAACTTAAGATATAATGTTTATCTTCGGAGATAATTTTCTTGTATGATAAAGATTGATAAAAATTTATACGCAGGGAAAATATTTATTTTTATAAAATATATATCATTTTAATGAATTAACTTCTTATCTTTATTAAAATATTTATAAAATATTTTTTAAGTAAACTAGCGATTAAGGTTGGTAAAGTGATCAGATCCAGTATTTTACCGTAAAATCACCAGATTTAACCGGTAATAAATTCTATTTTTTTTTTGTTTAAGCGTGTTTTATACATTTTTAATGAGTCCTAATGAAAGTACTAGTAATAAAGTTGTAAAATACAATCTAAATAGCATTATCGTAAATAAACTTTTAAATTCATCCTAAAGCGTGTTTTTTAAGGTTCGATATTGCAAGCGAACTTATCGTAAATAAAATACACCAATCTTGTTTTCATTAAAAAAAATCCTGGAAAATTCCGCGAGAATAAATCGAAATCGTTCGGAAAATCATTTCATCTCCGTATTTGTCGCGGTATTCTTCAGCAATCGTCTTATTCAAAGTTCCGCGTTAACCAAGAAATGTGCTTCCAAAGTAAAAAAAGAAAAAGCAAACGATCGGTTAGCAAAGTTTTAGCAACGCTCGATTCGCGCATGCGCCGTTCAAGTGATCAACGCTACGGCAGCCACGACAATTCTCCTTGTTATCTCGATTAGCGTAACGCCTTGTCAGCCGTGTACGCGAGCGATCGCCGGATCGACGAGCCGCAGGAATGCGCGAAAGCCCAGCGGAGCCTGTAATGCAGCCGTCAAAGCGTGACACGCTGCAAAAACTTAACCGCGATTCGCGAGTCTCGAACGAGTCTTCCTCGGGGAGCGTCGGTACTTCCTTCCGACCTTGAGCCAACCGGGCGAACGTTGCCGGGCTTTAATGACTAAAGCGCTACGCTCGTGTTTATTGCGGAGATCGTTTTAAAGTCTTTACCTTGCTGTGAAATTCGATCGCTCTCGTGGCGACTCCTTCGCTCCGGCTCATTCGTGTTTATCTTGTGAAATAATGAGCTTTTATTAGCAATTGCGAATAATGAAGCAACCATTTCTTTAATTGCATCGAGCGCTTTCTTATTTGAGCCTGGCTTTTGAAAAACCGCAAAATACAACATATTTTATTATTCTTTTCTCGAACAGTATTATTTTTTGTTTATTAAATAAAAAGCAATTTGAAATGTTTAGTTTTTTTTATATAATACGCAATGTCGATGTGTATTTATTTCCAGTAACGCGTGTAAGGTTTTTGATATAATTATCTAGTAAAACGTTATTAGTAAAAATATTCGAATGAAAAAGCAAATATTAAAATTTTTTATTTTGGTATTTATTTTAATTAAAGTAATTTAGCCAATTACTTTACAACTGCGGTTACATATATTATTAAGTTAATGGATCAGAAATGAAGTTTTATACGATTAATTTTAAAAGCGGCAATACAAAACGTATTAATTTAATAAGAAGGATGTAAGTTTAAAAAAATTTAAGATCATTAAATGTTTTGTATTATAATTGCGATAAACAAGAAAATAAAACTTATATAGATCTACAACTGAAAAAGATAAAGACGTATCTAATAATATAAAATCTTATTTACTTATTCCGTTTATCGCATCCTTTGCCATTTTTTATAACAGTAATGTAGTTATAAGTCAACTTAGAACTTAGTCTAACTACTCGTATATGTTCATAAATGTACAGTGTGCATTTATTGCGCGCGCGTGCGACTTACCGCTGCAAAAGTGGAAACATTCCTCCAATCGTTAAATATGTATGAGGGGTTGTGCAGGTCCGAATGAATTCGAAAGAGAGAGACAAGGTGTATGTGTAAGCAAGAGTACGCGTTGCACGTGCATTTATGTGCGAAGGAGAGGGGAGAACAGAGAGGGATTTAGGGATATCGAAAAAGCCAAGTAAAAAGTATATACGTTTTATTACGGTTACAACTGTGTAATATATGTGTAAATACGAGTGCAAGGGTAAAATTTTAATTTGAAAATCTTATGGTTGTATCTTAAGCACGATAGGAATGTTTTAGGTTTTATTAAACATTCGGACAGATTAATTTACACTTGTTAATTAAAGTCACTATAAATTATAACTGTTATAATTGTGCATTTTTTATCGTTAATGTAAAATTTATGTTCAAGTCGTTATGCAAGATTATTATGTCACTTGTAATTTTTTGAAGGGTAATTATCATTAATGCGGTAAATATATTTTGATATGGTATATAGATTTAGAGTTTTACGCATTCAGATATACAAAAGCATACCTGTTATTCTAGTTTGTTATAAAGTATAAAAATATGTTTGTTTTTAAATGCATCGATTAATAACACGCCAACATAAATAATAGCATATTTCCCTTTTTTTTTTACTACTGTAATTTTATCCGTTAATACATTAACGTAGAAAAAAATCTGCTTTTAACAATTACATTACTCATAGTTAAGACATTTATCAAAAATTATAATATAATTGAAGGAAATAAGAAGTTAAGTATTTATTAACATAAAAGTGCGAAGAAAATCGACGAGTAAACCGTTATATAAATAAAGAAATATGCATGTGAATATGATGTTGAGATGTAGGCAAAAAAAAGAACACAAACGCGAGTACAAAGCCGTTTCCCTTTTTGGTAAACAATAATTACGACTTTACGTAAATATGTATAAAAAAATTATTTAAACATCGAAATTAAAACCTTGAAGTGAACCATTTCCAGTAAAACTCGTATCGTTGTTGTTGTTGTTGTTGTTGTTGTTGTTACTATTACTATTATTATTAAATCATCAAATTCCGTACAGCAAATGCGCGTGCGGCAACGAATCCCCGATTTATCGCTCAAACACGGGGAATGAATTCATCTAAGGTCAAGAGTACCGACCACCAGGTAATTAAGCAGTACTCCATTACTCTAAATCTAATCTCATTGCGAGAGAACGCGCGAGAAAAGCCAAAGTAAGAGCGAAAAACGCACGTGTGAAAGCGCGCGCTTCGGGGGATCGGTTTACTTATACGAGGACGTTAAAAAGCCGCTCGACTTCTCGTTTCCCGCACATGCACGCGTTTCTCTCTCTCTCTCTCTCTCTTTCTCTCTCGCGGCGCATGGTCACTTACAAAGAGGGCATAATCGCCGGTCTCGCACTTGCCTCTCCGCCGCGCGGCAGCGTGTCCGATGCATATTCATACGTCCATACATTACGCGGGCCGCAGTTAGTCCTGCGCTCGCGAGCTGATCTTAGATTAAGGTAAACGCCGGTTAAGTTAACGGCTAAACTTCACGAGGCGGGAACGTTCGCATGCGCATCGCCGTGTACGCGTACACGCGCTCTTATGTAAACGAGCGACTACTTCGCGGGGAAATTCGGAGTGGCCGGCCATTCGATATCGATTGCGCTATTAAAATGTGGGAGTTTCGACGAAATTCGAGCTCATTTTTGCGCCGAGATTTTTTTTCGCGCCGAGTTTTGAGAATCGGTCGAAGCGATATTATTATTACTATTATTATTATTATTATATAGTAGACCGCTGTTATTGCGTTCGTTTATTACTTTCTCTCGTGATCATCGCTTACTTTCTATTTCAGGGAAAAGGTAATCGTCTACCAGTGTTGGTATTTTAACCGGTAAATTGCGTTTTAAATAGCTTTAGATAATGCGTGGTTGAGGAAATAGATGAGGAGCTAATTTTTTAATGGGTTACCGAGTATCAACCGAGTTTACGAAGCATCGAGTTGGATCAAATTACTGTAAACTCGTTATATATTCTTTCTTTGTTAGCAATTAATAGAAGGAGGAATATACTTTCAAAAATATGTGGGATTAACTAATCCTTCGTTATTAAAAAAATGTAAAAGGACTCCTTTTTTCTTTTAATATTTAAAAGCGAAGCTCTTAATTTGTTGGATATTTTTTATTTTACGATGAATGGTTAATTTATGATTAATAAGATATGTTGCATGTTTTAAGCGGATCGTATCCGAAGCTATAATCGATATCCCTTCGAATTATTTACTCGAAAAAAATATTAAGGAATAACGAAGTAAAATTACTTAAATTTTGTATTAAAAATAAAGCATGAAAATCGTTTCGTTCTACCGAAACAAACATAAAATATAAATCAAAACTATTATTTTAATTTTGAGCGATCGTCTCGCGCAATACTTGAGTCGATTAAAAACATTAACGGATAATTTCATTATTTACTCGCTGTTATAAAATGAAATAGTTTTCATTCTACCAATGTAAGCTGCATCGATTACGTACAACTGTGATGGCAGGGAGAGATAGAAAAAGAAAAGGAGAGAATAAAAGAGCGGTATCACTGAACGACGGAGAAAAAAAGAGGACGGAAGAGGAGTCACAACTGGAGGAAAGAAATCAGTTTTGTTTGGTAATCTGCCAGAGCGAGACGTGGAATGTGTTCGGAGCATGCGCTTTCTGATTAGGATCTACAGCCTTGAACCGCTTGGACAGTTTAATTGCCGCGGTGGTATTAAAACTAGAAGTTAGAGACAGAGAAAGAGAGATTTCTCCTGGATTGTGCTCGGATAGTTACAGATCTATCAGTTTTACATTTTTTCCGTAGTTGTATATAATATAAATTAATCGACTGATAAATTATAAATTAAATGTGTACTGTACTACTAAATATGAGAGATCGAATCTTTTTAAAATATCATTGTATTAATAATTATAAAAATATTACGATAAAAAGTACGTACAAAGTATTAATTTAAATACTTTATATTTTTATTCATTTCATGATTTATTTGAAATAATTAATTAAATAAAAATTATTATAAAAAATTTTCGTCACACCTTTTAATACGAGCTTATTATAGTTCCAATTGTTCTTCGATCAATTTTTTCTACGTAAATAACGAATAAATTTATACTTGTTTATATTTTAATGTATCGTTACAGAGAAAGGTACAAAGTATTTAAATAAACAAAAATTATCGATAAACGTCTATCCAATAAATATAATAATAAGTTTGAACCGATATAATTTTTCTCGTTAATTATACTATTTCATAATTGGAAAAAAACACTGAAAATATGTAATAACGATTCGATACGTATCGGTATCTGGTAAAGCCGTAGACTATAAATAAAATTTCGTTAAATTAACAGAACTAGTTTGTTTTTTTTTGTCATTTTTTTCCTTTTTTATAACTAAACACGAGCATTTAAGATAAAGCAAATGATAAATATAATGGCTGCGATTAAAACGTCTTATATATGGCGCATTGCCTACACGCGGATCGTCATGCGACTATAGCTTTACGTACATGAATATACATATAAGTACAACGTTAAACGACGTATAAGACGTATAAGACGTATAAGAAGGCAAAGTCCCATGGTGATGTACGTGTGAGTATTGCGCCATGTGTAGAGCGCTTTGATCAGCATCGTTATATTTATCATTCGCTCTATCTTAAATGTTCGCGTCTAGTAGAAAACTTTTAATTTTCCGACGCTGTCCCGGAGTCCGACGCCCGACGGTTTCGCGAACGGCTGATTCACTCCGATGCATTTAAGAGAAAGAAAAAATAAGCGCAATACGCTCACGGACGCAAAACATAAGCTTTCATTTTTAAAATTATTCCGAAAGATAAGTACCTGGAAAATGCAGAACCATTATGTAGCCGCGACTCTATCGCACAGGTACTCGAGGTACTCGTTTCTGTGTTCTCTAAATTAATGCGTAAATTCGTGGCGCTCGAAAGGAGGGAAGGTAAAGGTACACGCGCGCAAAGCGCTGCTGTCTATCTGTACGGAAAGTCGAGAGCATGCGAGATCCGATCTTCGCGGCGTTTGTTATGCTAAGTGTTCATTAGGATTGTAATGCATTTTCCTGCTTGCGAGGTGTGCGGAAATTGGGCGCGCGACGTACGGCCGGAAGTATATTAGCCTATCGCCCGAAGAATCTTTTTCTCGCTTTTTTTTACATTATACCTGTGTGTACATATACGTTATACGTCTGTGCACGTACCTATAATGAAAATAATCGATATCGCGAATACGAAAGATGTAGGACATCGTTACGAGCTTCTACGTAAAATCGAGCAGCCGTGCGATCGTTATTCACGCATATTGCGTCTGATTCTATATTTCAATGAATATCGTTATTTTAATTAGGCTCTCTACTTTTAAATGTAATTGTAGTTGATATACGACTTCTTCCGCGTGATCGTTAATCGAGCGATGATATTATTTTTATACGGTATTCCGACGGTTAAAATTAATTATCGATTTATTATTTGTGTATTGATAATTTCGTATGGAGTAGGTAAATATAATGCATAAACAACTAACTGAAGTATTAATATTTTTTTTTTTAAATAAATTAGTTTTCGCGGAAGTTACGAGCATGTTTTACAACTTCCGTTATTCACGATATTTTCTTTAATTTTAGAAGCATTAGTTCTTCAAACATAATGCAATACGCATTAGACGGTAACCGTATAAACCGTATAAATTATCTTAAGGAAAGTATACCAATTATAGTCAGATTACGGATGACATCTTACGGTATCGATTAAAATTAAGGTTTCATTAGCTAAACCGATGCTCTTTAGTAGCATAATATTAGTCGTTTTTCCTTAAATTGCTACAAATAACGTTCCACTAATTACTGTCGAATTCATAAAAGAAAAAGTTAACAAAGAAATAAATATATATATTTTTTTAATAATATATAATTAATTGTTCATTATATTGTACTATTAACGTACAAAAGCTATTTTTAAATTACGATATGAAAATATGTTTGTAATACTCTTGTAATTGCTGGATCAATGTAAACGCAATAAAATCAAAAGCATTTGGTGTATTTGATAAATATAATATAAATTAATTGCATACTTTGGATGAAGCTGTTTGATATATTTAAATAAAATTCTATTATTTGCAAAACAAAGATTTTTATTGTTGGAATTCAGATTTTCCTTGAATCTATTTTTCTCGGTCAGCGATAACAATAGACGTATACTTATTATAATAAAAGATGTAAGTATTACTGTCAACTTCATTCAATTACCGTGTAACTATAATAATACTATAAATTATCCGATTTCCATTTTTTTG
Organism: Dolichoris vasculosae; assembly: GCA_018907195.1. Taxonomy (NCBI): domain Eukaryota; kingdom Metazoa; phylum Arthropoda; class Insecta; order Hymenoptera; family Agaonidae; genus Dolichoris; species Dolichoris vasculosae. The sequence continues at coordinate 1,995,465 of JACCHY010000004.1, read as the reverse complement.
ATGGATAATTTTGTATTAATTAAAAAATGTTTTCTTTTGATATAAAAATAAAAATTCAATTTTAAATATTTATTAATACTTTTTTTACGCTAATTGCATAAAAAAATGGTATTTTGTAAAATGAAATAAATTGTTGCGAAACACAGTACATAAAAAACTTATAATTTTCTAGCAATATTTATATCGTAAAATTAATTTGATTGCATTTTATTTGTATCACGAATATCAGTTTCATTTAAGACGGTTGTAATCAGTTAAGGTTATTTTAATTTTATATAAATAATTTTCAGTTTAAAGTCAAGTATTTTTAGAATAGATTAATTACAGATATAATATCATGGAAGTATCAGGAATAAATTTTTTCTTTTTAACTGAAACTCAACTCAATCATTGTTTAGTGAATAAAATGGTTCGTTTTTCTGAATTAATTACCTGTTGAACCAATTATATGTTAAATTCAATCTTGATTTAGTTGTATTTAAGTATTTTTTATTCCTTTATAATGCTTTTAAGTCAATTACTCCACTAATTTAAAACGTAATAAAATTAAAATTAAAATATTATCATACGTTTATGCTAAAAATAAATTAAAATTTTTACACGATATTAACCATTGATCTATAGAGTTGCATAAATTTATAAAGAGTTTACTCATTATATTTTCAGAACTAATTAGTTTGAATTGTAATAAAAATTTTATTTTCATTAAAGCTGAGAAAAAAAAGAAAACAAAATTTTACTTGATTTTCATTCAATATTAATTATCGAATTTAAAAATATATTTATGTTTTACAATCGAGATGTTTTTTTTCATTGATTACGACATTGATTAATTTAATAGCCTTTGCAAGGAATACGAGAGGTTCGTTTAGATTTAATAAAATCAGTGTTTCTTAATTACATAAAGGTGGTTATTAATTTTGTCCTTATACAATATTTAAAATTTGAATGCGTTATGAAATAATTGTTTTCTTTCGAAATAGTCGATATTTTCAGAAAAGGTAACGTTGCATTCACGAGCCAACGAAAAATACAAAGTATTAATAATACGTAAAACACTCTCATAAGAAATAATATGACGAATATCAACAATTTAAAACGTTAAGCACTTTTGCGTAAAACCGTGCCGGAATCAGCCTCTTTTTCAAACTCGCCATTACCTAGGACTTAAAAGAGAGAATTTCTTATCAATGTTTCGCCGACCGCGTTACACCCCAATAGGCTCCGCGCAGCCTCGCGATTCGTATTCGCGCAGGCCACTAACGAGTCCGAGGTTTGGTACGAATCGATGCGGTTTTCACCTCCGTCGAGACTTCCCGTTCCTCCTCCCCGTCCACCTCCTCGTCCTCCTCCCCGACTACCTCCCGTCCTCCTCCCGTCCTCCTGCGCCCCCTCCTACTCTACTACTACCTATTTCTCTCATTCTCGCTTTGCGCAGTACGTATCTGCCACTGCTATCGGCGATTAGAGTATGTTACGCTGCTCTACGCAAGGTTTCGTGTAACTAATGATAGGTTTGGAGCCTCGATCGATTGCGCTCGCGTATACGTAAGTCGAAGCACCCGAAAGGTACGAAAGAAGTTGAGCGCGGAGTCGCTTGATTTCCTTAACGAGAGGTGAATTCCGTGTCACGAATGCTGAAAAATCAAATGTGTTGATTTTAGTCTTTAATTGCTTCGATAAACGGCAGGACAATCTAATTCGATCCCGAGAGCATTGAATTCCAACCTTACGAGCTTTGCGACAAAAGTGCGGGTCGGTATTGCATCGGCGAGATTTTCACTTTTAACGTTTCGATGCTCCGATAATACGCGCATGTTTTACTTTAGCGTTATCACCGCTGTGCCGATAAGCGTTGATACGAAATTATGATTAAGAGTATTACAAAGAGCTTGCCTTCCTAATATTTATAAGCCTTTAAAAACACACAATTTTTTTCAAGGGTATTAATTTTTCTAAAGTATGAAAATGTCTTAATTTAAAATTTACTTTACACGTACTTTAATCGTTCGAATCAAGAAAAAATAAAGCATACCTTATTATTATTTAAACGACGGTTCTTATCTTCGAATAATCAAATGTTTATTTACGAATATATCATTGAGAAATTTTACAATTTGAAAATTACAAATGGCTTTTCTATCGTACCAATTTTACTCGGATTATACGTTTTATTTGGGTATCAGATCTTCCAAAAATTACTTTTTGATTTATAATTTACATACCGAGCGTATTCGTCGAAAATATATCCGAGCAATTTGTTGCAGCAAATAAAAAGGTTAAATTTTTGTCCGAAAAGCACAACGCGAAGCTTCTAAATTGAGGAAATTCACGCGATTGCCGAGACTTGGGGTGTGCCGGTAAGGGCTGCATGCGTTGGGTTGAGATGCGGATTATCAGAAAATTCTCCGCGAGATCGCGTTACGGCTAAGAGCCTCCATTACCGGCAATTTGCATTGATAGCGAGCGAGCACCTTTGAAGCCTATCTAAGAGCCACTTTGTTATCTTGCGCTCTCCTCGTCAAATGTCTCCGGAAGGATACGACGACGGCTTTCTTAAACGCGTAAAGTACACCTGACGCCGACTGTGTCCCACATCTCTGTTATACGTTACATCACGATCAATAGTAATTAGTATGCATTTATAAAAAGCAATTTATGGTCCGATCTCTTATACGTTAGTACAGAATTTTTGTTCTACGTAATTGACGGATGGCATGCAATTTGCAGTTACTTTTTTCTTATTTCCTTACTTTTATAAATTACAACCCGCAAGTTTTTTTATTACCTTGATTTAATATAGAAGGAAGAAGCTTATTACGGTATATTATTTAATAATATCTAATAAATTACTTTAATTTCAAATCAGAAACGAAGAAAAAATTAATTCAATAAAAAGTTATTTTAGTATTTTCTAATCTTTTTTTATTCGTTCGAAAACATCGTATAATATTAAAAATAATAACAATTGATTTTATTATTTCAAATTGTTTTTTTCTCGAAATAAGCCGAATAAATACTTTAAGTGAAAAAATAAAATGCTACGAAACGAAAAATATTCGGTTATCCAAAGCTCGTTACGATCGTTATAAAGAGCAAAACCATCGTAATTTATCCGCAACTATCAATTTCAAAAGCGATTTATAAATACGTGAACGTACATCACGAACCATAGAACTGTAATGACGTTTTTAATTGCTACATACGTAATTATTAGTCAGTTGTAATTTTACAACTTAGATTGTAAAAATTGTTGGCATTAAAACAGGACTAATTTGTTGTAATATGGATGATGAGAGGCGCATCGAAACTTTTGAAATTATTGCATATCGATACCTAAAAAGAAGCTTGATTGTCAATAAAACAAGCTGTAAAGGCAAAAGAAAAAAGTAAGCTAATTTAATAATTAATTACAGAATAAATTTATCGTATATTTATTCTTCGAAAGTTTTTTCTTTGAATATTGTTTAAATCTTACATTGGAATTTATTTAATAATCACTTTCTTTAAGAAAATCACTACCTAAGTTTCAATAAATTTTAACGAACCGATTAAAAAATTTATTTACGTATTTAAAATAATATCCTTCATAAAAATACGGATATATGAATTTCCTGATCGTTGGTACGTATTTAATTTTATAACCAATGATTATAAAATGTTAGGCCAAACTTTATATTATTTCTTCAAACTACTCCGTTTAAATATTTTATTTATTTATTTGTATTATTTACATATACTTTATATATATATATATCTACATGTAGAATAAAACAGTTTTTATCTTAGTTCAAGTTAAAAATTAAAGCAAGAAATCTCTTCAGATTCGGAATAACTTTTGTGCGGATCGCTTCTCTTTATGGAGCTGTAACACCGCTATTATAAGAAAGCTTTAGAAAAATTTGCTCTTTTAAATATAATCATACAGACGTATAAAATAGTTTTCACTTTTTATTGTATTATGAAAATAGTACTCTAAAGATTAGATCCCCTTTTAAACCGTTGGACTCGTAATAAGCCGTTAAAAAGTTTATAACTCGGTAAAGACATAAAATTGACTGCTACAATTCTTATATTACCGCCATCATTGTTAAATTTTTATTGCAATATTATCAAGTGTTTAAAGCAGTTTTAAAAAAAGTTAAACAGGTAGAAAACAATGTAATTTAAAATAATAAATACTGTTTGTATAAAATTTAATAGCTCTTATTTCTAACGTAATCAAGAACAATGTTTTTTGGTAAGCGAAGAAATAAATCAAAAAGCAATTAGATCATAATATCGTAAACTAGTTTGTTCTATTACTCATTATACTCGGACAGATTTCTAAGAGGAAAAATAGTAAGCCAAACAAAAGAAAACTCGAGACCGTATCTATAGATAAAGAACGGTAGTTTTCTCGAGCAATTAAGATAATATTTGCATTCTAGGGGGTTGTGATTTCCTGCAGGTGTTTCTCGAGGCGCGAGGGTCCGAACTAATCTGTCTGTCTTTTTTTCACGCACACAAGGCCCCGTATAGGTATAGAGTTTCTGTACTCGACTGGTAACTTACAAAAAGAGGCTTTCGCAGGTACAATAGGGTAAGCAGTCGAATGGCGTGTATGACACATCGCGAGGGTCTGTCGCGCTCTCGAGTGTGCGCGAGGAGAAAGCGAGTGAGAATTAGTCGAGGGGAAAAGGTGCCGCTATTAGATCTTTCTCATGCTGATAAAGCTTGTATAATGGACTTAATCGCTTCGCGGTCGGCCTTTTGGCTAAATTTTTCGTTATTTTTCATGGGTCCCTGACCAGCGAGGGCTTTATCAATGCGATAAATCTCGCGTTTGGTGCTTTCAACCCCTCTTCTCCCTCTCTCCGCCAGCATTAACTGACCCTCGCGCGTTGCTCCTTGCTCCATTTCCTTCTTTTTGCCGTTATTGCCCGCTAAACGAACTTTATACGTGCCGTCTCGTATTTTCATACGTATGTATACATAGTAACGCGTGGCTCTGTTTACAACGCGTGATTTCACGATTGACCCTTATGAACTTGTTCAGTATGTTCACCCTTTTGTTCTTACTTCTTATTTTAACGAGTCCAGTTTTCATTATTAACGCACAACTATATTTTTAACTTTCTTTTGGGTGACTAAAGTCTTTGTAGTCGGAGCTATCGGTGACCTTATCACGATATAAACTCTTTGAAAACAACTAGTTCACATGAAATCCATTTTGCAGTTATTCAAATAGATGTCATGATAACTAATTTCGTTAATGTAATCCATCATTTATTTTTGGGTTAATGTGAATATTATTCCTAATAGTATTATGAATATTATTCTAGTGTTCGTGAATTAGATTATTACGTTTGATTAAATTCGTATATATTTGAAAAATAAAAAGCGAAGAAATCTTCAATAAAGTAAGAAATCCATCGCTGATGCAGTAAAATAAAATATTTATTATTGTAATTTCATTAATCAATTTTTTGAATAGTTATCATAAAAACGTTTTATTTAGGTTTTTAATTTAGTTTTATAAATTGTATTACATTATATTAATTTCAAAAAAGACTATTTAAAAAATTAAGAATTTATTCAAACGTATGGAGCAAAATTTTTTTTATAAAGAAATTATTAGAAATTACGCATATCGATTCATCTCTCTAAACAAAATAAAAATGTATTTATACTATTTATAGGATTCAATAACTAAATAATTTAAAAATTAATTTTTAATGAGGTTTTCAGATAATAAAGTTACTATAATAGTTATATTAAATATGTGATGTAGAATTTTTCATGTTGCTTTATTTTTTCATTAAATTAATTTAATTTTAAAAAAATCAAACTGGTACAATTAATTTTTTAGATATTTTATTAATTTTATGAAAAATCTATAAAAATATGTAGGTGTTATAAATAAACGATACACTAAGGAAAATAATAATATAGTAATTTTATAAGATAATTAATTTGATTTTGAATTATTTTTCAGAAGTTTATATGATTAAATAATATTTTAAAATTATAATAATTATAATGTAATAATATTAATATTATTATAATAATCATTAAATTTCATGTACAAAAAAATTTTTTTTTTTGTTATTAATATAAGATTTTTTTATACACCAGTAATAATATTAAAAAATACAAAAAATATCATTATATAAATTAAACGAATTATATCAAGGATTATTTTTATAAAATTATTTAATAATTAAAAAAAATTTGGCCATTACTTTTATTTTAATTTTTAATTATATATGCATAAAAGCTTTTGCGAAATATCAAATATAAATGATGACTTTTAATCGTTACAAAATTGTATATTTTAATATAGTTAGTTTTTAATACAGTATCATATAATAAAATTATATAAATTTTATTTTAAAATTTGCAAAATTGACATGGTTATTTATCAGAGAAAATTTAAAGCATCGGTTTTAAATTCGAAAAAATTGAGAAATATATTTCATCATTACAGTTTTAAATTTGATTCTGATTAAAATATATTTGATAGATAATCTAAAACAAAATAATATGGTACTATAATACCATCGTATATTATACAATTGGACCAGTCTACAGTAAGCCAACCACATTCTTCTGCGGAAATACCTGAATTTTCTTGTTTACGATCCTCCTGTAAAGGGGTTATTGTGTCAGTTTCATCTAACTGATTTTCCTTTCCTTCGCTTCCCCTTAAATCATAATCAGAAGAGTCATTTTCTTTTGATTCGCTATCATTAGAGTCATTTCCTTCTGATTTAGTGACCCTAGGTTTATTTCTTTGTAATGTGCTTTCTGAATTTTCTTTTTCTAATTCATTTTGTTTTATCTCTCTATTATCTATGTCAACATCGGTATTCGCTAGTTCTTTTCTTATCCATGGTTGGGGAATTATTTCTTTTAAATCGACATTGTCTAACGTACTTACTTCTGCATTATTGTCATCGGGTTTATCTGCCGTATTTGTTGCATCTATTGTAAAAAATTTAAAAAAATTAGATAATTTAATATTAATCAAAATTTAAGGTAATTTTTGCAATGCAAGGAAGGATATATATATAGACGTGGTACATAAAACATTGATGGATTAAAATATTCTAATATCAAAAGTCACTTTTCTCAATTACATGGTTATATAAAAAAGAATATTTTAAAAAAAGAACTAATAATAAATTTTATGATTTTATCAGATATAAAAATATCAATAATTTTGTTAAATATCATTAATAAATATCTTGGACTATATAATATTTTTCTTTTAAGGTAAAATATTTCTAAATAAATGTTTTATTTGAGCAAGTATTTTTTCCTTAAGAGTTTCTTATTTTCTTCTAAATCCTTCTTATTTTGAAATCTCGAAGATTTATTTTACCAAATAAAGAAATACGAAAAAAACAAGCCAAAAAGGTTTAGGAGTGCACCACTCAGTTAAATTATAATAAGAAGAAGAAAAAAGAGAAAGTATCCGTACGACGGAGGTCTTATCATTATTATAAAATATATGTAAATATATGAACAGCGTTACCCACGTTTAAAGTTAAAAAATTTTGCAATTTATTTACGAATAATTTAAAGAAAAATCTAGCCTACATCTGTTAAAAGTGAGCTATCCGATACGATCTAAAAAAATATCCGCATGAAAATCGAAAGATATCCGAGGTCTACAAAGGTCTCTATCAGTCTTTCCCTAGGAAGCGGCTAACGATCTTCCTGACATAATATCCGGCCTCGCCGCCGTTTTCCCTGCAGGAAGTTTCCCAGCTCTTCCAGGTATCAACGACCAACAACGCCTCGACTCCGTTGTTTCTCGAGTAACATTGCCAGAGGTTGGCGCAGACCAACGGGAGCCTCTTACGAATACACAGACATTTGCACGTGACATTCGCGGGAAAATTACTAGACTGGCTGCTAGGTCACGAGTTTCCGTGTAAATTTATGTGGTTTTACCACGTGGACGGCGCTTAGCTTCCTATTTCTCGTTAATTATAACGAAGATGGTATGGGAGGTAACAGTGCAGTCAACACTGATAGATCATAATAATCTTCGAAGACTTTAATTCCCCGTTTCTTTTCCCATACCGTCAAACGCGAAGATCTGATTTGAAATTTATAAATTATATTCTATACACTTGAGTAGAAATTCTTGTCGACAAAGTTCGTAATATTATTCTAAATTATTTCTGCGTTTCATATATATTGTAGTTGTGGAATACATGTTTGCATTAGAATACATTTTACAAATGCATTTTTATTGTGATATTATTATATATTTTAATTTATAATATATTTTATTATTATGTATTTAATAAATAATATTAAAATATTTATTTTAAAGTTTAAAAATTAACATTGGAAACTTTTAAAATTAATAATATAATAAACAAAGATAAAACGATAAAAATTAGATATTAAAAGAATATAATTAATAAACATAAAAATTAGTATTTTTATAAATGTAAAAAATTATTTAAAGTTTTCATATATTTTGATATTGTTATAAATATTTTTTGATTTTCAAATTTAAATAAATACCAGCAAATGGTTTCACTCTTTTATTAAATTTATTTTGATTGAAATAATTGTGTAAAATTTTTCAAAAGTATTATAATATATTATAATAAGTACAATATTGATACGTCTATGTTTTTTAAAATACTTCATAAAGTGCTAATGAAATTAACGATTTTACGAAAATTGGACTTTCATGTTAATAATTATAGTTAAAAAAATTTTAAGTTATATACATTTTCAACTTACCAGGATCATTCGTAGAATCCGTTGTTGAAGTTAATTTTTGAAATAATACAGATTCTTGCTACAATAAAATATTAAATTTATTTACACACATTAATTAAAAATGTTCTATCAATATTATATTTTTTATAATACCAAGTACAACAAGAATAGTTATATATGTATATCTATCTAATTCTAAATAACGTAATATTATATACAAGCAAAGCGATATGTATTGAATCGTTGTTTCTTCTTAAAATAATTTCTCTGTACGTATTTTATTTTGTAAATTTATGAAACATTATCATCGGATAATTATTTATAATGTTTAATTGTTTTCTGTTTGATCGAATATTTGTAATATATTTTATTGAAAAGTTTTAGACGCGAATGTTATGATATACATGTTCAGCTTTTTATTTACAGGCATCTTTCAATATTGTTTTTATCAGTGTTAAGTGAAATAAAATAATTCTTTTTATAATTTTCATGTAAATGAAAGCAATTTATGATGAAATGTTTTTCAGAAAAATGTAGAAAACTAATTTTAAATCTGACTAAGCTGAATGCAAGGTTATATTTAATTAGTATTTTATAATGGTTTGAACTTTCTAATTGTATTACGGGAATTTAACGGTTATGATTTATGACTAATTTCAATTAGATTCTTTTTGTAAATTTACAAGTTTTTATTTTATTATGTGTGTTTTTGGTGTTAAATATATATATAATTAATTAAATTAAGATACATACCAATGTTATTTTCGTAAAATAAAAAATCAAGCAAATATAAAAAAAATAACGTATATTCAACATTTTGAATGTTATTATTTCACTAGCTCTAAAAATATAATGAAATACTTTAGCAGTTTTATCCATGTGCTAGTTATAATTATTGTTAATTGCAAAGATAAAATTTAAATATTTAAGTATTATGATAACTAAAATTGCCTCATTGAATATGATTAGTTTGGTCTTGAAAAAAATGTTTCCTTGTATTAATATTAAGTTTATTAAGAAACATTTACAATAACAAATTTTTTAATTTTTGTAAGTTATTAAAAAAAATTAAATTTTCTTTATCTTTACACATGTAGAGTGTAACTGTACATACAAAGAAATATATTTTGAAACGTATTTAATTTTTATTTACTCTAGATTGTTTAATTATTTTTATCGTAATCATATTTTTAATAAATATACATGATTACATATATCAAATATATGTATATATGATGATTTAAATCTTAGTAATTATTTCAATATAAATTATAATATTAAAAATAAAAATTAATACATGATATAAAAATGTAATAAAGTTTGTTTTAAATGAAATTAAAAAACTATATTATAGTTTATTACAAGTACGAGATAAACATTTTTTACTACAATTATATTCAATGGAAAAGAAGTTTTATTGTAATGTTTGTTGTAATACATTGTTTTCATTTAACGAGGCTTATTATACACGTTAGTCTGAAGTTTTGAATGTCACCAAATTACAATTAATTCCCATTTAAAGCAGTTACTATTTTGCAATATAAATTCTAATAGATTTGTTTTATCAATTAAGTGTAAATTATACTCTAAAATATTTAAATTGTTTATATAATCCGTTTAATCATTATATTTTAATCATTCTTTTAATTATATAAGAATAAATTGAAGATTGTTTATAAATAAAAGTATCGCGTTCGGTGTATTGTCTCAAAGGTATAAAAAAGAACAATAATATATATATTATAAATTCTGTATATGAGATATTATATTATACATTATAGAAAAATATGTCAATAATAGTTATACGAATATTCTAATAAATTCGAAGTTTTCGTTTATCGGTGCTCGATCAATAAATTAGGTTGCGAGCTTTGAAAGTCATTATTATACGCTATCAATAAACTTATTGTTATAGATAATATCAAAACCAGTTAACATAGGAATAATATCGTAAACTTTTAAATATTAGCGTAAAATAGAAAGTGAATCTAATTTTTGTGAATCTAAGGAAAAAAACAGCAATGATGTAGTAATAATAGTTTAAGATAATATCGTAAGACAGCAAGTATAATAAATAATGTTGAAATACAAACGAATTTTCATTTATGTGTTATCATGTCTAAGGAACGTTAGTTTTCAATCAAAGAAGCATAAATAAAAATACACATATACAATGATATGTAGGCAAATCAAGGTGAAGCAGATAATTAACATAATCATTCAACCGCAAAAGGTAAGCATTACAATAAAACTTTCAGTGAGTCCCTCATCAGAGTTCCATAATGCCACCCAAGCGTTAGATTCGATGATTTACAGTACACTTCTCGTGATGCATCAGCGATTGCAAAGATTTTCTGATAGCCAACGGCCCCGTACTTTATTCTAGCTTAGAGTTATCGATTGAAATTATCTTTTTTCCAAGCTCGGTGCATTCGAGAGTTTCGTGTGTACAATTTTCAAGTGCCCGTTAACTTCAGAAGCCCATTGGCACTGACTTCTTGTACACGAGTTTTATACCTATATAGGAAACGAAGTGCGAGTTTCTTTCAATTTCCAGTTTCATTCGTGCCTATGATCAGACAAATAAGGAAAGGAGTTTAAAACACGGATACGTTCTTACCGTAGTTTTCTTCAACTTTGAAGTCAAGTACTTATTATTATTACGGGAAGAATTTATTTCCTATATCGAAATCAATACTTTCAACTAAAATTTTAATTATATTATTATAATTTAATTAAATGATTAATAAAGCTATTTTGACTTTTTATTGAAATTAAAGATACCAGTATAATTTCATAAAGCAAAATTTTAAGTCTTTTTATAAAGAAATTGAACTTTAAACTTCATTGGATCGAGCGATTATAATAATGTGTTTTTAGACGTATGAAATAATAAATTTATTATCGGATGTTATTATACTTTGATATATTTGAACATAAATGACGCGTACGTACTATTTTTACATTGGTAAAATTAAGGAGGAAAATTTTTAATAAATTACGTTTGTGTAGTACGTTTTTATCGTTTGATCAAAATGTTATCACTTAAAGCTATAAAAATAAAATTATTATATAAAATATAGTTAGCTGTAAATATTCACTATCGGTACAACGAAATTATTAAAAATGATATTTCAAAATATGTCGATACTTATGAAAATGTCACATTTATGTAGCTTTGGATAACGAATAAAATTATTTATTACTTAATAACGTATTTTTACATTAATACTTGTAATACTTATAATTTACGTTTATATATATAATAAAATTTAATCGAATAAAAAATTGAAACTCAATTTGTTAACAGCTGTAAAAGTATTTTAAATTAAACATTTGAAATAATTTTTTATTTTTAATCATAAAGTATTCTTATGACACATAGTACATTTAATAATGGTAAAATTCGTGTACAAATTTAAAAATAATTTTATGGTCAAATAAAATCTAAAACATTTTGTTAATAATCTATGTTGTATCTTTTGTTTTTCATACCATTTGTGTATTCCATTAAGCGTGAAGTATTTTTCCAGCCATTGTATTTATTTGTATAAAAACAGGTGTGTATACATTACAAATAAAACTTTCCAAATAATAAACTTGTTACAGGACATAAATAAGCAAGTTAACAAAACCCAACAACGGTATAATAATCTTAGCATGAAAAATGCAAAATAGCCAAAGTATGGGAAATTAAAGAAAATTAAAAATGTCGAAAGTTGCTTTGAAAAAACATTCTTGTGTCCTCGTGGTTCCACGCGAGCGCGTCGCTTTTCTCCTCGAAGGACTTAGCAAATCGTTCCCATTTGAAAGCGCGGTCGCGAGTAAACAACAAGAAGGACGAAGTTTCAGCGGCGAAGTACCTTCTAACCTCTGGCTTCTTAACATCGTATCTCCAAGATCTGCGCCACCCGCCCCGGTCATTAGCATAGAAGCAGCGGTAAACTCGCTTAGCTTACCGAGCTAACAGCGTGTAAAATAACCGCTAAGTTGCCAAGACAATGCGCCATGCTCGGCGACACCGTCGGCTCAACAGACTCCGTTCGCGCGGTGCTGCTTCCTCGAGTTGGCCGCACCGAGGCCCGAGAGAGTTTACCATTGTCTCGGGGACTCTGACTTCCGGCGGAGTGCTTTAGCGGCTCCTTACGCCGTCTTGCAGATTCGACTTGGACCTGGAGAACAAAACGCATGAAAATGAAATAAAGAGAAAGAGAGAGAGAAAGAGAGAGAAAGAGAGAGAAAGAGAGAGAAACGGAGAAAATGAAAGAAAAGGTATGCGTTTCGTTATTCTTTTTTCTTTCACTTTACTTGTCGCATTAGAAATACGTAATAGTAGTGTTTTCAGAAGTAAAGCATTTGGCAATTCCAATGTGGTTCTTTTGTTACGAAATTGTTATTTTTGTTTCTGTCCTGCTGTGCACCAGTTAGTACTTTGTTGCGTAAAGCAAACTTGTCTCAAAGATAAACTTAAATGCTTAAACAAAATAAGCAATATAGCATATAATAGCTTACCCTCTTCTGTTTCTACTTTGAATAAGTTCTTCTATTGTACTATTATTTATTTACATTCTAGAATAATGGCATTAGTGTAAATACTTTGTTATTACAAGGAATTCACATTGATAAAGAAATGTACGTTAGAGATGACCATCCAAAATTAGAAAATTAAAAATCTTGCAGTAATAATTAATTTGTATGCACTTTAATAACATAATTTGATTCTGATTCTATTTAATTTGATAAATTTAAAATATGTTATTTTAAAAAAAAATTAAATGTTATATATAACTAAATTAAAATCTAGATGACGTAAAATTTTTAGTTCGTTTACTCAACGATTTTTAAAATATAATGCTTTAAAAATTATAAATTATCTGTTCTATATTTCAGCCAAGTAAATTCAAAACGTTATCAGTGTGATTTAGGTAAAAAATGTATTAAATCTAAAATAGAATTTTCTAAAGATATCTTATAGCGTAAGTTCTTATTGAAAGTAATAAAAATTAAGTAATAATATTTGTATTATATTCTAAGAAAAATAAATAATCGTAAAAACATTAATTTATTTAAAGTTGTGATAAATTTATTCAATAAAGTTTTTGAAACTTTTTATTTTTTAATTTTGAGTAAATTTATTTACATAGCCAGATCTATTTATACTTTTAATGAAAATAGTTTATTATTTACAAGAGATCAAAATGCCGATATTTCAACATCTGATACAGGATTAAGAAATCAATAAACACTTTCAATTTAAAAAAATTTGATTTATATTTCATTAATACATTACTCATTGTAATAATTATTTTGTATCAAGGTTTTAAATATTATTATTATGGTTACAAATAATTTTATAATTGGATTTTCATTAACTTAGAAATTTGAATATTTTTAATTTAAAACAATATGATACAAAATTCATTATAATAAAATATATACGAAACAATGGTTTTATAAATATAATAATAAACAATAATTATTGTAGATAATAAATTAATCTGATAAATGTTTAATTCATAACGATAAATTAAAAATTTTATATATCTGCTTAATTTTCAGATGTCCACATATACATATACACACAGGTATATATATATATGAACACGTTTTAATTAAGAGGTGTTATTTCTTCATTCGCCTCTACCAATCTCATTCTGTTTTATTTTGTTGTTTTAAAAAATTATATCGATAAAAATCTTGTTTTATAGACAAAGATTCGTTGTTTTTCATTTTACCTATCTCTAAACCATTTTTAAGACAAAAATGTATAAAAAATTGAACCTTATAAACTTTATATTATTTAAACTTCATTAGAATTCTTTATAGGTTAATTTCTTATTGTATCGCGTTAATACGGAAATCATTGGCTTTTCTGTTGTGAAAATGGCCGAGAATAATAATAATGAAACACATTTAGTTAAAAGCGGTAAAGTGAGGTAAAAGCAAAGGCGTTAGATAGACTTATACACAGTCGAATGAAGTTTCTTTCCTCTCCTTTTCGCTCTTTTGTTTCACTTCTCTCTTTTTCTCTCTCTATCTTTTTCTCTTTCTCTCGCGCGTTCTCGACCCTTTTTTGAGTGAAATATAAAGCACGCGATCTTCTTGTTAAGAGCGTTATACTCCGTTAAAACTGACGTAATGTTACGCCAACAACGACGTACATTGGAGACTGCCCTGAAAATGGGAGGCTCATTACGTTCGAGTGCGACGCGATTGAGATAACGAAGTACTACAACCGCCATTGCGATTGTATAGATCTTAGATTGGTCAAGAAGGAAACAAAACAAAGAAGTATAACTGCGCGGACGTCGTGTATCTAATAACTCGGTATAACACATGCAAAAAGTAATTTTAACTACATTACATTAAATAAAAAATGACATTAATCGTTCATTCAAATTTTCATTTTCCTCTTAATGACCGGTACTTCTTTACCCTGTTCGGCAAAATAAATATAAATGTTTGCTCGAGAAATACTCCATATTTACGAATTTTTCTTTTCATCTTGAATTTTAGATGGTAAATCTGCTCGAGTCGAGGAGTCAGACTCATTTCAACGAACAAAATTTACGCAAGCTTAATAATTAAACGATGTTACAAGAACTTCAGTTGTATCGCCTTCTTTCACTGATATAACGGAATATATGTACAGGACGAAAGTACATAGCACATAGACTCGTAATATAAAAAAGGTTACATAAAGTTCTTAAATCAGTCGCAAATAGCTACAAAGACGAGCCCATCTGACGAGTAGTCGTTACTTTGTTGCGCTCTCATGGAAAATCACGAGGACTCGTAATCGGCGGATAGACTCGCAATGTGCTTGCCTAAAAAGCGTTAAATACAGTTCTGTGCATAAGCGGAAAAATTAGAAAAATAAACCGTTATCTTAACGTTGGAGCTTTTTGTTAATAAAATAGTAAATTTACTTCTACATTTAAGTCCATATACTTTCCTAACTGTAACAGTCATTATTTTTTTTTAAACGTATATACCTTTTTCAATGAGTAATAAAAATCAGTTTATCTTAATATAATGTTAATTACTTTCGATTAATTTTATAAAGTAATCTAGAACATTATATTTAGATGCATATTTTTTGTCCAATATTTGATATTTTTAATGATATTTTTTATAAATATTTATTTTGTTTAAACTTTTTATTTTAAGTTTTTTTTTTTAAATTAACAATAGTTTTTATAAAATAATCTGTGATAATTACTTAAATTCTTTAAAATTTTGTAAGAGATTATAGAATTTTATTCGTTAGAATACAAAAATATTTAAGTGAATCAAAAATCTTTTCTTTTATGAGAAATATTTTAGTATAATCAATATAAATATACATATGTACTTACACATACATATATTGCATAATTATATTTTTTATAAATATTCTTAATTATATACAAATATACTCATATTATTTTATTAAATGATAAGATCTAAAGTTATACTATAAAAACTTCTATATCAAAAATACCATGAAATATATATTTTTTACTGAATTATGAAAGTAGTTTCAGTTAATTTTAAAATTAAATTATTTTAAATAAATAATTAGTAAAAAATTTGATAATAAGAAATTAGAATTTAATTAAATTTTGTACATTGAAATAGAAACTCAAGAAAATACATTTGGAAATAATAAATTAAATATAATTTATCTCATTTTTATTTGGCGAGAGTAATTCTTATTGATTCAAAACCTACAAAAATGTTTGATATTTTAACGAATAACAGTTTGTAATATTGTAAACAAATTAACATAAAAATTAATTAAATTTAATATGCTTCTTTGAAAGATTAATATCAATTATTAACAGTATTCTTTTTATTCTGATAATTCATTTAAAAATTATGAACACTACAATAAGTTCTGCGAATTTAGAACAACTTATTCACTATTTAAGCTAAAATTTGAATTATAATATATTATTTTAAACACATTAAGATAAAATTATAAAAAATTATTTAAAAAATTTTTGTGTTAAAAGTATTTTCTATATCAAAATATAAAAAGTGGTTAGAAGATATTTATTATTATTCAAGTTATCTATAATACGAAGGTATTTAAAAAACTACTATAATTTATTTTGTAACAATTTATAATTATTTTTCAATATTATGTATGAATACTTTTGTATCAGTTTTAATTTTTAGTCTTCTTGAAAAAATGTATTCGAATAATTTATAATAAAAGTCTATTTTTTAAAAGAAAGATTTGTACATGTAATTGATTATTTTATTTTATAATACACAGAAATTAATATAAGAAAAGTCTACAATTTATTTTTTTTAGAATTTTTAATAGCAAATTATAACGATGAAAATTAATTAGAATTAAATGAAATATTTTTCAAATATTTTATTTCAAATCATTAATATACCAAAAGAAAGTTTGAAAAAAATATACGATGGTTACTGAATTTAAGATTAAGAGAAAAACTTCATATAATTATAAATATTCTTTTCCAAGATTAAATATTACTTTTTTAAACGTTTAAAACCATAAATTTATAAAAATTTTGTTAATATCCTATTAACAATGATTATATATGTAATTATAATTTTTTTAAAATACTATACGATTAAAAATTACAAATAAAAAAAATATTTTGATATATCAATGTCGGATTTAGAAAATTAATAATTACAATCAACATTATACAATAAAAAATGTTTATTTTTTATTTAAATTGAAAATTTAATTTTTAATTTAAATTTAATTTTTACGTTAAATTTCTTAATTATAGATTAATAAATAAATATTTTCACATTAAAATATAAACTTTACGTTTCGAATAAATTAACAAATATAATTTTTTGTAGAATTATTTTATTATATTGTTAGTCGTAATATTCTCGCACTAAATAGAAAATAAAAAATTATATTTTTATCAAAAATGATATGAATAAAAATTTACGCTGATTATATTACTCCGCTCTGAACCGTGTCGTAATAAAAACTGAACAAAATACTCTTCGATAGTCAATTTATTTTACAGTTGCTTCATATATTACCAATAGTCTAGTCATCGCTAAAATTGAACAATTTTATAATCACAATTTTACTTTGTTTTATTTCTTTACCGCTGTATATTCTGACAAATTTCTTACACGAGTTTCCTATTTTATGTATTATTATCTCTAACTACCTACAATATCAAATTATATTATTGTTTTCATTAATATAAAAACTTTATTTATGAAACATATTCTGTAATCTTTGATTACAATTATTTTATTTACTATAGCACTAATAATCTTATTTTTGTTGTTCGCTACACAATATTAAAAATATTTAAAGAAATTATCTTTATCTTTTCGTCTGGATAAAATTAATTTTTTTTATTATTATAATTTTTCTTTTATCGGAATCTTCGTACAGAAATATTTCAAGTTTAGATCGTACGGCATCCATCATACTCGAATATTTATTTTTTTTTCTTAAAGAAAATTTTAAATTTGGTCTGGTAAAAACATATTGCACCTTATGCATATACGGTCGCACATTTCCGGTATAGAACATTTTAAATTTTCTTTCTCTCCGCTTTTTTAGCTGTAAGAAGTCGATAATCTCCATTGAATTACTTAGGATATGATTAAATTATTGCCAATAATAATTTTGTTTATTATAATATTTATAATTTTTAATAAAAAATTGTTTGTATAATTTTCATGAAACTTTATTCATAATTTTTTCTTAGTATTCAATTTTATCCATAAAAATTTAACATATTAACTAAAAGTAACTCATTATATTTTGAATATTAAGCCTACGGTATTTTTTAATAGTATTTTTTCATAATATCCGGTGACGGAAACGCTATTTAAATAACTCGTAACAATCATTTTATATTTTTTCTATTATATTATAATAATTGAATTGTAGTTTAAACTATTTTAGCTCTTTAAATTTTTTCAAGTAAAAATGTAGAATTAAATAATTTGCACATCCTCGAAATAATATACGCATTAAAATTTAAACGCAAAGATTTTACATTTTAGAGGTTTGAATATACAAGTTGAACAAATTTTTCACCTTAATTGTAATACACTATAGCATTAAATTAGTATAATTAGCTTTAAAACCTTTTTATATACAAATTACTCTAAACACGCAGAATTTTTATTTCATTTGAGAATGCGCAATCTAAGTGGAGTGCTAAGATTATTACCCAAATTAAATTAATTTAAAAAAAGTGCTCCTCCATTATTGTGCGAACTATGAGTAAGAAACTGTAATCGACCCTTACGCATCAACATTATATCGCGTGTAAATGCGGAAACAGTGATGTAACGTTATCCACGACACTGTGCGATCCGAACCTCTTAATTAGGTCGCCCATCACATCCATTTCACGCCATGACAATTGAGAATTCCTCGAACGTAGTTCGCGTCGTCACTTTCGAGCTTCCTTCCAAAAGTACGCATTAACAACTTTGTATCCGCATCTCCCATTCTCCTACTCTGTCTTACTCTAAAGCCTCCTTTCACGGCGCACTACCTCCTTGCGAGTCTACTCTCTTTCTTTTTTCGCGAAAGGTAATTAAACCAATTACCGCGTGCACGAAGACCCGAGATACTCGGGGGACTTACGTAAAATAATTGGATTCGCGGATTTCCTAAAACGATAATTAACGAGTTATTAAGCGCCAGCTAACTTCTCTTCGACGCTCCGTCATTATGGCGCGGGTTCGGGAACGTTTCACACGAGCGTCGAGCGAAAATCTTGCGATGCGGTGCCGATAGTCGTCGCACCTCCTCTCGACGACGCCCTTTACCCCGACCAAGTCTTTTATTCGAGGCGTGAAAATAGCGACTGTGTTAAGGAAAGCACGCGGTAATCGATCAGAATTTCGGAAAATTTTTCGACCTTCGAAGAGCGTTTATTCAATTTGCAATACTTGTGGTTTAAAAAAATTTTAAAAAATTATTTCAAGTGAAAATAATAGTTTGCTCGTTTACCTTATTACGATGTATGTCGAAGGAAGAATTCATGTAATCGATATAGAATTTAGTAATTTTACGCGCATTTTGCGCTTACACACGCTTTCTAGACATTTTCATATTAAGGTTGTTACGATTTTTTTCGAAGCGATAAGCATTATTTATTATGTGCTATGAAGAAACAAATATTTTAGTTACATAAGAATTTTTTAGGTAACATCAATGTTGTCGTTAATTATCGTTAATTCCGAACAATTTACGTAATGAAAATTTCATATATTTTCGAATTAATAACGTTGCTTACACCAAAGCTAAATTTTTCCAGTACGTTTTTAAACTATTATCGAGTACTTACAGCGAATCAGCGAGTAATATATTTTTAGTTTTGAAATAAAATGTTGTCTATAATATGATAAATTATTGATAAAATGTCCATGGAAACGTAAAGATCGGTTAACGACGATAAAAAAATTGTAATTACGGAGATAATTTAATTTTAATTTATATCAATAGTCATTTCCGCAACGACTCGTTGACGAACAATGAAAAATTTATCTGTCACAGTATTTATTTTGATAAAGAAACGGGAGATGACGCTCACAATAGAACGTAGGATCTCTGGACTCTAAAACAGCGCGCAACCTTTCGCACCGAGTACATAAAGCTACATTTTTGCTAATTGACTCGGAGATTCTCCGGCATGGTAATAAATATCAATTGCGGAACAAGCGAGTACAGACGGCGCGTGAGATATCTCTCGCGTACGGTGCACACACACACACACGTAAATGTACACGTACGAAAGCACTGCAAACGCAATGTGTGATGACTATAAGAACAGGATGCAATTACACATACACACACACGGAGCTTTCTAAGTGCTATCGCAAACGCAAAAACTTAAACCGTCGGCCCATAATTCGAGGTTCTCATCTCGCGATTTCGATCGCTTTTCTCGGAAGGAGTAAAGGGTTGGAGTCGGAAGGCTCGAGGCTCTTCAGCGACGGAAGTGCCGATTGGCGATGCGAGCGAACCAACCGCGTCCTCCGTGCGAATCTTTCCAGAAAAGCTATTGGACACGCGCGTGCAATTTTTTTCTTCCCGTAAATTGATCGAATATATTTCATCAAATATATTTCAGACGGTACTTAAATTTAAGTAACTACGCTGAGCTTTTCGATCATTACGCGCGGTTAAAGTTATTTCGCAAATTGACGGATTCGCGATCGCATGGCTGATCGTTAACCTTAAGTGAATAAGATGAATACTTTATCGTAACGTTGAATGTAAGTTGAGATAAAGTCAAATAATTATGAAACGTACTTTCGTATACGTGTTCTCATAAATTTCACGAGGCTGTTTACAGAGAGTTCGGTATCTCTTTGTATGAAAATGGTACGAGTTATCATCCGGACGAAAGAGATTTCTGTCCGATTAAACGAAACGTTAGATAGGTTTGTAAACTTTACGTTTAGTCTGGAATCAGTCTTTTCAAACTAGGATTTATCGGTACCAGTGAAAATTATTAGCGATTCCGTCCAACGTTCCTCTATCGTCGTTCGTTATCAATTTCGTCAATTTTATTCGCATTTGTTGCAATATCGATAACGCGTGGTGGGACTTGCACAATAAAAAACCTTGTAGACCTATTTGTAGAATTTTTATGGAGAAAATGAACTTATATAATATTATTTTACAAGAATAAAATCCTAATAATACGTCGTAACGAAATTGTAAGGAACGAAATTGAAATTTACCGAAGTGTTCCCAGAATAGGTTGATAGTACCGCATTATTCGAGTTTAATTAAACCAAACATTGCAGTTGCTGTTACCTTTACGATCCATGCGCAGGAAAAACTATATAAACGTGCCCTAACTACTCGAAAACACGCTAAAGTTCCTTACGCAAAAGAGTCGTGTACGTTGCGTATTAAAAAAAGGAAATTACGAACGCTTACAGGATTGGACGAGCGATTAAATAGGGTTCATCGCAAAGTTGAGAGTCTCTGGTCACGGTAATTAGCCTTATGAATCTCAACTGCTTACCGATGATGACTCTCAGGATAAGCCGCGAACGCGAACTCGAGCGTTCGTCGAAGCGCGCGATGCGAAGGCACAGGCACGTGAAAGCGGCCATTATCCAGTTTTCCATTGCCCAACAGCCACATAACACCTCCTTGTAACGCAGTCGAAAGAGAACGAATGGAAATATTATGTGTGCGTATGTGCGACTCTTCCGCCATTTCCGGAAGTGAGTGCGCGCATCGACGCGGCTTAATAAGGGGAAATTCGTTCCGCTTTGCTGGAATAATGCGAGAGAAATTTTGAAATTGAAAGATCTTATCCGAGCAGTGAGAACTTATTAAATCATCGAAAATGAAGTGTTTACGTATATCGCGTACGAGCGTTATTCTATACCGATTACGGTTTGAAAATTTAATTTCGACCATTTTACGACGGTGTACTCGTTTTTTTTTTCTTTTTTGTTAGGTAACTCCGTTTCGAAATATAAACGCTTTGTGTGGTTTGTCGCAAAGTAACGATGATTACCATTCCGCTGAAATTATGAGACGAACATTAGCCATCGAGTAACAGCTATCGTTCAATGTTTCCTTTGTATTTCTGAAATTATAATTAGCTATCGAACACAATAACTTTTATCCCTGAAAAAAATGTACATCCGATATCGGTCATTGTCACTGGTATTCGAGCGCCGGTTTCTTTGTTACCGCAACGACCAATTAAAACGAGACGAAAGCGTTGTTTGTCCACGTAACCGCGATAATAATGCAAAAATGCATTTTTTTTACCGCTCTACGATTGATTCGTACGTAATGGCCGTAGTCTGCGGAGGAACGAAATTCGCGAGTGGAGAGTGGAAGCAAAATAAGTCAGACGGTAAGTGGCGCATAAGCGAACCAAAATTAAAATTGCTCATCTTGGCTTATCGAACGGCATTCCACATACACTGTGCGCTCTATAAGAATATTGTAGGTAATGCTCGGACTCATCTCTCTCATAATCTCGTGGTACATGATTGCACGTCTCAAGGGACTGGTCCATCATGGCCGCTCATCGCGGCTATTGGCCCATGGGTAATCACATGTTTCCCCACCTACGGAGAGCAGCATTCGACTCTACCGCCACTGAATGCCGGTTGTTATGACAAAGACCTCTCGTACTCTCTCTTCCTCTCTTTCTATCTATACATGTATATAACTATCTATTTATCTCTATCTCTTCAATACCATTTAATTTGCGGTGAACAATCTGATTCGCGGTTTTCTCCGATCGTGAATTCTCGTTTGAAGCGCTTGAAATACTTTCGTTGCATAGGTATAATTTTCTTATTGTAATATGTTATATTTATTCGTTCGTCGAGTTTCAAATACATTTTTATAAGCGGGACACGAACAAACATTTTTATTTTAATCTTTAAAATGAAAGTACGATTAACTCGCTAAAAATTTAGAAAAATACGTTCGTGCGGTGGTTTTTTTCTAATAATAATATGCAGCCGATTTGTAATTCAAAAACATGTAATATAAATATAGTATAACATATATGTATATAAATATCATTTAAAATACGTACAGTGCTAAATAACTTGATAAATAATAAACTGCCAATTTGATATATTTAATGACATTGTATACTTGTATGAGTTGATTCTTAAGTTTTATTTTATCTTCGCGAAGGAAACATAAAAGTACACGACTAATTAAAAAGTGAAATTTTCATTATGTAATACTTTCCCCGTTATTTATGACTTACTGCAATAAATATAGAAGAAAAGAATTGAACTGGAAGTTTATTGCAAGTATAATAATGTTGCACGGTCTCATATAAATTATAGATATTATACACTTCTAAAACGAGAAACTATTAAATATAATAAAATATCATGAATACATTATAAAAATCTTATTAGTATTATTTAATTTTAATTTTAATTTTTTTCATTTATTTTATTAAGATCTTTTTAAGTTTTTAAAAATTATTTTTAATACTTTTTAGATTAAAAAAAAGAAATATTATAAAATATATTAATTTAGAAAATAACATTCATTTTGAAAAATGCAAAATACAAACTTTATTTTAAGAAATTTACGTAGATCAAAGTTTAAAAAATAGAAATTTAGAATTTTCTAGAATAGCTAAAAATATTTATGAATATTTTTATTTAAAATATTAGAAAATGGCGTTTTAGCAGCAGATTTCTGAAGGCACCTTTTCCTTGAAGTTCTTTGTGGGATCTAAAATTCGCTGTACTAATACTCAATATAAAAAATAATAATATTCAATTTTTTTAATTTTCTTTGGAAAATTATATAAAATGTTTTTGAAAATACACTAACTTTAATTAATTAAAATTAATTTTATAAAAAAAAAGGAATTTGCGAGGAAGGTATTTAGTTATTTAATTAAATAATGTTTTTAACAAAATTATCGTATTATTCTTCAGCATTACAACTAATGTATCTAAGTTAACTTATTAAATGTGTAATATCTCATATTAAATTAATTCAATAATTTTTCTGAATTTATAGTCACCCATTGGATTTTTTAAATAAAAATGAATTTGAAAAAATGTGTAAAAAGCATAGCTACACTTGTTAAAGATAATTACTTCGTAAATGCAGCGCAGCTTTTTAATTATTGTCAGATTTGATGAGAGGAAATTAATACCAATTAACGTTAGTATACATATACAATTTACAAATATTTGAACAATATTTAAAAAATTACATGTTTTATTTTTGAAAGTTAGTACAATCATTTTTTACCCTTAAATATTATATATACGTATACTATGTTTGCAATATCTAAATTTGAGTTATTATAAGATAAATATTTATATTTTAGATTTTATCTTATTTTAAATATAGTTCCTTTTGTTTTTTAATTAGTTTAAAAAGTAAAAGCGTTACCCTAAAATACTTGTAAAACGATATTTATGCAATGGAGTAACAGTAATATTCATTTACTTAGTACATTTTATATATTAGTATCTGTATATATATTAAGGATTAAAATATTCATTAAAAACGATGTTTTATTATTGGTAATTTATGTAATCATTATGTCAGTATGGTAGACATTTTCTGTATTAGTTATATAATTATGTAATGTATCAGTGTTACAATAAATCGTTAATGGTATTATTACTTAATCAAAAATGACTCTCTAAAAATAAAAATTCAATAAAGATATGAAATCTTCATTATTATAATTAAATAGAATATAATTATGATAATTCGTTTAAAAGCGCATAGAAAGTTTTCATATCTATGTATCAATTCTTTTGTATAACTTGATTTAAAATAGTGTTAAACATACTTTGAATTAAATATCGAAGAATAAATCTTTTTAAATTTTAGAAAGCTTTTTCATTTAAAACAATTAAAACAAATTTATGTAAAACTTATGAAAGTAATATTTTTAATATTAAGAAGATTAATTAACTTTTAAAAGTCTCTTTAACAAATTTCAATATTTCATAATATTTTATTACAAATTTTAAATATATAATTTATACTTTTTAAAATTTTTTTAAAAATTTTTAATTATTTACGGTCTTCTTGTAAATAATTAATTATCATCTATTTAAGTAAATTTTGTGTTTACAAATAACTCGAATTAAGGTTAATTTTATTCATAAGTAAGTATGAGATTAGGAAATCTTATATTTCATTGTATGCGGCATAATTCATACAATGACGGGCAAATACATATATAAGATCTATTAGCAAACAATAATCCATAACTGTATCGATAGTTTTTCTCTAAGGGTAAGTTTTATAATATGCATTTTCAGCAAAAAAAAATAATGATCGAAAATTAATCTTTTTAATTTGATAAAAATGATCTGCATTTCTTAAATTATTTTTACGATTTATCTCGAACTTTCCGAATTCTATGTCTAACCTTCAATGAATTTTAAGATTTTTTGTAAGATGAAAATGATGAAATGACTGTATTTTGAAAAATTATGATTTAATTAATTATTGAAATGCATATTTATATTTATATTTTTTTAATAAAATAAAAATAATTTAAGATTTCAATGGATACTAAAATATGAATTTGATTTTAATTTGAATACTTTTATTGAGAATAAGGTATCGAATTTAATAGCATATGTCAATAAATAATAATTAATGATTAATTAACGATTAATTAATTTTAATTTTTAATCTTGTAGAAGATTGGCGTTTATAAACATGAACTTATACACATATCTACGTACAGATATAAAATAGATTCTATGGAATAAATAAGTACTGTATTCGCTAATTAGACATAATTATATTATACATTCATTCTACATCATTATCAAGATTTTGCATATTCCTTTCATAAATTTCATAACTTTGATAAATTATTTATTTTATATACTAATATTTATGTTATTATTATTTGTACTTCAAATTTTTTTTTAAAACTTGACTTAACATAATGATTGTTTAACAAGAAAATTATTGATCATAATTGCAGAAAGTAAAATTAAAAGTTTCAAACACAGTTTTAAATGTAAGTATATTTATGAAATAAGTTAATTTATGATGGAATTTTTTTATATCAAAGGATTAACTTTTTTTTTATTTTTAATTACTTTTTATCAATACTTTATGATACAAATCAACATCAGTATGCTTCTCAACTCCAGTTTGAATAGCTAGAAACTATTTTCTAATAGAAGAGCTTTTCGTAAATTCCTAGAAAACTTTGTATATATTGAGATAATAGAACCAATCACCGAGGCAAACCAATTTTATAGCATTTTATCAAAATTTCTCTGTTATCTTTATTGTTTACTTTTTCAAAGTTTTTTTACATTCTTTAGATATCATTAATAGTATTAAATCGGTTACATTTATGTAGATGAGCTATTTTTAATACCTGATTATACGAAACGCTATTTTCTATCTTAAATTTTATAGATGTTTCATTCTTTAAGAAAAGTCGACTTTTCGAAATAGTATAACCACTATAATCTCAGTTCCCATAAACTTTAGTAATCTATTACGATCACCCATTTTCTTTTTTTCAACATCGCAGGGAAACATTCTTTCTTTCTATCTCAATCAGGTTAATGTACTTAAAATATGTCGCTGAAAGTGTTAATATAATTGTTAGATAATTTTAAGTCATTTTGAAAGTTAAGATAAAATCAACATAGATATCTTATATAACTGGAAAATGACTTGACAAACGTAGTTATCATTTTAGAATGTTCAATTGTATATTTTTATCTTAAAAATACAGATATGCTTAAATAGAAATAGAAGGGTATTATAGCAATTACATTATTGTATGAAATTTAAACTATGTAGACTATGGAAAACTGAAATGATTAATGTGGAAACATAACTCGTTTATCTGAAAATTAAATGTGAGATGTATTAAATTTGAAAACTAGTATTTTGTATATCTGTTTCATGTTTCTATGTTATATTCATAATGTTCTACAATTTTTTTTCTCTTGTTTAAAGTTAATAGTTTTAGTTATATAAATTATTTTAAAATTTATGATATAACGTGTTAAATAATAATAATATTTTTATGAGTTTGTTACAAAATCATATCACGAAGATAACTATAAATTAAGCGACATTATACTTAGTTTCCATAAAATAATATAATAGTTTAAAAATTAAATAAAATTTAAAAATGTCCTTTACTTTTACTAATTTTTATTTTTTGCAAATCTGCTTGTATATTAATTTAAATACTGAATCAAATCTTGATAACTTAATGTCTTGTTTGTTTTAATTACTGTTAGATTCTTTTGAATGAATACATTTTATTAAATATAAAGTATTATTTTTAAAATGATTAGATTTAAAAAATAAAGCTCATTGTTTATATGTTTGCAATAATACATTTTAAAGATTCTTATTCACATGTAAATGCTCGCTTAAATTTTTCTTGATAATTCATTTAAAAGTCTTCTACAATTAAACTTCAATATTATAACATGTTAATTATTATACTATTCTTGAGATAAATAGAGTATAAAAATCCATTTTTTAACAATTTTTTTAAGTATGTATATTTAACTTTAAATTATTATTTAAAATTATTGTAAGTGATAAATACCTATAAAAATTTGTATATGAATTTTTTATATTCATACTATTAAAATAAGAATGTAGCTTAAAACATAATTCACTTTTACTTTTTATACAAAAATAAAGAATAAAAATTTTGTTAGAAACGTTACAGATAAATAATTGTTACAAAATAAGTAATAAAACATTAAATAATTGTGATAATCAAAATAATAATAATAACAACAATAAATAATACTTTTTATAAAATTAATAATAAAAAGCTATAAAAAATTTGTTAAAATTTAGTTATATCTACATACTCTAACTAAACAGGTATCATAGATAATTTTGAAAAGCACTTGAATTAAAAATATAGAAATTATACATATTTTTATGAAGTTAAACTAGTTAAAATGGAAGTATGTTACAGGTACACTCGTTTTATTCATCTTATTGTAGTATATGGACGTAAAATAACAATCATTTCATTATAATAATGTATTTAAGAAGTATATATTTATCGATTATAATGCATCTGGAAGAATAACTACTTCAGATGGTTGAATATTAAAAAATGCAAGGCATAATTTGAAAAAAAGTATAAGAACAGAATATCAGGGCTACAAATTATTGAGCCACTATATATTCTTGCTTTCTTTTCCCTTCATCCCTCCAGGTTTGCCTATGTAACTTGTAGAATCCGAAGAAGTACACGAAAGTGTTCGTCCGTGTACGTATTTAGAAGTATCAGAGAAAGAGAAAGTGGGGGAGAGAGAAATCAGAATCTATAGCATTACGAGAAACGAAATGACACACTCGCACAGATTATCTCAGAAACGACTTATTAAGTTCAAGAGTGGCGGATAATACTCGTATCTCCGGCCGCCGAACCGCAAAGACCAGCTTCGCTTGTAAAACGACTCACGGTTAAATAACGTGTAATTTTAATAATCAATTGCATGAACATCGTTTAATTTGTACAATGATGAATTCTTGAATATACTATCAGCCATGGGAACGGACTTTACAAAGCGTCAAAATAATATGCAGTCCTCTTTCGTAATTGTTACAAATTTTTAACAAATAAAATATCGATGAATATAATTGCCGATAGATACGTACGAGCGTGAGATTTTATTTATCGCTTTTTTTATTTAAGATGCAAAATATATTTTATCAAAATAAGAGATATTTAATAAGCACATACATCGCAAGACTTACTCAACACTTGTGTATTTACATAAAGCGAGAAGCGAATCAGAAGATTAGATATCGTACATTTACCACTTTACTTTTTTAATTTTCACAGTAATATTTTACAATCGATAAATCTTTGACGTTTATGCAGCATCTTACATATTTTCTTTATCAATTTCCAAATAAACTACAGTTAATGGTATATAAAATAAAGTTTTTAGTCTATTAGTTTTCTTCTTTATTAAAAAAATGATTATACGGACTAAAGAGAAATGAGTTTGCTTAATATGTCATATCATACATAGATTTTAGTTAGTAAAACAATTTTTTTTGCTTTACTAATTTGAAAAAATAATTTCAATGAATAAAATCTTATACACAGAAACTTATTTATGCACACATTTATTTTATTTCTTTTTATTTGGCGGTTTTCATATATGTGCATTATATTAAAACTTTGGAAAAAATTTAACATCGTAAGCATCAAACTTATTATTTGATCGATCGTCATTAATTGTAATATTATGGAGATATTAAAACGGCACGGTGATAAACGATCACGAATAGTCTCAATCGGTAAAGATAATGCAACTGCAACACGAATCAAATTCAATGGATCGTCGATCAAACGGGATTGGAAATTTTCGAAAATAGGGTGAAAGACTCGATGTGTAAGCATAATTGGTCACAGAGACGTTGTTCTCATAAGGATTCGGTGGGTGGTGGAACGAATGTTGAGATGATTCGCGTCTATCTGTTTCTCACTCTCTCTCTCTCTCTCTCTCTCTCTCTCTTACCGTTTTCCAAGAGCCTTTCTCCGTTCGCCACTTCAGGTTATCTAAACACCAAAATAATGACTGGGTCTTATCGCTACCTTGAGAAGGTACAACATCTAATTATGTTTGGGTCCTGAATGCGTCCTCCCACTAAGGTCGAGATTTTTTGCTCCTCTATTCAGTCGTTTTCTCTATTGTTTTTTTATCTTCCTTCTTTCTTTATCGTTCGATAGTATTTACAATGAATTGCTTGAATTTTTTTAATTATTAAATATTATGCTAATAATTTACTATATTTATTGTTTATTCGATAAATATATTTAAAAAATAAAGTTATTCGTTTTCAATCATTCTTTTTTTACTTTTTAAAATTTTTAACATAAAACTTTGTATATAATATATTTTATATTTTATACTCTATAATTTTATTAATTTTTATATTTACTGTGATAATGTTTATCGAATAAATCTTTTTCAAAATTTTTCTTAAATTTTAAGCTTAAACATTTTTTATGATTTACTTTACTTTACAAGTATTTGAAAATTTACCGATCTGATGTAATCGAAAGCCTAACGTACTTCATTATTGTTTAATAGATAGAATAAAGTCTGTCTCATAAATGTTTATTTTGTGTGTGGTAACATTTATTTAAGTTATCGTAGAAATATTTTATTTATTTCAATTTGCTTTGATGAAATTATACGTAAAATATGATTTGAAATGTAAATTGATTTACTGCATTTTACAATATTTTGAACAATTAATAATACAATCGATACGAAATATTTGATGAATTTGATGATGTAACGATTTCTTAAAAATATAAAAATATAAAATATGATTATAATAATTTATTAGTAAATTGCACATGTACCAATTTAATTCATTGTTATTTTTATTATTACGACTTCAGGTATTTTTATGCTACAAAATTTTTAAATTAATTTCTCAAAATTTCTTTCCAAATATACATGATATTTTGTTATACTCGTTTATATATTTCAAAGTATTGCAATTTTCACTCAATTCAATTTTTTACATTGTTTTCGCGCCCTACTCGAATTTTATAAAAAATGATTAACGAATGTAATTTAATTTCACGGAAGATTCGAAAACTGGCACAATCATAACTCGGATAGTTCTATCGGCGACTGTTTAAGTTCTCTTAACGCAAGCAAGCCGACAAGATAAAAAAGGAACAATTTATGGCCGCATTGCACACAATTAAATAATGCTCGACGTTTTGAAATATTCGCGAACTCGCGATTAGTCTGTGTTTCAAAGATAAGTAACTCGAAAAATACATCCCGATGCTTCACACCTTGTTCACCTAAATATAGAGCCTCGTTCCGTACGCTCAACGAGTCTAAACGCATTTTGTAATGAGCTAGCGAGATTCCAAATTTACATTCGAATGTGGGAAAAAAATCATTTTTTTCACTGATATAACATATGGTCGGCGCCGGTTCTTGAATTCCGGACAATCGAAACAACCGCATTGAATTGCTCCACATCGCATAATTTTTGCACGTAATATTTTCATATCGTATATCCTTCACCTAGAATATAATTTATTAGAATTTCGTACAAAAGTAGATTGCTAACATCGCAATTCTTACAAAGCAACAAACAATACTTAACCGAATCCTTTTATCATTTCTAGGTTACCATAAGTTTCACCACAATAAACAAGGGGTTTAATAGTGATTACTATATATTACATTAAATAAAATATTTTATAAAAATGTAAAGAAACATTGTATTATCTAATAAATATATTTCTTAACAACGTTAACTATATTATTTTATTTTTTAAAAATAATTTTTAGTTTTTTAGATAAAATTTAAAGATAATTATATTTATTTAAATAATAAAATAATTATCAAAAATTAGTTTATTATTTAATGTTGATATAATCAATTTATGTTTATATTTACTTCTAGATTTTATATTGCACTATACTACATAATTCACCGAAATAACTTTATATGAGTTAAGATAAAACTATTATTTATCATTTCAAAGCTAATTGCTTTAAATTAAAAAGGTAATAGATAAAACCATGTTTCTCTTATAAAACCATAAATCATTTTCTTGATGTTGTTTAATTGATATCTTATATACTTAAAATATTAATTGAAAATAAGATTTTATATTTAACATTTTAAATTCATTGAAAAATTATTATATATCTTATTATACTTGATTATATAACTATAATGAAGTATTTGCTACAATTTTATTGTATCACTGAGATGTCTTCTAAAGATTAACAATTGTTTGTTACGTTATTCGCTTTACTCTTACGACTATTTCTTTATCTATAAATTATTTATAATTTAAAGAAAACTCGTAATCAATTCGAGTGTATGTGAGAATATGAGAAAAATCAGGATGCGTAAAGCAAAGAAGTAACCAGGAATTTACCGGCAAGTGACAATAAAAATAAACTTCAATTAATATTTAAGAAACTCAAAATTGTTTTTATATTTACATATACTAGATGCTTCATTGCTCTAAGGCTAAATAAGTAACGGATACGTTTACGTTATCTTGAAGTACTTTCGTATGACTTGTATATGTAACTTAGCTATTAAAGGATATAAAATTCTAATCAATCTAATATTTTTATATTTTAATTTCAATCTTATTTCTTAAAATTTTTATATATTAGATTTATTTTTAATGTACATCTATAATAATATTTAAACAATCACAAATTTATCTTTGTTTAACTTATTAGTTAAAACTATTTTGAATGTAGTTTAAAAATCATCACGATATATTTTATTAATTCTTAATCTGCAAATTATTTTAAATTTTAATCCAATTTCTTCTCAATAAAAAAATTTGCTTGTGGGTATTGGTATATTAATATTTTTATTTTATTCTTGAAAGAATTGGTAAATAATCTAAATCTATTTAGTAGTTAGCCAACTTACAATAGTGACGTTGCGTGTATTTTTCAGTTTTAACAGTAGGAAATAATAAGATTATAAAATTTGATTTATTCTTTCACATTTTTGATTGGCATCATTGTTTCGACCCTCCATTCCATTATTGCATGAGTAACACCTTATTTAAAAATATGGTGTATGCAAGAAGTAGAATATTGCTCTTTGCGTATTATGAATACATACGTGAAATTGTTTTGTCGTAAGAACTTCAAATCGATAGTACATTGTTCTTTTGAAGACATTGTAAAAAATAATTTAAAAAATTTTTTTACTTCCACTTATCATGATTCTAAAACGTACATGATTTTTTCTACAGTACTACATAAGCTATTTACAAATATATTTGTTTTTAAGTCGAGAACACTAGTTCGTATAATATTATGATATTTATCTTCTTTCTATGTGAACTGATTATCATTAATCTTTTAGAACTGACTCCAAAACGAAAGTCATTCCCTTATATTGCACTCGAATTGAACTATTTCTATAGTAAGATGATTTATTGTTTTCTTGCTATTTATTACTTGCTGCTGGAGAAATTTTTGGTATTTACCAATATATTGGAGATTACTCATTTTACTTTAACTATTAAATCATCCAGACTTTTATTCATTCTTAACCAATGTCTAATTTTAATTCTGTAGAAATCTTTTTATTTTCATTATCGAAAAAGATCACGTTTGTACAATACTTAACCAATTTTATCATTTCCATTTCCAAGGTTCAAAGATAATACTTCTTTTTCTCTCGTAAGCAATAATAGCATGTAACTCAAATAAATTGATACCAATCGAAATAATTATAGAAAGGGAATCTCTATAAGATAAATATATATTTATTGATGCAATACGAATCAACTTTTAAAAGGCAGCCTAACTATCGATCTATGTGCAATAGATAAATAAAAAGAGAAATCTTTATTGCAAAAATGTGTTTTGTGCGATTGTACACATGTTTAAGGAAATTTTTTTTTATATTAATTCATTCGTTCTTTATTAAATTAAGAGCAAACGTCTTACATTATTTATTTATTTTTATAATATTAATTTTAAGTACTTATTTAAATATATTAAATCTTGTATAATTTATACAAAACATTAACATAGAAACAAAATATTGTACATACGATTATTATTATGTAAAAAAAAGATAAACTTTTTTATGATAAACCATATTGATATGAGCTAAGAGTTTGTTATATCTTTACACTTATAATACGATTACAGTTCTTTTCCTTTATTTCTTACATTGTTTTCTTTGTATTCTTTTTCTTCTTTTTATGTTAATGTTAAACTTATTTTTCATCTCAACAAAGAATCGTCCAGAATAAAGAATAATATATTATACTTTTTACTGCGGCGAAAAGATAATGAGATATTTAGCACTTATTCATGAAAAAATTAATATATTTTATGATAAATCTGGCTTGATTTAATTTCACTTATATATATTACAATATATGTTATTATTTACTGCTATTAATTAATAAATAATTTAATTAATATTGCACATATTTAAATATATTATCTATAAGATCTGTTATATTATTATTCTTTTAATATAGTACTTTATATATATTTTAATATCTTATCCGCTCAAAATATATTATCACGGTATTATGTAGTGTAGAAATATCTGAACATAAATGTTCTCTAAAATCTAATTTATTACATAAATAATACAAGTTTTAAATATTATCATTTAAATCTATCAACTTGAAGTAAATTAAATTAATCTTTCGTACTTTCTATAAAATTAAATATTTGAGTAATTAAAATTATTTACTATTTTAATATATAATATGAATGTAATCTTAGTTTATATAAAAAATCTAATAGTTTTATCGGAAGCAACAATTTTAATATATGGTTATGTAATTATCTTAAATCTTATCAATCCAGGATATTTATTTTTGTTCAAAGTATTTTTTAATCGAATTTAATCATTATTAAATTATTTATACACGTATTATTAAATAATGTTTAAAATTATACATCCAATAATAATTAAATTATTAACTTTTTATTTTTTTTATTTACTTAAATTTTTAGAGAATTTAATTCTTCTATTACAATTAGAAGAAATCAACTTCTTATATTCATTAAATAAATATTTCTAATCTAATAAAAAATACTTAATATTTATACCGAATATTGCGAAATATTTTACAGAAATCTTGCATTAATTTTAATTTTTAAAAACTCTCAATTTTAAATTATTTTTGTAAATTATATATCTGTTTATCGAAAAAAATAGTTTCTATCGAACATTGATAAATCCTTGAATAAAATAAAATAACTATTTTTATTTTTGATATTATTTCGATCGACAGTTTAATGTTAAAATAATAACAAGGATATATTTTAAACCTCGTATACATAGCTCCAGTACCTTCCTGTAATCAACTAATGTCCATTCGAATCTAACAAATATTTAGTATTCACGCATAACAAAAGCACGTATTTTATAAAAATAAAAGGTATTTCTCCGAATAGATAGTCTATCCTTTACAAAAAAAATTATATTTAATAACTCGTTACGTTCATAACGATACAAACGCTCTTCCTTCTCTCACGATATTTTGAGAACAAAACTTTTACAATTATCTTCCCCACTCGCCCCTAAGAAAAAAAAAAATTGTTTTGCAAGTTAACTTCCGCTTTATGGGTCCCCGCGTATTGTCACACGCGGCTCCGGTGGTCAGTGCGACTGGACACTCGCATACGCTTAGCAAAACAATTACGCAGTTGATTTTATCGCGTTCGCCTCTGGCTCTTTCACCCGTAGGACTCCGTGTCTCTGCGCGCGTGTGTGACTCCCTAGGCCCGGACGCCTACCTCCCGAGCTACCGGAAGCCCGCCTCGAGATAGAGAGAGGGAACAACCGCCACTTCCGGCGACGCTCATTAACGCCCGCGCACGGATTTGTCGCTCCGAACCGCAGCCGGTTAATTCGATTTGACGCCCCGCTTGCGCGTACATGCACTTACTTCTTTTCCGCGGGTTCTCTTCAATCCCCTCTCTGATTACAGCCGCACATGTACGTACACAAACGCGTACCACGCGTACCTGTCGCGACAAATTTTTGCATGTTCCTCGCGTTAATTGCCGACAGCGAAAGCATACAATGTGTCGTGGTAAAGGAATTATGATGCGTATTACTCAAAAGTCTATGCATAGCGAATAATGTCTCGGTTCTGTTCGCGTCTAACGCTTTTTTCAATGTGATTCAACTTACGTTAACGAAGAGCGGCCAAAATATTTTTACGAAACGAATGTTTAATTTGAGAGCATATTTTAAGCGTGACCTACATTTTACAAATGGCATTTTTTATTAGACCACCCTTTTATGTGTTTATTAATTTATGTAAATGCGTACAATACAGCGAATGTTCTTCCATTAAAATGTAGAGATAATCATCAAAACAGTAATTCTATTTATTTTACGTAAAAGTATATTTTTATACCTTTATTTAATGTTCCCTTTTACGTTAATAGAAATTCAATGTGTACTCGCACATTAAAGTCAATCATCTAATCGTATTTATCATTATCGTTTAAAAAGTCAATAGAAATTTCGTTATACAGAAATATAATTCCGATACGAGAGATATTTTGTAAAATAGTTTGATAGGTAAACCGTTAAGCCATTACCAATAAACGGCGGTGTTACGAAGTAAAAATAACCATTGAATACATAAACACGATGAATTAATTACAAGATAAATATATTAGTATCCGTTGATACAGAAAATATGCCTACGCTATTAATCGAAGAACAGTGCCGTTTTAATCTTTAAACGATTCCTGAAATGGACTTTGGCGCCTGAATCAACGATGAATAAATAATACAGGTTCGCCTTACGCGCCAACGAGCAAAGACATTTCGGATTTTTCTCGACACTCGCTTAAGTTTTTCACGGTAAATTTTAAAAAAATAAGTAAAGTAGTGGTTCCGAGGTAAATTTTCTTCAAATGGTAATGGGCGGATTTGGGCCACCGCCGCTCGACGGTCGGCGTTAATTTATCGGTCGAAATCACAGGCCTCGCGGTGAATTACTTCTAAGTGGCGATATGATCATTTTAATACGTGAGAAAGCGTTTTTTCGTATTTCCTGTTACAGGTCATTATTGAATTAATAAAGCTCAACCATCTTATTGAGTTTTTTCTTCGTTAATGGAATCGCACTTATTTGCTTATCTAATGTTACAAAACAGATCTACAATGAAATATTTTATTACTTAGCGCATTCCAAATTATCTCTACAACGTTAATTTAAGATCCCAATAAGAGAATAATATAATTGAAGAATTAAAATTATCGATTGTATCAAGAATCGAGAGAGAAAATTGCTGCTACGATTGCAATTATAGAAGAAAAAACTAAAAAGTATCGCGTCAATTTTGTACAAAATTTTCTTTTAAATGATTTCTTTATTGTTATTATCGTTACGTTTTATATCGTATTTAATAAAGTAGACCAAAATACGTAAAAAAAGATTGACGTAACGGTCATCTCATTTAGAACTACCAATATTTTATTTTAATGGTATTTTCAGAATTCACGACGGATATAGAATATAAAATCATCGCGAACGAGTATATAATGATTAAAATTTATCCTCGATCTCACAACAAACATACGATTCGTATTAGGCAATTCATCCAAGTTTCCATAGTATAGTAATTGTCATCGGAAGATCGTCGTTCGGTATTCGAAGAAAAGAAGATACCGGATGCGAGGATTTTTTTTCAAGAAACTGAAAAGACCGCAATATTAAGATACCCCCTAAAAATGGGTGAGCACCTATTAAAAAGTGATTTCTATCCCAACCGCGGCCGATCAAAGTGCCACACGCACATCCAACATCGAGAATTTCATAAACGAAACGATTCTAGCTCACGCTTATAATTGGATAGATTCATGCGGAGTGAAATTTTCACTAATTTACTTCCATTTCTAGAGAGACATTGTTTTTTTTTTCTTTCCTTTTCTGCTTACCTTCGAACCCACCTGGCTCCGTTCGAAGAGAGGAAGAGAAGGCACGTCCACAAGTAGCGTTGAGCGAAGGCAAACGAAATAAGGAAAGAAAAAAAAAAGATAAAATAGAAGTAGGAAACGCCTGGAGGTACGTTTCATCGCGAGTCTTTCGAGCACCTACACGGCCTTTAACTTTAATTTCAAGAGGACTGGAACGACTTCTCACTGACCCGTGGTGCCATTGATACAAAGTATTCAGCCTCTTCCTTCCATTATCCCGATCGATTACGCAATCGTAGGCTCGGGTGGGCACTCGGTAGCCTATAATATATATATATATATATATGTATATGTATATATATATTCGCCGGACCGCGGATGCCGCTCACTTATCCGCATCGCACCCCCGCGGTGTGTTCTTTCTCTCGTTTCCCGGAGAAAGGAGACAATGGATCCGTAGGTATTCTCATCGGCGGCGAATGAAGTTTTTCGCGCCTCGGTCGAAAACGGTAGCCGCTACGGCCCACGAACCCACCGAACCCACCGAACCCAAAAACCGCATGGCATATGGTCAGGTGTGCGTGGGTGGGTGTGTAAACCCTGTGCGACTGCGCTTTTTTCACCCGGCCTTAATGACGCGCCTCGGTCGTGTGTGTTTCCCGTGAGGGGACAGCCGTTCTTTAAATATCCCGACAGTGTGTTCGATTGTATCTTCGCCGCGCGTCAATGGACTTCTCTAGTGCGTATCGAACTTCGCCATTCATCTTTTATAAGCCAGAGAGGCGTTTTGAATCGCTTTTTTGTCAATTCTATTGCTCGATCTAATGCTCGATTGAAAAAAATTTGTTTCTCCGTATGTTATTTTTTACGCTTCGATTTCATAGGCATGGATTTCTAAGTTGATAAAGTGCTGCGAGCATTTGGGTAATATAAAATTTGGTCATTTAGAGCTTTCGGTGTAATATCCGGTTGAGAAATGGAAACGTCATTTCTTATAATGAAAAATGCATCGTGAATATTCGAGATTGGATAAATAACACATTTTCGTTGATTTTTCTATATAAAAGAAGTCATTGTACGACTAGATTTTTTTACTTAGTCATTACGTGTTTATCGCATTCGTATTTCTAATGTAAGCGTATCGATTGAAGTAAATTTTTATGTTATTAATATTTTTGAAATTTAGAACGAACAACATGATTATGCAAAATATTTGATTAAAACGTTACTTCATTGATTTTGAATTTTTAAATTACGTACAAATTCAAGTGTTGAGAAGAAATTTTTCTGAATCCGTATAATTAAATTTTCAAGATAAAAGCTTTGAGTTAACGGTAAATATTGGATTGGATAATTATGATTAGACATTTAAAATTGCATAACGGAATTTTATAAAAATTTAAAGGCCTGTACGGAGTGACGTGTAGAATAACGAGTGAGACATTCATTTTTCCATTGGTTACTTTTTCGAAGCAAACAATACATGTATTATTTTATTTTAAAACAAGACAGTGTACTTATGACATTATAATAACACACGAAGTAAAACCTTAGTTAGCTGATTACGTATAATTTTCTGTAATGCAGGATATAAAAGTAAAACACAATAATTGTTACAGCAGTAAAATAGTTATTATATTCCGTGACTGACGATAATATTAATTGAAAATGTAGTAGTAATCTCGAGCAGTTTGGATTGTTTATTCACGAGTTGTATGCGGTTTTACGAACAGTCGTCGTTCGTTCGCTCGAATCAAAAGTGATTCGATGAGCTCTCGAGAACATATACCGTAATTGAATTTCTGAGAGACTCTGCGAGGTAGTGTAAAACTCTGAGACAAACGAGTAGAGTCCTCGCTTGGATATTAATGGTCGAGTCAATCGACCAGTCGATGTTATTCAAGTGCTTTTGTGCTGCGACTTTTTTAGTTATTATGCAGGGAGATTCCGTATATAATAGAGAGACACGTATGTCTTGTCATTGCTACTATTGATATTAAAGCGGGACAACTGGATGTTTGTGAACATTTGCGACGGTCAAAATATAAATATGACTCTATTGAAATTAGTTTTATCATCGATCGATATATTCACTTATTGTATTGCATTTTTGTCAAAAAATTTATGTAAAAATGGATTATATCTCTTGATTGATTTATCGAAGGTTACTTGAAAAAACGTAGAAAATCATACTTTTTTTCTCGTACTTTATTGTATATACGTGTTACAATATTTCTAAATATGCTGCTAAACAGAATAGCTATTAAGGATCTTCTATAAGTTATAATTATTGTTATTTATATTTTTATTTTATATTTACAATTATTACTAACAAAAGTATTATTATTCAACAGTTTAATCTATGATTAAACATATAATAAGAATTATATTTTCTATATTTTTATTGAAATTTTGTTATAAACTCTATTTGAAAAAATTAATTTAACGTTAAATTTTATGCTTAATGTTATTATTAAGAAACTCTACACTTTCTCTAACGTAATAATGTTATCTGTATAAGTTTATAAAAATTATAGTTATTTATTAATTAAAAAAAAAATTTATTCAAATTATTTATTTGATTAACGAATTTATACTTACATATTTCCTAGATACATGTAACGATTATACCTAACTATTTGAATTATATGTTACGTACAGCTAACAGTAAAAATATTTTGAAAGAAAATTCCAAAAAAACCGGTACGCGGCTTTACTTGATTAAGAGTCGAATTTGAGACCTTCGTTTCGATAACGATTACATTTCTAATTAAATTATCGATAAAAATGTATGTTTTCACTTTCTAATATAGTCATAATATAAAATTTGATAATATAAAAGCAAAGAAATTAGAATTTTAACTAAGTATTGATATGATAATATGAAAAATACTTTTTAAAATAAATACATATATCGATAACTGAGTTAAAATAATCGTTACTTGAAAACTATTTTTCATTAACTTATATATATATTTTTATTTAATATTAATTAAATGATATTAAATAATTTAAAATATATTATCAATATCTTATATAAATTTATAATTAAACATATCAATTTGAACTTATTTTTATTACATTCTTTGATTACTTATACTCGTAATATACTTTCTATGATTATCATTATTAATATATATAGAATATGAGATAATTGTTTTTCTTAAAACGGAAATCCATATATAAACCTATAAATATACATCGATTGAAAAAAATTTAAGTGATATGTAGAAATACCTCTTTGAATTTAATGAAATTTGAATTTTATTTGTATTTTATATTTTCCTTATATTTCTTTATATATGAATTATTTTATTGAAAAAAAATATTTATTACTAACATGAAAATTTATTAAATATTTCAAATATTCATGTAACATTCAATTTTATATCATATTTAATTTAAAAATTTTTTTTTATTGTATATAAAAATTTACATCCTTTAATGATTATGAGAGAAACCAACGTTAGAAGATTAAATATTTATTATACTATACTTAATGTTATATAGCTTATTGAAATCACAAGTAATTTAGTAATCAAAGGAAATTTTTTACATTAAAATATATTAAAAATAAATGAAAAATATTTTCTATTGTAGAAAATTACTCAAAACACCAATATTTATCAATTTTCATCGATATTTACATAATCAAATATAAATTCATAGAAAATATTGATTAATTTTAAAACGCGTTATTTGTTATTTATTAAAACATGACTATTTTTTCTATTTGACTAATTATACTCGAATAAATAAATATTCAGTTCATTAACATTATTTATATTGTCTCGTTATAAGTTATAAATTATAGATTAAATGTAGCATTTAATTTTTAATAATATTGTATATATTTCTGAATGTTACTCTGATTTCTTATTCAACACGAGTCAAAATTCTACGAGAGAAATCGATCATCAGGGCTGGATGAAACTAAAGTCGTGGAAAAATGCCTATATCATTAATGAATTCATACTCGGATAAATAAAGCACGGACACAATACGAAGTTTAGATGAATGGAACATACTCAAGTAAATTTCGATTAGAAACTGTGTCTTACGGAACAAAGTGTTTATGTTGCAAAGATAATGCCTCGTTTCATGTCTGGGATAGTATATTTTGCTTCGTAACGTAGGGAAAGATGTTACATTCGTAAGCGATGCAATTTCGGACCAAAAATTCCAGCGAGTATTCCCCGATTATCGATAATTGGCGAGATAGCGTCGGGAATATTTATTCGCACGTTATTACCGGCTGGTGTGATATTCGTGTTACAAGCGAAAGATATTCAGCGATTAGGGCTGAAATAAGCATCTCGCGAGGTATAGGCAAAAGTGGCAAGACTTCATTCTACCATCGTATCTCTTGGTATCGATCAGCCGCCTTTAAACTACGACGTTGATCGCGTGAAGAAATGCGATATATCATATCTCATGTGCCAAATGTGGCGCGAACTCCCAAAGTTGAAGAAGAAAATTTGAATGTTTAACATTTTAGCACCTACGTTTAATAACCTGCTTTGATCTCTGTATGAAATTAAACCTAAGATCATCTTTTAAAGTAGACCTAAATGTAGACTGGAATAAATCTGCATTCAAATTATTCATTGAAATATTGGTTTCTTTGATATAGATATATTTTCGTACGGTAGACGATGTCTTCTTGGTTTTTCTAAACATGACTCTTTTTTTATCGAGATTTTCCTATTGATCAAAGATTCATCTGTCTATTATCCGTTCATTCTTCGAATCGAGAAAATTCTTTTCGACTGATACAATCGTCGTTTCTTCGCATACTACGATCAGGAACATTACGAACTCTAGAGAAATCATTTTTCTGATCACTGAATTGTCTTCCTTATTTTGTGAAATCATTGATCGCTAACAACTTTTTTCGAAATATCGAGGTCGTGCCAATTTTTATAGTTAGATATCGATGATAATTTTACGGAACAAATTTATAATTCAAATAGCAACTTAGTAGAAAACAAATGTAATTCACTCAATTTGATAAACAAATTTTTTTAAATGCATAGTTTTGTACAAATTATACATAGAATTATACATCAAAGTTATTTACAAATAATTAAAACTAAATATAATTATTTATATTGTAAATATTTAAATACTTTTATTCTACATTTTTCTTATAAAATTCTTTTATTGTGTTAACAATCTTAATTAAATTAACGATACATCGATAATATATTTTTACAAATATAAAAAATGTAATATTCTTATATTATACGATTTAAATTCAACTGTTTAAAATATTTCAATATCTACACTTTAATAAAAAATTTATGGATAGTTAATTAATCGAATAAATTAATGGTTCAAAAATATCTCTACCGTGGAAAAATAATCTAAAAAAAAAAATAAATAACGTATAAAAGGGTAAAAGTAATCTTTTATAAATTATTTCAACCGATCAATGAACATACACAAAGCGCCATAGTAATATCGTTATGTACCACAAGTGGAAGATCCGGATTGAATAGTTGACTTTTCCCCATATACCAGAATATATGAACCATATGTCGCAGGTAACCCTACGAAATTTCTTTTACCTACGGGCTCACAACCACAAACTTCCCTCTCTTTTTTTGGAGTAGGAAGGAATTATGAGAAATAATAGAAAATTCGATGTATTTTCAAGCACACCCTTCCGAATATAATTATTATTTGATTATTCTTTCTCGCTTTCTCTTTCTCTTGCTTTGTCTCTTTATTCTCTTTTTCTCTGTTTTTTTTGTTGTGGGCGAGTATTTTTACCACGAATTGCTAAGCTAATATTAATACAATGATGCACTCGTCGTACCGAGTGTCCGTAACCACAATGAATACAATCACACTCATCGAGAGTAACTTTTGTTCGTTTTTCTTTCTTAACTTTTACTTTGATAGAATCAAAACATTGAGATTTTAGCATTATTAAACAAGTGGTTTCAATATTTTTTTTCAAACGCGCTCATATATTTTTTATGTTTTCCCTAATTAGAGCTCCGACGCTCATTTTATCGTTATATATATAGTCTCTTAATTATTAAAAGAGAA
Organism: Dolichoris vasculosae; assembly: GCA_018907195.1. NCBI lineage: Eukaryota > Metazoa > Arthropoda > Insecta > Hymenoptera > Agaonidae > Dolichoris > Dolichoris vasculosae. The sequence continues at coordinate 1,951,754 of JACCHY010000004.1, read as the reverse complement.
ACTAAGAGTATCTATAAATACTCTTGAGAAATGATCGTGAATATTACTGGTTCTTATACTCAATCATTAATAAGACATATTTTTAACATAAATAGCTTCAACGAGTATTTTCTTTTATGAATTTAGTAAAAATAATTATTAAATAAAGATTTTTATTCAATTATAATTTGCTTAGCAATTGTGCAAAATAAAATTTAATTTTGAATAAATTTCCTATAAACATAAAACACTTCCTTAATAAAGTGGTAAAATGATAGCGCGATACAACAACAAAAAATTTGCATAATTCGAAAGTATTTTCAAGTACACGCACACCTTCCTTAATAAATAAATCGAAGCCTTTAATATATAACACGGAATTATCGCGCGATAAATATTTAATTGACTTTCAGTGTTTTCGACTTAACGCAGCTAAATTCTTCTTATCAGCGTGGCCATGGTGTAAGTAGCATAAAGTAGGCATATACCGATCAACAATCTCGGCAAAAATGCGTACACTCGAGAGCGATGGACAGTGTCTCTCGTTGTATATATCCGAGGCCGATCGGCATCAATCTCTGTACTCATTAATGGCGAAGACCGAGAGGACCGCGTAATAAATGACAGGCAAAATAATAAATAACGAACGCGCGCTCATCAAATAAAACGCCGCTGGATAATACAACCAAAGAGAGGACCGTACATGAAACTAACTCTTTCGTCTCTACCTTTTTCCTTTGCCTGCATCGTACACCTGATCTTCGGCTACTGTTCGCACAAATACATTTTCATTCGTTACGCTTTTATGAAACTCGGATGTTTGGAAAATGTTTTCGATCCATTAAAGAACGTGTAAATCGAGTATCGAGAATTATAACTCGAGCAATATTTCCTCTTACTTTCCTTGATATACGATAAAAAAAGACTTTGGTATAGATCAGCGTAAACCAATTGGTACGAATAAAACTATAAAATCCTCGTGTAAGTAGCCGTTGAACGAAAATATTATTCGAATTTCACTTTGAAAAGCCTTTGACCGGAATCGTTTCGTATCTAATTCAATATGCTGCGGTTGCTTCGCTAATTTAAATTATTTTAAACTTCAAACGCATCAAATGAAATTCTATTTCAAACTATGCCTTTAAAACCTCGCAAATGCAAACAGTTCTAAAACCAAGACGGTATCCACGTCCTTTAGTTAACACTCATACTAAAAAAGTAACAAAAGCTTCTAACTAGATCAAGAAGCAGATAGAATGGACAATCCGTCTCGGCTCTATTCTGATTTTTCATACTCGTTTAAATCCGAATAAAGCCGAGGTGTAGAAAGGGTATAAAGGGTATAAACCTATCGCGAGTTCGGAGGATGGGTACTAAATTCACACTCATGCACATACACGGAGGCAGGACAGTGGCCTGTCTCTCATCTTTATTATACCTGGTGCTGAGGTATGATCGGTAAGGGGAAACGAACGACGACAACGACGACGACGGGTCCCGCCAAGGACACTCGAGTGGGGATGATCGATGCGCGACGCTTATCGGGGACATGGGCCTCGGCGAGATACGGAGGCCCGCGAGGATGACTCGAGAAAACGAGAGAGAGGCTGACGGAGAGCGAGAAAGAGTCGGTCTCCGAGACTTTCTCATTACTGCAACACGAAATGCTCATATTATCGTTATTTTTATTAAACAGCGCTGCGCCTCTTCTCGCACACAACTCTTGTACCTATGGTACATACACTGTGTGGCTTCTTGCGAGTACGCACGCATACATAAACTTTGTTTTACGCACTCGCACCTTTGCACTGGACACCGCTGACATTCTCGAATAATACGTGCACAGAAGTACGAATCTAATGACACTCGGAGCTACTTTTTCGGCGATAAGAGTTGTCGCATACACACACATATACACGTGTTCGTGTGTGCCTGTATATATATAGATTGAAGGATGAAAGACGTAAGTTTTTAATAAATAATCGTGCGAGTCGAAATGAAATTATCATTATTATAAGTTCTCGGATTTTTTTTATATGCTGGTCCAGGTGTGCAATATCTTGTTAAAGTAGTTTTGACGTACCCGAATACGAGTAAATTGTAAACCATCTTTACTTCGACCGATAAGTATAAAGTTCGAAGGTGTTGAAGTTTTATGTCTAGCGATTTATCTTGAAAGATTGGTATTATCCATTTTTAAACATTATCTTGATATAAATAGCTCAATTTTTGTATTAAATTTTCAATAAAGCGAAAAAGGTATTTTACTATTATTAATGTTGTTTAGAGAAAAAAATGCCATAACTTTTCTTGTCGCGCGAATATATTAATTCTTACGTAAACTTAGTCAATTCGAGCTTTCGAATGGATAAAGAAGACGCTGTTCTTGCTATCTAATACGAGGCAATAAAATTGATTATTTGTGGATTTCGTGGCTAATTTTATGTACCGTCCCGAATTTCGAACCAACACTTTGGAATTGAAAAAAAACCGAGTCAAGGCAAATGTGCCGAGAAAACGTTTACTCAGGCTAAACAAATTTCGACCGATTAAAACGTCGTAAAGGAGGCGCGAGGAAACCATGGACATCTTTACACGGTTATCCTCTTAAAAGTGAGGCGATAACCCCTCGAAGATCTAAATAGAGTCATGATTAGGTGGGCGAACCAGACGATGGCGTGGAAGAGGAAGGAGAAAAAGAGCGACGCCTCGACGAATGCCTGAGTCTCTGTTAAGATAAGCCAAGTGCCTATACTAATTGTGACCAGTCGGAAGGTAGAACATTTTTGCTCGAGCTGCCTTTTTTTTCATTTTAAGGATGCTGTATAAAATAAATAAAATACGTGCTATGAATAGTCTACTACGCATAAAACCTCTCACTAACGTCCCATTTGTCTCCGCTTTGTTCTCCATTTATCTTCATTTGTATTTTGTGTGCGATTTGAAAAAAATATATAGCTGATTTAACGTAAAGTATCTACATATTGTACGGTAATATTTCAATTTTCGATTAATCACATTTTTAGAATTTATTTTAATCTTTTAATAAAATTTAAATTCGAATATTCGTAATTATTGAAATTTCAAACGGCAGAAAAATAAAAATAACAATTATAATGGATTAATTATCGCGTTAAAATATATTTAATGGATTTTATTGATTATGATAAATTATTCATTTTTACAATTTTGAAATAAGAATCTCCAACGCTCTTAAAGTATACTTAATAAGCATGCTTTAAAGTAAAGATATAAAAGTACATACGATATTTTTAATTTCAAAATTCTATAAATAGAATTCTTCTTTTAGTTTAAATTAGTATAAATTAGCGAATGACATTTTAAATTTTTATAGTATAATAATTTAGACATAAAAAATTATTTTTCTTTATTGAACGTAACTCGGTATGATAAATCAATTTTAGCTGGGTTTAAAATATTTTCACCCAAGATTTTATCCTGTACGTAATTGTGAGCTTTTAGCAACATCAAAATTTTTTTAATGGTAATTAATATGGTTATAATCTGATTTTCGATAAATTCGTACGTATATTTTCCTGATATATATTCGGTAAGAAATCGTATAAAATAGAGCGAATTCTATTTGTATATATAAATTGTTTTGTATAACGGCGTCACGAAATCACGAAATAATCGTGTATCGCGGCTCGTACTGATGGATAGCAGTGATAAAGCTCAAACTTTGATAAAATAAAAAGATACAACTACATCGTGGACAAAAAAGAAAAGGCTTGAAATGTTTAAGAGAAAGGAGATAAGTTAGCGAAGGTATACCTTCATTGTTAAAAATATAAACGCTTTCACAGATTGTCAAAAAGGGTTGAGACGATAACACGCGCTTCTCGCAACATCGTCAAGGAGTTTTCGATAAAAAAAATAAGTAAAGAAAATAAAAGAATCAAGAGAATAAAACTGAGAATACAGAATTTAAAAACATCGCATTCAAAGTAAAGTCAATAAAATAAACTCCATTAACGATCGTTATTTTTTGCATCTATTTTGTTTTATTATTATTAACGGTTACGGAAACATTTAGACTACAAAATTTCCAGAAGTTTATTATAACCATTACAGATATGTAAATGTGAACGTTGTATTAATCGCTAAACTGTTTTTTCTGCTTAATCATATATAAATAAAATTAAATTATTTCTCATGGTCCATTATCATTAGTATATTCTTATTTGCTTTCTATCTTGTATTTAATAAGTTTTCTTTGTATAATACTTTACGTATTTAGATAAGAAATAAACCATTTGAAAAAAGGCTTATAATAATAATTGACCATTTTCAAAGATTTAAGTACTGAAAGATATCTTATAAGTTATACAACAAATTCATTTTATTGTAGTCTTAAGATAAACTAATATCGAAACTTAAGTATTTTTCCGTTAAATTTACATAAGTTCCTTAACTGTATACGGTTTTATTTCTTATAAAAGTCTACTTTTCAATTTAAATTGATTCGATTTCAAATTTATATTAAAAAAAGATATATAATATTTTTATAATTTCTCTTTAAAATAATAATATAAATTCAACATTTTTTTATATATACAATACAACAATATACTTATTTCAAATAATAATGATTCAATAACATTTTCTCGTAATTCGTATCAAATAAATGTAAATTACTCAACATAATTTATAGCGTTTGAAAATTCAGTGGATTATATTAAAAGCAATCTATTTAAAAGAAGACATTAATAGCTCGTAATTCATCGATAATTGAATGCACTTCTTCAATCCCTGCGCTATTGAACTTTTTAGTAAAACTAACGTCCGTTGTGTAACTGCTTGAAACTTAATTCGAGACTACTTATATGTCCGCTGGCCTCATTGTTCTCGTATAGTTGCATGCAAGGCAGGTGGTATCATCAAAGTCCGTTGTACTTTTAATGTCAGCTACGTCGTTTTGATTCGCGTGACTTTTCGACGTTTGGATGTCTCGCGAACGTTGATTTTTCGTAGACCGCGAAATATAGTTTCTATTCCTGTACGCACGATTTTAATATTTAAAAGCAATGAGTTATGTAAGACTAGCGAATAACGCATTATTGGATCGAGAGTGAAAGAGGGCAGGTGAATACGTAAACGCGGTTGACCACTGGCCGCAACACTAATGTGTATCCTTGCTAATTATATCCTTGCTTGATATTTATTAAAAAGAAATAGGGTGAAGAAGATAATCATGATTTTTGATTGAAATTTCCTGAGTATGATATTGCAATTTTTTTTGTTCTTGTTTATTGCAGTGAAGTTTTTAACTTAATGTAATTAAACTTTTGTAACAGTTTCGATTAGATCACGTTTTTAGAGTTATAAGGAAAGAGAGTATTGTATCGTATATGTACTAAAAAATAAATAAATTATGCGAATAAATTTTAAAAACTGTAGTTTGACAGGTCAAACTTATAATTTTTTCTACAAGTATTATTTTATTTAACATGATAATATTTAAAAGTATTATCATGGTATTTAAACGTAATTTAAACTTTTAAAATTAATTATAGATATATATTACAATACAATTAAGAATTAAATTTATTACCGCACATTTCTTGTATAATTAAACGTTTTCATGGTTAATAATGTCGTATCTGAAGATATGTCTTCTACAATTTTTATTCATTTTTCTTTTTGTATAAATTAAACGTATCTTATGTAAATAATTAAAAATACATGAAATTATATCAAGTTATAATTCTTTTTATTTTAGCTGCTAGATGATTTTTAAAAAGTAAGTATATAGTTCTGTCTTTAGAGAGTATATTATAAATAGCATTTAATAAATGCAATCAAATATTAATTAGCTGTTAATGAATCAAAAAACTACTTTGTCATAGCTAATAATAAATTAAAAAATAAATAAATCAAACATTCTTATCGATTAATATTTTCATTAAATAGATAAAATTTATACTAAAGAGTTTTATTCAAAATATAATCTTTTAATATCTCATTACAACTTTCTTGAGTTTTTAGTTATATTTTCTTGTTTTTATCAGTTTAATATAATTTTATATTAATAATAAAAGGATATAATAATATAATAAAAGGACATTTTTAAATAAATTTTAAATTCTATATTTTTTGAGAGAGGATTTATAAAACGATTCTAAATAAAGCGTTTAAAATATAGTCTATAAAATAAAAGTAAAAATTCGAAAATATAATATAAATATTTTGGTTATTAAATTTTTTTAATTGTATAATTAAATTTTTTTCGATTTTAAAATTAAATTTTTTTTTAACCGTTGCAAAAAATATTTATATTCGTATACAGTGGTTATTAATACATGTTTTATTATTATATATTATTATATACTGTGAAAAGTTTAATATCGCATAATCTTTTAAGTGTTATTACAATGAAAAGAATTTATTGAAAATTTTAAAAATTTTAAAATTAGCAATGATTTTTAACGTTACCGGCAATTGAAAATTTATGAAGCGTTAAATATATATTCGTAAATTTTACGATACGCAATGATTTCCTTACATATAATAACATTTGATTATTTATTAAAAAAATCTTGAATCGAAAAAATACAATTTCAGTACACTATTGATTCGATAATAATGTTGAAGAAGTACATAATAAAATCTGAAGGTCCAATAATAATAATAATAATAATCTATACAATACGCTTTAGCGAGTTTTATTTTTTATTTATAACTGTTTATAATTTTTTATTAATACTAAATTAAAAACTTCTCGTGGTTAAGGTTCAAATTTTTTTTCATGTATAAATCAAAGTCAATTTTGTATGCATTTTCGTATGCTTATTCATACTATCATCTTTAAAGTTGCTAAGGTATTTTTAAAGATTTATTACAATTGGTTAACGGTACTAATAATTTAAAAATCTTGAAAATTCAAAATTCTCAAAATAAAGCAATAATAAATTTAATAAAATACATTAAAATTTATACACGTTATTTTTATATTGTATGCGCAATAATCACAGCTTTTTAAATGCTGCTAGAGACGTAACTACGAAAATATGTATTTATAACTTGAAAACTTTGTCGAATGATTTGTTATAACGAATCATATCATCGAAATTAAAGGAAATCTATCTTTGAAAATGAGATATATTTAATAAACAGCAACGATTAAATAAAAAACTTTGCAAATTTTTACGTAATAAGTATAAATAAAAAAAATAAAATCCGCAACAATTTAACCATATCGTAATATTCGGTATCAAAGTTTTTACATACTTTGGTAGAAATCAATGACTAGCAGATTGGGTATATTATTGTACCGAGTTGAATATAAGAAGGAAGAAAAAGTGTAGCAGCAACGGAAACAACGAAAGAAAGCTTTTTCGAGAACACAGTCGACAAACGTATACATATATACATGGATTTTTGCTCCGACAAAAGATGACGGTAATCATCGGTAGATCGCGTGCTACTGTTATATTTTTAAAAGGCCTTTTTTATTGGAACGAAGATCGAGCAACAGTTGGAAACGGTATCGGCATGTGGTCGTTGAACGTTACGCGTTACCCATATTCGTCCGATCGAAGCAAAAGAAGGACAAAATCAAACGGGACGAGTATCGAGAGTAAGATTGTACATAGAATTCTCTCTTTTATCGACCGGCATATGTCGTCGCCTCGCAATCGTCGCTATCCCAAGAAGAGCGCTGCGGTCTCGGAGAAAAAGAAAAAATTATGAAATCTGTTACGTAATCGGTAAATTGCGCATTGTTCGGCTGCGACGAAGAGGAAAGATGGATGGCGCGTGCGATGGCCGGAAGGCACCTGCGGGACTTCTCGAAGGGCAGGCGTGTGCGCGTCCTCCTGGTTACTTTGCCTCGCGTGATGAAAAGAAATTTCACAACAACATATGGTTATCAGGGCTATTATATGCGTGGACAGGACGATTCTATTCATCGCGAAAACGTTTCTTTACGCTGTATTCTTCGCGGCCCTTAGCACCGCCGTGTCAATGTGAAATTTCGTTAGAACAGTGTATGGACGTCGTCAAAAAGTTTCCAGTTCTCGAGGGTTCTCGAAGAATTTCGGAACGTAAATAGGCAAAAAATAGTTTCTCCTCGGCTCTAAATTATACAGCTTGAGTTAGTTTATAATGGTCGATCTTCGGTATACCATTGGCTTATTAGACCAATTTTTCTTCGCAAAAATTATTCGAGTGTTTAACTTTTGTAACGCAATAGTCACGGTGGTCTAATAGTTCACGTTTATTTTGCGGAGGGCCGTTTATATATTTGCACGTCATTCAAAATAATATCCTCGAATTTCATTCTTTGAAAACGACGTAATTGTTTTTTAAAATTTCTACTACTATGATTACGGAATAAGCTGCTAATTAAATGCAACGGAATTTATCAAAGCGAAGACAACAATTGAAGACAACAACTCCAAGGGAAATAGTTTTCAAATTGATGCTTACTTTGGTGCTAATTCCATAATTCGGTCAATTATGTTGAAATTCAAAGTATTTTCAAAAAGAAATTTGCAAAAGAGTTACAAGTATTTTGCACCAAATCAAAATTTAAATATCATAAACTATTTTAAAATGCAATATTTTCTTTTAGATTATGTACCATACTGTATTAATATTTTATTTATTAAATTTACGATATATTTCAATAACTAATGTATGTAATTTTTTAACTAAATAGTATTGAGACTTTAGTTACGATAACTGTGGATATATTTCAATTTTCATATTTTAGTTTTGTTTTTCGAACGTTGTATGATATTATTTTCTAGTAGTTTTTTTCATTCGTAAAAACTAAAATTAATTAAAACTGTAATAAATATGATATAATATATATTAAAAATAATGATCTACATCACTAAAATATACTAAATTAATAGATTAAATATACGAAATAATTAGAGTTTTATTGTCCAATCCAATAATAAATTCTCCGAATTAATTCATTTCATTTTGTACTTGTTTACTTTCTTTCATTACTTTACTTATTTTAATTAATTAAACCAATTAAGTTTGTATACAAAGTTTTATATATTTTATTATTTTATCTACATTCAATATATAAAAGAGCATTTTTATTTTATAACTATCAATATTATTGAATTTTATAATGTTACTAAACTGCTACAGCTTTTTAATTATTTAATTACAAATTCATAAAATAAGTCAATTATATAACTTTAAATTTCCTTATTAAGATTTCTTTAATTTCTAGTTTACATTTAGAATATATTAGCGTCATTTATTAGATATATAATATATAATTTACAATATTTTCATTATTTAGGTAAAATATTTTATTATCGTTTTATAAAATATCTTTTTTCTCATTTAGGTTTTTTTTTAATTTAAACTATACTTATTTAAATATATTATGCGAAACATTATTTTCCTAGATTTTATATATTATTAAAAATAATAAGGATATTTATTTATTTTTCAAATAACTAAATAATTATTATAATATTAATAACATTAATTTATTTTAGGTAAATTATATTGAAAATTCAATTTCTTTTTTTATAATACAGTTTTTTTTATACTCGTAAAACTATACATTATTCATAAATCAGCGATTTTTAAAATTATCCAATTCTATAAAATTTGTACGTTTCATGAACATTTCATGAAATTTGATTTACTGAACACCTTTGAAAATATAATGTAAAATAAAATCAGTAATTTTTATTTTCTTGTTTGTATTTCATTTTTATGTTTAATTCTTTTTATAATATCTTTATTAATATTCTAATTCAATAAGAATATAAAATATATAAAAAAATATTCATAATATATTTTATTATATAACATTATCGAAATCGTTGATAAATTAATTTTTATCGTTGATATATAAATTTCTGCATATTTAACAATTTTCAATGTAATATTACTTATGGATATATAACACTATTTTTATAAAGATTTAAATTATTCCCACAGATTCAGATATAGGAAAATCTCAATTGCAATATTTGAACGAATAACATGGAATAAAATGTTTACATCTCAAGTAACTACTCTTTGTGTTTATTGTTTACTTAGTTGTCGATGATACTTTTATGATTACGATGCTACCGTTCTCTCAATTAAACAGAACTTGTATATTTTCTTTTCATTATACAAATTATCTCTGCGATCAATCAACAATTTAACTCCTAAAGACTGACTGAGTTAAAACTGGCATTGAATTCTCGAGGACTCTTGCATTCAAACTCGTTGATTCTTCCGTTAACTGATTACTGACTACTCTTTCACCAACTACTTTGACCTCATTTTGATCCTTTTACAAACATCCTTAATCAAAACTTAGCCTGCTTATCCGAAACTTCAATCGACCTCCTTTAGTTTTCCTCGCAATATTACCGGCTAATTTTACTCCTATTTATCTTACTATTTTCGTCTGAGTCTCTAACTTTCAATGTAATTTCCTACGAGGGCCATACTTGCCTACACTTTCATCCATTCTTATGTATATGAGATTTACACGGTTTACTAAGTGTATTGTTTTGATTTCAAAGTAAATCACCCACACAAATGACTACATATTTTCTTAACAAGTATTACGAATACAAGTTTGTATCCGCTCAAACGATATACAATTTGATATATTTAATGCAAATAAGTAACATATAAATGTTCTTCAATTTTTAATTAATATAATTTAAAAGTTATTATCATTAATATTTCATTTTCATATAAAATTATAATACAACTAAATAAATATATCCTTAATAAAGAAAAAGTTTCTGAATATTTTTTAATTAGAAAGAACTCTTAACTTAATTAGACATAATTCATACGCATATATTTTTTTGTATATTATATATATCAAAGATATAAATTACGGACATAAACCAAAGAAAAATGTCACACGGCTTTATTCGATGGATAGTTTGACCAAGATCTTACATTTTCACGACTGATAAACTTCCAGCTGAGTTACCGATCTCTATGAATTTGTTTTTCTTCGATTCGTTTTCACATCGGACTTATATCACGAAACTCGACACTCATGTTTGTGCTACATTACAGAAAAAACAACATCTTAAAAAACGAACTTTATTTTTTATTTTTTATGAAATAGTTCTTATCGTAATAAGTTTTATCAAATATCGAAATTTGAAATAATATTTAGAAAGTTAATTTAAAATAACCAATGACCTCTCGTATCGTATATATACATAGATTTATAAAATATTTATTTTATAACTAACTCGTTTTAATAATAAAGTTTTAAATAATAATCAACGCGAAAAAAAATTTGTTGGAATTGCATCCAGCTCGAATTTTTACTTTTGTTGCTCTCTTTTATTAAAAATATTGGAAACAAATAGATAAAAATATAACGTAAAAAATAAAATAATCCATTCGAATTCTAGAAGGAAAAGGATAGAAGTTTGAAAAAAATCCTCTTTTGGCACAGCTAGCCCTTCGTGTTATATCTTACGGAGGGCGTATTCGATATATCCCAGGAGAAAAACGTACAAACGGATCGTACGCCTTTATACTTCTCAAGAATTATGGTAATCTATTCATCCATCAAGATCTTCTTTACCTGCTGCACAGCAACAACGAGTGTCTTTTCGAGAAAAATAAAATATACATGGGCATATCACAAACAGGTATTCAAATCTTGGATCGAATATCTGCATATGTGGTCGTACCATGGCCTGGAGCAACGCTCGAGTCTCAGGCCATGAATATCATGACTGACCAAAGCCGGGCGCGTCGTAAAGTAGATCAGAGAGCCGCTTTTGGAAAGCACATGTTATTATATCCGATGCTTGACTCGATCAAACGCGGTGGATCATGCATTTTCCATTCGACGTGCTTAAACTCGCGCCGCGAATTTTCCGTTCGAGTCTCTCGGGAGGGAGGAGCAACATGTAGATTCGCAGTTGCCACCGAGTCCTGTAAGAAGAGAGACTCGAGTTTCCGTTGGCTCTTTTTCGTCCTTTCTACCCGTCCTTATTCGTGTCGCTGAACTGCTGGCGTCATGCAAATTATCGCATCAACTTTTTTCAGAAGCATAAATTTAAAACATTCAAGATTTATTTGCGAGAAATCTGCGAATACATAGAATTTATACGGTATCTGTACTTCGCGAGACGATGAAAAGCCAATGCATTCGTTACAATAGCGGGATAAAAAGTTAACCGATGTATGCATAATCGATATATATACGTTCGATTTTTTGGTTAATACGAACGTCTCCAGGAGATTCGGCTGCAGGAAAAATAATGTATGCGGAATGCACTTTTTTTTTTCATTTAATTCTTCGATTTTATCAACCATGCTCTCGATTCCGATGCACACAGCGCGTATCTTCTATTTTTTCGTAAAGGCAATATTTCAAAATACGTTACGGCAAAATTCATAAGCAATACCGTATACAGATTTATTTATACGCGCTTACAACCCCACCGGTCGCATCCGCTAAACGAAATTCATCTTGACTCGTAAAACGTATTAATGGCGTCACGAGTTACAAGCGAACTCATAAACGACTCGCAGTTATGCACCCAAGAGATGTTGGAGCCACGTGCGACTGTGGCCGCAAAAGCATTGTGGTGCGAGAAGTTCCGAAAGAGGAGGAGATACCCTGAGCGGAACAGCGCCGATTACACAAATGAACGTCGAAACGCCGACGAGACGGCAAAGCAAAACGTCGCGTCGTCGATCGATAAGCTGTTTTCTCTCTGGAGAGGAGCTGCGACTCCGAGCTTTAAAGGAACGACAACAGCGGCATGACATCGTAAATCCACGCGCATTGTACCCGGCAATTTCGACGACAATGGAAAACGCTGAATCGCTCCTTGGGCTGAGTAGATAGTTCGAAAATCACAGGCCACACGGATTCGTAGCGAGCCCACGTTTTGTACACGTAACATCCTATGTCCTTTCCTTCTTCATCTCGGTCGTAAATCCGAGGATCATCGATGCTTTCCATTCATGCGTTTATTTTTAGCGTTTTATTAAAAACACCGCTTAGACGTCCGATCGTTCTAGGATTTTTAACATTTTTTTAATTACCCTTTTATCGGTGGTGTTGCTTATCGAGTGCATTTTTTCAACGTGCGAAAAACGATACGAGCAAACTTATTGCTACGAAAGGTACTTCCTAATCTTTTTGAGATTCGATGGATCAACCGTGGAATAATCGTAAAGCTATTCGTTATCTATGATACACTGTAAATAATTTTGTAGAATAGACGAGTTACGAGGGATATTAAATGTAAATAATTTGAGCGAGGCTCAAAACAATGGTATAAGTAATATAAAAACAATAGCCCTGGAAATAATATTGTAAACTAGGCCAGTGAATCTTCAAGATATTAAGAAAACTATTTTACGAGAGAGCAGAATGAGTTATTTAGTGGAATAAAAGAAGCATACTTAAAAATCTGATACGTAAGAAATAAAATAGATGAATGAGATTACGAAGTGAAAAGCACTTTGCGAACAAAAATAACTACTCTAAATAGTTATTAATAATAATAAAATAGTTTCGATAATATTTTTATAAAAATAGAAAAAATCAATATTTCATCGATAAAATGAACTAATTTATATCAATTTTATTTTATTATTGATAAATTAAAATTTTTTAAAATTATTTCTGCAAATATAAAGATAAAGAAGGAATTTCCGCTAAGGCTATCGAAGAGTTATGTATTAATAGCAGAAATATTACACCATATCATAACGACGAAATACGAATACCTGTACCAGGTGATCGTATATAAAAAAATGTTTCTACGATAAGGACGACTGATTGATTTTATTCGGTTTAGATGTATGAGAAATACGCGACTTGTGGACGTGTAAAAAGAAAAGATAAGCGTTATAACAAGCCAGAACTTGAATTTCATTTCAATTGCTCAAAATATCAGTGAGATTCTAAGTATGATGTTATTTATTATTTCAAAAATAAGTTTTCATCATTTATAATAATCAGGTTTGGAAAATTAAGAATTCTGTTTCAGATTATTTTTTTGCTTTAAATTTAATTTCAAATATTTTATTAAGAAAGTAAAATGTTTTATAAATTATATTTATTAATTATATATAATAATAATTTAATGTAGATAAAATTCATTATTATAAAAAAATATTTATATACTCATTGTATTTTAATAGAAATTTTTTTTGATCAAATTTAAGTAGGAAGAAATTTTCTTCTCAAAATAAATCATTTCTCTTTAAAATTAATTAAAAAAGAATTTCTTTTATATTAAAATATAATACAATTATATGTAATGTAATAAAAATAATATATTTTACAATATTAAAAATTGAATAATTAATTTATTTAAGAAATTCTATTATTTAGACACTTTATGCTATTTGCTTATTTATAGAACGATAATCTAGTTTTCAAATATAAGAAATAAATATTACCACTTTTAAAGAATTAAATTAAATTGAAATATAATTGTAGAAATATAATTTGGTTGTGGATATTTAAATATCTTAGAATTTTAGAAACAATAATACTGCTTAAATGATTATATTATTAGGTCTAATTTTTGTACGTAATTGTAGGAATATATGAAAGAATATTTCAATAATAACTTATTCGCTAAATATTTAATCAACACCAATATTAAACAAGTTTCCTTTACGTTTGATAATTTAATATTTTCCTATTTTAAATTAAAGGGGACAGAAAAATTATTACTGAATTGTATAAAACAATTTTCTAGAAGACAATGTGAACAAGGCCATAGTTGCGAAATAAACGAATAAACCCTCGCATCATAAACATGTTATATTCATTGTGTTAATGCAATGTTTGTTTCTAGTCATAAAAATGGAAGACGAGCAATCACGGATTATAGCTCGTCGTTAAACAATGTTTCGATAGAAAAACAATGAGTTAACCGAGAAAAGTTTAAAACGTCGCACACATAAAATTTAGTATAAATTTTTATTCGTTCGCTTTCTCTGAATAAAACATAATTAATTGAATTAGATTATGCGTAATTTATCAATTAGTGAACTTATTTTTACTTATTTATCGATTGATTTAAATTAAATACAGGTAAAAAATTTGTCTCATTAAAATTTTGGATTTCGAAATGCTTAATATTTTGAAATAATCTAAGCAAATCATATATTAGCCAGATTCATAACTGATTATAAAAATTCAGTATTTATGGATTATACATTATTATACATAATAATAATATACACATGTATATACAATTTTATATTAATGATATTCAATAATTTTAATGTTTCATAGCCCTAAAAGTCGTGCATGAAAAATTCGCTCGTATTTTACAATTAAATTAAAAATTAAGAAATAATTACACAATTATTAATAAATGTTTAAGTTTTAAGGTTTTATTATGTAAATAATTAATATTCTATAAATTACCGTTAAGTTTTAACGACGATAATGACAGATAAAAGGAACACGGGTAAACAATGAATTCCATGTTAAAACGAAAAAACGACAATGTCATAAAACTAATAAAACGAAGCTGCCGATCGAACAAACTGAATTCGTAGCTATATAATCTCGACCAAATTGAAATCCATAATTCGAGTATCCACAATAGCCAAACTTAACTTATCAATTTGCAGTGCAAGCGAGTGGCACCGTGTCGAAAGAGTCGCTGAACACAAAAGTGCCCCGCTCTTCGAGAGGTGTAGGAGGCAAATAAATCGACGATCTGCACATTATATACATATGCACGCTCTCGGACACGTGTAGTCACGTGACCACAAGCGTGCATTTTGTCTAGCTCCTGCATCCGTTGATCTGTACTCCCAAGTATCTACACCGACGTTACGCGCCAATACGTGTTAAACTCGATACGCACGTTTCTTGATTCTTTATCGTGTATTATGTTTCGAATCGGAGAATCGAAGGCGATTTTTGGACGAAGTACATTGCACGGTTCGGTGTGAATAATGATACATCACTTTTTTTATCTCATAAATTCAGGGGGATTTTTCACAAGTTTATTGTGACTATAAAAGGTAATTAACCGTAAAAATTGAGCTGCATTGCTGTTTTTTTTGATAGTTCTCAGAAAATTTGTTTCGATGTTAGGTAACTACGTTACGTTTTATGAGAATACGAACCCAAAATTCAAATATTTAAATTTAGTTTCGAATTCAATCTTTTCAAACAAATATCGAATCAACTGATAATTATAACTATGTTTTCTATATCTTTAATACATTTCATATTTATAAGAAAAAATACGTATATATTATCGATAAAGAATTAAGTTTAAATTAATTTGATTCGCTTAGTACAAATAGAGTTTTTTAAATAAAATGTATTTACTTTTTTTATTTTAAATTGAATAATAAATTTATATTTTTAGAATATCTTGAAAAATCCATCGTGAAAATTTTTTTGGCACTACTCGTTACAAACACTTTATAATATTGTTTAAAAAATACTGAAATATAAATTATAAAGATAGAATTTTCACTGTATCTCGTATTTCAAAAAAATATATATTTAAATCCATTTTAAATTAAAATAAATGTCTCCGATATTGCTCGTGTATCTTTTTGAAATATTATTAGAATAATTTACAATATTCAGTCCATTTATTTAATTCTCGTTCATTTTTTATATTCTATGTAAGCTTTAAAAAGAAATATTGAGAGATTTTAATTACTTTGAAGACGTGTAATACACGTGTTTCAAATACATTAATAATATAATAGCAAATTTTACAACTTAACAATTATTAAAAATTCTCACCGTTTCATTCTCTAACCTCGGCGTTGAAATACTATTATTATTATTGTAATCGTTAGCAACGAATACAGTGTATATTTATTACCCTCATCCCGTGAGAATTCATCCACGCAGAAATGCAATCTAAACCTGTGAAGTACACGAGCCGCGAAATATTCGAAGCGTCATTTTTTCATTCTGTTTCTCGACTTCTTTGTAAACTACTAATAATACGGAACGAGCAATGGTGATTTTCCGATTGCCTTATAAAAGTAAGTAATGTAAGCGCAGTAGTAACCCTTGATAAATTTGATTTGATTCGATTCATTCTATTTCACCGTATTTATTCCGCTCCTTGTTACAATTAATTGGCTACACGTGTCGCTTCCTCTTCGTGCAATTATCTTTATTTATCCTTCACTCGCTGCATAAAACGCGAGAATCCGCGTCTGTTCCATAAAACTCCGTTTCCGAGACAGGAACGATCTATTATTATCATTGATCGCGTAAAAGTAACTCCATCGTCAACACATCTGACGCGTTCGAAATTCGTTTCGAGCACTCGAAATCAAATCTCGAGTGGACACTAAAGTGTTCTTATTACGAGCTAAAACGCAAAAAAAAAATGATCGAAAGAGAGAAGTCGAACTCCGCTGCAAAAAGGGCAAACGCCATATTTCGTGCGGTCTATATGATCGAGAAGAGAGCGCTCGACGCCTCTTTGGCTCTCTTGCACGAATGCTCATTGTGCCATAGGCGGCTGCGGTCTGTTCGTTTCGCAGGTTCCTTTATATCCTCGCAATTTCGTAACAAAAAAATCTCCCTCCGGGGGTCGAGTGCCGCTACCAGTTGCACTCTCGAGGACCGCACAAAAGTCAAGCACTCGTCGACTTGGACTCTCGCGTTCGCTCATTCTCGCTCTAGGTGGTATTAATAAGCGTATCCCTCTATCTCTTTCCAAGTCGAATTTGGCGCAGAAAGGTGGGGTGCAATTTCTGTTATTATTTGTGAAACCGGGTGGTCTGTTTTCTTGACTGCTTTCTGCTTTCTTCTGGGGCTTCGTGACGCACTGAAATAGGAAAATAATGGATTGCGGAAAAGGAAGCTCGGACTCGAAAGGACCGATAAAAGACTCGGTAAAAAATAAGAAAACGAGCACAATGGATGCGCAGTTGGAGTATACGATCTCTAATTGAGATGCGACGGAGCATCGTCCGAAAGGTGAGTTGTGAAAACAGTTTAATTATTCTGAGGTTTCACTTTAACGCGATACTCGATTAATGAATTTCTCGTTTTCTCTCTTTTTTTTTCACCTATTGACCGTATCGAATATTTTACCGTGTTCAAAATTTTACCGGACTTTTCGGGAAAGTAATTGTTTGGACTAAATTCAATCTATCGATTTATATTTTGAACTAATGATATTTATAAAAAATATTTAATATTTGTAAAATACTCGTCGAGAACTTTGATCTCGAAACTCGTTAACGACTTAAATGAAGTCTATTTACGTCTGTGGTATTTATTACTTATTATCAATACGAATATTATAATATCATTTATTCTCAAACGTATAGATTATTATTGGATTAATGCAGATGAAATAAAAAAGAGAAAATATACGAAATTCCGCACGACCGAGTTTAATAACGATAATGAATACGTTTGAACTATGCAACCAGGAATGATATTTTATCCAAAGTCGTATAAGATGACTTAAACCATCACTTGGTATTACACAGTTATCAAAATGATATTATCCACGGGAAATTGGAACCCCTCAAATTTTTTTCTTTTCATCTCTTTTACTGTATACACTCATTTCCATACGAAAAAGTTAGAGTCTGATGCAATGATTCGTTGGAAAGGAATCTTATGTAATGTAAATATTACAAGGACGTCGTATACTGAGAATATAAAGCCAATAAGAATATATTAAATCAGTGATGCATGTTGCTGTATGTAACAGAAAGAAAAAGAAAACGAGGGAATAGAAAAAAACAGATACTGTAAATTAGGGAGAAAGAGAAAGATAATACATGCCGAGAGAGAGAAAGAGAGAGAGAGAATGAAATGGAGACTGATTGTCTACAATTATGCATCCCGATATTAATAGTAAATTTATACGTTTCGAATTATATGCATTTCTAAAAATTTCAAGTTGGTACAATAAATTTTGAAGCTGATTTTGATGAATACGAGTTCAGTGTTATCAATTCAAATCACAAATTTTTTAAAAATGGTAAAACCACGAATTTTCATATATTTAAAGGTTAATATAATTTTTAATGCAGTAAAAACTTTAACGCTTTAGTTGTAAATCAAATACGAAATAATAAATTAGTAAATAATGTATAAAGTTAAATTCTTTGTGAAATGAGTCGATTTTAACCAAGGTATAGAAAAATGTGTAATAATTAAGATTTAACTGCAAGTAAAAATTGAACAAAATATTCCGTACACACGTAGAGTCTATATACCGAAAGCATTATGTCAAATTTGAAGTTATTCGCTAAAAAAATAGCTGTATATTTGTCATACTTAACGAAATAAGTATAACGGGGAATACGTGCATGAACAGAGGAATGTGTGGGGGGTATAAACCGACACCACTTCGCTCTTCGTAAAGTTGCCATGGAGCGCGAGTCTGATTAATGTTGTCGAGCATCTAAATCATCTCTCTTTTATTTTGAAGTTTATATTCATATGCAGGGATTTCACGATTTGCTTACGAATTGATATTCCATTGGTGCTTGTGGTATTTGAAGTTCGGACCATGTAGAAACGATACTTCAGATAAGACACCATTTTTGGTTTTCCAAACAGTGGTATGATTGGAATTGCAAATTAAAACGGTATGTTTTCGTTTTTTTTCTTTGAGAAAGTTACAAATGTGCATCGCTTTTTCTAATTTTAAAAAATAAGTCAGAACCACAAATTTATTACCAAGTAATATTTTCAGTCACGTATTTCATAATTTAAAATACAATAATCTTCCAATATATATGCTGTATATGAAATACTAATATCCTGTGATTGTTCAGAGATGTTATTACATACCATCAAAACTGTGAATATTTACTTTGATCAATTAATGTCGAAAATGACTCTTTCATCGATTACATCTCTCACACGTTCGCAAAATGATAGAAAATCCTGATTGGAATGCCGAATTCCCATCAAATCCATCCCGCTTGTATACATATCAACGATACAGCATAATAAATCGATTAGACAGGTCATGCGTGTGACGTGTGCTCGTCTCGCGTATCGTGACAGTTTCCTCCCTAAACTTTCCCTCTCTATAATGCAATTATCTACTGCTTCATTAACGAACCATTAACTCCCTTAATATATAAGTCAATAATTACCGTTTGCTCGTTCATACCACCGTACGTGCATGCATTAATCTATGCATACGAAAACTCATAAATACATTTTATGCGTATGCGAATATTGCGTTTCTATTTTTTCTTTCTCTCTCTCTTATTTCGTTTCTCTTTAATTAACATTTGGATATTAGTTGTGCTAATTAACTTAATCTATATATTTATTTAGTAATTTTATGTATTTGATTAACGCCTAGAAAAAGTTATTTGAAAACTAATTGACTCGATAATCGAAAAATTGTATATAAAACATTTTTTACGGAACTACTATAATTTGTTTATTTTTGCAGAAAATGAAGTTATATTACGATTTATAATTAAATAGTACTAGTTGATAGTTTCAAAATTGACTTTTTAGTTGTAATTGATATTTTTTAATTAAAGTTCAGGATAAATATTTATTACTTTATATTAATCTCTAAATATGACTTATTTATTAAATATATGTATTTAACGTTTTATCGTAGATTATATAATATATAAGATTCAACTTTATCATATTTTTTTCAAAAAAACGCATTAATATTTTATGTATTTTTATTTTATCAATTGAAATAAAAATTTATATATATATATATATATTTTATTTATCCGAAAGAATAAAAGTTGGATCTTATTTAGTAAACATTGAGTATTCGATAAATATTATATATTACAGCATATAAGGTAATCAGAAATTATATCGACTTACACATTTATAAATATATCTTAAAATATTTTTTACATTTAACATCATATTCTTTTTAATACAAACTAAATATTTGGATTCGCATCGACAATTTCAAATAAACTCTACGTCGTATTTACAATGTATTTAAAGTCGACAAAACTACTAAATAGTTAAACAACGTTTCAGATGCATCATACTTTTATCGAATCTCATTTCCAAGTTAAAATTTAAAGTTTTGGTAAGTAATAACGGTACACGAATCGCCTGAAAATTTCCTCGTTTCAAGGTACAGTTACTCTTTTCATTTGCTTCGTGCACGAGTAACAAACTCCGCAGTTTGACTTCCTCCCGACGGTACATCCCTCACATCCCCGTAGCCTTTATCGATCCACCATCGGTATCACGTAAATAGATCGTTTATTCATCAGCAATTTATATACGACGCAGGTACTCGGTGTACTTTTACCAGTTTCGTATCGGTCATTACGCATCCGTATTTATATTTTTTCGCTCATAACCCTCGAACTCGCGTCCCTCAGTCCGCGTAAAGTAGTCTAATCCAATCCCTCGCTCTTGTCCGGGCAGTGACGCGAACTGCCTCGATCGTTGGCGACTCCCCAGGGCGACGGACTAGCGCGTGATTTTCAGATTAGCAGCGGCTCGACTGACTGCAGTTAGCCGTAGTTAGAGTTGATTCGCGCACCGGAGCGATTGCTATGCATGAGCTGGGATTCGAGCGTCTCCGGCTCCCAGCTTCCACTTCTGGCTCGAGCTCGAAAATTACGCCACTCGTCGAGGGCTAAAGTTGCCGCGATACCTCGCCTGGGAACGCGCGAGTTCGTCTCGATATTTTGCCTCGTGACGATCCGAATGGGTGTTGTCCCTGTCATTCCTCGCGTCTTTTGGAATAGAAAATAACGAGTGCGACCGGCGACCGACAACCGACGAGCGATTATAAGAAATCTTATATTGTATGCATCGGTACGTTTTCATTATCTAGATTAGATCAATTTTTCGAAGGAGAAGATATTTTATCTTGATATTTTATCTTGTTCATTCGGAAATCCGAGAATGTATATTTTTTCTTCGATATAGTTTCTGTAATGGCTAAGGATTATATTCTACTTAATAAAGACGAATCAATAAAAGTTATTATAATTTCGGTATTCGTGTTGATAAAGTAAAGAAATAGTTGGACAATATTTCAGATGGATTCATCCTTTATCGTATTTCAGTTGAATCAAAATTTAAAGTTCCGATAAGTAATAAAAATTTATGAATCACCTCGAAACCTACTCGATGCGAGTCGTTCGTCTCGCGAAAATATATTCGGAACGAATTATTCCTTTC
Source organism: Dolichoris vasculosae (assembly GCA_018907195.1). NCBI lineage: Eukaryota > Metazoa > Arthropoda > Insecta > Hymenoptera > Agaonidae > Dolichoris > Dolichoris vasculosae. The sequence continues at coordinate 1,929,655 of JACCHY010000004.1, read as the reverse complement.
AAAATTCAACAATATTATCTTTAAAAATTGTTTTATACAATGAAATTTCGAATTAAATTTTCAATCGCTCGTTTAAATTAAATAACTCAATCGTAAATTTTGTGAAATATTTCTCTGAAAATTTATAAAACTTACAGAATACATATTTTATAAAGATATAAATTTTTTTTATAAATGTATGCGATACGCATTTTTTTCTTGGTTGTTTATAAATAAAATTAATCATTCTCCAGAATCATCGGAACGACAAATACTATTCAACTGGTACGTGTTTTAGGTTAAAATTCAATCAAATTGAATAACAAATATCCGGTTGGATACCAATTAATCCAGATATATGAGAAAGATTAGCAGCGAAAATAGCTAGAAAAATGTGAAAAAAATGTATGAAAAGCCTTAGAACTCTGGCGCTGCATTATAAGTAAAGGCGATAAATTAAAAGCGATTAAAATAATTGCGGTACGCATTAGCGGCGGTGAACGTCTGAATGGGGTGGTAATTCATCGTGACGTTTCGACATCAGGCACGGATTACGCGTAAGTCGAGTGCAGTAGCCACGGAGCGAACGCGCACCCCCAAAGCCAAACAAACAGGGTCGTACCCCGCACACGGATATTCCCGTAAGAGAGAGAGAGAGAGAGAGAGAGAGAGGGCGACGGAAGAGACGTCTCGGGCACGCGGGGACCGCCTGCGGTTTTGATTTGCACACAGAACCAACCCTCGAGATGTTGCTTGCGCGCGCATCCCCTCACCGAGACTGGTCCTTTATTTTAAAAGAACCCGCGAGAAGTTGAGCAGCGACTCCCCGGGGTGAAACACTCGGAAACAATCGTCGAAGTCGCTGGTAAATGTATTAATCTCGTGGCGCGACCCTCGACCAGCCCCTGCATACGAGCCTCGATTAAGGGCTCGCTCGACTCAACCTTTCCGACCAACCGACGATCAAGTGGATGGCACTTAAGTGTCTCTTTCTCTGGCGAAAATGAAAGAGAGGACGCGAGTTTATTGGATTGCGTGAGAACGCGAACGCGAACGTGAGGCGTAGTTGCTGGAAGGCGAGAAGTTATTCAAGAAAATCTAATAAAAATGTTTCGAGTTTCCGCGTCCTTGTTTTCTTCGACTTCATTGATTTACAATCTTGTATTTGTACGTTGTTCTATTCGCTGAGAAATTCTTTGAAAATAATAAGCTTATAAATTATTGAATTTAAACGAATAAAAAAACAATGTTGTTATCAATATTTCTTTCAACTTTGGCTTTTTTTTTATAGCTGGAATGTAATTTAATTCGTTCTATTTTGCATTTTGATGGAATTCATGGAAAAAATAAACTAATATTTTTAGAAATTTTTTTTTATATTACGAATAATATTAAGTTATACAGTTTTCTATGATTATTTAGTTAACGATCACACGGATTAGTCGTACTACTTCTAGAATTTTATTTAAAGTAAAAATTATAGTATGTCAATTAATTACGAATTTCTTTTGGAATTCTTTTTTCAATAAAATTACGTAAATATCGGAAGATTTTATAAATTTGCTGAATTGGACTGTTTTTATATTTGATTAAAAATATTGCTTCCGAGAAAGAAAAAATCAATCTATTCAAAATTTAGAATGTCTTAAGATTAATAAACGCTTTTTGCATTTATAATTTTAACGAATTTTATTAAAAATAAAAGTTATACGTTTGAAGTAGTTTTTTATAGAATATGACTTTTAACACCGATTTATTTTTTACTTCGAAAATCAGATTGGTTCAAAATCTGGATAATTTAAAAAAAGTTAGCATGACGCGATCACGATTTTTATTTTGTTTTTTTATTAGTACTATGTAATATATTTTAATTTTAATTTTCTACGTTTTTACGATTAATCAAAATTCAATCTGCATATAATTTTTAAATCTAATAATTTATTTCGATTCGCATGTTATATTCCGATACAATACTTTACGTTTCGAACTTGGTCTAATATATTCTAGATCATTAGAATTATCGATACCAGAAAGACTGAATTATAGAATTGTAAGCTAATAGTCCATATTTTGCATCGTTTGAAAGCTAAATCTCAATAAAATAATCGTAAAATGATGAAAAGAGGAATAAAATTGAACAAGCTTCGAAACGAACCATCGATATTAAATTTCGAAACATTGTAAGTTCACAATTAAGGTGAGCGTTTCCGTGCGAGGCTGTCGCGTAAGCATCCCCGAAAGGTGCATGAGAATTACGTTCACCGGTAAGTCGCAAATGCACACGAAGACGTTTCGAGAGCTAGTCTTAACTGCCAGGTTGAGCAATCATCGAGCAACAAAGCACGCAATGCGAGACCGGAATATCGAGGAGGTAACGAAGGAGGTACTCGAGGCTGCTCACTTTGCACTGGTTGATAGGTGGGAACTCAGGCCGCCCGCTCAAACTGCCGAGAGAAACTCAACGGGATCGTCGAGTGCCTCCCACCCCCGTCACCCCGTCATCGGCGTCGCCTACAGCCAACATCTCGGCAATCGAAGGCTCGAGACCGCGTGGTTAATCGAGAGGCCGAGAGGTCTCGAGGCACACCACCAAGGGGAAACCGAGACTGGGAAAACTGGGGACTCTCCCGCAGCTGTTAAAACTCTTTTTAATTAAGAGATCTTTCGAGAGTCTTGCCGAATACTTGACACTTTTTATGTATTTGAGAATACTTTGTTCTTTCGATGTACTACAATTTCGGTAGGAAGTTCTTTAAATTTCTTCGTTCCGAACTTTCGTTTCGGTTACTCCGTGCGATATATTTTGTAAATAGGAACTTTTACCTGTGAGAAACTGTTTTCGTTCGTTCAAAGTACTTATACCTACTATGCTACAATGAACAATAATTTCTACATTAATTTACGAGCAAAAGCATTTCGTTTTAAAGGTTAACGTAAAAGTCATTCGTTAAAATATTATATTGTATATACATTTTTTAGAAATGGGAGTTATTACCTTTAATAATACACATTTTATCAATTTCAAATCCACTCGAATTTTATAAAAAGTATCTGTTTTCAAAAATATTTCGTCCCGTTTAAATTCGTTTGACAAAGTGTAGCTAAGTTAAAATGTTATAACTGAAATAAATAAGTATTATCTAACGTTAAAAGCTATTTCCAAAATTTTTGAATTTTTGGATATTCCAAAAGTTTAACCAAAGATAGAAACCATTGTTGTTTTTTTAAAAAACAACTCAAAAATATTTATACCACTCGTATAAAAAAGTATCAAAGGCTATTAAAACTTAGGTAACGCTGAAAGAATCGTCCATCGATGAAGAGTCGATAAAAAATAATCGCGAGCACGCGTTACGCAATTGTAAAGATTGGTTAATTCGTTGGTTGCGTACTTCTTGGTGGATAGTTGGCAAGGCGGGAAGAGCCGCGAAGTTATTTATTACACCGGATGCGTAAAGACGGTAAGACTTCCCCGTATCCGGCTTGGCGACAAATTTTTCTCGTCGAGCGGGGGTCGTTTTTTTCTTCGAGCAACTAAAACGAACGGACCATCCAACTTTTTACACAATATTGCCGTGACCCAGCGGCTACAAAACGATTCAAAATATTCTTTTCGACACTTAATTTCGTTGAAAGGCCTAAAGTCGTAGTTTCAATTTATTCATTTATTTGGTTCTAAGTGGCGCGGTTGAAAAAAAAATTTTCATTAATTTGGTTACGTGTTTTTCGAGCGAGTTATTATATTTTAATTGGATATTACAATATTTTTAAAATAGTAGGATGAAATATTAAAGGTTATTTTTAAACTTCTTTTTAACGTCAATTAATGTGAATCGAATAAACCCAAAGTCTGTAAACAAAATTCTTTACTTTGCACGTACAAATGACTCGTACTCGAATATATTTTGTTCACATTATTACTCGACGTTATTTAACGTTCATTGAGTTACGAGTATGTAAAAAAAGTTGTTTAATAATAATTATGACACCGATAATCCGCGTTTTGAAATACGATAAGTTATAAAAAGTCATTACAGCGGAAATATTATATTTTAAAGTAGAAAAATTTATTATTCATTTTTCTAACGTTAGGTATTACATAAAATTTTAGCGATATTATATAAGAAATTAATACGATTGCTTTTATCGATTAAACTTGGAAAATTTACCCTTCGTTACAAAAATAATCTTCGATAATTGATTGCGATAAAAAGACATTTTTTCAAGACAGCCATAAAAATTAATAATTTAAGAACGTATTCTTTTTGTAATAACTAAATTCTGTCTAAAATTGTTATCAACTATGAATAATCGCAGAGTAATTTTTGAGTTTTACCATCTTTTTCTATCGAATGTAACGCACGATTACAAAGTCTCTAAATGCGCGGATATCGTTTATCAATTTCGCAATAACAATCATTGCTTATTCGTAAATAATAAAAGTGGCCTCCGCAAACTTCAGTCACAAATCAAAAGCCACGTATCACTGGCCATGATTCTTCAAGAACCTATCATCGCGTAATCAATATACACGTAAACACGCATGTTCTTTTCGAATAGTCTCATTAATTCCTTACGAGTTGCGATTCGTAGCAGTAGCCGCGAAATATCTATTGTACACGTTAGAATCCCTTTGTGGTTTTTATATGGATTATTAATGGTTAAGGAATCTAGTGTACCACATCGCGTACACTTCGTTCCGGCACAATAACATAATTACGCGAGCACGTTGACAAATTGAATCCATTCCAATTTATTCTTTTCATATCGCGAGGATGTTCCTTGTCCGGCGAATATACGTGGCTATTAATATTTCATGACCACATCCGATGTACGTCCATGGAAAATCGCCAGAAAGCAGTCAGAAATCGAAGGGCCGAAATATGAAAAAAAGGGAAAAAAAGGGGAAGCCTATAATCTTTCATCAATCAGAATCATCGAGTTAGAGAGATGTTTATTGGCCGTTCGCGTGCAAGAAACGAAAATATTTTTCGAGGAGGGGAGTATGGGATTACGACTATAAAAGTTGTACGCGAGTTCAAAGGGCTACGGGCCGGAACTAATTCAACTTTCGGCATTTTTTTAAGAGTTTTAAAAATTTTCAATGGAAGATTTTTCTTCGATACGGATATTGAAGACTTTACGAAAGGTTGGACGAAAGGTGCGGTTGGTAAATATATATAGTAGTCTTATACGTACTGCTTTCGAAGTTATTTATATTCTTGTATACAAATTAATGATATTGGATCTAAAGCTGTTTTATTCTTTAGGTGATTGATTATTTTGATTTTAATACAGATGTCACGGATCTGCTCCTTTCCATGAAAATATCATTAAGTTTATTGCTTAGCTACTATTAAGATGTTATCCTCTCCATCGAGTTTAAAATCATTGCATCAACAATATAAATATGATAATTATAGTATATAAATAATTTTAGCATATTGTAAATCCGTACGTATTCGTATATTTTATTTCTTTTTAAAAAAATACCAAAATTATGTATTTGTTGTTATATAAATATTGAACTCTAATTTTTCCGAATAAATTGCCTTTTGATTTTTTATTTTATTCTTACGTATTGTTTCATATTTAGAAAACAGTAGCATTATTTAAGCTTATAAAATAAAAGTAACAAAAAATTTTTATATATTAAAAAATGATTGGAACTAATCGTAACTTTATTAAAAAATAAATGTTTTATTAACTTGAAAATAAACTTGCGATTTAAATAACAATATTTAAATATTTTAATTCGTAAATGTAATACGAAATGAAAATATTGTATATTAAATTTTAATAGAAAAACTCGGGTATTTACATTTTTTTTTTTAAAAAAAGAAATTTATAAATTGATACGTGGAATAAGGTCAAGGGAACGCTTAAAAAAAATCGTCTCGTTCAAATAAAAATAAGCCATTGGCGCTAAAAATTTGTCATCCTCGATGATTAGATTTTTGTAGTATTGATCGAAAAAATATACAAGCCGTTAACGAGTACCACAAGTATGACATAAAAAATTGTTTAAAAGTCATAAATTTAAAGACGTCATTAATACGGTCCATCATAGAAATGAAAGTGTTAAATTCAGCGAGTGTGCGAGAACACGACTACGACATGGGTATTCCCCGGCTGTCCGACAAATCCCATCGTATTTTCATCGACACCAAATTGGCAATATCCTCGCGGGTGACGATTTCTGAATTATGCATCAGTTCCCCTCCCCGTAACACTCCTCCACCCCGGAGACAGTCGCTTCAAAGTTTATCCATCCCATTCTCGCGTAGCCCTCAGTGTACTCGGTGAATTTCTCTCTGCCTCTCTTCTCTTCCTCTTTCTCCGCTTCAACAAAACATACAGTATTTGCAGCTTCGGTTAGAAATATTACTGATTTGCCTGAGTCTATGACTGGGAGAAACGAAAATAGCTGTACTTTATTATTTGCGTATTCGCGCGTGTGGTTACAAGATATTTAGTAGCTTTTAGGAGCCTTTTATTTGTTAAATTTTCGACGCTGCAAGCAGTCGAGTAATAAATAAACTACTCAGACTGGATTATAATCCATAATCTCACGAAGAGACATCGATAAAATATACAACGATAATAAAAGTGGATAAAATTTAAATTTTTCTTTGATTTATTTCGATGAATTTATTTTTCATCAATATTTATATCACGTTTATACTTTAAAGTAAAAGATTTGTATTATTACTTCTTATCTTATTTATATGAATCATAACGGGTACAAACGTATTCGGCTCGCCTCTGTATTTCATAATTGAATAATAATTAAAAATAAATAACTCAATATTTTCAGAATAAAGTAAGAAACCGAACCTTTAGTTTTTAAAACGCTGTATATTTGTATTTTCGAACTTCCAAGTTTATCGGTAGCATCGAAAAGATAAGAATTTCGAAACAAACAAGTTGTTGAAAACCCAAACGCTCGAAAGCAGCTAATCGAATTAAGCGTCTGGAAATGACCCTTAAGAAGCGATTCGAGGGCAAGAGCTGCTTCCACGACTGCAAACAATACTCGACAACCCCCGACGTATAATAGCATATAAAATAACGCTCGACGATACGGTGGAGTTGGACCTGCTCGATTCGTTCTTCCCTCGGTTTCGTCGTCCAATGAAACGATAACAGCTTCCATTTCCCTGCATCGCCCGTAAGAATCGCTCGCTTTTCTTCTCTTCCCGTTATCGTTCGTATATAAATGCTCGTATTATTACAACAAGAATGGCGTACACTTTTCATATTCGCGGTAGCTTTTACAGTAGAAATTATAGACGTAGACGAATCGACGGCCACTGGAAGATCGCTTATTATATAGAGAAAGCGGAACGATTATCGCGTTGAATTAAGTTTCTTTCGTTCGTTCTCGTTTCATTCTTTATTGGAATATTAATCCGCGTTAAAATTATCTCTTCGTAACGTGTTTTAGAAGAGTGACATAAAAATTTAATAATTAACAAAAATCCGTCCAACGAACGAATATTAATACTTGAAAATCGTTATTCTCGATATGTAATAATAATTTACAAAAAATTTTAAAGAAAATATTAAACTTTAATGGATATAAATTGTTTTATAAAAAATTATCCACCGTTTATAGTTTTAGTTTTATTCGTATCACGACATCCGTTCCTTCGTATACACGCACACACGCACACAAGCGCACGCATATATATGTATCGTTTCGAGTAGATACAATAGAAAAGTAAATATTATACCAGGAGAAGGCTTATTAACCATAAAAAAAATTTAATCATATAAATTTTGAACGAGTAAAAAATGTTCGTACCGAAAGTATTTTCTAACGCACCAAAACAATTTTTTTTCGAGAAATACGCAAATAAGCCCCCAAGATTTTCTTTTCTACTTTCATCCCACCCCCATTGCGATCGAAAGATCAGAAGATCAGTTGCACAACTCCGGATACCGCGATCCCGAACGCCCGGCAAATTCTCATTTATCCAGCGATTACGATGCGAGGACTTTTCTCGGATCTTCTCGACTTTTCTCAGAGATTCGCGCGCGACTTTCGCAAGCGGAAAAGTACGTCACCGACGATAAATCTGTTTGTGAATTGTGAGAGGAAAGTAGGTATACGTACGTACGGTTCGAAATGAATTCGAGAAAAGATTTTGTTGGAGGGGAATACGAAAATTAGAAGTTAAACTGTTTCGCTGAAAATTTTGTATCAGGAATATGGATATTTTTAAAAAAACTCTCGCGTTGTTCAATGATAAATTTTTATTTATTACAATTTACACTCGTGAGATTTCTCGTATTTTTCGAAGTTTTTAATTTTTGTCGATGATTATTGTTCCTTTTTTTATTAACGGATCATTGTTTCTCCGAGTCTTTCCTTTACAAAATATTCTTACAACACTTATTTACTAAATTTGAACGTGTACTTATTCGAAATTAAATGAGCTTGAAGTACTTAATGCATACATGAATTTTATAAATTTTTTTCTTACAATCAAATAAATATTCCGTTCTATAAATCGAGTAAATTTCTTTACAATGAGTCACGTTATTTTGTGTTTCTTTTTCTTTTTCTTTTAATCTTGAAAAGATACGAGTTCAATTTACAAATTAAAAAAGAGTATGTACTTTTATGCTTTCTAGAGACTAAATAATATTAAAATTTATGTCAAATATTATGTATTCCGAAATAAACGCTACCTACACTTAATATTTTGTTATAAATTCTGTTATTTGCTGTGCAAAAATTAGAATAAATCCATTTCGATTGGAAGTCTTTATTTAAAGTCTTCGATTCTATGTCTACTTTTTGTCATCCTCCTTCTGTTTGCAATCTTTAGACGGACACAAATAAACCCTCCTTTCATACTTGTACTTGGTCTTGCGATTTTTTGGACACGGAGCTGAAGTCACCGGTAGGAGCATACTCATCTTAGTAACGGAATCCATACAAGGACAACATTCTGGAGCCAGTTTTGGAGGTGGTGGACACGGGCTGAGTCGAATTGGGATACCAGGCGGTTTCGGTAGTTTTTGCATTGTTGGACTATCCGTTGTAGATTGCATCTAAACACGTCATGAAATAGGGTTGTTACTTTTTATGGTTTTATTATACTTTAATTTAAAAATGTAAGTATCGTTTTCTGACAAATCGTACGTTTAAGATAACTATGGATGCTTATCATATATAAATTTATTAAAAAGTTTCATTAACGATAATTTTGAACATTATATTAGGGATGATACTTTTTTAATAGTAAAATAATAATTGCACGATATATTTTTATTATAAAAATATAATAACAGAAAACTTATTACTTTTAAATAATAGTCATTTATCCAATGTCTGACTTTTTAAAAAGAAATTTATAAAAATTGACATTTTATTAATATATTAATTTTATGCTGTTTTTTTTAAAAAATTTATTTAAATACAAGTTGTTATTTTGTACCTTGTAAAATATTTAAGATTATAATCATTTCAATAATATAATATAATCTATAGAAAATTATACTGTAGAAAATTATCTTAAAATTAAAGTTTTTAAAGTATGATTAATTTAAAGTTATTAATTCTTTGATAATTTTTTATATGAAATGTCTTAGGAAAATTTTTTTTTTAAATTCTAACTTTCTTTTATTTATCGTCGACAAAAATAAGCTATATGTTTTATTTATATTTCAAATTTATTTTCCCTTATAAATATACAACTGTAAAATACACTACCGTATTAACTGATTGACATGTATCTACTGGTGGACAATCAGTTTTTTGACATTCCATTGTTGCTGAACATTGTTGTTGTTGTTGTTGCTGTTGTTGCTGTTGCTGTTGCTCTTGCTGTTGCTGTTGCTGTTGCTGTTCCAGTTTCTGTTGCTGTTCCAATTTCTGTTGCTGTTCCAGTTTCTGTTGTTGTTCCTGTTTCTGTTGCTGTTCCTGTTTCTGTTGCTGTTCCTGTTTCTGTTTCTGCTGTTGTTCTTGTTGTTTTTGTTCTGATGATGGTGGTGATTGCACAGGTGCCGCATTTTGGCTAGCCTCCTTTTCTTGTTCTTTTTTTATTTCGCTCAATCGATCACTGCACTTTTTTTTTTTTTTTGTATTTGGTTGTGTACAGGGAGTGGAACATTTTTCATCTATTTTACATTTTCATTTTTTAGAAAACTGATATATTTTACACAAAATAAAATGATTTTCAATATTGCAATATTTGACATTTATATTTCGATATTCTATCGGTAATTTTTACAATTATTTTTCGTGTCAGTGTATGAACGTTTAGTACCTGTACAAATATCGCTAATGTTTTTGCATTTTGAATCTGAATCTTTATATTTTAATGAAGAAGACGAGAATTGAAATTTATTATATACTGGATATCGAGGATATCGTCTTGATATCAGACCAGCTCTTTGATCAGTAGACATTTTCCTCATGATTTTCTGCCATATACTTTTGGAATCACCATTCTTTTTTTTTAAACCCGAAAAAAACGATGCCAATTTTGACTTTTCCTTTTTCTTACATTTATCTTCTGCACAAGATTCCTGCTCGGGTTCGGGAGTTGGAGGCTGGTATAATTAGAATATAATTATTGCACCTTTTAAAAACAACAAGTAGATGTAGTTGCAAAGAAAAGTATTTAATTATCAAGATACGCAATTTTAATTATTTTACAAAGCTTACACGAGTAAATAATAAAAAAACGTGTTTCCATCTACCGATATTTCTAGTTTTCAAAATCGATTTAATAAAATCGCTACATATTTTTTACCGAATTAATCGAAATAATTTTATAAATTAACTTGTTACCTCGCACGGTATGCATGTAGGCATTGGACGATTACACGGTGTTTGTGTTACACCGCACTCTGTTTGTTTCGATGATGTAGCATACGTTTGTTGCGGCGCTTTAAAAATTGTCTTCGCTGTATTGGCAGATTTTGAAGTGCAAGGTGTCGAATCTAAAGGACATGGTGTTGGGGAAACTGGTGCTGTCCGCAACGACATACATTTTACAGGTGCAGGTGTATATTTTGTCGGAGAAGATTGACATTTCGAAGTTTCGGGTGGTGAACACTTTTTCGGGCATTTGGGTGGACATTTAGGTGGACATTTGGGTGGACACGGGGATGGACACGGGGGTGGGCATGGGCGTGGACATGGGGGTGGACATGGGGGTGGACACCTTGGTGGGCATGGGGGTGGGCATGGGGGTGGGCATGGAGGTGGACATTTAGGTGGACATTTGGGTGGACACGGTGATGGGCATGGGGGTGGGCATGGGGGTGGGCATGGGGGCGGGCATGGGGGTGGACACGGTGGACATGGAGGCGGACACCTCGGTGGACACTTCGGTGGACATGGAGGTGGACATTTGGGTGGACATTTGGGTGGACATGGAGGTGGACATGGAGGTGGACACTTTGGTGGGCATGGGGGTGGACATGGGGGTGGACATGGGGGTGGACATGGAGGTGGGCATGGAGGTGGGCATGGAGGCGGACACCTTGGTGGAGGTGGACACTTGGGTGGGCATGGGGGTGGACACTTGGGTGGACATGGTGCGTTTTGACAAGGTGGCGGTGGACATGGACACGGAGGTGGTGGACATGGACACGGAGGTGGTGGACACGGGGGTGTTGCTATTGGACACGGGGTTGCTTCCTCTTGACATGGTGGACAAGATGGACACGGAGATGGTGTGAAAGGAGATCTTGTATCTGGATATATCCTTTGCTGTTCACCCGGACATGGTTCAACTGGCGGTGGGAATATTACTAAATTCTTTTTATATAAATATAATACAGCGAAATTTGATGGAAGTTCGTGAGAAGAACGTGGTTGTGAAGATGTGGCTAGAATATCTGAACACTTTGGTTTAGGTGGTGAGCATGGAGGTGGACATTTTGGAAGAGGAGGTGGAACTGGAACTGGACATTTTGGTGGACATCTGGGTGGAGGTGGACATTTGGGTGGACATGTGGGTGGGCATGGGGGTGGACATCTGGGTGGACATTTGGTGGGGCACTTTGTATTTATTGCGTATAGGAACTCGGATTTGCCACCATCGATATTGAGTGTCTTGTAGGATGAGAATTTGTGCTGTTTCAAACTGGAATCCGGTGTATAACTCAAACATTCGTAGGATTTTGATGAAAATATTCGTTTTGAGTTGTTGTTGAAGTTGCCATTGACGATATTGCAGTGATCAAGGTCAGCTTTTTCCAAAATCTGTGACTGGAGAGAAATATAAAATCAGAATGAAAAACCCAAGAAGTCATTGCATGATTCCTTTATATTCCATAATTTTTCGAGTTACTGTATTTTTAATTTTCTTAGATTGCAGTAAATAAATATATATATAAATATATATAATTATTTATATATATATATATATATATATATATATTTACTTGTATTTAGTTAGATCTAGTACGAACTTTTGATTATTAATATTAAAGATAAGCGTTAAATATGTCGTAGTTAACTTAATATATTAATTTACATTACCCAATAGTTTTATAATGATGTAAAACTTATTTCACAGCAAATATTTTTTAAGTTTCATAAAGTATTAGTAAATGTATTTATATAGATCAACGTTGATAAATAACGACAGAAAAGCTTACCTTCTTTTGTAATCACTGATAAAAGACTGCAAGTTCTTAAATATATTTTTTTATTTTAAATACCTACTTTAAAAAGCCAATTGTAAATTTTGTTAACTAAAATTGTGTAAAATAATTATATCTTAAGAATATTCAAACGAGGAGATATTTTTGATGTATAGACTTTAAATGTATTGTATACATTTGGGATGGAAGATTAATTTGATTTTCTTAATTATTATTTATTTAAACATATTCTTAGGTATATAATAACAGGACTGTTGAAAGTTTAATATTATATCGATCCTATTTTTAATTAAATATTTCAACGTAGAAGCAAAATAATGCATACTATTTTAACATGCCATCAAAGTACTCGAATTTAGATCAGGAATACAAATTTATAAAATTATTTACTGCTTATATAAGATTTCAATTAGAACTTCTAAAAATTTTAAAAATATTTTGAATCTATTTTATAAAATATAAATTTCATTATTTTTGCTATTTCTTAACACGAATATCAAAAAATGTTAACAATATATCGGATTATCAAAAATAATTGAATTTATAAATAATGTATAGGTACACGACGAAGACCGTTTCTGAAAATACTTTAGTATTAATATTATTAAACTGAAGTATTACAATAAAAGCGAGCTATTTAAAATTAATCCAAAAATATATGATTTTATCGTACAAAATTTCTGTTCCCTGTATAATATAATGAGTGTAAAATATAATTAAAAAGAAACAAATATATTGATGCATAAATCGAATCCTGAAAAGAAAAATGATTTTACTGTAAGAAAAATATTCGAACTCACGTTGCACAATGTTTCTCATTGACCACACGGACACGACCTCCTTGCATTCCTAATTCCAACGAATACGATAAAAAATCGAGCGCTTAAATGCTTTAGTCTTTTTTACATTAACTCGACAAATTATCGGACCACGGTTCTCTCCCCTCCAGCTTGCATCGCGTTTTTTGCTCTATATGTTCTCCGCACCCCTAGAATACCTAGTGCTACCCTTTCAACCACTAATTTCAGAACTATTTACGACTGTAGTTTTTCGAGGAGAACCCGACAACAAGCCGCTTGAGATTGTATTGGCGTTTGGAGGTTTGTCCTGTGGGAGAGATACGGTTGACCTCTCCGTGGATTGGTACGAATACTCCATTTTTCCAACGTCGGTGTGGTTCAAACTCGTCCACCTCGACGGCGTCTTATAACGAACGAACGAGCTACTTTTCTTTCATTGCAAATTTTCGAAAACCCTCGAGCCATTCGTGTTCTTGGCTCACCTGATCAACGAACGATCCCAAAACTCGGAATGAAGAAAGATTTACCTTTTATAATTTTTGTGCAACATATTTTCATCTTGCGAAAACGCTGTTTTGGTGTGTACAATTTACAAATGTTAATTTAATAGTATTGTATAAAGGGATTGTAGATTCTTGTAAGATTATATGTATATTAAAAATGAAATTCGCTGCGAGTTAACTTTATATTTCTAGATAATACGTAGAGATAAAATTAATATATATAAACATTTTTTATTTGTAATTTGCGATAGCTTAAATGACATTATTAAAATTTGTTATTAATTATAAAAATAGCTTTTAACTGAAAATTTGTCTAAAATTGATTTTAAAAAAATATATAAAAATTGAATTTAAGTTTTTCGATAAATTCGTGTTAAAAAGTGCATGTAATAGGTGTAATTAAATGTCGTTTCGGACGAATGTGTTAAACAAAAATAGTTTTTATCTTCCTTTGTCCAGTTTACTTCGTTCCGAACAAATGTATTCTACATTGCGGCTTCATTCCTACTGGTAATGAACTAACAAAATTTTATACCTCAACAACTTGCAATTTTATAATTATCGTACCAAAATACAAAGATTCGCTTCTACTTCTAACTTCGTTTTAAATGAATTTGTTGGACGGATAATAATCGCATCATTTAGAATCGACGCCTTAGACCAGAAGGATTTTTCTATTGTGTCATTCGCTTTAGAAAACTATTTACCTACTACTACTCGGATTATAGATTAAATTTTGATTTTATCTGTTTCTCTTTTGAATTGAAAACCCTTATAAAACACGGAAAGTAAAAGATAAATTTGAGCCTCGATGTCCAAGTTTTAAGAGTCACTGAATGAAGTACAATTTCTGGTTGTTGCTAAAAATTGGTCCAAATCTTTGGGACTGAAATGAAAATGTAATCTGATAATTAACCGCTTTTTAAAATTTTTCCTTTTAAAGTAAAATTGAACAAATATTTATTTGTGATTCTTATTTTATTAATACTGTTATAAAATACATTATTCTATCAAATTGTCACAACACATTGATTTTTATTTCATACTGATATAAATAATTTTATCAACGAGAATATTTTAATAGTTATCACAACATATTCTTTTGAAACAATTTGGTCAATTATAGTGTTTCAAATATGAAAGGACATTTTTTTTAAAAATTACAAAATTTTAGTTTTCTTGTTTAACATACTCTTCTACTGATTGATCGTGTGTTTCGATAATTGTGTCTATTTGATATTTTGTTTCAAGGGTTTGGTAATTTCAAAAATTCTTCTTTCGATTATTTTGTACCTGTGATTCATCTGTCGTCACCTTTTTTTTTCTTCCTTTGCTTGATCTTGCATTAATTTTATTGATTCTTTTATTTTCTTCGCTTCATCTTTCTCTACTGCAAATGATGTTTTTCTTTTCGCTGATTTAGCTTGCTTTAATCGCTTTGCTTCTTTCATTTCAGCTTCTTTCTTTATAACGTCTTTCCTTAATTTCATTGCTGACTCTTTATCTTTGATTAATTTCATTATTTCCTCATTTGTACGTTTGTGATCTTGCTTTAATTTCGTTGATGATTTTTGTTTACTCGGTACATCTCTCCTTAATTTAATTAATTCTTCTTTTTGTTTCATTACTCGATCTTTCTTTAATTTCATTAATTTCTCTTTTTCTTTCTTTAGTTGATCTATCTTTACTCTTATCGATGACTCTTTGGATCTCCTTGGTTTCGATATTATCTCATCTTTCTTTTTTGAATCTTGCTTTAATTTGATCACTGGCGGCGCTTTTTGTTTATTTTTTTGATCTTGTATTAATTTAATTATTGTAGATTTTTCTCTATTTTTTGGATCCTGCGATAATTTAATTACTGTCGCTTTTTCGTTAGCTGGTTGACCTTTCTTAAATTTCATTGATGCCGCTTTTCCTTTAGCTAGTTGATCTTTCTTAAATTTCATCGAGAACGTTTTTCCTTTACTTGGTTGATTCTTCATTTCCACCGATGCCGCTGTTCCTTTAATTGGTTGACGAGTCTTCATTGCCATTGGTGAATGTTTTGCTATATTTGGTTCATCTCTCTGAAATTTCATCGACGATTCGTTATTTTTCTTCTTTTTTGACTCTAAATTCGCACTTAGACGCCTATTCATATCTGTAAGTTTATCATAAATTTTGTCTAATAACTCTTGCATCTTCTGTTTTATATCCTCGGCCTGGATCGCATTTATTGGATTAATTAAAGGGGTCTTTTGTAAAGCATAAGAAATAATATCCATTCGCATTCTCGTCAAAGAGTCATCGATAGTTGAGTTGTCATTGTTATTAAAAGCTGGTTTCGTTTGCAATAATGGTAGTAATTTTTCCCTTGTCGACTGATTAACCAGGAATTTGTGAAGGATGTTCCATAAAATTCCAACAAATCCATGACCCGCCGCCTATGGACAGACGGAGAGCTGCTGTATAGAGCTGTTTCTCTTCACGGATGAAGCGCATAAAAAGTATTCCTGGTATCCACCAAACTCAACATTTAAAAAAAAATTCACGTCACATTTAAAAGAAAGATCCTTTTTAAATAATAACCACGTAGGAACGTTGTTTTGAAAGTACTCGGCTGATTAAAATTAACTTTAAAATAACGTAACAAAATTGAGAGTCCTAACGTTAAATACCCACTTTATATCGATTAAATTAATTTTAATTAAGCTTAAACATATTTTTATTCACCTCTTTGCTCCCATCGGAAGTCTTCCCCCAATTAGCAGATAAATTAATGCTAGATGAAAGTATACATCCCTCTGTCGAATCTGACGGCGTTACCTATATAAAGCAATTGAAACGAATTATCAAATAATTTTCTTAGAAAATTTATCGGTTGGTTACTTAATTAAAATGGCACGTTTCATTTAAATACGTTATTCTTGTTAATAAATGTTATTCGATAAAATATATATAGTAATATACTTGGCTATTAAGTAACGAAGATGCGGCTCACCTTTTTCAATTTAATATTTTTAATCCGTAGAATTTCTTGGATCGATGTATCAATTTGATTGTTCTGTCTAATGAGTTCAGGTAAGAAACTTCTGATATTTCTCGTAGATCCGACGACATTCTGTGTTCAAAAAAAGTATAACATAGTACTGGTATTACTGATACAAGAAAATGAATTATTCGTTAAAAAATATATATTAAATTATATTAAATAATACGTACTCCAAAATTTGATTTAGCTAAACGGTATATGGGTTGATTTAAAGTTTGCACGGCAGATTTTGCGACTCGGAAAAACATATTGCAGAGTTTGGTATTGTATTACTTAAAATTTTTACGTGAACTACAGTTCAATTTTTCCAAACTGAGATTTGACAAACAAATTTCGTTGCTTGCCAACCACATGACGATTCGATTGTTTATTATTTGATTATCGTAATTTTTTATAGTGTAATCGAACAATTATATTTTCGATTAAACTAAATTTAAATAAAATAATAGGCAATTTTCCAACAAAATAAATTAAAAATTTATATTCCGTTTTGTGGCGGTATCTAGTAAAAAGATATTGAACGCGATGGCAATAATTCCTTTAGTTGGTAATACAGAAATTTCCTTTTACCACAGACCCCAGTTATTGGGATTATTCTTACTAACGATCGATAACATTTTTATTATCGTGTATATTAGTTTATAATCCACCATATAAAAATAAAAAATAAGTTTCTAGAAGTATATTTTTTATAATTAAGTAAGGTTTTTAATATTATTAAATGAACTCAGAGTGTCAAATATATTAAAATTTAAGGATTATATTAACTAAAGAAATTAAACAAGGAAATATTACATAGAATGTTATTTATTAAAATATCAATTCCAATTTACAGTATATGTTCAATTTACAGTATATATACAATTTACAGTATATAAATTTTTTTTAAACGATAATTCTTATAATTGTGAAATTGGAGTTTCTTCTTTCGATAATTTTCAATATTCATCATTAAAACAAATGATGTTGTATTCGAGATATTTTTTGTTACAAATTCTAACCATAACTTCGTATCGACTTTTTACAAATCCTGAAAAAAATAATAGATATTAAATTAAATACTTGATTTACATTAAAATATTTGTAAAACAATTAAAGAAATTATTTTAGACTTAGTTGTTAAATTCTTATTTTTATGTAATAATTAATAGTTTGTTTTATCCCCTCCATAGATTTAAATTCAATCTTAAAGTTTCGTACAATTTTGAATTTAGGAAAGAAGCTTAATTAATAAAACGTTAGAAAAACTCTTTAGCTATTTTTCCATTCCTTTGATTTTTCCAATTCACGTTCAATATAATTTTAATGTTTAAATGCGCGATCCAGGGTTTTATAAGGATTAATAGATATTGTCCATTAAAATATTGCATACCTTTTTTTAACATATACGGATTATTAGAACGTAAAAGAAATTTACACTTAATGGAAAAGCAATAGTTCGGTTTAAAACCATTACCTTTTTACATAAAAACAACTTAAATTAATTAATTGTGTTTTTAAAACTATGTATCCAATAAAAATTGGTGGCAAACTATACATATCCCGAAGGTATTACATTGTCAAACACAGAATAACGCGAAGATATAGAGAATGATAAAATTTTTATAGAGGTTTATACGAAACGTTACGTAATAAAGAATTTGATAAGGTTTTGTAATTTTTTCAATCATTTTATGGTATTACGGAAAATGAATTGAACAAATAAATATGTATATTGCAATAGAAAAAATATTTTGGAAGATTGAATTGAGAAACTTTTAACGCTGATTACGTAATCTTTCAATGTTATAAAAAATGAACAGCATTTTATTTTATGGAATGTTTCTTCGTATCGTATGTAATCTTCATTCTGCAACTGTCGTCAAAAATGTAAAAAAATTAATAAAAGTAATTTAATAGAAGATATAAAAATTTATTTATGGAATTAATTAAATTTTATTTATGCCTATGAAAAAAAATACATTTACACGAATAAAAGTTAATTGAATTCTTTTATAAATTAAATTAATATAAGTGGAAAATTAGAAGAATTTCGAATAATATTTTAAATAGAATGAAAAATTTAATTATTAATATTTAATTTGAGTAAAAACATATATTTAAATTAAAAATAGTAATAATTCCAAAATAAAAATAAATGTTTTTAATTTTTGTTATGAATTAATTATTAGAATAATACAATCTATATATATATATATATATATTTATATATAAAAAATATTTCAAATCCAATTGCATGGAAAACTTGGATTTTAAGATAAATTTTTTATTAGATATACGTTTTCATGATAATGTCTAAAATATTTATTATATATTGTTATAAAATAAATAATTCTTAAATAATATTTAAATACAAAACAAATGATAATACAATTATCTTAAATAAATTTAATATGGTAAAGTTTTTTATTTTCTGAAAATCTTGTATATCCGTTCTACTTAAGTTACTAAAAAAACCTTTTCCATTTATGAAGTTCTACGATATTCATGCACACAAGTATTTGTAAATATGTAAGAACAACTAGATAAGCATATATCCAGATAAATATATATGCATAAGGATAAAAGAAAATAACCTACAATTTGTACAACATTTTTATTCTGAACGAAAAATAAGGGAACTTCATTGTCAGTCTAAAAGGAATAAAAATGCAATACAATTTGTCCATATTAATAATGTTTAAATTCGGTATTATAAATATACATAAACATATTTAGTAATATTGTAGCCTGTGTATTTCTGATTTATATTACTGCATCTCAAAATAAGGATAGTAAAATTCTATCAACATTTCATTCGCATAGTAGTTCAACTTTATAAATGATATAAGCTAAACATTAAAATTTTCATATTATATTTTAAATATCTTTGGATTTAATATAATTTTCGCATTAAAATATGTAATTTTAATACTAACAATGAATAGACTGTTATTGAATTCAAATTTATCGTTATTTATTTTATTTTAATTTACTTTTCATTTAAGCTATGAATAAAATATATGTTATTTATTTATGATTATTTATTAAAATCATGAAAATGGTATAATTAAAAATCCAAATTATTGTCGATAACTAAATAATCATTTATTTTAATTCCAAAAATCATGAAATTTTAAATTCATTCTGTATAAATATAATTTTAAAAAATATATGATTTTAAAGAATACTTGTCGTAAAAATTTTATTAATTAAAAAACATACGTGTTATTGTGGAATTATATTATATGTAATATTTCTTGAAGACAATAAATAAAAAATATATTCATCTTATCCATGTAATTAATGTTGCTGGAAATGTTAATAATAATAATATGATAAATACAATTAACATTATTTTACTAATAAGTTCTAAATGTTTAATTGATGCAGAACTTGTCAAATATTGAATTTAAAAATATCGTGATTATATTATTTTATTACTATATCTTAAATCATATAGAAAAAAAATTTTATAAAGATAAATCGATAATTTATTTTTTTATATAATTTTATTTTTAAATATTTTATTCTTCATTTTTCATATATTTTACACCACAATCATCATTTTTATCTTTTTATATTATTATGTAGATCCATTATTTTCTTATAGCAGTTTTTAAACCAAATTATTTTTTTAATTTTTAAAGCTGTATTTGTTTATTCGAGTTTATGTAGAGATAAATGTAAATACTCTTATAACTTACTTTGTCACCCGATGGTCACATTTTTGTACTTACAAACGATATCGAAAGTCGATTTTTACGTCTCTTTGTTTTTAGAATAATCCATATCACAATACATTTGAAAATTACTCGAATTACAAGAGAATGACATTACACAACCGCACCCTTGATATATCAAAGTGTATGTTTTTATATGAACAATGTAGGGATTATAAATACATATTACTCATATTCTCTAAAGCTATTAATAAAATTATAATAAAGCATAATAATCATCTATTAATTACAAATATAAATATTAAACTGTATATCGCTTTCTTCTGTTCTAGGTTTCGATGCTCTTTCCAAAAAGCAAAAGTTTTTCACGCCTAATTCACGCATAATAATAACAAAGGACAACAACAGCCTTTGCCAAGATCGATGCGTAGATCTTTTCTGGTAAACAGCGGCAACTCTCGAGAATGTGCTTAAGTGTAATGGAGTGAACTGCGCGAATATTATTATCGCGCGTCTGTGCAACGACTTTATCGTGCTTTGAAACGTTTGTTCCAGCATATACACCGACCTCGAAAGACTTCAGCGTTGCACCCGGAAGTGTCCGGTGCATCTCCGTGGACCGGCAACCCGATTGCAACTAACGAGATAACAGTCTATCGATAATTCGCACGAGAAATGTCTAGCGTACCTCCCATTAGCCCATTTTCCCGATGCGACCTACACTCAAAAATATTTGTATAATGATGCAACTACGCGTCTATTAATTTATATATGAATTTATTTGCAAAGATTTTTTAATATTATTGCGTCGGCTTTGTAATATGTGAGCAGGAGATATTTTTATGCCTAGATCGATAACTTTAACAATTAATAATATAATATTTATTGTTGTTTTATATCGTGATTTTTCCGTAAACACCTTTTTTATTATTATTATGATCTTAAGGAGACCATAAAAATATTATTATTAGATTTACAATTTATACGAGTAACTATTAACCGTAAGACTCATTTTTTACAACTACTTGCATTTTATATATTTATTTCGAACGAAATAAAAATATCATTTTCAACGTTAAAATTAAATTGCTTTAACTGAGAAAAAACGGTGAGCATTTATACTTCAATTTCAACCTAAATATTTTATTTAACTCATAAAAAAACTTATTTTCAAATTATTGTGTTGTTATACATAGAAATTTAAATGCAGGTTTTACACATATGCAAAAGCTTTAACTTGTATTAAAGAGATTTCTTAAATGCATTTATTAAACCTGTTTTGCAAATATGAATATTCGAAACAATATTCATTAATTTGAATAAACTTATCAATAGGGTTATTATCTAAGTGTCAAAAACTATTTTTATGTTAATTCATATTTTTATATTAATTATTTATAATATCTATAAAGTTTTAATGTTACTCCTATATGCTATACTTATATAAATTATTTCAATATATTAATATAAAACATTAATATATATTTGCAAGTATTTCATTATTTTAAAATAAAAATATAAAAATATTTCCAAAAAATTTAGAATTAATTTTATATGTAATACAATATTTTTTAAATTATAAACTTCCAACTTTTCATCGATGAAACTTTTAATTTCTTTCGCATAAATAATTTTTTTTGAATTACCGTATAAAAACATATCTTTTGTATTAAATTGCGCAATATTCAATATTATTTATATTATATCGAAATATATTGTAGAATTGAATATTTAACGAGTATCTTTATAAAACTAATTGCATTTTATATTTTTTTAGTACTCTTAGAATATTTTTTTTCCCTAGAAATCCAATGAGTGCTAATAACTTTTTATTGTTTTAGAGATTTATTTTCATATAAAACTCATATTTTAATCTGTATATTTGTTTTTCAAATTGACAAACTTAAAATTTAAAGCTTTTCGAATTTATAAGTAAAGTTTTTGACAGATATGGTTTAGACACTCGTGAAAATTAACTGCCCTGAATATGTGACTATTTCTCAATTATCATGTATTTAAATCAATACCCTCATTCATTTTTCTAATTCTTTATTAATCTTTAATGATAAATAATTTTTGAACTTTCAAATAATTATACTTACACTTGGATATAAATTATTTTTACTTCTTTTTCTTTATTTATAATTTTATTCTCTATTTTTGCTTTATTTGCAAACAATTTTTCTTTACTAATATTTTATAATAACCTAAAATAGCTTCTGTATAATTTTGAATATGAATACAATAACTCACATAATTATGAAATAAAGAGTCTTTTATATTTATTGTTAAAATTCTTTCATTTTTAATATTTAATTTGCGGTATTTACATTCATAAAGTAATTTACTTAATACTTTTCTTGGATAAACTCAATTTATTAGGGAAAAATGGTTTTGAAAAGCTTTGCATTGTGTCATTTTTACTATAAGATAATTTTTAAGTTTTACGTCACAGATTGGTTAGAGGTTATACAATACAATTATAAATATATTTAAATTCGTAACTATTTTAGAATTTTGTTATAAGTTTAGATGAATAATATTTTATACTAAATATAATTAATTAGAATGTAAGTTGATTGAATAATGTATGATTAAAAACTATACTGCAAATATTTACAACTAAATGAAATATGACACTAAAATATATGTTTCGATAAATTAAATCTTTTAAAAGATTGTACATTACATATGTACGTTGAAGAATATCTGCTGTAAACAAGAAAATCTTTTTATTTTAAAAGTAGTGGTAAACATGAATAATATTAATCATTCAGGTTAGTAAAGCGGAACATTTTTTTATATCACATATGTACATTATTTATAATCAATTCAATGTAATTAAATTATTAAAAATTTTAAATAAGAAAAGAACATCTTTCTTTACTTTTTAAAATTTGATAAGAAATTTGATTATTATTTATTTGCATATACATACATATATACATATATATATATATATATATATATATATAATATATTAAAGTATTATTTTGTATGGAATTAAATTTAAAAATACAAGAATTGCGAACAGTCGTTTTGATATATGTATTGTATATATATCAAAGATCTTGTCACTTCATTATAATATCTATTGCACTATTTATGATAAAACTGAAAGAAGATTATATTTTTTAAGATTGATCTATAAATCTAAATAAAAGTAGCAAAAGAATATTAGAATATAAATGAAATTGATTTAAACAATATTTATCATTTTCTCTCCAAGAATATCTTATTTAGATACGGAGTTGTCCTTCCGTTGCACTTGTCCTCGTTATTCTTATTTATACCTGACAAGCGTACCTGCAGACAATCCTATATGCAATATGCACCACCAAAAATATACAATTTGACGTTAGCACAGAGCCGGCGATATCAGTTGGAAAAAGTAATACTACGGGCTTTTGAACATCGCAGAAAATATCTCGAACCCAATAACTGAATAATTGCCAGTGTATGATTTATAATAAAATAAGATAAACAACGGATATATCTGGTTTGCGTACAAGCAATAATTCCTCCGATATGTTGACGAAAACTGAGACTCAATGCTGTGAATAATTAATATCGATCGAATATTTTTTTCTACTTTTTCTATCTCACACGCAAGACTATAGATTTTTCGTATTTTCTTAGTTTTTTATTTTTGTCCTTTTTTCTTTTCCGTTTCTTTTTTTCATTCTTAATTTCTGTGCGCGCGACTTTACTCTAAAATTATTTAAATCAATCTGATTCTCACCCATTAGTTAACCCTCACTTCGTGGATCTAATTCTTATGCGCGAAGTAAAGTTCACTGCGGTACAATTTTTGGCCGTGAGTAAATGAGACGAAAGTAAAAAATCTCGTTGCAGTACAAATACAATACAATATAGATGATTGAATAATATTTTAGAACTTTTATTATTTTTAAATATAGACGAAGAAACTATCTTATAACAATAACATATATTATTTTATTATTTCTTAACGTTTACATTAATTTCTTAAATTCTCAATAGTATTTAAATAAATTAGTCTGTTTATCTTATATTTTATCAATTTGGAAAATATTAATTATAAGTATAAAATATTATAAAACTATAGTATATTTCATAAATTACGTTATAATAATACATTTATTGTGAATAATTAAATAACTTTATTAATTCTGCTTATTAAAAAAACTATATAAAATTATATTATTTAGATTTATTATTTAATTAATTATATTTTTGAAAAGTATCTTATAACAAAAATTATTTAAAAAAAAACTTCGTTTTAAGTTCGTATAAAATATATTTATATTTTATCATAATTACATAAAAATATGATGCATAAACTTTTAATGATTGCTCAATTAATTAAGTTTTATTGAATAAATTACTTTTGAAAAACATATATCTATATCAAGTACTAAAGAGTTCATAAACTATAACAATAATAAATGTAAATAATTCTATGGTTAGTAAACTTAAGAAGAAATTATTAATTTAAATTTTTATTTATTTATCGTAATCGTTTATCAATGAAAATTATTTCATATTCAATATTTATAAATTAGAAATAAATACTTTCTATTATTTGAGTTATAATTTCTAATAGTGGCATGAAATTTTATTAACTGATAATATTGGTTAATTTCATTAATACTGTATATTAAATCAATCAATATTTCTAAAATGTTTGAAATATTAAATTTTTTTATTAAAAATATATTATAAATATAATTTTAAAAAACAAATAATGTCCAAAAGTAGATCACTTGAACAAAGTATTGTAACTAATTATTCAAATAAATTATATATCTTAAATGTTTAAAGTACCGACATTTCTGATATTTTCAATTTCAGTGGACGAAATTATAAAATAGTGGATTATAAAACGTAAAATATAAATATAAGTTTGGCTGAAGGTTATATGATTTTATTCAATATTTATAAAAATATAAAATCTGCATTTATTAATTTCAAGGAATGTTGATTTTAGTACTATTAAATTTTTAATTCGAAATAAGGAGATCATCACTACTGTAAAGATTTAAATTTTTATTTAGAGGAAAGTATTTAATCTTCTTAAAGAAATATTCCATTTTGTCATTTTTATATAATTCAGAGAAACATATGAATATATAAAAAAAATGTTTATTAGTTTGACTGAAAACAGCTAAATAAAAATAAAATACTTTTTACTTTTATAAGTCATTTTAATGTATACTCTCTATACACTGGCAATAACTAACTAGATAAAAAACATTTCTATTGTTATAAAGTTCTGTTCTCTTGTTGCGTGCTTTTATTTATTTGTATCTTTCGTTTACAACTTTCGTATATATATATATAACAGTATGAAATATAAATTGCTCCTTTATAAAGTTATAAAAATATTAAGCTCTCTCTCTCTCTATATATATATATAATAATAATTACTACTAATTATATCTTATAAATTCATAAAATAACAGCTTTTCTCTTGAACATTCAAGTACTTTATGCAAACTGCATAAATAAAAAAGTAGGAATATATTTCTTATTCTAAATTCAATATTTCTTGGTTAATTTTTATTATTAATTATATTTATAAATTTAAAAATCCTTTTTAAATTTTTAACAATTTTTTTAAATACATCACATTAAATTGAATAATGGAATAATATCTCAAATTAGAAATTGATACTCTTCAAGAAAATTTAAATAACGAATTTTTCAAAGATATATATTTAAATATCATATTTTTATTTGAAAAATTGATCTATACAGGGTAAAATTTTTTTATAATTTAATAAGTAAATTAAATCTGAAATTATTTGTATTTTAATTTAAAATTCATTTTTTCTTATTTTATAGATTAATTATAATTGTATAATGAAATAAAAATATATTTAAAATAACCTCTTACACGCTCTTGCCTTAAGCTTTTTTCTTTTCTAAAGTGATTAAAAAGCATAATGCAATAAAAATATCGAAAACCTCTACTAAAATAAATTGTAGCACAACTATATTCGAAATTTCTTCAAACTTACTTTTCTATTAAAATACATTTTTCGTAGATTGTATATACTATTATACTATTATTTAAATTAAATTATCGAAAGTGTTATTAAAGTATATATTCTAACTGTTCGTAATAAGTTTCCTTGGTTATAAAATTTTTTAAAATCCATAGCGAGTTTCATATGTTTCGTTTTCATTTCCAGCGTTTGTTTTCCTACACGTATGAATTGTACGGCGGGAAAAAGAGGAACAGGGGCACGAAAAAGTCGAATTTACGAGAGGGCTGGATAATTCTGGGTGAGATAGGACGCGTAAGGGATCTTCTTTTTCTCGAGAGTAAAAATTATGATCATTTCGTGAGTAGTGCAACAACTGCGAAGCGCATTTCTTGGTCGAGGGTAAAAGGCTGACCCTAGCCTTTACCTTTGGTCTGTGTCTTCGAAACAGAATCTTGGTCCAGAATTACGATGCAAAGGCCTTAATCAAGACTTTGAATCCGTTGTATGGTTGATTATATTATGCATGTACATGTGCATTTGATGTGTGTGCGTTTTAGTGAATGCATCTATCACGTTGCGGACTAGGACCGTCGGATCTTTCATATTTCAGTGTACCGGTGTATTCGTGAATAGAGTACAGGCTTGAAACCGCTTAGGGCACGAACCTTTCCCTTATTAGCGGTTAGATTGTAATGCATTCAAGAATATTATAATAGAAATTCAGTTTACGCGTTACTTTTATAATAAAATGAACTGTGATAGATTAACGGAAATTTTCTTATGCTCGAGGTAATAGATAATTTCAGTAAAACATTGTATTTTATTATTTATTAATTAGTGCTACCTTACCTTAATTAATACTTACCTTAATCTTTTATAATGAAATTTAATGATATCAATGTATGTTACAAGAATTAATTTGGAAATAATAAAAACTGTAGGGAAAATGAACAAATTTAAAAATCTATGGAATAATTTTAAATATTAATAATAATAATAATTATTATTATTATTTTTAAATTCTAAGTTTACGTTCATAACTTCGTTTTATGTGTATTAAGAAAGTATTAAATATAGTTCATTATAAAATTATATCTATTAAAAATTTTTTTTTAAATATTTCATATTTGATTGACATTTGTATTTCACTTTGAAATATTTTATATTAGATTGTCATATTACTGTTTTATACTGTCTTATCCATTTTGCTAATTTATTTAACTATTTTCTTTTTTAAAACACTTCTTTTATAAATTATTTAGTTATTATTATTTCTTTAATTTTAACATAAATATACTCATAATATTTTTTATTATCGCGAATATCGCTCAATGTAAATATAAAATATTCTTAAAACTCTTCGTAAAAATAAAGTTTAATATTAAATCTTATGAAGAAAAATTTAGTGCGTATAAATCTTATTACGATGAAATTGGTGACAATAAATTGAACAAAAATTAGAAAATATATATGCTGTTAAAATATATTAGTAAATACATTACTATTAAATACAAATATACTAATTTGATTATGCTCAATATAAGTTAATAAAATAACAGTATTATAATATTTCGGAAACATGATTTGGACTTCGATTAGAAATTTAAATGTTTATAGTTTTCGAAAACGTACGTACTTTTTTATTTATATAACTAATATAAACTAAAAGAATATTTTATTTACATCGTCAAAAAATTTTTAAATTTATTTCTTATTCACTTATGCACATTTATTTAAATTTAAAAATTAATTTAGCTAATTTATTTTTCTAACATAACAATAAATGTCATGGTGATTATCAACATATTAAATTTTTTTATATTTTTCGCATAATATTCTTTAAATCTTTACAATATTAAAGTATATTTTATAATTTTCTTTTATACGTGTACAATAGTAAACATAATAAAATTAATACAAAATAAATATTTGTAATTATATTAGTAATAATCTTTATTGTAATGGTGCGTTTTTATATACAAATATAAATGCCATATGTGCAAATAATAAGGTTTTGCGTGTAGCCATAAAGATAAGAAGATTTCAACTAGTGTAGCTAAAACTTTTACCATGTAAAATTTAAATTGAATATAATGTGGGAAGACATATGCATATATTCTCTTTTTTTCTACGTACGTTTAATATTGTGTGTACGTGCGCATGCGTAAATGCGAACAGCAATACACTGTAGCTCGAACACCTGTGTTAACTCTGCACTCGAAATGTGCAAACTTATACTTTTTAATATTTAGTTCTGGGTTAACGGAATTAAATGTAGAAAATTAGTAAATGAGTAAAAAAATTTACTCGTAATAAGTTATCAAATATGTATTGTAGATAGAAGTATTTTCATAAGCTAAATTTTAATACGTGAAGATAACTATTTCATCAAAGTTTATTAGTAAAGTTAATTAATATAACTAGAAATATCTTTGAATATTAGCTTGAAATTTAGTTATGTAACTTTACGCTAATGTAAATCTAGAAACATAAATGTGAAATTAGGTTGTTTTATCATTATCAGTATTTTTTAAAAAGTTAACAGTTCTATAATTTTACTTCCTTAATTATAGTAATACGTATAAATTCATAAAAAGGATATGTAAGAAAATATTCTTTTAATGAATGCAAATATAACGAATATTATACTTTAATTTAGATAAGAAATAATTAATTTATAATTTCGGTAATATAAATAGTATAAATTATGTTTAAATTTTTACGTTTCATATTTTTCAATTTGCAAAAATAACTAAAATTTATTTAAAAGCAATATTTTTAATTACTTAAAAATATATTTCTCATCCGAAATATTCAATCGTAGAAGTAGATAAAAAATTAATTTTAACATGAGAAATTCATGTATGATTTCCAAATTTTTATTGTTTATAGACATAAGATCATAATTATTGTAAGTTTGATTAAAAATATATTTATGAAATAATTGAATAATATTAAAATTCACTTAGTACATTTTTTTATTAGAAATAACAATTTTGTTTTATCAATGTTTTCATATATTTTATATAAAAACTTTTAATTTGTATAATTAAAAAAAATAGCTAATCACGTCACGTAAACAACTATTGATCAATATTATCTGAATATCATCTTATCAATTTACGTAAAACAATTTTCATTTAAAAATTCATGAATTAAATTATTTATCATTGAAAATAATTGCAATAGTTATATTTCAATATAATTTAGAATACACTATTACAATTAATAATACATGATTTATGGTTTCTCAAGGTGATTTAAAAATTGCAATATAAGATGTAACAATACATACAGTATAAAATAAAAGAGAGTACATAAAACATGTTAGTTATCACTAGAAGTTATTTGTATTATGAAAAAATCTAGAGAATTAATTTTTTAAACATAAATATAGAATATATTTATAAAATTTTAGTCTTATAAATAATGCAAAAATTACAAAAATTTTTAATAGTAAAGATATGTAAGAAAATGAAAACAGATTTAATTTTTAAATTAATTGCTTTCTAAAAACATTTACGTACAAAAGGAAAGCTTATTATGTCATATATGATTACACACTATTACTTCAAACATGCTATAACATTTTAAACATTATACATTTTAAACATTATTACATTAATGAATATTTTACCAAAGTAAATAAAAATATACATATAAAAGATTTACGAAAAATCTATTTACCTCAGAGAATGTCTTTACTCTCATTATTTTTTCTTCTGAATCGTGCCAAAGTCACTTATAAATTTGGCTTCCAGATTAGAATCAAATTTCTTTAATGCTACTTTCGTTACGTCAAATATTTCACCTAGAAAATATTTATATTTATATGATACATAATACATAATACATAATACATAATACATAATACATAATACATAATACATAATACATAATACATAATACATAATACACAATACAGCTATAAGATATTTATATAATGCAAAAATATTCATATATAGTATCTGTTTCTTTATAATTTCAATATATAATATAAGATATTTTTAGTATATATATTTTTTGTATTCGTATTATTTATTTTTTAAATAGATAAATATTAAAAATTATTAATTAGATATATAATTGGAAAGTTTTTTATTTTAAAATTAAATATATTACTGAAATTTATCATTAACTAACATAAGTAGATTGCAGAACAAATTAATACAAGTAACACAAATAATACAAGTTTTTCTAGTTAATTTTGAAATTTAATAATACTTCATACTTTTTTGATAAATTTTGAAATTTAATAATACTGTATACTTTTTTGATAAATTTTTCAATTTAATGTTTTTTATATTTTTTTTAGAAAAAAGAAATTTATAATTAAAAAATAAATACTACCATTTACTTTTTTGTTAATAATATATTTCGACTTTTTTATTTCTCTTTATGTGCTATTATAATTAAATTTCATTAATTGAATATAAAAAAAATATAAAATTGATGATACTTAAAAGGATTATTATTTTAAGCCTAGTAAATGATACAGAATTACGAATTCATTCTATTTTCAAAAGATATATAAAAAATTACTTGGAAAAATTATTTGGAGAATAAAAAAAGACGTAAGTAATTATATTTGTACAAATTTAAGCAATAAAATTTGAAATATGCTTGGCCTAGTCGAATATGAACATACTCTTTTATTACCTACAAAAATAACGTTTATCAATTAAAATGCTATACAATATAGGTATAGTAAAGTCATGTGCACGTATTCACTTTTATAAACGTATAACGCTATAAATATGAAGAATCAACCTCCCATTGTTATCGAGGTTGAGGCTAACTTTTTAAAAAAGATTTTACAGATTTTTATTCTATTCACTAGTAGTCTTAAATTAGTCCTGGCTAATTAAAAGTCTTACGGCAACTTTTTTCTTGTATATTTATAGTATTTTTTGATTTTTTGTAACTCGGCAGCTTTAAATATATAATCTTGATATAGAAAAAATAATAATAATAAATAATTATGAAACAGATATAATGAAGGTATATTGGAGAAATTAAAATTTTTAAAGTTATATTTGGAATTGAATTGAATATTCATGGCTGGATAGAAAAAATGTGCAACAGATAACAGAGTCGGGTGTTCTATCAGTTGCTTCTGTATCCGTATACAAGCGATAAGAATAGCATCGAATTACAATGTAGTAAATTTCTCTACATATTTTTCTCGAGGTATAATAAAAGTACTTATTAATTAATTCAAACTAATCCCCGTCATATACTTTGAGTACAAATGAAGTGTAAATATTTTAAAATTATACTGTAATTTTGTAAAAAATTCTTACGTGTATAATAAAATATTAATTTTTAATAAAATATTAAAATTTATAATTTAAATAATATAATCAAAAAATAAAAATAAAAAATACGAAATATTTGCGCTCATAAACAAAATCGATAATAATTTTGGATTTCACTCATTTTCAAAGTATTCAAATAATACAAACATATTACAAATGATGTGATTAGAAAAAATTAAAATTGAAGTTACTAATATTTTTACTTTTTTTTATATTAAATATTTACTATATTTTTCTCTCTCCCTCTCTGTAATTTTATTAAATATTTAACATCTAAGAGCTTTATCTGCATGAATTTTTAATGAAATCAAAATGCTCTTTGGTCTAGAGTAAGAGGATGAAATAAAGCTTTGATGATAAAATTATTTAAATTTTAAATCAAAGTAATCATTTTTAATTTCAGTTTTTCTTTTATTTAACTACGTTCTTATGCTTTTTATTGTAAGCTTCTTTTTTTAAATGATGTGTTAATATGTAAAACTTATCCGCTTAAACAAGTTTCTTGAAGTTTCATAAGTATGATTGATGTATTAATGTTCATGCTATTAAATAGGACTCTTCTATATTTTTAGATGTACCGAACAATTATCCGACATAAGTATTCGGTTCTTGAATTAAGCCATTCCAAAATACTAATTATCAAATTGAACAATGTACGTTACTCTCTCAAGAAATGATAAAGCAAATAAAGATCGTTCTTTAAAAAGGATAAATTCAGTAGAGCTTGTTGAGTTATTTGTTTTAGACGATAACTACATTCATTTTTGTATACTTACTAAATCTACAGTGCTTTAAAACTGTTTAGGAAAATAAAAATTTTTTACTAATACGCCAGGTATGCTTATCGAATAGAATAAAAACAGTAATTTTACAATTATGAATTAATTAAAACTACATTTCATTTTCAGATTGAAAGTAATTATTAGCGATAGTCAAATTGGTTTTGCCAGCTAATAACGGATTGACGAGGGTAAATTTGGTCGGAAACGGTAATGAGATTGAGTAACGTTACCATATAGTAATAAAACGAGAAATAAAAATTGAAGAATAAATTAAATGAAGGTACGATCTTAGACTGCAAATCACACATTTATCCATTATCCAAGATAATTTACGTTGAAAGTTTTGCCCTAAGGGAAATTAAAAAGGTGATTCGTGTGTGAAAATATAAGATGGAATAGAGCAGTAGGACTAATCTATAGGTACGTGTCAACTCTTTTCACGTATTATCCAGCCGTTAAGCTTACCGTAAAGTCCAGCAAAGCTGTTGAAAATACTATGGATACACCGATCGGTAGCATCTGCGAGAACGATTACTGTCTAGTGTTAGATAACTGGTTCCGACAAGGAACTACAATCTTCCGTTGCGGGAGTAAGACAGACTGGAAGTTGTTGTTTTCTACTATAGAAGGATGTAGCTATGGAAAGGGTTTTAATTCAAAGTTTTGAGATTAGAATTTTTTAATAAATTCGATGAAAAAATTTGAAAAATATTGAAATTGAATCGCGCTTAGAATCCGTCCATGAAACACAAATCTTTCTATAAAAATAATATACGTTGAAATCGAGATGCGATGATAGAACTTATAATTTGAGAAAAATATATTGTATTTCTAATGTTTATGGCAAATATCGACGCTTTAAAGATTTTTAAATTCCCAGTTTATGAGATTATATTGCTAATAAAGACTAAATTCAAATCCTTTTTACGTCAATACATTTATATTGTAGAAAAGATTACTCGTATAGTTTAACCACGAAAATAGAGTTGACGAATACAAGCACTTCTCTTATCCAAGCAACTTTATGTAGAGGATTTATTACCGGGCTAAAAATTGTTGGAAATTTGCAGGAAGAGCGACAAAGTATATCTTCTTGTTAAAGAACTTCTCTCGATAATCTAAGGCCTGTATGTAGCTTAGAGATACTCAAACACCAACTTTTAGCGCAAAATTTCCTAATTTCTGATCTCATTGAATTTTAACTTTTAGATAAGGGATAAAAATGTAACTTCCAGAATTTTATAAGGTAGGAAGTTATATGACGGATCTAAAGTTCGAGTGACTCTGATTAGGTATTCATGTACGACTTTACATACATTATGTTTGAACTACGAGTTAATAAAAAAATTTGATGTAAGGGATTCGAAGAAAAAAACTAGATCAAATATAAAAGACAACTAACAAAAATTGTTTAATATTTCATCGATATACGATACATTTATTATCGATGATCAATACTTATAAGTTTATTTAAAAATAATAATATTTAGGATCGCTGATATAAGATCAATTTTATGATTTTTGATGAGGATATAAAATAAAAAATTTTAAATGAATAGATTAGTATTGTGATGAACATATTTTATGATCACATAAATTGTATTACATAAATATATTTTTTATAATATTTTTCACCAATAGTATAAACTTCGATGACGAAAACTAATTATTCGTTACCATATTTTTTGAAAAAATACCAAAAATTGCAGTTTTAATTTCATTCGAATTTTACAAAAACTTTATTTCATAAATAATTCCTTTACAAAAAATTTGTACTTTGTAGAGCTTAAAAAACAAAGATAATATTTTATATAATGATTTTAATTTAGATAAAGAAGAATATTATTTTCTATTTATTTTGGGGTATGAATCGCGTGCGGACTTAATCCATTACTCGGTTTTACAATGTAAAACATGAAATTTAAACAAGTATGGTTTTAAAGTATGTAAGGTTAAACATTGAAGGCTAATATTCTTCACAAAGAATAAATTGCACGATCGATGATACAGTTCTTATCTTTCGTATTTACTTTATAACTCTTTTACTTCAATAAAAATTTGGCAAATATACGCTCATCTTGAAATAGGAACAATTTTGCGTACTCCTCCACCGCAACACCAATCGTTTTTCATAAGACTGAAGCAAGGATAAACCATAAAAAGCTTTACGGTAATAAAAATATTGTCTGCACGTATGCGGTTAAGATGGTGACTCAGTAGGTTTAGGAATGGGAGAACCGTTTCATCGTTGTTTTATTACTGTCAGACCGGAAAAATGAAAAGAGCTTATATTCCATGGCGTTACGCTAAATTTATAGACCTCCATGCGTACAATTTGCGTTACACTGTAGAAAATAAACGAGTAATCCCCGTATTCGGCAATATTGCTCTATGATTCTCGAGTCGAATTCTCAATCTACTATTATATATTTGTTTGTTATACTAAAATTTTAAATATTCAATTATAAGCTTTTTATTCGTTCTCAATTTGTTTCTAAATATCGATGCATTTAATTTATAGTTTACCAATCTAATTTAAAAATGAATACATTCTTAAGCAGTACAAAATTTATCAATATTCGAACAATGAAAAATATTTCAAACTGTACTGTAGTATATAATTGAGAAATTGGCGATGCTACAGAGCTTTCCCTTTTTTTATCTAAAGGTTTTGTTTATATCGATTCTAGTTTTATTTTAGTTGCTCAAACGTAAGGTTTTATTCCAATTAAACTGTAAACGAATAAAATTCTAAGTGTTTCATTTTTAAAGCTTTTAAACATAACATTTTATATTATAATTAAATTTTGTTTCGATTACTTCTCTCACTATGAAAATTAAATTTACTTTTTATAAAAATAAAAAGAATAAAAGAATGAATTAACTTAATGATATTATTCAAGAAAAATATATAATCACGGATTACCCGATAGAATAAAGTGGGTATATACTCGAAAAAATAAAGCAACAAAGAATTTTTTTGATTATACAGTATTAATCTTGTAAATCAATATATCAAGATGAAAAATTATTTCATACCGTAGAGATAATAGTTAGTTTAACACGTGAAAATGACTGAAAATTCGATTTTACTAACAGCTGAAATTTATCAACAAATAGTCACTCTCGGGATAACGTCAAGCTTATCTTGACTTTATATAGATCAAACATTGAATAATAATTAATCTCGCTCTATTTCCAGTCGGATTATCAAAGCAGGATGAGAATATACAGTTGATAAAGTTCTTTTCCACGCGAGGGAGCCGAATAAAGAAAACACCTTAGAATACACGAAGGAGCGACTGTCGGAGGTTTAAAAAAGGAAAGTGCCGAGGGAAGCTTCGTTCACGAAAGGGAATTGCACGACGTAATTCGAAGGCACGCGAGCGCAAGAAGGTGCATCGATCCGTGAGACGCGTTACCCGCGCATACGCTAAACTTAAATGCGACTATCTTTACTGGCACCGCGTTCACTTAAGATTTTTATGAGGACTTTGTCGCGCCTTCGATGTACAATACTTTTCGTTTGTCAACGATTGTTTTACTTTGTTTTTTAGTTAAACCGGTCCGATTTGTGAGTTGTGCACTTTGAGCGCTGTATTGTTACAAAGATTTGATTTATAGATCGAGAGGTGATACGATGATCGCGGAGATTTTTTATTGAAATTATTATAATGATGGTACTCACGACGAGGAATCGATGTATACGTATTTTTAGTTTGACTTTAATAATTTAATAATTTCGTAATCTTTATACGTAAATAATAACAAAAATACATCCGTGTATTTACTTTATTAATCGTAACATTATAAAAACAAATTTAAAATATATTCGTTACGAAGGAATTTATTAGTTACGAAATTTTGAAATTTATTACAGGAAAATAAAACATTAACAGAGTTCAAGAATTTTGTAATTTATACGAAAGCAACTGAAAGAAGTTCAGAAGTTATTCTTTTATTGCCCTTTACAATGAATTATCTAATGGCATATTGATTTAAATAAATATTATAGTAATCGATATTAAAATTATAAATTATTATTATTTAGGAATAAAATCAGTAATTTATAAAATAAGATGTAGTTATTTTATTTAATTTCCTGAGTTTCTAAAATTTTTAAAATATTAAATTATGTATAGTTTATTCAATTTTCAACGTTAGGTTTTAAAAAAAAATTCTTTTCTTGTAACGATGCATCCTTTATGAATTTAAATTTTATTTTAAAATTAAGTTATATTTCAATGCTGGTCCATATTTTTTAATTAATTATTTAAAAATTTGAAACACGTACCAATAAAAATTCAAGAGTGTAATATTTGTCTTCTAATATTTCAAAAAATACTCAATTATCGCATTTTACATCTTATGAGATACTACAGAAATATATTTTAGATAATAATGAACACCAATCGCAAATAATTTAATTGGTTTATGAATATAATTTGCAACGTAATAATGTATCTAAAATAATAATGAAATGTCCATTAATATGAACTTAATAAATTTTAAAGCATGTTAAATATAGACATAAATATGTTTGAAAAAGAATTTAAATTTTTATAAATTCATGCAAATATACTGCAATGTAAAATCAAATATTTAAGTACGTAAACTCTACTTTCCATTTTATATATACGCATATAAAATTTATTTCAATTTTTTAATTTAAACTTTATAATTTTAAATACAGTAAACTTTACACTACTGTTCCTAATATTAATTATTTAAGAAGATGCAATAAGTATTTCTATTCAAGATATGTCGAATTCATAAAAATTTTTTGCGTACATAGAAAATTAATATTCACATTTTTCTTTATAGGAAATTGACATTTTAAGATTTTGAAACTAGAAATAATCATTATTATAGCCTTGAATTAATTTTATAATTAAATATCATGTATTTATTATTTTTTCTGTTTATGTAAATCATTTAATTTTCGAGTAGATTTCAAGAGTAATAAACTTAAAAATTAAAATATTTTATTATAGTAGAATAGCAATAATGATAATAAATATCAGTAAAATATATATTTGTAAACATGTGAATATTTTCTTATAAAATAGAGTATGTTACAAAATTATTTATAAGTATAGTTATTGCCTCACAAAAATGAAACAATATCGTAGTTTTATCGTATTCCATTCGTGGCTCTTACTAAGTAAGCTCGTGTTTAAGTGTATAAGTGTTTAGAGCTTCTGTATATATATAAGAGTTTAAATTGCGTAGAGCAAAAAGAATTTAAATATACACTGTAAAATAATATTATATATAATCATAGATAGTATATAATATATAATAAATAATTGTAGAAAAAATAAAAGTATTATGTAAAAATTATATAAAATGTTAAAATTAGTTAATAGTACTATTATTCGATTTTACACGTAAAAATATAAGTATTTCTCATATATTTAATGTTTAAATAATAAATACATTAGAAAAAAATTATAATTTATAATAATTAATTCTTACAATATTTTATAAAATTGAACAAAGTCTATTTGAAATGTATGGAATTTGATAGAGTAAAATCAGGATTTTATTATAACATAAAATTCAACTTTAAAATATTTTATTTACTTTATTACGTTTTTCGCGTAAATAATATGGACTCATTCGACGTTTTTATTATGATACGATGATGAACCTAAAAAAAAACGAATAGATATGAGTGGATTAATTGGAATAATAATTATTACGAAAATGGAAAGTTCGAATTCAATTTCGAAAGGTCATCGGTTCGACTTTCAGTCGAGTAGTTATAGCCTTTTTTTTAGATAACTCTACTACATTCTCATTAATTAACTTTCAATTACCGAGTATTAATATTACTCGAACTTTTTTGTCCAAATTTTATATTAATTATTTTAGTTTAAAAATTACATTACATAGAAATATTGAATATTAAAAATATTAATAGATGTAATATTAAACTTGATAATCTAGAAAGTACAATGAAGTACAATTTTATTTATAAATGGTATCAATCTTTATATTTATTATTAATTCGATTTATTAAGCTATATAAAATAATTCAAAAAATTTTAAATATGTAATTTGTCAAATTTTAATGCTTATGAATATTAATTGTATTACATGTTACAATAGTACATGAACTGAAATTGGAACGATACAAAAAAGATTAACGGTATTTCATGTTCGCATAATTAATCATTGATAACATTTAAATTTTATTATCTGAAAACGTTTCAAGGAATAATAACAATTTAAAGTAGTTAAATATAGATTTTAAATAAAAACTGTTATTTCATACAATAATATAAATTAAATTTATTCACAAATTTATGGTAAAATTCATTTTCAATACCTTCTCATAGAATTCTTCTAATATTTTAAACCCAACTTTAATATAAATTCTTACAGGACAAAATAAATTAATATACATCGTTTTGAGTTGTAAAAG
The DNA here is from genome assembly GCA_018907195.1 of Dolichoris vasculosae. Taxonomy (NCBI): domain Eukaryota; kingdom Metazoa; phylum Arthropoda; class Insecta; order Hymenoptera; family Agaonidae; genus Dolichoris; species Dolichoris vasculosae. The sequence continues at coordinate 1,890,542 of JACCHY010000004.1, read as the reverse complement.
ACAGACATCCATTACAAAATCCTTATACTTTTCGTTGCAAAATTGCAGCACTATGTACATTGGTTTTAGAATAGATGTATAGAATTGTAAGTCAGAGAATAAAATTGAATAGCCCATAAAGTGATATGAAAATTGCTGTAAAGTTAAACGAAGATCGAGAGTCTCTATTTAACTGAATCCTTTAAAAAATACTTCTAAGAGTAACACCTAAATTTATAATCACAGATATATGATAAGTATATAATTAATTCATCGTGCTTTACACTTACTAAATGATTATTAGTGAGAGCAACCGAAGAGGAAAGGAACTTTTAATGATGAAAGTACATCGTGTATGATAACGTGGAAGAAAGACATTTGAACCGAGTCTTTTGAATGTATAGTTTGTATAAAAAACGAAATTCTAAAGAATATGCATATTACTTTAAAAATGAAGCCTGGTTCAACTTTGATTCAGTTCACTGTGATCTTTTTAAACTACTGAAATCAATGTTGCAGTATATTTCTGCGCAATATTATGCATTTTTTTAACTGGATTGCCGATAATATTTTATATGTTTTTTAACACAAATTATACAATTGTTAGAACAGAACAATATTTATACAGCTGTTTATGGACTTAATAGTAAAAGAAACATAGAATTGGGTAAAAATGTTCATTTCTGAGTTTTAAACCAATTAATTGATTTACGAGTATACGAATATACACTTGAATATACACTGGAGACAAAATTCACAATTTTAAAGACAGTATGAAAAAAATCTTAGATTATTGTAATTTAACATGAAAATTTATAAATAATTATAACTTGAATCATTAAATTAAATTTTTAATAAATTAAAATAGCATAAACATATATTTATTCAGTAATATATATTTTTTATTAAGATTATGTATGTGGCGTAATGCAATTGAAAAAAGAAATGCTTTGATACTGGAGCTTTTTGTTAGAAGAGTATCCGTCACATAAATATATGGTTTATGTACCTTTTTTCGAATCTTATCGTTTATGATATTTTCCATTAATATATACTTTTTTCTTTCGATGAAAATACTTGCTTTTTCGTGAATTATTCGATTATTTAGCTATGGATTCGATCAGAGTTCTTTTGAATTTAGAGAGAAAATAGTATTATAAGAACTAGGCTAAGTGAATGGGTGATTAGATTTATTTAAATTGTTTTTTGATTGCTTATAATCTAGAACATGAAACTTACTTACAATCTAATAGACATTTAAAGTGATACACGTTTTGTTATACTAAACCTAATTAAGATATTTCATTGTCGCTTTACATTTTTTGAAGAATCAATTACTTAAAGCTAAAATCATAACAAAGAAGAAATAAGCAAATACCGTGCAAACTGAATATATAAGATTTATACACTAACGCAAGGAAAGGACTTAAAACTAAAGGACAAGGTGACGAGAGGAGCAGAAAATACCATCCTATGCGAAAATAGTGAGGCGGCGGTGACGCAGTTGTCGGGGTTTTACGAAGAAGAAAATAGTTTTAAGATAGTTCGTAAAAAGTATGTATTCGTGTTTTATTCTTAGAAAGTATTCCTTGGATTAAATAGATTCAACAATCAGGATATACAAAGTCTTGATAAGAATAAAATTCAACGAAATTAAATTAAATTTAACATGGTTCTTATATTAACTGCTATTAATTTTATAAATTGTTTTTAATGTATTTTAAATAAATTATTTTATTTAATTTTATTCTATAAATAATAATATTGATAATGAAAAATTAATATATTAACAAATTTATGATTATTTCGAAGAATACTGAAAAATATAATTTAAATTTTATTAAATTAACGACACAAAATTATATACTGCAATACGTAGTTTAATGGACGTACATTTGAAGTAGTATAATTAATGTATTGTAATTTAATAATAAAGATAATAAAAGAATACTGTAGATTCTTTTGAAATAAATTAAATTAGTACTATTATTACTTGATTTTTTATTTTCTTATCTTATTATAATACAAAGTTTGAATAATCAATTTGTACTACAATAAGTATTAATCTATGGAAATTTTTTTATTTGAATAATTAGGTATTAAATCCATGTTAATTTGAGAATATTTTATGCATTTTTATCGAAATTCCTTAAATAAATTATATGAAATATATATTTTTCTTTCAAGAAAACTTTCTAACAACAAAAATTGAATAATCAATTAATTTATAATAATAATCAAATAATATTTATAATATCTTAAACTATCTAGGAATATTACTTCTAAGACTCATATTAATAATAATTAATTATACCAAAAATAAAATATATCAAAAGTCCTTAATACTCTAAATTCTAAAAATGGATTTATTTTTAAATTTAATTAAGAAAACTACATTTTTATTAAATAAATCAATAGTAAAAAATGAGAAATAATTACGAAAAAACATGCGAAAATTTCAATATAATTACATATTCAGATTTCCCTCTCGTCTTGCGAGAAAATCTCAAGTGAATTTGTGGTCGCGGATTACCCGTGCAACCAAAACTCATCCATTAAGGAGCTCAACATAAGAAGCATATACATTACTTATACATAAGTAACTCCATCAAAAGCACGTGACTTCACTTGATTCGATCGGAATCACCGATTTTGTCCTCGATGTTCTCCTACGGATCTTCTCACGGTGATCGCTTTTAAGCTAAAAGGACCTCTAAGATCGATCTACTCAACAGTGTACACGAGAGCGAGATAAAGTCTTGAGAGACTTTACGCGACGTGTGTAAAGTTAGTTACGATACTTCACACTGGGAAGGTTACCGGAATTGGATAAAGTTAACAAATACACATTTGAATATTTAATCGTGTTTAAAATTTAATTTTTAACTCTGATTATTTATTACATCCGTGATTAAATTATAAATTAATACTTCAATTCTAATTAATTTTCAGATCTTTGCTAAAATAATCTGTTTATATATAATATAATTCATGAGTTGAAATCAACTTTAAATTCTACATTTAAATTTGAATCGTCTTATCTTGAGAATTTTCTTTTATATAAATTAACATAGAATTTCTTTTTAATATCCAAAGAATATATATATATATATTTTTAGTTTTGAGATAACTAGTAAAAATTTTTATTAAATAAAGCATTTAACACTGAATAATAATATGGAAGATTTTTATATATTTCCTAACTTGAAAAACGTATGAAAGTAGTAATATTTTTACATTTTTATAATGATTTATTTATATTATTTATAAATAATATGTCTAATACAAAATGAGTTAAGTATCATTTGACTTACATGAATGAGTTATACGTCATGAAATGATATCAAATGATAGATTCCGATTAGTTTCGTAATGAATTAACGAAAAATGTGAACATAGTTTAGTTTTGCCTAGGTAGTATAAGATATTCTCTCGTTACAACGGTATATTTAACGTATATATAAATTTAAGCACAGATAAAGAGTTTGAAATACACTTCAGGTTACTTGGTGAAAATGGAAATTTGAGAATTTGGAAGAGTTTTTTGTCGTTAACAGTTCTACATATTTACCAAAATTACGTCACATTTTACATTATTTTTAAAGTAATATCTTAATGTCAATCAAGCCTCGCTTACTATAGTATAAAATATCACGGGATTGACCTCAAGTATGCCAATGATGGTAAATCAACAAGTTATATATTTTGAATGATGTCGCGGTAGAAGACTCAATAGAAAAAAATGATTTTCAAAGTATAATAACAAAAATTGTAGTATTTCAACGCATATGTAAAAATTCTAATGATTTAATTCAAAGAGGTAAACATTGTATTGATGTACAGTTTTGTGATGTTACACAATTAATATTCAATGAAGAAGTTTTAACAGCTTACAATAAAGGTATACATATATCAATATATTTAACAGGAGTTTGTTTCTCAAAGTATCATCTCATAAATTTTTTTAACGAATTTAACCTAGAAATTGTCGAGCTTATCCGCATCATAAATAACTACATTTGGTCAATTGGAAGAGTAGTATCTTCTTTTTGAGGATGTCAATTTCGTAGTACTTCCATTTATATCGATAACTCGCAGACTGAAAAAAGGGTATACAAGAGCTAAAAAATAGTACTGTTACTAAGATACCAAAGCAGTATAACTAATATTCCATATAATCTGTCAGCAGGCAACCGAAGGATACCATTAATGTTCATAAGTGGTAAAACGATTAATAGATTTAAAGCTTACCCAAGAAATCGTTCAAAAAGGGTTGAATGCATGGAATAAGTCTTGTTCTTAAAGAATCAGCTATTAACACTGTGAGTATCGTAGATAAATCTTAAAAACCTAAACGAGAAGCAAAGTGCCCACTAGGGATTTTTCAAGGTTATTTTCACTTACATTGGGCTACTATTTTAAGTGCTAAGGGCAGGATCTTGCTCCATGAACATTTTGTGTAAAATATACTATTACCATCGTTATCTGTACGAAGAAAGGGTTTTGCCCCGGGTCACCGCTTTTCTTCCCGAGGTCCAAGTTTCCTTCTCCGGAGACATTTCCGGCGACTCGAATACGGATGCGGGAGGCTAAAATAATATATAATTCTTAATAATAGTGAGGTAAATAAATTTTAAAAAATACAACAGAAAGCTTCTGAACGATTACTTTAATTAAAATTTTAAAAGAGAAAAATACAGATCTTATCTTGTAATTATGAATGTTTTTTTATATAAAATACTTTAAAATTCTATATGATTTATAGTATAAAAGAAATTTTAATTTTTTTTAAATTTTTAACCTGAAGTAAATTTACATAATACATTACAATACTTCTTTTATTAAAAATTTTTTAACTTATATAATAAATAATATTAAGTTACTAAGATTTCTAGCAGTACATTTGTAATAACACAGAGAAAAAGTGTATTAAAGTATTTTCTATATAAGAAAATTACTAATGCGAAATCAGTATCAAAGTATAAGAATAAATAAAAATAACATAAAATAATTAAATAAAGCTGGAAAGAATTAATAAACTATATAAATCAAGTAAATAATAAATAAATTATTAATTTAACTTGGGTATCGTTGAAATATATTAAATTGAGTTTAACGTATTAATCGATATACAACATTCTATTAAAAATTTATAAAATAAAGTGAAAAAATAAATACAGTGAAATAAACAGAGTAAACAAATCCATTGGAATAAAATAGAGTTTTGTGTTTACTTTTATTTATCTAAAATGATGTTGATTTTTATTTTCTGAGTTGATTTTATATTCTTGTTCTATGTTCAATGACAAACATTTTATTTAAATGTTTTGAAGAATTTACTGTGTTAAATAACTTAATCAAGATGAATAAAACTAAATCCAAGTCAAAAGATATATTTATATTATATTTGAAAGAATTAATAGTATTTATTTTAAGATGACAATCTGCGTTAATTTTATATAAGTAATTAAATATATATATTATCTGAAAAATATTATCTTTTAGCCAAGTTTAAATTTTAAAAAAGTTTATATATATATATATATGTAAACTAAACAAACGTATTTAAAATGTAAAATCTGTCCAAATAATTCTTTACAATTATTGTAATAATAAAATTCAAATTTTTATAGATTTAAAATTACGTTTTTAAAGAGCTCAATTATTGTAATTTTAAATTATTAATATTTAGTTGCAAAATTTATAACTGCAAAATTATTAAATTAATAATGATTATTAATGTAATTATGTTTATTTTTAAAATATCAAAATACTTTGAATAATGTTTAATCATAAAAATATTTCTTACATTTGTGTACTAAATATTTTGTCCCATTGGAAAGTAATGCAATAATCAAATTTTGTACTTTGATTATAATATGCATAAGACTTAAATATAAAAAGGAATGAATAGTAAATATTCAGTTAGAAAAATATTTATCAAAAAAACTAGAGGTTTCAAATTTAATTCTTCATCGAGTATTTTTTTTTTTGAATCTTTCTTTAATATAATTTTTATCATTGTCAATAAACAAAAATATTAAAAATATTAATTTTGGTTAAAAAATCTCAGTATATTTATTAAAAATATTTTATTTTATTTAAAATCAAATGACTTTGAAATATTAGTTTACCCATTTTTTATCCATAAACTACAAAATTGCAATAATGAATTATAGTATCGGAGAAATTTGAAGTTATTGCAGTATTTCATCTCTGTGAAAAATATTTCAATTTTTATAAACAATCTTAAAATATATATTTTATCTTGTCGAAACTAATACCGAAAGTATATTAAATTATAAATGTCAATGTTAAAACATTTTCTAGAATATTTACTAATATACTTTATAATTAGAAAGAGCATTAAATTTAATCTTTGTTTTTAGTAATATTTCTAAATATTAGAAAATAATAATTGTTTTGATTATTTCTTTATTGATGCGTACATATATAAAATCAAACATTTATGGATTAAAAATAAAAATCTTTAGAAAACAATGCTTATTTTATAGTAATTATATACTAAATAAATGCATGTAGAATAAATCAAGATAAAATGAATAGTGGATAATACATTTTCGAAAATTACTGCAATATTTATTTTTCGCAATAAAAAGTTGTTATTATTATAAGAAAAATCAATTTTGTTACACAAACCTCATTTTCTTTCGCCTAAGTCAATTTTCAAAATTAATCATCTGAAGCACGAACCTATAAGTTCTAATATTGATTTTTAATCTACATAAACATCTATGTATTTGTTTTGAAGTTTTCTCAAGTTTTCCGAACAGTGACAGAAAAATCCTCTCCTCAACTCAATATTACAGGCATTCGAAAGGGCGATTCGATCGACCAATGTTTTGGCATCGCGTGCAATCTTTCTCCCCTCCGACACACGAACGTAACGCAAGTGCACTCACACATGCACGGGGACAATTTTCTCGCATGCAAGGGCTGTGCACGAGTATAGAGTTCAAGCTCAGATACTCGTCGCTCTCACGGTTTGCAAATGTCAAGGGCTCTCCTGATTCGCTAAACCGTGGCTGCTAGTAAATGCCGCTTTCTTTTACAATTGTTTCCGACTTAAAAATGGTAAAAATATTTAAAGCAAAATAACGACGTTTAACTACCCCGGGTTTCCTGTCTGCAATGAGATTTTGTTCAACGAATTTTTTGGCCGTATTACTCTTTCTTTTCTCGGATTTTCTAGTAGTAAGCTGTCTCTGACATTTTCATTAAATGTAAAGCCGGAGGCTGAGCAGAATTTCGTAAAGTCGAGTATTTCCAGGTGTATGTCTTTGCAGAATATGAGCAATCTTTTAAAGGTTTATCGATTTTCTAATAGGTCAACTTGAAAATACATTTATAGAGTTCCTAAACGGATATAGAACATTTAATGTAACTATGGAGAAAAAATGTAAATAGACTATATGTTTATATCGATTACTTTTCAGTCTTTACATAATTTAAAGTATTAATATTTATATTGATAAATACTTATACGGATATTTATATTTGCAAAAAAGGTTTTTTATAAAATATTTAATAAAAGAAGAAAAATCAACTTTTGATAAATCGATATCTTGAGTTTTATTCGGTAATTATATCATCAACTGACATAGTAATTTATAGTTAGAATATAAATCTATAATACAGGCAGTATTTTATATAATTATAAATAATAAGCTGCTCATTTTTTTAATAATAGAAAAAAAATTTTCAATATAGTAACAGTTAAATTTATATCAAATTTTCTTGATACGAGTAAATTCTGTTTAAATATATTCATCGAATTCACTAGTATAGGATTACCTGATTTTAGTTTATCGGACAAAGAAAACTTTAATATAATTCTACATTTAACAAAGAAAATAAAATTAAAAATACCCATAATTATAAAGTATCTTATTTCTTGAATGAAACTTTTTCGCCAAATCACAAGGACCATGTAACTAATTATAAGCTTGACAGTTTTCTACTGTATTTGACATTTTTGTGCATAGAATCGTCCATGACAAGGTATTCCATAAATTAATGAGTGTAGGTATGATATCCTCTTACACTAGTTCGGAAAATACTTGCTATTTATTTAAAATAACGTTTTGTAAAAACAATCCAAAAATTGAGCTTTAGTTTATTTTTAAAGTATTTTCAAATTACTTACAATGCATTATTGATATTTTGATTTTCAGAATTTCTCTTTAATTCTAAATGAAACAAAATTCTTGGTTTGAGATCGATTTACATGAAGATTTAATTTTTAATCAACTGAATATAAATGTTGAAAATAATAATTAGTATTGAATCTTGGCACGAGTAAAATTTTGAATTATAAATACGTGAAATGCTTTATTAATTCTAATTTATAACGAAAATTTTTTCTACCTCTTTATATACTACGAATTCAAGAACGATAAGATCTTAACAACAATACAAGTCTTTTTAATAAATAGTATTTTGAGGAGCTTTATAAGTATTATTTTACGCATATTTTTAAACAAAACTCAAAATAGTAAAAATGACAATAATTTAAAAAAGGCTTTTTCATTTAAGTATGTTCATTTATAACATTTTTATACTATGATTTTATCAGAATTAAAATAATTTATTACTGATGATTGGTATATTATTATGATTATATATTTTATACATAATTATGCATTCAAGAAAATATCAGAAATATTATATACGATTTAATTTTAACATATGATTTTTTATTTACAAGGATATTTATTTACAAAAAAAGTTATCGACAAAGCTTATTAAATTGATTTTAGTAAATTTGATCTTATTAAATTAAGTAAAACCTACTTAATTACTGATTAAATTTAATTAATATACATAGTTAGTCACTTAGTCAGTTAAGTAAGATAGTTTTAAGTAGTTACTTAAATTCTACTCTAACGATCAAATAAATTTTTATTAAAGTGTTTTATACAACTTTCTAAGTATATTTCATTTAAAGTTATATCAGTTACACAAACTTTATACACTACAAAATTTTATATATATATATATATATATATACAATGGATTTCTTTAACATAAAATTTATTCTAAATGATGCAATAAAGTCAAAAAGTACAATATTTTTTTGATCAATTTTTTAAAAATTATATATAATTAAAATGTTGTAGAAATTATAAATGAAAACTAAAATTTTAGATATAACAGCAATTAACTTAGAAATTTTTATATTAGAATTATATATATATATATGTTTTACAAATTTATATTAAGTAAATAATTCAGAACAGTTTCAGTAGATTTATAACAAAGATATATCTATTTAATTATTCGTTTAAGGTATTTTTAATATTTTTTAAATATTTATAATAAAATTATGAATTTAATAATCAAACTTAAATATAATACTAAACGTTAAAAAAATATTAATTTTTTGACTTTATGTCTAATTAATATTATTTATAAAATAAAATATTGTTGGTACTACTAAAAAATTTTTAACAATATAATCAAACAATTTTTGTAAGTTTTTGTTTTAACTAAAGCGTAGATAAAAGTTTTTGAAACATGAATTTAAATTAAAAATATATTTCTTTAATTATTCTATTTTTAAAAAAATTAAAATATTTTTATTAATTTCTACGAATGAAAAAAGCAATTATTTTCTATTCAAAGTTTTATGCGTTGCAAATTATATGACATAATACATTTTTGCTTTTAATAAAAACAAGGATCTTAAATTTACGACATAAATTTATAAAATATAAATTATTTGAAAACTCTTTTTTTAATTAAGATCAATTTTTAAGGATCAATTTTCTATTATAGCGTGATAATAGGCTAACATTCCAATATCTGTATCTTTTTCAATCATATAATAATAAGCATTTAAAACATTTAAAAGACTGTAGGAAAATGCAATTTTTAAAATTAAAATCATATGAAGTAGGAATTATGTAAATAAAAATATACATCTTAATTACTTTCTATATTTTAGTATAATTACAAAAAACATTTTGTAATTTTTATAATATATCTAAATAAAAAATTTAAATATTATTTTATATTGATCCAAGTATAATAAAATTAAACATTTTTTTAAAATATAACCTTTAGTTATTATTTTTGTTATAATCTTAATCATGGTTTGCATACTTTGAACTATCCTTGTATCGTGATAATAAATACAGTTTAGCAAAGTCAAAAGCATTGGAAAATTTGCCTAATTTATCAAAATTGACTAAAATTAATCAATTAATTAAAAAATTAAATAAGTAATATTTAATTACTATTTATTTATTGCAATATTTTTACGCAAACAAAATAATAAATATTTTATATATTATTTACATATTCTCGTAAATAGGATGAAATAACGAACGGAAAAAATCACTTCCATAACCTTTTAATATTCATAAAAAGATTCCTTGCAAATTATAATCAAATTTATATGCAAGTAATTTCCTCGAAGCTTCAATTAACATTCTAAAAATATTCAGGTAAGTTTGAATATTTAAGAAAGGGCGAATAAACGTAATTTATTAGTCCTCAGCTCAAGCGGAAAAAGATAAATCTATCGCGAGATTAAAGAGTCACGTGTGCACAAGAACATTGCAGATACAGTCTTATTCGAGTGTAATGAAAACGATGATTAATCGAAGTCTTAATTAATTTTACTGTGAATTATTTGTTCACTATAAGTTTGGAAAAGCTGATGCAGAGGTAAAGGTTGAGAAAGATAGAACTCTGTAAAGAAAATTATAACGATACAATCGCATACACTGTGTAAAATGGACTTCAATGAATCCTAATTCGAAAGTTTTCTTTTAGAAGCTGGGAAAGCCGTCTGTTGCTTCTGTAATTAAATGAAGAAACTAGCAAATATATACATTAAATTTATACAAAAATATGTATTTAATTGTTGCTATTCTTAAAAGCACATGTTAATTGTATTTTTAATTTTAAAAATATTTTTTAGTTTGAATTACTTCGTGTTTTATTAATACTTATATTTAAATATTTTATTCATATTTTGGAAACTTCGACAATACTTTTTAAATATACTTAATATTGTAATGTCAATAGAGAATCTTTTGAAAGAGAAAAAATTGAAAAATTGAATAAAGTAACCAAAGAAAAGTAGCCAAGAGGATTTTCTTTTCAAAGAAGATTGAAGTTCGATAAGTTTGTTAACTTTTTTAAAAATCCTTTTTTTTAAAAGAATTTTACGTTGAAACTTAAAACGAAATACTTTAGTTAGTAAAACTACTTAACACTCGCTAAAATTTTTTATTTGACCCTTTTTAATTATATGAATATAATAACCATTGGATTATGTAAAATATTATACTCAAACAGAATATCAAAAAATGGAAAATTCAAACAGTTTATTTAAAATTTTGCAAACATTAAAGTTTAATCGATAAAAAAATATTTAAACATACCACTAGAATATTTTATATATTTTATACATTCTTATATTTTATCATAACATATAAAGCAAATCTACATTAAAAGTGTAATGAATCAATATCTGTATTTTATAATTAAAAACTGTATCCTTATAATTAATTTTGATTCATTATCTCAATTTAATAGATATTAAGGGTTTAATGGTTATCGTTTTCTACATAATTAATATAATTGAATACTAAGTTAATAACTTATACTTAATTTTTAATAAAAAATAAAAGAAAATATTTTTATTAAAGTTTAAAAATATTTTATAATGAATAATTTTTTTCAATTGATAATTTCATGGATTTGGAAATATTTGAGTAAAGTTTGTATAAAATTTTAATGCTGCATGAAAATATAATATATTTTAGAAATAAAAAGAGTATTCCTATGTTTTAATTATTTATTATTTATTTTAGCAGTGTGCAATTTTAATAAGAATTATTTAATTTAAAAAATTATTAATATAAATACTTGCAGTAAAAAAGTCATAATTTTATATTGTATATCTATTATAAATTAACATATTTTACACAAATAAAAAAATTTACAATCTTTTATACTTTGTGCTTTTTTATTCTTATAATGTTATAAATTTAGTAAATTTTATGTAGTGCTTTAGCATATCGTATTATTTGAAGTTTTTTAAATGTGTTTGTGTGTATGAGAGAGAGAGGGAGGTAGGGAGAGAGAGAGAGAGAGAGAGAGAGAGAGAGAGAGAGAGAGAATGAAAGCAGGGTCTTAAAACCTAATTTTTTAAATCGAGATTCATCGTCGCCATCGAAAGCAAATCTAACGACAGAATGATAAGTATAAGAGAAATTATCGGTAGCTGTTTCATGGAAACTAATTATACCTGCACTGAGATCTAAAGTGAGCTATAGAAATTCGTTTTAAACATTTTTGTCCAGAAGAACGAAATTAACTATGTATGTATTCAATATATTCTCAACAATTATCTCTTTCTCTATAATTGAGATCCTGCAAAACTATTGACATTCACTTTTTATAAAATTATTGATTATTGTATTATTTATGCTACAAATATGACTTATGTTACTGGATTTGTCAAATGTATATAATTTTAAATGATACATTTAAGTATTAGGAATATTTAATTAGTAATATACATATCATTTTTATATAAATAGAATAAATAGAATAATAATTGTTTTATTTTTACCATTTAATAAAAATTATTCTATGGTCCGATGGAAGAGTAAGACAGAAATTTGTTTTTGTGGTAATTTCCAAGGATCTATGAAGATAAGATTTATCATACATAAATAAAGAATGAGAAGAATAAATAAGGGAATTCTTATGTCAGAAATAATAATATTATTCTTTTATATCTTTTGATGTATACATATATATATCAATGATAATATTGAATATAAACTGAATTTCGATTTCAAATTAAAATAAAAAGTTATTTTATTTTTCTTCGAAAAGGAATATTTTATTATTGAAGAAGTTTTGCACCCCGTTTCATACATATCTATATATGTATTTTAATGAGATAAAAAATAATTTTAAAAACTATTTTAATAAAGATTATTCAGGTCTAGCTTTATTATAATATTTTAACGATAAAATTTTTTGTTCTTCTACAGTTTTCCTTATTACAGCTTTGTTAATATTTATTCGAAACAAGTTCAAAATAAGAAAAATCATTATTTGTGAAATAAATAATATTTATTTGTATTATATATTCATAAAAATATTTTATTTGATAAAAGAGAAAATTAATAATTGGCAATTACAGCAAGATATAAAATATTCAAATGAATAATCAATCTGGTTTCGAAGGAAATAATGACGCACGATTATTATTTTAAGTTTTCATAGTGAAATTGAAAGTAATTTTGCGAGTAGTATTCTTACATCCGAATGAATCGAAAAAAAATTTAAAATAATATTTTTTCAAAACACTTTTTTTACTTTAAGTACTTATCGTTTCTTTAATGTACTATAATTTAATGTACTTTGCTTCGGATAATTTTACGTGTAATGTAAAAATATTTCATTGATTTTAAGTTAATAATTAACGATTATATTATATTATTAAAAAAAACATTTTTCTCTCGGTTAAATAAAGTTTGTCCTAAAACAGTTTCTTTTATCTAAAAAATAAGATTGAATTTATATATTTTCGAGCAACTGGATTGTTAGAAATACTTAATCGAATCCGCTTCGTGTAAAATAAACACGTGAAAGTAAATACATAAAATTTATATATATAAATTAAGGCTTGCCCATGTTCGTGATTCTGCGGTTACCAACTTGCAATATACGCGTTTCTGAAACAACAACAGAGACATACACCAGCCATTATCAAGAACACGACGAAGTTTCGCATAAACTATTATGACTCCAAGATGCAAAGTCCAGTGTACCGCTAAGACGAGGAACGGGCTAACACACTCAAACGCGCATATATATTTGCATATTTACACACGGATTATTCCTTAATCCCACGTAAAGTATCTTTTATACATGTAATGTAGAACTATCTTTTAGAACACATTGAATAGAGTACGCAAATTATCATAATACTATATATATTAATTGCTATTAAAATCATAACAGAATTATAATAAATACACTAAACATTTACAAGATTGAATTTAATTTTATAAAACGCATTATTTAAAGTTAATTATTTTTATACTATAAGAAATGGAATATTTCTTACAAAATTACCTTGTAAATCATATTGTATCCAGGGTTAAAAATTTTATAAATATATCAGTGTATATCAATAGTCACCACTGTTAAGTTATCCAAGTTATTTTATTCAACCCCACTTTTTTAAAATTAAAAGTCCTCGTTGCTTGAAACGTAAAATTGTTATCGTTCGAAGATCTTTCAGCAACCGTCACATTTACTAGATACATATTATCATACAAGACAATTTCTCATTCAACGTATAACCAAATAATTTTCCAGCAGATTAAATCGCAGCTTCGTTAAGCCGTCGCGTGAAATTTCCGACGATGTGCATCCGAGCCTCGAGAGTTCGATACCAGTGAGTGTAAGTACGCACTCGACGTCTCTCGCTAAGGCGTCTACCTGATAATGTATGGGTGTGTCGGTGCGGGGGTGAGTAGCAGCTGAACAGCCGAAAGACCGGTGCAAACAAAGCGGGTAACGGAGTATTGGCTAGACCATTTAACCTGGCTTTCATCAGCATCCACGACATTGACGTCTTGCGCACCACGAAATATTTGGACGATAATACGAATGGCTTCCTCGGTGGCTTAAGTATTTGTTTGCACATCAAATTATTCTCGTAGGAAAATCAGATCGACTCTTTGAAAATGAAAATATCGACTTGTGCGTAGCTCCGTCGAATATATTAAAAGGAATATACGAACGCAGCAGTATCGAAACAAATATCTGCTAAAAAGTAAAGCTTTAAAAATGGTATTCGCATCAAACGGAAATGAGGATTCACTTCGAGAACTTTTTGTTATCGGAGTTTATTGCTTTATTTCGTTTACAATGGATCTTTAGAATGGATGGTCTTTAGAATGAACTTGAACTAACGCTTATTCATGAAGTATTACCTGGCGAAATAATGTTGACTCAGCTAAATTTGCTAATATAATTTACTGAATAATAAAGACGTACTCGTGCATATTATTCGTTAAATAATGTTAATTAGTTTTATAGTCAAATCATGTCAGTTATTATATAAATATATATATAATATTACAAATATTTAAATAACGTATTCGATTATTTTCAGTTTACTATTAAAAATTGAAAAATAATAAATTTTTTTAACTCCTAAAAGTTGAGTTACGGTTTCATAAACTGCAATAATCGCAGTTCGTAATTAAAAGAATAATCAAGAATAAAATAAAATTTGGATATATATTTTTTGAGTTAGATTTAAAACACGTTGAAGAAAATTTACATATTATTGGTTATTCATTTGTGTAGAATAAATATAAGTTAATAGGGTCACTAGATAAAACGATTATACAACTTTGATTCTGTTTGGATCTTTATACTTTCATTATAGCCAGAGTAGTCTCACGATTCTGACCCGAATAAACTTGTACGAATCACTAGCCAAATCTGTCGCTTTGAACGTTGCTACAACCATAACAAAAAATAGGTACAATTTTGTAATTTACATATATGCATCGTAAACTTAGTTACATACAGTTAACGATGATAAATTTTTTGGCAAAAGATTCGAAAAAGCAATATACAATTTTACTCGATTGGAAATCGAATCCACAACCTTCAGTTTTCGTGACGGATATTTTTCTCACTGAGCAACCGATATCCGATTCTTTCTATCTTTTTGAGTCGTCCTAATATCATAATCATTGCACAAAATACGTCATTTGCAATCCATTCGACACACGATAATAATGACGTTGCAAATAAATCATCGTTATCGTTTCTACTTCCGTTGATTAATTTCTTATCGTTTAGATTCATGTAGAAATTCTGGTTTTGTGATTATATTTTTATTTCATTATGAATTATAAGAATGCTATCTTTAGAATTTATTATTCTTGATAAAAAAATTATCAAAAGGAATAAAAGAAAAAACGCAGTAATCAGTTACAATCAGACAGAAATCGAACTTAGAATCTTTTGTTTTTGCGACAGTTACACATGTTTTTAAATCCGACACATGTTATATTTCGTAGATGACAATATACAGCAGATATATTTCTAAAAATAATAAACACTGTTTGCATAGAAAAACATTCGTGTCTTTTAATACTTTATTTGGATATTCAAGAAAATGCAGAATGAAGATTGGAAAATTTATTAAAAAAAGATTGTTGTAGAATAAAAGCAATAACTTTTTCGTGACAAAAATAAAGTTTTTATAAATATAACTTTTATTATAAGTTCAAACTAATTAATAATATTTTGTATCGAAATGTAATATATTTAAATATTAAATTTTTAATGTATTATTTTTTAAATAATGACATGTAATAATAATAAATAGTAAATATATAACATGGTTGATATAATATATTATATTAAAGAAACATTAATTCTTTTCTAATTAAAATCATTATATATATATATAATAAAATTAAAAGTAGTAATTATAAATTAATTTTAATAATAAATCCATTCTTATATTTTATTACTTGATAAGCAAAATTGTATAGACCATATTTTTATTATCATCGGATATACAATAATAAAAAAAAAGAATTTTTTTATTATATACTTAAAAGATAATGTAATTAATAAAGAGAATTTTTATACAATACTACATTTCTAAGAAACAAAATATTTTAAAAATAAATTATAAATAAGTTAATCATAACTTTAGTAAATAATCTTATAACATAGAAATTAAATTTTAGATTGCTCATAAAATTATTATTATTATAATAAGATAATGTTGTACTAAGTAAAATAAATATATATTTTTAGATTAAGATGAAAAGTTCATTTTTAAGTTAAGAAGATATTTTTTATTTAAATTACAAAAAAATAAGAGAAAGAACCGATATAAACAATTTTTCTTAATATAAACATAAAAAATCCGTGACTGATCTATAATACATAAAGAAATGAAATAAATTATGAAAAATTAAGTTAAAAATGAATTTTATTATAAATTCTATGTTGAAAAAATAAGTGTAGGTAATATTATCTTCAATAAGAACAGAATTTATCAAATTACTGATATTAATTGTAAAATAATGTTTGATATATTTTTTTTAGTCATTTATAAAATTTAATGAAAAATACATAATTTTAATAAATTTATTTTATTGAATTGAATTTTTTATTTTAAACTGTTGTGTGTATGTAAATGAAACATTGAATAAGTAATTTTAAATTTATTTCCGAAATACAGAAATAAATATAGTATAATACAAAGTATTTTTATTATTCTTTTTTATTTAAATTATATTAATCAATTAAATTTCTTTTAATCATTTAAAATAAAATAAAAATATATATATACATTTATCTAACGAAAGTATCATTTGAATTTCTTTAAAAACTAACTCAATTCTATTTGTATTTACAATAAGATAATTCAAAGCTGGTATAGCGTCAGCTCTAGTTTATTTAAATTAATTTTCAATGATAAATTACGAAAATATTAACCCAGAAATGTCTTTCAAAGCTTATAACAAAAAAATACAAAAAATTTATAAAAAATACTATGCTTACGTCTTTTATGGAATCTACGTCAGAATTTTTTTTACTCAAAATACTATTTAATAATATTTAATGCTTTCATACATTGGCTTTTGTCTGAATACATGTCAAACAAATTACTTACAGATTTTGACTTAATCATCATTTTAATTAATTATCCAATATATTAAATTTATGTTATTTTAAATTTAATAGAAAGTTCGTATATATTTTTATTACACTAAATAAGTTAATGTTTCAAAATTTTAATAAATTTAATATTTAAAAATGATGTACGTGATTATAAGAAAAAATAATAACATTATTAATCTTGTATGATTTATGTATTTATTTTAATAAAAACAATAATAAATGATAAAATTGACGGAAACCCAATTTTTGAAGCTAATTAACAGATACTCTATTTACCATTATCGGTCAGTGAATTCATTATGGAAATAAAATATTAAAATTGCTTTAAATTTATAAAGTCAAGCTGTCACGGACTCTATTAAATATATAATTATTCAAAGTTGGATTAAATAAAAGAATTAAGCTAGTGAAAAATTAATATGATAAGATAATAATGTGTAATACAATAATAATTGAGCAGTATCACATATCTCTTAAATAAACTCTCGTTATAGGCTAAAATGGAAAGTATGTCGTACGCGAGGACTCCCAAGCACCATAAATAATAATAAAAAAAGAAAGAAAGAAAATTAATACGGTGCTCTGACAGAAAATCTATTTATACATATACATGATATATAGACTATTATGTTATATATTGTGTTACGTTACGTTATATTATACGTTATGATACGCTATGTTATACGTACGTAATATTTATTCAATATTCAATACCTTTATTAAATATTAGAGAATAATGCAATAATGATTTACAAGATTTAATGAAATATTAAATGTGCGTATTAAATGTGTAGCTGATTGTAAATACGCCGATGCGCCGTTCAAAACTCACGTCGTATTAGCATTAAAATTAAGAAACGTTTCGCATAATTTCCGTTACAATTGAAGCATTCATCATTTCGTTTCAACTTTGCATCTTTTGCCTCTCCTAATCAGGACAGATTCTATTATGTTTACGTAGCATCGTAATACTTGAAATGCTAATAGATTCATCAATTATACCTAGCTATTGTAGCAAACGATCGAGTCGTAAAGCAATGTTTAGTAATAAGCAGCTTCCGCCAGGATGCAAATGTTATTTTGGAAATTTGCCTATGCAAATCAATGTGCCGGTAGCTTTTTTTAATATATGAATTGTCACTTCATATTGAAAAGTATCCTAATAATTTCTTATTTGAATCTTTTTTAAACGTTTCTTTTATGATCAGATTTAGCTGTTAGCTTATGGTAACTAATAGTATACATGTATTTTTTAATATCTAGGAAAATTGTTAAATATAATTAATATTAGTCTACGATAATAACTTTTTCAAATTTATTAAAAATAAATATATTATAAATCTTTCTGAATAAAAGTATCAAGTTTTTATTTTATCTAGCAATTCTCGATAATTCTTCAAAGTCGAAATAATTTTTCCATCATCTACTGCTTTACAATATTTTATTAATATTACCTATCGCGTAAGAAAGTACAGACTTGGTTTTTATAGGTTGAACCAAACATATTACACTTTGCTTCAATTTGTAGATCCCAAAACAGCACGGAATAAAATTTCTATAAATTCTCAGTACTTGTTTTACTTACAAATTTAAGTAATATCGATGAGCAATAAACCTTGCTAATTCTAGTAATAATTACATCCATAAATATTATTATAGTATAGTAATATTATTTATACGCACTTTGTGTCATAACCAATAAACAAAATAATCACGAATTCGATAAAAAATTAATTTGTTTCACGATCTGAAAATAGATTTACTTTTAATACATCATCGCTTCTATATGTGTGTTCAGGCTCATTACCTGACAACATACTGAAATATAAGCGATCGAGAGTATTTTCTCTTTATTAACACAAATCGTAACTGACCGAATATATTATAAAGCAAATTGTTCAAATTTTTTTTCAAACAAGTCTACTAACGAGTACTTAATATTATATTTTTTACAATAAAATTTACCATTATATATAATTTCAGGCGTAAAACGTCACATATTTGTTAAAAAGTTACTATAAATGATCAAAGTTTTCTTCTGAAAATACATTTCATACATATTTCAGCAAATTCGATGCAATAGAATGTCAGATAAATTCTCGTTATGGGTAAGCTTTCCACCGTTCACATACTGTATGTATTTATAGATTTCGGGGCATCGAGATAACTAAAGTGACAAAAAGAAAAAGAGAGGACAAAGAAATAGAAAGAACCACAAAGAAATAAAGCAAACCATAATTAAGGGAGAAAAAGTGATGGTACTAAAACCTACATCTATTTTTCTCATGGGCGTATAAGTTTTTATTTCAACGTATATTTCTACATTTTCTTCGCTTTCGTTTCAATTTTTTTTTCTATTTTGATTATACATGCACCGACAAACATTTCATTTTCACACGTATTTTTTCAGCATTGACAGACTTTAGAGTTTTTAGTTCAAAAATAATAAATGAAAGTTTGAAGCTTAAATTTTAAAGTTTTCAGATATTCTCCATTCTTCGTATATCCTTAAATGTTTTATCTATTTTTAGATTTTAAATTCATTTTTAAACTTTTGATTGATAAATTTAAATTGTATTGCACATTAATATAGTGACTGATCTTTGTACAATTTTCTACTCACAGAAAACATCTATTTATAAATATATATATTTAAGTTCGTATATATTTATGTAAGTATAAAAATACTAATGATACCAATTAATACATTAATTACTAGAGATTAGAAATACTATAAGTAAGGTTATTCATACGTATTTAATAATAATTGTTTTTAAATCATTGTTACAATATAGCTTGTAATTAATATATAGAAAAAAATACATATTTTAGAAAATTTATTATGAGTATTTTAAAAATCATTCAAAAAATTTTTGAAAATATTTAAAACATTAAACCTTTAAATATTTTAGTGATTTATATATATTAAATGTAAATGGATAAGTTTAATAGAATCAGTAAATATTTATTGACATTAAATTAAGGATATGAATAAGTAATAAAGTTAATACTACCAATCAGGGAAAATTATATTGAACAGTATATTTTGTATTCTGAAAGTATACTATTACTTTTTAGTATATGTTTACAAATCGATCATGTAACTAAATATTATAAAGAATTAAAAATACATTCTTTTTTAAATTACAAAAATGTTTAAAAATGTAATAAATATTAATATAAAACTAAGATTAACATTGAAAATGATTATCCAAGATATTATCTTGGTATATAATTTTTCATACGAATAAATAATATATTAAAATATACATTATTTGAAAAAAAATGTTATTTTTATTTTCTATAAGAATATTATTTACGTATATTTATAAATTATAGTATGATATTTAGAATCTTTTATAAATACAATTACTTATAAATTAAATATAATTTTTATTAATTTTCTAAAGATAAAAATACTTATATATATATATAAGTTTAAAAATACCAATAAAGTAAAGAGCTAGCGAAGTTTTGAAGGCGTATTAAGTAAATTAGTATAAAATGAATAAAATGATATATTTTTTTCAGAACGAGCTTATTGTATATTATTATAGAAAATTTGAACGCAACACAAATATAATCAATAGTAGATTAACCTCGATTTCAAAATTTTAAGAGATGATAAATGAAATCCACCATAAAAAGTAGTATTACATAACAGTGCATTGCGCAGATGAAATGTTTAAAATTGCATACCATATCAGCGTTGTGTTCGAAAGAAATATCAATAGAAAAGTATTGGACGTAAATATTATAAATTATAAATTATGATTTCTGTTTAATTTACTTTAAATCAATTTAATTTTCTTACGAATTTTACAACTGATTAATATAAATTTATAATTATCGCTAATTTAGAAAACTCAGTTTTTTCAATAATTCATTTTATTATGTACATATATATATATATAATTTATAACAAGATCAAAGTGCAAATCAAAACACGAACTCTAATATTCTTAAACTTAACATTAAATACGTAGGATATATTAGAAATATATATATAGATTCAATCTTTATCATAATTTATTATAAAGCAAAAAAGAATTTTTTCGTTAATCATGAAAAAAAACAAAATTACAATAAAAATAATTTGCTTACTTTAACTTTAAAATTACCTCTCATGTTAAAGCAAATATTTAAAAATCATGTATATATAATTTTAAGGATATTACAAGGTTTACTATCTCCATGTTTAATAATGAAAAAAGCAGTATCAGACATACGAAACTTACACAATGTACTTTTAGATTTTATTTATTAATAGATAATCATTATAGTTATGTTTTAAATTCTTATTGTCTCAATTAAAAAGTATCATTATTTTTAAAATTATATATATATATATATATATATATGTACGTACAAACTCAAAATAGAATTCGTACATAATTCACGTCTTATAAATTTGAAAACTTCAATAATATTAGAAATAAACAGTAATGTGTGTTTAGTGTATATAGATATTTCTTTATTCACTTTATGTTTCAAAATTAGACAACGCAAACAATACTTATGGTATTCATTACGTTAATTCTTATTCCACTAAAAAATACAAAACTTCCATGTTAATATGCCTAAAGTGCATTTATGTATAATATCTTTGATAGTATGTCATCTAAAGCTTGCCTCTATCGCTGAGCTTATAATAACTCTCGGTTAAGATCCATCGTAAACTTTTTATAGATACTTTAAAGTTCACGTGTTTGAAAATTTGACTATTTAAAAACAGACTTTTCCCAAACAATGAAACAAACATTGTTTGGTTTTACAGGTTCTCTTTGCATTCGTAAATATACAATGTTTATTTACGCTAATTATTTTATTATATCCACTTTTTAATGTTCTCGAGTTAAATTATTCAACGTTATTTCTTCATTATTGATGAATTGTTTTCCCATTAAATACATAAATTCACACTTCATATATTTTTTAAGACCCTCAAAGATAATTCTTTGTATATAATTATGTATTTGATTAATTAGTTAATCATATACAAATCTCTAGTATATATTTACATTAAATATCATTTTGTAATTGTATTATTCGTTGTATACATAATTATTATGGATCTATTTATACTAATCAGTATAAAGTAGTATAATATAAAAATCATTGAAATTAAATAAATATGATTTATTTTCTATATATTCATTTTAATTATTCTTCATATTTAATCGTTCTTTTTAAAATCAATTTCATCATTGTTATCTTTACAATATCGACAGCAAAGTTACACTACTGAATTTTCTAGTCTATTTAAATTGTATACCATAGACCATAAGTACTTTCTTAATAACGTTAAAGAGGATCCGACATATGGAATAAATCCAGCGAGCGATAACGCGATATAACTTTACTTATTTAGAAGCGCTTACTCGCGAATGGGGGTAATCAAACGAGCACTGGAAAGTTCTTAATTTAATATGCATTATGTAATGCAAAAGGATTCTTGATAAATCGAGGATGTATATAATTTAATATTTCATTGAGTCTTAGCATTAAATTATTAATTTATTTTTAAATATATTGTAATAAATTAATAGAAATTATATATAATATTTAATTTATTTAATTGATCGACTAAAAGAGAAAATTGACATATTTACAAATATATTTGATCGATCCTTTTGTAAATTTTTTGTGTACAAGATAAAAAACTGTAATTATTAATAAATAATATTTAATTCACAATAATATTTAATTGAAAATAAATTGTACTTAATTTAGAAATTTTCCTTGTTTTTACATATCGAATTAACTTTTTTCAAATAAAATAATATAAAATAAAATGTTACCGTTACGGTTTAAGATCTATGGAATTTGATACAATAATTTAGCATTTTTTAAAGTTGATAACTTTATATTTAGCTATTTATAAACTATTCAAATTTTTATCGAATTTTATTTTATATTTATCATCAAATTATTTATTATTGAAATTTAATTTCTATCTTTTAATACTACGATACTTCTAATTTAAACAGTGAGTTTGAAAAAGGGATACAAATTTTAATTCACAAAAACTAGTTTAATTAAAAATTCTTATTATAAGTACAATTATAAAATTTTTAATTAGTAAGAAATGAAATTTCATAATATTATTTGAGTGCGATGTAGAATAAATTTCATCAGTATTTATCAAATTATAAATCATTTAGAAATTCTCTTTGATGATTTTTTAATAAGATGAAAACAAATTTATTAACGAGTGGAGAAGAATATCATAAAATAAAACCATATATTAGTTCCAAAATTATAACATACACTTTATTTACTATAAAAATCTAATTAACATCTACTACATTCTATCGTATAATTTGCGTTTATTTTTTTCCCTGATAGGAATCAAATCGGAACTATATTACTCGGGAGACTCATTTGAGGTCACTTGATCAAGTCAAGCACATTATTATTGTTGTTTTTACCTAGCTTTTACGCCGCGATAAACGCGATAAAAAAGATCCTATGTGCATTGAGGCCGATGAGTCTTGTACTTTTAAAGTACGTAAATAATCAAGAAAAATAATTCCGAATTTTTATAATACACTTAGAGTGTAATGTTGATAATGTATAAAATAATTGAATATTTTTAAATACTATTATTTCACGCTTATTGAAATGATTTATAATATAAATGAGGGGCTTATAATTACAGTAATATACATTTTAATTTCGTTAAGCATTCGACATATTATTTCTTTATTATAACCATTTATCAGGAAAAAAATGAATAAAAATTAAAAGTACTTTAACTTTTGTTATAAAATCTTAGTTATATTAAAATTATTTTTATATTAACATAGATATGCTAGAGAAGTTGTGTTTTTGACGTTTAAAGTATATCTATCTTTCAATTTATTCTGTGTAAACTCATGAAGACTTGGTTAAAATGTTTGCTCTTATTAAAGAATTCGTTTGTTACCCGTGTATACATATATTTTCAATTTTATCCTAACAAGTATTAAAGATGAGTATTAATATTATATCGTGCAAAAATTGAATTTTTCCTTCACTTCATCTTGATAAATATAAGTTTTAACGATAAGAGAAATTTAATGCTACGATAATGAAACAAACTCATAAATGCATTTATAGCCGTAATTAAAATGTATGATTTCCCAAGAAATTAAACTTTTCTGTTTTTATTCGTAAAATGACATTTTTTTATTATACTATAAAACAATCGGAGTAATTATTGTGAAATTGATTAGAATTAATGATAAACAAAATTTAAAAATTTTTTTTATCCCATTAAAATTCATCATAATTTTATAGAAAATTGTATCTATATCTAAAATTAAATCAGCTTATACTACTTTATCGTCAAATTTTGTGTTTTATAAATTATTTTAATATATATTTATAGTAGTTTACTAATAAACAATATAAAAATTCATATTTTTTATAATAAATAAAATTTCTAATACGGATTTAATAAAATAATATGAAATAAATATAATCTATTACATATATTTATATTGAAAATTAGCATTAGGTAATCATTTTTTACTTTTAAAAATAGTATCAACTTTAATTAAGACAAACATTACATGAAATTTTAGAAATTTATTGTACAACTTTATGTATTTAAATAGTTTATTCATAAAAATATTAGAAATTTTTTTTATGTAGATGCACAAGATTTTATTAAATTAGAAATGTATTTTAAAATATTATAATCTAAAATCTCTCCTTAAATTATCTAATCAGGTTTAATAATTTATTATTAAAGTTTAATTAGAAATGAAAGATTATAATATTCTACTAATTTCATGTAAATAAATTATATTTATATTATATCATTATTCATAAAAATAAATTTTATTGCAGTTTTTATTTTAAATCGCAATTATTTACTTCATATTATAACATTTTTTATATCATATTAAAATGATGTGATTGAATATGAAAATAAAATTTCGTATAAGTACAATATTAACAATGAAAAGGTATGCAAAACTTATTGTATAGTCTATTTTAAAATCTTCATTGTTTTACATTAGTTTTATATTATTGCAATTACTTTTACACTACCAGTATATCAAAAAAATATTTGATAATTCTTATTACATAAAATATTACCTTCTAGTATTTCAAAATATATATGATTATTTATTGAAATACTTATGTTGTGAATGAATTATATAATTAGATTTATAAATATTAATAAATACGTAAATATTATATAACATAAAAATACATTATAATTTTTCGAATATTTCTGAGAAAAATACTTAGTTTTAGATATCTAAGAAAAATATTTTGTTTTATATTTTATTATTATTGAATACTTTGAATATAAAAAGAGATAAATAAATATTGATGTTGCAGATATAAAATAAATTTAATGAAACTATTGGATACTTTAATATCTTTTCCCAAAGAATATACATGAACTATAAATCTATTTAAATTTGAGCTATCGTATTCCAATATAAAGATATTTTCATAAATTAAGTTGTACATAAAAAATTGATATATACTCAACTATAATTTCATGTACACAAAATCGATGAATATGTCATGAGATGATTCTGTAGAATAATTATGGAAATAATGTAAGATATTTTTCACTGGGTAGCTAATAACTATTTTGGTATGTCAAATTAGTATTGAATGAATTAATATGAATGAATTTTCGAGTGATCTCTTAAGCATGTAAGACAGAATATTAATTTATACAGTTTTATCGATTTTATTAAGTTGATTTGGGTCGAAACTTTATTAGTAGATTATAGACGCATGTATTTACATAGAAAAACTAAAATAAAAAGATAACTAATGAAATATTTTCATGAAATAAAGAATAACAATATCACTCGACTTAAATAAGGTAATGTTAATAACTTCATTGACAAGCAAATCAATAGAAAATATAGAGAATAATTTCATGCTGTCTGTTTTATGAAAGAAAAATAAACTATTCAATTAAACATTAATTTTTAATTACATTTTATGCAATAAATAATAATTATTGGTTTGAATATTATGTATAAATTATAAATGTACATTCAAAATAAATAATAAAAGAAAACGAATACTAAAATATTGAAAAAAATTCATAGTACATGAAAATTGCATATTTATTGTTATACTCAGAATGTAATTATTACATTTAATCGCTTTACTTTTACAAAGTTTCATTATTACGTATTTTTGTTCTTCATAATTATACTTCATTATACTTTTAAGTTAAAAGTTATTAATAACAAGGAAAAATTATTTTAAAAGCTATATAAAATGTTATTAGTACAAAATAAAAAATTAATTGTACTGTAAAAAAATTTAATACTATTAATTTTAAATAGAAAAATTAAGTACAAAATTCTTTGTTTTGTTACTAATTTTAGTTATTCTGTAATAGAATGAGAATAAAATTGAATTCAAACGCATGAATTCACTTAGAGAAATTTTAATCTTTATTAGAATATAGAACATCATAAAAATATTAAAAAGTAAGAAATAGTAATTTTCTTCTTTTATTTTTTCATCATTCGATAGATTGATTTTTGTGGAATACATTAGTAAAATAATACTAATTATTATTTGCTTAAAATGTAGATAAAAATAGTAGATTTCGAAACTATAAAGTTGCATTGTGATTTATCATAGAATGACATGACGATTTTATCAGTAAAACTAGTATTATGAGTAAAATATGATAGTGTGATAAACTGCAATTACTCAAGATATATTTGAAGTAAGTCTAATGGAGTGTATGTCATCTATATATATATTAGGTATAAAATTCATTTTATAAAAGTAGTTTAGAACAATGAATTTAAAAACTATCGTTTTTATCTAATGATAAAAAAGAACCAGGATTGAATAGAAACACTTATTATGAAATTTAGATAGTTTTTCTATTCTAAGTAACTTTCGTTTCTTGTCTACTCTGCGGTATCTTAGAATGTGCTAAACGAGCCAAACATAAATGTAGTTTATGAAAGAATCGTATTTACTTATAAAAATTTTTAATTAGCAAAATCTTTAGAATTCTCCAACGATTGAAAATAAATCGTAAAATATATTCTAATAAATATTTCATTTTTTTCGTAGAAAATTCGATAATAATTCTCAGGTTTTAATACAAATTTAATAGTTAATTAAAGGGCTGAAAATATTCTTTACATAGATAAAATAAAATAGAGAAATAAAAGCAGCTCAAAGGAACAAATCAGTCTTCGCACCGCATCGGTAATTCAGTGAAAGCTTCACGTTCTTGTATCAGTTACGCCAAACTCTTTATCTTTCCTCGAGAACGGCGATGGTGTTTCAAGTATTCCGGTAAATATTTACCATCGATCTTCCAGTTCGATGGACAGCTGCTAAAGCACACACGCTTGAGCTGATCGAAATGACTCGAGAATCCATCAATACGAGTGCGATCGAGATGATAGAAATGAGCATTGTGCAAAGTCTCATTTGATCAGGCGTGTATCCGGTGGTACGTGAGGGTAAGAAGCGTCGGAAGCTTCGATCTTTCGTACCTTCTCTGTCTCTGTGTCTTTCTCTCTCTCTATCTCTCTTTCGCTTCTCCATTCAATACCGCCAGTCACTGCGTCACTCCCATAACTCGTTTTTCCTCTATATCGCTGCAGTAAGCTTCATTTGATTATGTAGCGCAGTTTACGAGTAGATAAAATTTGACATCTTTATACTAGATATATTTTCAGTTCTCGTCATACTTTAAAACATTTTTTTCACGACGTTTATTTTAGTTTTTTCGTAGTTAAGAGAATAAAATTTGTCGTTCACTGTTTAGATCTTTGGAAATGAAAAAATTCTATATTCGATGTTTAATAAAATTTTTTAATATTTAAACAAATAATTTGCATCTGTATTTTTTACTAAGTATTAATTAGTTAATCAAAAACATTTTAATTAACAGATTTCCTAACTATAAGTTGAAATGAGAATTAAAAGAAAACTTTCGCTGGATTCATAATTAAGAGAGTATTTTGTTATTTTAAATAAACATAAAGCTTCTTTTAAAGTTAAATTCACAGACTCAATTATTATATATTTGAACGTTAATAAATATATATAAACAAAAATATATTTATTAATTATAATATTATATAATATAAATAAATATTATACTTCTTTTATAAATATAAAAAGTAAAATTTTGTTAATGTTGATAAAAAAATCTTCAAATTCAAGGATAGAAATTACGTGAATCTACATTTATTATTTACAGTATCAAAATACATATGGACTTAAATAAAAAATATGAAAGTTTTAAGTATAAAATAAGCACCTTTACACTTTTATTTTATATTTTAAAAAGATATCTTCTGTGATTTAAATACATTTATATATATTTTATATTAATAAAAATATTGTAATAGAATTTTAATTAAACCATTATAATTATAATTGAAAGTTGATAAAAATGATTTTATATTTTTATATAATTAGTTGTAAAGTATGTTTGCAAACTCTGTTTATCAACATCTACTCAAGTAACTAACAATTTTTTTAATTCTTATTTGCGTTCAAGGATATTTAATTAACATACTAAATTTTAGTCTAAAATAAAAATATATTTCAAAAAAGCTTTTTTTAATTTATGCTTTTACAATAATTTTATTTATTATTTAATAAAAATATAAATGTATATATTACAAATATATAAAAAGTATTTTATTCTTATGATTTATTTCTTTTAAAAAATTTTGATCTATTTAGTTTTACTAAATTTAATTGCAGTTCTAATTTCAATACAGTATTATTTTACTATTTCTGCCATGAAATTGTTTGTAAATTTTTAGTGACTTTCATCAATCATTAGAATTTTATTCAATAATTTAATTATTTTAGTAATTAAATATCGTTGAATAAATATATTCTTATAATAAATACGTTTTGAGTTATACAATTTTTAAAAATATTTTTTTATACCTTAAAAAGAATTGGATATTGATACCAAATTTTATGAATTTTAATATTGGATTATTGATTTTAAAATATAATTTTAAAAAATTTTAATTTAAATAATTAAAATCGAGGATTGATAATTATATATTTTTTTATATTAATAGATCTGTGCTTAA
The DNA here is from genome assembly GCA_018907195.1 of Dolichoris vasculosae. Lineage (NCBI taxonomy): Eukaryota > Metazoa > Arthropoda > Insecta > Hymenoptera > Agaonidae > Dolichoris > Dolichoris vasculosae. The sequence goes on along the minus strand of JACCHY010000004.1, from coordinate 1,860,774 downwards.
TATATAACGAACTTAATTCAAATATCGTATAGTGACGTTTGAAAAATATTTTATAGAAAATATTTATAATACAATTTTTCTAAAATTTAAACACCAATGTTAGTTATGTGATAAAATAAAATTACAACTGCTTTTAAAAATGTATGAATTAATTCTATTCATTGTTGTTCTTAAAAACAAAAGGTACTATATTTTATACGGAAAGAATGTACATTCGCAATTTAAAGAAACTAGTTTTTACTGAAATAATATTTTAGTAAAGTCTAAAGTGTATTGAAATTTGTGTAGAAGCTTTCAAATTTTTTGAAATTTTCTTAAAGATTATGAAGAATACAGCATTTTTTAATTTTCTGGCATCACTTCTCAACATCAACACTAGTTGAAGCTGGTTAACATTAGACAAAAAATTTTTAAAAAACTTTGATGTTTCACTTGGTTCATTTCCAAAAATAGTAACAGAAATATTATTCCGATGTATCAAGAAATGTATTTTTAAAATGAAAACAAGAAAACATACATCAATAAATTCTAAATTAGAAGACTAATTATAATCGCGTCGATTGCTAAATAAGTATCCTGTATTTCATTGACAGAATGAGATACGAAATAAATTGAGTATTATAAGCGCCTTTGCGATTGGCACATTTATATACACACATACATAATTCATTAGAGTATTTTCCTTCCTTTTCTATAGTTAACGAAAAGGATGAACATAAATTGCTTTGACTTTCTCAAGGTGCGATCGTATGTTGAAAGCTCATTCTATTATCGGTTTTCTTGTATAAAGTATATATATGCGAAACCCATAGCCTACAAGAATAAATTTTTCTCTTGTTTATATATACTGCATCTGCTTCATTCTTGTTCGGTAGTATAAACGTTTAAGTAATAGCGGCTAGAAAGCTTTTTATTATAGGCAGCAACTATGCGACAATGAGGTCCTTGAAAGAATAGCTTCAGAATTGAAATAGAGGGTATCGAAAGTCTGGAATTAAGAATGTTGAAAGCCTTATTGTTTCCAGATTGAGGTATTCCTTATTATATCCTATTGTTTTATAATACTCATTCCAATTTATAATTTTTTATATAATTTTATAAATTATATAAAAAACGGGACAAAGCTTGAGAAAAAAATAGTAATAATCAATGAATTACACTTATCTTACACTGTAAAATTAGACAGATAATCAGTATTATCTTTCAAATATTTTATTCCATAATTATCAAGTTAATCTATAAGTTAATAAATAGGACATATCTCGATTAAGTGTATTCTCTATACGCGCGAGCTAAAGTTGTACGGCATTCATATATCAAGTTCTACTGTACAATGATATTCAAATTTTAAACGGATAAATGAAAGTAATATTTCGTTATAACTTAGAATATTAGCAACTCTAAATAAACTAAAATAAAATTATATAAATTATATAAAAAATTATATTAATATAATTATTTAAATAATTTATTTTCAATAAATTTTGTTTTTAATTTTTTTGAAAGCAAGAAAAATGTATCATTATTTTATAAGAATATTAAGTTTCAAATATGTCATTTATATTCATATAACGGTACAATTAAAATTATTTATTAATTTAAAAAAGAGGTTTCAAATTTTTTTGTACGTAAAAAAATTATTTAATTTATGTATAATATAAAAACAAAATAAGTTCTTGAATTTTTATGTAGAAAAAAATATTATATAAACTTGGATAAAAAATAATTTAAAAGGAAGTTTTTTCAGGATAATACTTACAGTTTTTAAAGTGTATATTCACGCGTGCGTTACAATTTTTGTACGAAAGAAAATTTTTAAATGTACCCGATTAATAAAATATACCGTAGAAAAGTTAAAATCTTTAAACGTTTGATACTTTCGAACTTTGTAATTTTAAAACATTTTTAAATTTTTACTTTAAAAATCTATACTTTTGAGCAATTATTCAAAATCGCTGAACGATGGTTCAATTCTTTATTCGTACGTCTATAGAGTTACGTATTAATGAATTTTAACGCATACATTAGATTTTATATACTAACGGTAATAATTATTTGTTTAATATCGAAATTTAAAATGTATTTATTTTAAGTTTTTTTATAAGAAAGTTTTATCTCGTTTGCTTATGTATAGCTTATGATAAATTCAAGTATTAACGTCCATCGCTATATCATAGTGTACTTAGATCTACTTTAATACTTATTTTATAGTACAAGCATGGAAGCGTAATATTCAAAAACTAACCTTTGCATTTAATCTTTGCAAACTATATGCGGCCATTATTTAACGTTGTAACGGGACAAATCGATCTTGCAACAATGTCTTTGGTGTGTAACTTTACCCTTCCATATATCCCGCTACAATGAATAATGCACTTGTACGCATTTCTCTTCTTCGTTCGGCTTACCCTTTGTTAAGTTTACTCGTATACTTCGACTATTGTGTATCATTAACAAAATAACGTCGTTAAAAGAAGCCCCGTGAATCGACTTATCGATGTTTTCTCTTTACGGATGGTTGAATTTCGCTTTTTTCCTGATCACCTCTGACGCATTTAGCTCTAGTCATTCCTTCGATTTTCTCCGAAACGTGTGATTTTCTCTCTCTTAATCTTTTTTTTATCTTCCTAATTATACCTTACAGAGTATGACATGAATATCATGGTTCTTTTATATTGATCATTAACTCTCGTATCCCATATCTGATACTAGCCTTTTCTTTATCCATTGCTAATTCTTGGATTCTATTCCATATGTTAAATTTCTTCGAATGATCGAACTAATTCTTTCTACGCTGTCATTTGAAACATCTAACAATATGATTTTGTGTATTCTATTATTTAAAAATATACATCTTAACGTACTTCAAGCCCTTAAACTATAAGGAGATATAGCGAGAATTATTTTCTCCTTATAACGATTTAAACATATTAAAATATATTTCTTATACTTTTTTTAGTATTTTAAATATGAACTACGACAACATCCCTCAAATATAATACAATATTCACAAAATGATAACGCAGTGTGTTCGAGAATTCTATAGCTAATCTTTCGATTTTAAATTATATTTTAACACAAAATATAGCTTTCCGTTGTAGGTAGTAATAGATAGAGGAATATTCATCAAACTCTATATAAGATGTTTATCTCGCAGTCTTTATTTATTAAATAGTATTTCTTTAAGTTTTAAATTATCGATGCACATGAATTATTTTGTTATTATCCAATAACATTTTTTCTTTATTATTATTGTTCCAAAATATCATTTTTAATATTTTCATTCTTGTATTATTATTTATTTAATGTTTGCGTTAAAAAAATTTTATGTGATAAATATTAATGATATTATAATAAATTAAAAAAATAAATCAAACTTAGAATTACGTAAACTAAATGAGGAATTAAAACTAACAAAATAAAAAAATGATTCTAGCGAATTTTATTTGATTTAATTAAATTTAATGATTATTACTATGAATAATATAATTAAAAATATAGAATAATATACAAGATCTCAACTATTATATATATATATATTTCATGTCATTTTTACATGTTTGAAACAATATCTGCTTTATTGTATAAATTCATATTTTAAAAATGAAATTATGAATAATAAATCGTACTTTAATTTTTCAACATTATTATACTTTTTTATAAAAAAAAAAGAAAATTTAATGTGTAGCTATGAGTAATAAATATGGCAGTTAGGTTTATTTATAATCTTATTCCTAGAAAAATATTTCAAACAAGCAGTTATGCATTCATAAATATTTTATTCCAAGCAGATTTTTATGAATTATTTTTCTACGAGTGTGTTGGCTTTGATAGTTTTAAACATAGTACAAAATCGTAACATTTTCTTTCATTGATTAAAAAAAGTAAAAAAATCTCATACAAACTTTTCAAATTTTAAATCTAATTTAATTCTGATTGAAAGAAATAGTATTAAATAGTATTAAAGAAATAGTTGATAAAACAACTTTAAAAATTTATAGAACTATAAAAATTCTGTAACAAACATTATATAATCAATATCCCATTTAATCAATATAAAGTACTGAATTTACATTTAATTAATTAAAATCAATACGTATGTAATTATAATAATAATCAGTACTGATTATAAATTCAAAATTATAATCCCTTAATCATTTCATTTCTACTAAACTATAAAGAATAGTAAAGAAAATTCGAAAATTATAATTTGGGTTGAATGTTTAAAAAGTCTTTACCATTTATTGCGATAATTATTACTGTTTAATATTTTTCTATGCAGAAATTATAAATTATTGTTTAGAAAACATTATTGAAATCAAAAAGAATATTTCTTAAAAAAAAATATACGACTGCTTTATTTTCGAAATATAAACTTTCGTTCTGGTTTCGCATTTGTAATCGTTCAATTTTCTAGTAAGGAATTGAATAAACACGCGATAGTTTCATTTTCAAGTTCCTTTACCTCAACTTTTTTTTAATTCTCTTTTCTTCATATTCCTCGAAGTAGCTTCGATAAAGCTTAGTTAAGGGGGGGGGGACCTCAGCTTTTCCTGTGATTCTTTTACCCAAGAAAAATCACGCGATATTACACATAAGCCACTCTCTACAGTTGAAATGCATTAATCAAACTTAAATCTTGTTGTGCGTCAGAAAACTTGTATAGAATTATTTGAAATATGAATCGAAGAAGTAAAGGTCAAAGTCCGATTATTATGCAATTTAATTTATAAACAAGTAAAATATAATTTTCTATGATTGATTATGTACGTATTTATAGTAATGAAAATTATGCCTAATACGTTATTGATTTACGATTAAAAAAATAACATTTATTATCTAATTAGAATATGATGTGCAATCAAAATTTTATGTTCTAAAAATGATGTCGAACTCTAAACAATTAAAATTATTTGTTTAGATCTTATTTTTATTTATTCCGAAGATGTATATTAAAAATATATGCCAATGATAAAAATTGAATTAGAGAAGGACAGCGAGATGCATCTTTCGTCGATCGAGAATCAAATTTAGAACTTTCCATTTTCTCAGCGAATACTGCGATGCCAATGTATTTCTTTTTTCTAGTCATGCTCATATCATAAAGAAGTAGGGAAGCCGCCACCTTGCACTACGTTGCATACGTGACAGTAGTTTCGATGCGACCTAATATTTTTATGACTTTTAATTAAAATATTTAAAGAATTATTCAAATTTAATTTAAATATTCAGATATACAATTTTCTTATCGAAACTATTATCAAATATATTTGGTATCTAGGTTTCTGAAAATATTATCAACACTGATTGCATATAAAAGATGGAACGGAACATTTTCTTTTCAATTTTTCAAATAGGAATTCATTCTCGTCTTTTGTGTACCTTTTGTGTACGGTATTTGGCACTGCCAATATCAACTTCCATATATACGGTTGACGTTCCATTTCCTCATGACTATGCTACAACTGCTGAGCGTTACTGTATGTTTCAATGAATGCAGCAATGAAATCAACCCTACGATAAAAGCTCTATGAATTTAGAGTATATAGAGCGATGAATTATTACAGCTCTGGTAAAAGTACATTATTTTTGTCATTGTACTTCATATAAATTTGTTTGCGTTTAAACGCTCTAATTTTTTGTACAAGTGAAATAAAAAAATGAGTACACAAGTTTTAGCTTGATATTTTACAATTCAGTATTTGAACTATAATTTTATTATAAATTATAAATATTTTGTATCTACAGAAATATTATGAATTTGTAATACCTTCCTCCATTCTTAAATAGATTGTAGATCTAATTAAGTTAAATGAAACATATGTAATTTCATGATTTTTTTCTTCCTTACTCTAGAAATCAGATTTTAATTAAATTTAAAAAACCCATCGAATTGCCATGTATATGCTTTTAAATCAAATTACGATTTCAGTATTTATTTATCCAAACGATTAATGTCAACCTTCCCAAATATTAATTATCATTGATATAAATATAAATATATAAAAAAAGCGAAATCATAAAAAAATTAAATATAATTTAAAAAAGAAAAATTCTAATATTAACTAAAGAAAATAAAAACGTTCATTTTAAATATTTACATTTACTTAATAAGCTTTATATTTGAAAAAATTTAAAATTACTTTAATAATTTAATTATTATATTGTATCAAAAAATTTTATTATTTTTTTCTATCAAGAAATTTTATTTTAAATATTATAAAAATGTGCAATTTAGTTTCTATATACAATATTTCGGAGTGATCGTAATTTTCATCGAATTCGATATTTTGGTATGATTTTGCCGCTTTTCAAATACATGTACATTGAAGATATAACAATATAAATAAATTTCTGTAAATCTCCAAAAATCCTTTCATATTTGAAATACATTTGTTAAGAATTTTATAAAAAAAATATTACACGAAACTATACAAATAGATTTGAAATATCAAATTTATAAAATTTAAAATACTTTATTTAAAACTCATTTTAGAAAATTATATAAATTTAATTTTAACATACTTATAATTTTAAACTTCGAGTATTCGATTTAAAATCTATTTTGAAATTATCTTAAAAGTATTTCTATTTCTGTAAATGAGTAGGAGAGATGGATTATTTATTTTCTTTATAAAAAATTTCATAGATAAATATTGTTTTAAAAAATTACAAAAATCGAATAAACATATTTAAACTAGTAACATGACATAATAATTTGTAAATAATATAAAAATTACTATTTTATTAGTTAATGCATTTTTATCGCCAATCTTTATTAAAATAATATTTTAAAAAACTAATGAATAATTTATATTATGATGAAAAATTTATATATTATATATTTAACGTAAAGTTTTAAAGGAAAAAAAATTAACTGAAAATTCTACGTAATAAATGTTCATATTTATTTTTGTTATATTTCTTCAATTTGGTAAAGTAAAACTTTTAGCACATTTAATATTTTAGATGGCTTAAATTTACGATATAATTATGAACATATATAACATAAATTATTTTAATATTACCGAAAAGGGACGTAAATAGATTGTCATTATAAACTTATATTTATCATTGGCCATTAATTTATTTTTCATTTCTATGCACAAATATGGTAAACTGGAATCTCATTATTCTTCTGTTTTAAACGCCATGTACTATCAGGTTGTAATCTTGTTTTTAGAAGCAAATATAAAGGAAATGCAACCGATTCGGGAACACAATCAACCTAGTATTTCCCAGGAGTAGAGGCATATTGCACTTGGGTCTCTTCGCTCAAGTGATATTGAAAGGCTCCGTTCCATAGACACAATAGTTTCTTTTATTCTTACTTGTTCTTCACGTTGCTTCGACGTGTTTTGCACATCGTATGTCTTCCAACGAAAAAGTTGGAATCTATCTAAATCTTTGGATCAGACACGATTGAATATCTGCCAGTTGTTGAATTGAATGTAGAATTCCTTGTTTCAAATGAATCTTAGTTCAGACTGTGTTTTCGAAAATTTCTCGAACACGACTACTAGTATATATATGTATATGTATATATACATATATATATATACGTATAATGAATAACATGCGTCAATAAATAAACTACTCTAGACGTGAATATTTTTATTTATTTTTGTGAAAATATATACATAAAAAAGGATATTCAAGTATTCATGCACATTTATTTTTGGCCTTCTCTTCTATGATCTACATTCGATTTGAAATATGTACATACATGTAATTTAAATCACTTTGATATTAGATATAAAGTCTTACAGGATATAAAGTTACTTTAAGTTACTTTAAGATATTTAAATATCGCATCGGGAGATATGAATTGTTAATGAAGAATAGAATTAAGAATATATAGAAGTTTTTGTTAAAGTATTTTGTAATAATAAGAGTTAAGAATTCAATTTCATTATTTTCAACCTAAACTATACATTGATTAAAGTGAAATTTATATTAAAATATTTGATACAAAATACAAATTTCATATTTTAATATATTTTATACAAATTTCTGTAATTAAAAATAATTATTCATCCAAATTTACTAGATAAGAATTTAACATTTAAATGTATTTAAAAATCATGTTAATTAAATAAACAATCATCAAAATAAAAAATTTAAATTTTTTTCTGTTATTGTATTACTAATATATTTAAATAAAATAAAAAATGATAAAAATTTTAATATAAAAATATGAAGTAATATACCTAATGATATTATGTGCTATATTACAGCGTTGGTAATATAAAATTTTATATAAGTAATTAAGTATGGAATATAATTGAAGGGTGTGCAAAATTTCAAGATCAATTTAATGATTATTCGTATAAAAAATATTAATTAAATAAAATTTGAAAAATCTGTGAAAAGTATAATTTATTAATATTATATTCTATAGTAATATTACGTCGATTAATTATTATCGAATACTGATAAATTTTCTATTGTAGAAGAAAGATAGATTTGATAATAAATTTTACATAAAATAAACGAGATTTTCTTGTCTATAAATAATAAACCTATATCAAATTATTTATGACTTATATATATATGGAAAACTAATTTATAAAATGGATTCAAGTATTTAGATGTAATAGATTAAGTATAAATAATTAATCAGTTTTTTATAAGGTTTTTGAAGTAATCGAATAGTTTGTATTTTTTACACCCATATATAAAATTTTTAAAAATTTTTCATAGAAAGAAGTATTACCATACACCAGCAGAGATCATATTTTAGAAGATTCAAAGAAAAGCGTCACGCGATTCACTCGGGTAGAGATCGAAATCAGGTTCTTCCATTTTTGCGACAGAAAAATCCCAAAAGAACTATTACTGTCAATAAATTTATTTTCTACCAATAATTTTTACACTAAAGTCTTAGTACAAAATTAAGATACTTACACTAAAAATGTACGTATCACTATGATATCCTAGTCATCGTGAACGTAATATATTCTGGATTTTAGTACATTCTTTTACAAATATAACATTTGGCATGAAATATAAATCAAAAGTTCATCAGTATTTATTATCATATTCTTCATTAAAACAGTAATTAATTAAATATTTAAAAATGTATTCGGACTCAACGAGAGCTTTGGTTTGAACTTAGTTTCCTAAGCACAGCATTAAATTACATTAAATGGATCATATGACTGTACAGGTATTCTATTGGATCTGTCGAGATATAATATCACTGGTTATACTCTTGTTTTAGCGTAAAGTAGAGAAATTGTTTACTTTTTTAGCTAATTTTTACATTAAATTACGAATGTTTATACACTAATAAAATTATATTCAATTCTTATTTTTAATTAATAATACGCAAATTCTAAACGAATGTTCATTTAAATTTTTTAAAAGAACAGATTTTATAAATAAAATGTTGAATATAATAGTAATTAAACTATAATAATTACTATTTAAGTTTTAAAGATTAAATTGTTAGTAGAACCAAGAAAAGGAGGTTATATATTTATAATTTATTTGCAATTGTATATCCTTAATAATAATTTTGACTAAATTAGGTATTTTAATTAGTGAACTAGCGATACTTTTGAGTCAGCAAATTTTGTATAATTAAAAGAAAACTGCTCAAGTTTTAGAGAATGTATTAACATAATAAGTATAATGACATGACAAAATAACAAAGATAAGGAAGACATAGTGTATTTAAAGGAAGAAAATGAGAAGAATAAGAAGAAACAACAAAGAAAAATGAAGCGTACTCAAATATTCAAGACTTAGATGTATATGTATAATTAGACAAATACATACAAGAAATACTGCGAGATAAAGTCACAACTGCGTAAAATTATAAATATGAATATCATGTTCAATTTTTTGAGAATGAGAAAATGCTTTCGCTGAGTTATAATGCAGAAAAAGAGAGTTAACCATTAAGCCATTAAGCCTTATGTCGACGTTTAACCTTGCAGGAAAAGGCCGACCGACTTTAGGTCGTGTGAGAAAAGAGGGGATTCAGTTTGTATATCGGTAGACCTCGTACGACAAAGCAGACTATACTCGTAGCTGGATGGGAGGTAAAAGCAAGCAAGTCAGCGAGCGATCGATGAAAGCTCAGGGACTTTTACCGATATCAGAAAATATTATCTGCTTTCAACGATCTTCAAGCTTCCTGGTTCCCTCTCTTTCTTTCTCTTTATCTCTTTTTTTCTTTGAATGTCCTGTTCCATCTTTCTAACCCCTTGATAAGAAATTTTAATGTGTCCGTATTTAATATCGCAATCTGGTATTTACCAATACTTTAAATATTGCCATGAGTTTATCAAATATTATTGAATAATTTTTCTAAAATGCATTATAAAGAATACAATATAAAGTGAAGTATTAACTATGTATCGTGATAAATTTTAATAAATGTATAAAGAATATATCCATTGAATAAAATATTTTGCTTAAAAGAGTATCGGTTGAAATATTCGTATATGAATCTGAATTGCAAAAAATTTTTAAATATTAACAAGTTTTCAAGCGGCCATGGACAGTTGGAAGGCCAAGAAATCAGTTTTTGGTATTTTTTAAAGTTACAGTATTATACTTACTCTTGGTATATGTTTGTCAATTTACCATATTCTTTATGCATATATTGATTAAATATTCAATAAATATTTTGTATTAAAATTTTAAAATTTATCTTACTCAATTTAGGCAATAACGTAAGCTATCTTTAAAAAAAATTTTTTTACGATGAAAACTGGTATTTAAAGCTGGATTATCCGAATTGGATGAAACAAAAAAATTTTATTTTCGAATACAACCTTCTAGTTCTTCATCGCAGATTCAAAGACTATATTCAGGATAAAATGACAGTTTTCAAAAATCTAATTTCCGATTTTTTACAAAATTTTCCATATTTTATAATTTATATTTTAAAATAAAAAACCATTATTTTATCTTATATAATAGTATGTAAATTTATGAATTAATCTATGAAACGACGTTGACAAGTCTTTATCAGCGACTTTTACATGTATAATTTGAAGAAATTCGCGCATACAGTTTTTAGGGTTACAGTATAAATAATCGATGTATTTTAAAATTTGCATAGGATTTTCTATTTGAAAAGATTATTAACTTTGAAATTTTAATGAGATATTTTCAAGGTGTTATTCTTTAAGAAAATTCTAAAATTCAGTTATGGTCTTTTACAGAATTAGAATTCCTCATAGTCTTATAAATAATTGAACTTCATTTCTAAACACGGAAAATGCAGAATTTCCGATTACATAACATTTTTATACTTCAAATTTACTACTTAATTATTAAAATTCTTTAACAAAACAGAAATTTTTGATTATAAATTTTAAATGAATATTTAACGATCTTTGCATTTGTGAGGTTTTGAAGCATATAAATAAAAGAGATTTTAATTCTCTTTTTTGATATAGTTGATATTTTTTTAAATATTAAATTTACATAAATATAAAATTAAATTGGTAATAAGCATAATATTAAATTTAATTAATTGAAAATATTTTCAATCATTTCTCGTTCTTATTAAAAATTATTTTTAAAAAATATTCACAAAAATCATTTTGTTATTACTTAAAATAATGGAGAAATAGTTTCTTTTCGTGTATTCAATTGATTAAAATTAAAAAAGAATTTCATGCAGAAAATAAGCTTTGAATTATATTCTCTGTCGACACATTAAATCGATACCTTCTACACTTATATTTGGTTCGTCTCTCGCTGAATCTGTATCTTGTATCTCTTTTTCATTACATGTATTCTATTAATATGCGTTATGATATTGGAAAAAAAACAAATCTGTTTTTATTTGTAAAACAGAAAATTAATATAAATATTATTGTAAATAAACTAATGCATCTGTAAATTTTTTAAATTGTATTTCTTCAATATAAGTTTTTAAGTATGATTACGTGTTAATATGATACATTATTTCAGCGCCACAGATAAATAAATATAAAATTTTATACCTTCTCACAGATAATTATCTTAAATTGATTTTCACTGTTTTCATATATACATTTCAATTTAGATCTGTATAGTAATCATCTAATTTTACTATTAAGTACTAATATGAGAACATTGACTTCGTTTGAAAAATTTAAGTTTTACTAATAAAAATTCTTTCGAGATTCACATTTTTTCTATAGCATGGTTTCTCTTTATTGTACTTATGAATTAATTATATAAAATGAAAAAATAATAATATCATACAGTTAATAACTTTTATATTTACGGTAAATTAATCGTATAAAATAAAAACATAAATTTGAAAAATGGATGTATATATATAAATTATGTTAAAAATTGTGTAGTTTAAATTTTTTACCTTATAATAAAATAATTTCGAAGAAATCTGAAATTAAATATAATGTATTTAGGTACAGTATTCTTAATTTATTATTTAACTTCTATTACATTTATTCCGAAATAATTTATAAATTCATAAACTAATTAATAATTAATAACATTAATTCCATTTTTAAGAATTACTGCATAAAATTTAAATGCAAATGTAATGTCGCTGGCAAAAGCTGTAAAACGTGACAGATAATTATATGATGACATTATTCTAAAAATAAAAAATCTAAAATTAAAAGATTTAATACAACATACCGGAACGTTTCGCAAATAGATTAACATGACTCATAAATTATTATAAGAGGGTACTAGAAACTTGATATTAGCTCATTATTTGTAAGTAAGCACACTATTTATAAAATATTATAAGTACATTTTTTTATTTTTGTGGGTATGTGCGTGCTTACGTGCTTACGTGCTTACGTGTGTGAGTGTGTGCGTGCGTGCGTGAGTGCGTGCGTGCGTGAGTGCGTGCGTGCGCGTTTATGTATCTATTTATTTGGTGCGTCTGTATTCTCATAATTGTACTATATATGCAGAAACACTTTTTTACTCAAGAATACTTTCAATATATGAGAATACAAATGAAGAGAAACAAAGCTAATTGCTTACTTTTATAGAATACAACTCAAAATGGATTTTAATGTTTAAAATTCTGTCTAGAGAACATACATAAATTTGTATTCTATACCAAATAAATAAAAACATATATAAAGTTCTCTAGTATGAGTTAAGCATTCATTGTATGTATTATAAGTATCTTCTAACTAAGAAACAAAACATGTATTTATAATGATATTCAGAAATAACAATAAAACTTCCAAGTTTATGAAATTTAATTAATTCAGTAAATTAAATATTATAGATAGTAATTGTAAAAATTCTTGCAGCTATTTCTTTCTTCGTAACTGATATATTTAACTTTTTTATCAAACAAAATAATATAATATAATTAATATTTCATATAAAAAAATTGATCTAATCTTTTTTGTGTTTAATAAAAGAAGAATTTTCCTTAATAATTATATTTAACACAAAAGTTATTAGAATATAGAAATTAATGTAAATTAAGAATAAAATAAATAACCTACAATTTTATTTTACAAGTTGATAAGTTTTAATTTTATATCTTTTACTAATAAAAATAAATATTTTAAAAAGCATAATATATAAAATATATTCATGTACTTTACAAATACTGTACATACATTTTATTAACTTTCAATTGTTCTCGAGAAAAAAAAGTCAATTACTTGAAAGTATTATTAATCTTATTTATAATTATTAATCTGTTCATAAATATAGAGCCTTATAAAATATAGAACTATTGAGATAATATTACATAATGATAATACAAAAAATGTATCCGTTTCTTTCTCAATTTTTCTATATAGGATAATCTCTTTAAAACGAATAAATTAGCATAGCTTGAGTTTTTTTTGTTAATTTTAGATTTATGTTTTGCATACTTATCATCAATATTCTCATTAACTTCAAAGAGATTTTGAACTTTTAAGTTCAGACAAGTCGTAGGTTAATGGAAATAGAAGAAAAATAAATATTAAAGAGAATGGAATACAAGAAATTAAAGAACAGGGTATAGATAAAATACTAATCAAAGAAGAGTTTGAGATTGTAAAAGAAGTAGAAATACTGAAATATTTAAAGATATCAAAAGTATAAATAAAAATATACCATTAATTAAAAAAATAACTGAACTTAAAAGAATTATTTTTAAAATTATTTTGATATTAAAAATCAAATAGATGATTTTGTCAATGAAAAGGAGCAAAGATTGTCTCGTACTACTCATATTGTAAAAAATGGAATTTCCATACCCAAGACAATTTTTTCGAAATAGGGCTATTAAAAGAGAAAATTATGTATGAATTAAAGAGAAAGAATGCAAAACAAAAATCAAGACTAGAATTTCTTCAATGTTGATCATTTTCGGGAAAATATATGTCGTGCAAACGTAAGCACTTCTTGCAGAAAATTTGATCAAGTATTTTCTAGAAATTACTATTTATGACTGATGATGTCAGCCTTAAAAAGAAAAGATTTATATTTGGCAAGGAACCAAAAAATGTAATAACTATATATACAAACTTTGATTTTCAAAAGTGGAATTCAAATATGAGATAACTTATACAACTACTTAAATTTATAGATTAATTTTTTGAATTTAAATCGTTTTGTATTTGTCCTCATAAAATATTAAATAGTTATTTATTTTTCTTTTAAACACAGGTTGAATTTTATAATTTAATATTGATGTAATGATGAAGATAAGGCTAGAAACTTCGATCAACTTCCAAAATGATAAAAAAAAATGCCAAAAAAACATTGGACAGTCTGGACTCTCGGGACTTCACTACTTGTCATTGAAAATCTTAAAATGAGACTTAATGAAATCAAATTTTCAAAAAGTCAACTGCTTTAGATCTAGAAAATATTCAAATCCGTAATATATATTAATAATTTATAACAAATTTAAATAAGATTTTGTAATGGATTGATTCATTGCAAAAAATATTGGAACTTGGTCATTGAGAAATTTAATCGTATATATTAAATACATAATTTATGATAGTATACATTATGAAATATTACTAAAGAAGATAAGAAAATTAATGTTACTTTGTAATGAAGATTATCAATGATAAAATCTTTTATATCATCTTTGACTGCAAATGTGAGTATTTTATACATATATATATTATGAATACTATAGAAAGAATCAATGTTCCTTTTATTGTAATTACATTAATGGATTTGATTTCTTTACCAGATTAAAGTTTTCTATTAAAATCAAAATACAAGGAAAGAATAGAACAATAGATGTATCTGAAAAGTGATCATTTAACCAAGATCTACCTCTTCAAGATATATCAAAATTTTAATAATCTACAAAAATAGGTCATTTTTAGCACTATTTTTTAATCAAATCCTTCTTAGATCTTTCTCAGATGAAAAAAAATTGTCTATCAGCTCATTAAAATTAATATTTTTAAAGTCAAATTCATGTACAAAGATTTATAAAATTATAAATTTTTTTAAATTCATAAAATTATAAATTGAATAGTTCTCCAAAAATACTAATCTAAATCCAAGAGATTAATATGTATAAAAAGAGATACGTAAGTAGTATTCTAAAAAGCACATTTAATCATGAACTATAATTCGAGAATAGAAATCATAGCAATGACAATAATCAATTATATAGTCTGCGGTTTTCAAATTCATTAGTAAGAAGCGGCGACGGAAGACTAACCATATTCGATTTTTCTTAGAATTTATACCTTGGCGCCGATTAATTTTCGAATGCTGACAAAGTGTACGGGTCCAGAAGTTGGATAGAACTAAAAGAGAGAGAAGACGTAGAGTCCGTCGTAAAAGACAAACAGTGCAGTGAATAGTGCAGAATGAGGGTTTAAGAGAAAACGGATGTTCTGTGACAGGATTGCGTCCTTTGGCGGTTTTCCTTTAAGAAGTTACTAAAGTATCCCACTCAATTATAACACAGTTTAAATTAAATAATCTCTACAATAAAGTCTATTTTTGGGCTTATGCATCGGGATAAGTTAATAAAACAAGTTTTCATAAAATACAAAACTGTTTTTGGATAAAAAAAATAAATTAAAATTCATTTTCTTAAAGAGTAATTCCATAACTTATTTCTGTGTAATTTGAACATAATAAAACAGTGATTATAAATAAATAATTTAATCATTAATATTAACTAATAATTAAACGAACTTACTTTATAATTAAAACTAATAGAAAAACCAATTAATTTCACAAGATGCAATACGCGAATGATTATACGTGAAAAAAAGAACATAGAAATAGTAAAACCAACCCGTTTAGTAGTTCGTTTAGGAATGCGAGAAAAAGGAAAAAAGAAAAACTAACTCGTTTCAAAACATAGTTGATTTTACAAGAAAAGAAAAGAAAAAACCGTCTCGTCGAATAATGCAGACGGGAAAATGAAATAAAGAATTAGAAGATTAACTATGATGCAGGTTTCGAATATCGATTATCGTTTATTGGTTTTCGGTTGCTATACGGAGTAAAAGTACAACGGTCGGCAAGATCGTGTCCTTCGTCGGTCGTTCCTTCAACTATGTTTCGTGTGCTCGACTCGGTCCATAATTTTAAAAACGAAACGAGTTTCAACTAATATGGAACAGTTGTGTAACAATTAGGTGAAACATATTGGTAACGTCTTAAAGATAAATTGTCGAAGGAAGCGATCCCGATAAAACTTCATGATATCATATTCCAAAAACATCGAAACTAGGTTTTCTATAATAATATGATTAAGAATTTATGCAAATCGTTGAATCAATATATCTTGTAGCTTCGGTGTTATATAATTCGATGTATAAACCCATCCGATATTAAGCAACATCGCGAAGAAAGCATTGTAACCGAAGGCATCGATATCAAATCTAAAACACTTTTAGATATAAGTTCTGGAGTTTTCGGTGTCTTGTGTACTTTATAACACCTGTGAGCACTCGGTACATTTAGAATGAAATATCAATATCTGTACATATTATACTACCACATGTTGAACCAAAACGAGTCTATTACAAGTTTTCTACCGATTTCAATGTTTCAATTTCTGAATTATCTAAACAATGTTATTATTAATATAGACAAGTATATATATATACGTATGTATATATATACAGACGATACACGCCATACAAATAAAATAACTTTGTAAATATTATGCATACATTTCCGTAGCGTGATAAAATTACCTATTACAAAAAATAGTTACAACACTTGTGGTATTACATTCAGCTAAATACATATATATCACACAACGTAACGTATATTTCAAGTATTACGTAGAATTTTGTAAATTCGATTTTTTAAACTCGTAATAATTGAATAATTTTCTCGATCTTTTGGACTTATTGCCAAAAAGAACGTAAATCTAGGAACAATCGTCACACTGAAAAACCCAGATCGAGGCAAAGGCTGAGCTACAGAGTAGTTCCAGAATCCTCTGACTTTCGATTAATACTCGCGCCCTCGTGGTCGCGATCGCGTTTACTTGATATTCGTTCGGATATCGTTCCTCGTCACGCGAGCGGTAGCCTATATCACCTTTGCTGTCTGGAAATACGTGTACCAACTAAGCGCAGTTCTTTCACAGGAGGCACCACATGCGCGATGTCCTTGTAATCTCGGGCATTTCAGGGCTAGATACGATACGAAGAAACATGTGGATATGTGTGCATGCACGTGCGCGTGTGTTTCGCTAGCTTAGATTAGCGATAGTAGGGTTATAGAAGGCTAACGGGCTTCTAAGTCGAGGAAAATAACTTGGAGAAAGTTTCTCTTCTTATTTCTTTTTTCTAACATTCTTTTTGTCTTTATGGACAAATGTATGCATACGTATCGATACGTATGCTTTCGGAAGTACACAATAGAATCGGGATAATGCCATTTCTCTTTGCTTTTACTTCGCGTGGCCTATATTTTCCGTACGTGTTCCTACCTGTATTATACATGCTTTTACGTACTTTATATATATATCAAAAGTGTACGTATGGTATCGAGAGGTCCGAAGGAATACGTTCGACTATATTTTTTAAATTACAAATCTAGAATATGCCGATTGGATATTGGAAAAATTATTGATATTTGTTGGGTTAATTATTGATCGTATATTACTAGTAAACAGATAAATGCGATAATCGGTGAATAGATTTATTTTTATTCGATACAAAAGAAACTGTACTACGTAAAATATTTTGAATTCCTTGATCAGTCGGTAAATTTTACTGTTCTAATTAAACTACGATAACTTAAATATGCTATAAACAGATATAATAGTAATCACTTGAATTAATTATATAGGTCATCAAAAAATTCATTATCGTATCGACAATTAAAAACCAAATAACTGCGTTTATGCAAAATGAAAAACAAAAAAATATTCCATTATTTAATAATTTGTAAATTATTATTGAAATTATATTAAAATTATTATTTTAATAATATTTTTAATATTTATAGAAATATTTATGAAATTAATTTTATGAATATACGGAAAATATTTGTAGAAACGTAATTAAATGTTAAAAATTAATATATCAATTTATCGTTACATAGTTTATCTAGTTAAATTTTTAAAAGTTAGAAGAGCGTTTTCTAAATCTTCTGTTAATGTAGCAAAAAAATTTTGAATAATATATTAATATTCAACTAAAAATTTTATATTTTCACCATTACATAAAGTAAATTTATAAAGAAAAATAAACTACTATAAAAATTACTTTTTTATTGTATAAACTATGGCTTCATATGAGTTTAAAATATCCATTTAGATTTTCAAAATATTGATATTAATTCATACATATAAGTTGTAAAATGATTGATCGAAATTCTATATTTTTTAAAATATTGATTAATTAGATTTAACTTAATAAAAAATTATTTAGTTAATTTTATAATATTAAATATGAAAATAGTGACTAATTTAATAAATTATTTTATAAGTTTATAAAGAATATATACATTACGTTTTATATTTAGATATATTTTAAATATATTATATTTAATTGTACTTGAAATAATTTTAATATTTACCGATTCATCTTAATAAACATAATTATTTACTCAACTACATTAAATTCGTTTATTTCTCATAAATGTCTTAAATATTACAATTTATATTATTTATTCAATATTTATCTGAGCCAGTTGTGAAAAATTAAAAGTAGCCTTTCCTTACTATGATGCTAGCAATAATAATAATAATATTGTAATTTTAACTAGATCGTATTATGTTCGATTATAAAAATATTTATGAAGAATTGCTGAAGCAATACAAATTCTGTAAATTATTTTATGTATGCAGTTCCATTTTCACTAACTAATGAATTGCTGCATAGTATGATGTTACATTTCATAAATTTAAAAATATTTTATAAAATATTCGATTTCACTGATAATCAATTAAAACTAAGAGATATTTATAAAAAAAAGAAGCCATTTTTTTAAACATGGATATAATTTTGAATTTACTGAAGAAGATTTAAATGAAATAATCTGAAAAGTAAATAATGATGGTTTCAAATTAAATAAACTAATAATTAATTATGAAATATCGAATTTATGCATAAATTAATTAAAAAATATTACTACTACTATATTTTATACGTTTTATTATATTGCTAAATCTTAAATATTTTATTTGTTAAATGTAGGTACAGTCTTTTATTGAAAAACTTAAAACTGACATTTTCAAAATCTTAAACTCAATATCATTTTAATAAAATGTGTTTCCTTTTTCTAGAAAAATTATAAAATTAACAATTTTTAGTATAATAAAATTCTATAGATCTTTTTTTCATTGAATTTTAAAAATATGTAATTCCTATAAATTTGAAAAATGTTCTATCAACCATTAAATTTTATATTTTAATATATTTTATTAACGTGAATATTTTGTATATTTTTTAATTTATTTTTTAGTGAGCCGGTGTAATAATTGGATGTAATGAAATAAAATACTTTAACAAAGGAATGTGACTAATTGGATTCTCCCTATAATATATATTTCACACAGTAATATCGAATATATTAAAAAATTTTGAAAATGGAAGTAGTTTTCTTCTCCAATCTTTACAAAGTTTAGAATTTTTAATCATATTTAATTTGTACAAAACAATTTCAAGTTTGAATATTAGTTTTATATCAAAGAATCACTAATTTATTTGGATCGATATTACTAACCTAGTAAACATGCTTAATTAATTTTATGTCCTTAGTGCTATCAGCTGCGATAATTTGAAGTATAAATTAACTAAATGAAAGTTATAATAAGTAAATAATAATTATATATACTATTTACCATAAATAAATGTAATAATCAATAAATAGTGACGTACCAATCTTTAATCAATCGCTTATTTAATTTAAACTAAAATTAATTTATTTTAGTTTAAATTTATACGATTGTTAAAAAAATGAATATTAATATTCGAAAGCATTGGTAATTGTAATTTTAAATCCATTTCAATATTGGTAAGTAGTTTACTGGAATTAGTATACATACAATTCCTTTCGGGATGCTCATTTTATGTTCTGATGTGCATCGATGGTCCTAAAGCTTTACATGCTGCAATTCTTTTTAAAATACAAAGGTACCAAATGAAAATAAACCGTTCCGCAAACCAGTTTTGTCGTACCGTTATAGATTTGGTTGATAGGTTTTTACACATTCGTGCACACGTGTATAAAACAATAGATATTAATAAAATAAAGGAATAATTTACTCATTATATAATTAATCGAATTAAAAAAGTTTAGATGCATAATTAAAATACATAACAAGGGTACAAAAGTTATATTTTAATTAAAATATATTATCGCATCAACGTGTGTTTCATCGTTAATTTTATATTCATTCGCGAGAATCTAACGCGCTCGAATACCCATTCGAGTGGAGATTAAGCTTTATAAATATTTGGCAGCGTAATATATATCGTACTTGTCTCGAACATCGAAAAATCACGTTTCCAATCGTTCTAAAAATCCTAGTAAAATCCCGCGAGCAAGGACCACTGATACGACTAATCTGATAAAATGAGATAAAATCAGCGAACCACTATAATCCAAGGAGCTTGCAAGCGCAAATCAGCCGAGGAGTAAATCGAAACAGCGACGCGTGTCCACGGCCCTCGATAAATCACCACCGATAAATGTTGGTGCTTTTATCCGTCAGGACAGGATATCGGCTAAGACAGGCACCGGTGCAAGCTCCGAGCTTGCGGGAGTGCGCGCGCGAATAATGGCGGGGGCGACTAGAGCCAAAGACGTGGGTAGCGAAAGCTCAGTTCACGGCTAGACGCGCAAGTCGACGCACGCCTGGCTAAGCGTGGACCTTTTCCACTGCGGCTTCGAAAGCTCCGCTCGTGTTTCCCTCACTTTCGTGTGACTCGCGCCGAGAGTAGATCGCTGCGACTGTTGCAGATTTACATCGCTTATGGTGAATTTGTGCAAAGCTTTCGGGATGAAGTAACGAAGATCGTAGGATGTCAAAATATCACTTGGGTCAGAAAAGGTAAATAATTATACGAATGATGATCGTAACATTTTAACAATATTCTTTCAAAATAATATTTTTTGCTATATTTTTGTAATTTCGAACATTTGAATAATTAATAAATTAATGTAGTAAACGTTTTCTATACTTCTATCATTTTATTTATATTATAATTTAAAAATATATTAATATTGAAATGAATTAAGTTTCATATAATCGTACCTTTAAATTTTTTATTAATATTTCTGATCAACGTTATGTATGATATATAGTTTTTGCTATAAGTTTCAATTATAAATTATTGCATTTATAAAACAAAATTATGGTACCAAAATCTGATTGTCGATATTAAGAGTATTTTTCTGTTTTCAATTGAAAAAGTGTAAAAAATTTCTTAATACTAATTTTGATACACATAGGTTTAATTTAAATTCAAAGATTTCCTCGTCAGATCGATGCGAACTTTAAACGTATGCGAAAATTAATCTAACATTATTGCGCTTAGTAAATATTTAAATTTATTATATACTATCAAGTAAAAAATTTTATTATAATATACATAATATTACTAATTTTTTTCATCCTTATTTGTTAATAAAATTAAATGCATTTCTAAGTGTTTTATGATAAAATAGCTGATATAAGTAAAGTAATATATATAAATACTGCCATTCGTGAAAATACATAAAAAACTGTTAACAAATTTATTATCTATTTTTTAAAGCAAATTCTAGTACACTTCAATCTTGTATATAAATTATGTAAAATAAAGGCTTATTTATAAAATATGCAATTGAATAAAAAAAATAAATTACACATTATCCTTGTAATAATGTAAATTTGTTTTTTAAATTAGTTAAAATAGAATCTTTCAAAACAATTATAGTTGAAAAAGTTTAATAATATTTTAAGTTTTGTAAAATTTTGTTTTTTATAACTGCCTCCGAATTCTAACATTATTTGAGTTCTAATAGGCTTATTCAAATCAGCTTTTTACGTCTTCACTTATCTTATGTTTCGAATATATATTTACATATTTTATACTATCTTAATTTTAAAATCAGCATTTCCTACAATTTTTAGATAAAAATAATTTAAATATAAATCAACTCCTTATTTTTAATTAAGACTTCCTGCTTACTTTTAAAATTTATTTTAATATTTCATTTATACCTTTGTTCAGGAAATAACATTTAGTATAGATAAAAATTTAAGTTTATAAATAATTTATAAACTTCTAATATATTAATTTTTTTATTGAAAGCATTGTTAAATTTTATAAATTCAAATTCCATGAAAATTTTTATCAAATATGTTAATCAAAATATATTTTTAAAGCTAAATAAATTTTGCTAAGAATACGAACAATTGATTTATGAGTGTAAAATTTTATAAACGTTTTTTATTTTTTTATAAGTAATTGATTTATATATACATATATATGTAAATAAAATTAATAGCCTGGTAGACAAACGTTTTTTTGTGAACCCAAAGATAAATCTTTATGATACTTTGGGATATTACATTGAAAATACTATTTTGAATTTACATTTCAATTTATTCATCCACAACCATGTAATTTCAAAATTCTTATATATTTGTCTTTACATAAAATTTGATTTATTAAAATTTATTATTTTTAAAAAATTGGAATTCAAATTAATGTAATTAAATACCGTTAGATTTGTTTTATTTTAATCATAAATATATAATATCTTATCCTTGATTAATATATACACGTTATTAGCTTAGTAGTTTAGAAAAGAAAAATTAATTTATTAAAATACTCAAATTTACCTCCTTTTAGTTATATTACTTTAAGAAATAATTTGTCAAACTGTATAATTAAGTTCATTTCTTAGATATAAAGAGCTCTTGTATGCCAATTTTGTTAGAAGAAATTTTGAATCCAAACGAACCATCTCACTTTTATTTGAATGGTTACTTGATAAAGAAACTTTTAAATAATAATTATCTTCATTTAAGTAAAGTTTGATTATAAATTTATACAATTATAATGGAATTTACTTTCATAACATACAGAAAACAATTTTAAATTCTATTATTCATACAATGTAAATTTTTCTAGTAAACAAAATAACTGTCACTATCTTTTTCCTATAAATTTAAACAAAATATAAACTTAAATATTTTTAATTAATATTGTCTTGATACTATTGCAATAGGAAAACTTTATTCTTTTACGTATATAGATAAAAGAGTTGCAGTGTACTAGCTAGAAAATGGTCGCATAAAAAAAGCAATGCATAGTTTTACCGCATGATAACTAAACCAAAATAGTTTATAGTCTTTCCATAAAACTAGGCCCTTCGATAATGTAAAAAATACTTTCAAGTATATAAATAATAACAAAATCTGCTGAAGTTGTGAAATTTCTTATTTTCAAAAAACTTTCACATCGAAAAAATTGAAAATTTAATAGTAATAATAATCAAAGCTTTCAAAACTTAAAAATTTAGAATACATTTATGAAAAAATTACTTCACTATTTATTTTAAAATCTTTATAAATACATTATTGAATTTTGAAGTAATAACGTTTTATAATATAATGATGAAAACTTTAAAATAATTTTTTCTTCCTATTTTAATTTTATTTATAAAATTGAAATGTAAAAAAAATATTCGAATTAAAATTGGACTTTTATAATTTTCGGTAATTTACATATACAAGATATTAACTTATTTTGTAAATATAATTTATTATTATATTAGATGCTATAAAACTAAATTTACTGCAAACAACTAAATAAAGAATATTTATTTTAAAAAACTTATATTATATTTAAAGAAGTAAGAGATTAATCTTAGAATACTAAAGGTTAGGTTCAAAACTATAAAAAAAAGTCAATATTTTCAAATTATAAAAAATTTTAAGTTAGTTATGGGTGTAAGCATGATATATTAATTAAAGGTAAAAATATTTGAAATATTTCATTTCATTGGACGATGGATTTATTATTATAATACTAAAAGGTGTACATTTTGAATAAATTGCGAATTTAATTGAACGTTCTTATGTACAAGGAAAATTGTAAAGATAATATAATTTCATAAAAATATTATCTTCAGAAGTTGTACTATCACAAGTCTGTACAAAAATCAATATTTTCATTGTGTTACTTTTAAAAATTTTAAAAAAGAATGAATAGAAAATGAAAGTTTAACCCTGAATTTCAAATTTTTAATTCAATTACTAAAAATTTTTTAAATTTTATTCGAAATTATAAATTAAGTGAATTGAAAGATGTAACTCACACAATTGAAATATCCATTAATTAAAACTAAAAATGATAAAAGACAATATAATTTCAAAAGTATTCGTAAAATTCAATAGATAATTAACTATACGAATAAAATAATGCAAACATTATATGAAATTTTACATTTTTAATGAAATAAATATTATTCGTATAGTAACTTTAATTTTTATAAAAAAAACAAATTTAAAATTTCAAATTACATCTTTTTAAATATTGAAGTTAATAAACATAGACTTTCTAAAATTTATAAGTGTAATTAAAAATAGAATCAATGGTTGAAACTTAGTTTTCTTGATGCAAACAAATTTCGTACTGTATAATTTATAAAAATATTAAAAAATACTTTTTTATATTTGAAATATAAACTATCTTATAAAAAAATATTTATATATAAAAATATATTTATGTAAATACTTTTAGTATGTTGATGTTTCTTACGAATAAACTAACATAAAAATAAAAAATCTTAAATACATTCAACTATGTAAATTTTTATTATATTATATATTTTCAAAAGAATACGATACGGCAGTCAGTATTTTTAAAATGCAATTGCATTATTAAAAGAATTTAATAAATCGATAAGTATTTAACTGTAATAATACAATATTTAACAAGAAGATTTCTAATTTAAATATAACTTCAACTCCGATATAGTAATGAAGATATTTAAATAATAAACAGATCAATGATCAGAGTGTATGAATATACACAAGTGTACAGAACTATACATTCCGAACTTAAGTAAAATACTTTTTTCTATATTTGAATTCTAAAATATTATTTAAAATCTTCTAAAAATAATTATTCGTATTATACAATTTCAGAATAAATTCATTCTATTACTGAAACTGATTATAAAATTTCTATTCCGAGTAGCAATGATATAGATTCTAATCAAGCTAATTTATTTTCCTAAATGAGTATAACGAACGGATACCAAAAGAAACTAAATTATAATATTAACTTCATTAGTTATGAGCACATAGAACAAAATTCAGCAAAATATACATGGAAAGTATGTAAATAGTTGAACATCCCCCATATACACACATGTTCACACACATCCAAACACAAACATATATATATGTATATAAAAGCACGCGCTTGTGTATTAGAAATCTTAGATTAAATAAAGTACGTATCTAAATTAATTCAATTGACATTATGATGTAACTATAGAAATTTCAATAAAATAATTCTCTTATCAAAAATTACACAAACAAGTTGTATTACTATTATGAAATATAGCCTAATAGATTCGTGAAAAAATATTTACAAGTATTATCGATATCGAATCACAACCCGCAGAATCAGTTTCTCGGTATCAGTTCGTAATATCAAACGTAATACGAATCCATAACTGTAGATTATAATACAGTATTAAATTTATAAAAGTAGATTGAAAAAAGAAAATTATCAACTACAAAATGACGAGTGCGTAATTTTAATATTTAAGATATAATTGTGATTTATTACTTCGATAGGAATAATATAATAATAAATTTATTATATAATATTATTGAAATATTTGAAAAAATAGATACTAAATAGACAGAAAAAAGTACTGTTTCATCGAAAGCAAATGTGTTGACTTACGACCAATCGCCTTAATGGCAAAATTCCTCCAAACAAGCTCCGAATTGATTCTTCGTCAATCTAGTGCTTTGATTAAAACAACACTTTTCTGTTCATAAATTTAAATCGATAGCTCGGAGGGAAACAATTACCAATAAGTGAAGATGTTAGGCCTAACGTTAATTTTTGTTTAGTAAACTTGAGATAAAACTTACTTTCATCTGAGCTAAAATATTCTATATTTACCGAAGTTTTAATACATATTTATATTGAGAAATTATATTAAGGAATGAAATTGATTATTTTTATAAAAGAACAGTTGTTCAGTTTTTACTGAACTTAATAAAGAGTTCTTGTATCTAAATTAAAATATCGATAAAACCATAAATTATGGTGATATTTTATTTATAAATGAATGTTTCTATCAATTATTTTGTTTACTATTAATTATAATTACGGCGAATGATTTACTACAATAAATCTTTATAATATCTGTGTACCGTAGAAAACGTGTAAGCATAGTTTTAAAAATTGCAATCATCAAAAATAAATGTTTACCTTCATAACCTACACCTGCAATTCTAGTTAATAGCTAATAAACAACGTAAAAAAGATGACGCGTTCAAATCCACTTACAGAGAACGGATAAATCTTGATAAATTATTATTAAATTTGTTCTAGTCATTCTTATAAATTAGCATTAATATTTCCAACGATATTTATGATCAAGAGGTAATACCTGATCTTGTTTGATAAAAATTATGCTCTACGTTTCTTAAATCGTTACACGTTTCGATTCTTCTGATGATCATTAACTTACTATGCTCGCAACTGTAACTTAAAATATGACTGTTTTCCTTTGAAGTCTGAATTTCTGTAATATATGTTACAATTGTAAAAAAAGAATACCACGTACGATTTCTGTATAACAGAAATTGTCCTAAAACTAGATATAACTAACTATTGTTCAAAGTTTAGAGATAATACTTTAATGCTTGAACAAGTTTTTTGGAAACTTTTATTCAATATTACTTCTTCTAGTATTAAACTATAATTTATTACAGCAGCTTTTATCGCAAAACCTGCCAAAATTATAGAATGCTAGAGCACGTACTTTAGATTAAAGGGAAATCACTACGAGTTCCAATTAGAATTGGATTTTTGTAGAGCAAAATTAATGTATGAATATTTAATGGAGGGCTTACTTGATAACATTAGTTTGACTTCATATATGATGGATAAAGTAATAAAAGTTCCTAAAGCCTCGTAAAGAACAAGTTGCACCAAATAAACAGCATTTAATAATATTTTACAGCCTGCAGATTATTTATTATTATGAGTGATTTTTTATTATAATCTATAAATTATATATTAAAAATAATTTTTATAAATAAGTATGTGCACATAATTAAATACCACATGAAATAATATCCATTTTTTATATTATTTAATACATTATATTACTTTCAGTAATATGCAATATATATTGCATAATATGTATATTATATATATTATGATATATTAAAACGAAGTTGTACAAATTTATTTAATCTTATTTTAATCAAATTCTATTTTGTATATATGAAAATTATAGATATTATAGGAATACTATCACATTACAGAAATTCTCAATTTATAATTTAAATTTAAACTTTTTAATTTATCTTGGTATAAAAAATTACAATAGAATCAAATATAATTTTTAATAATCATGTAAAAAAATTTAAAAAAAAATATTTTTGTTTTTTGCATTATTGATTTAATACAGCATAAATATAAATCTCTATTGATACGATCTAATTTATTTGATTTCATTGATATCTGGAAATTTATTGTTTTTTTTTTAATTTAATCTACTTCTGATGACAATAATTCTTAATATATAAAATTTTTAATTTATATTCATAGTAGAACAATAATACTCCGAAGCGATAAAAAATTATATAAATCTTACTGTAAATAATACTGCCACAAATGAGTTTAAAATAAATAAAGCGAATAAATAATTTAATGTAATTTTTAAAACTTAAATAATAATAAAATTTAGTAATATTTCAAATAATTTAAAAATTGTAATTTTTATAATATGTAACATTCAAATCAGTAAATTAATTAATAATAGTGAAATTGATGAATTTTACTAAAAATAAATAATTGTAAAAAGATTATTATCCTATGACTACAAGTAACACTTTTACTATGTTGAATAGTCTATTACATTAAAAAAAATATCGTTTTTACTTTACAATAAGAAAATTTTTCTTTTCAATAAAGAAACTTTGTAAATTATCATTGAAGTATTGATCGTTACCAATCTAAATGAGTTAAACTTAACTTATGCTTTTCATGTATGCTAGCATTACCATATCAGCTGACTTAAGAACTAATAACTTCTACTAAGATTGAGATATCGATTTCACAATGACCTTAATTTCAAAAGTATCATTAAACTACATTATATACAATACAACTAAATGTTAATATAAAAAAAATAAGTATTGAATAAATAAAAAAAATAAAAATAAATCATTATTAATAAAATGAATTTTATAAAAAAAAAGGTAATAAAATTTATTAAAATAATTACATATATTTAATTTTTAAATTAGTTTTAATGGAACATAAAAGTTCGATCATTAAATTTTTTACGATTTGAAAATATCGTAATAATTATATCTAATTCATAATGACAATTTACATTAAATCTAGTTAGTATTAATTACAATTTTTTCTCAATTAGTAAAACAAAATTTTTATAAGTTATTATTATACAAAATATTATAATTACAATTTATAATTATAATTTATAATTTAATTTATAAAAACTCATAATTCATTATATTCAAAATATTATCGTTCAAAATTAGAATAAATGATTCATTGTAATGGCAATTTTAAATTTTATATAAATTTAAATACAGTCATAATAGAAATTATTTTCAATGAAAGACTAATTAATTAAATACCGAACATTCTTCTTGATTTTCGTACTCTATTGATTGTCTCACAAATTAAAAAAATGAACTTAAGATCCAGATATAGACTTTTATAAATAAAATGATTTTGTCTTAGTGATTTTTATTTAATATTCAATAAATTCGTAATTTTCTTAATAACTTTCATAAAATAAAATTATTCAAGGTAATCAAATTTTAAGCTTACAGAAAAATCTTGAATTCGTTCGGTATTAACTTCAAATTGTTAGAAAATCAATTATTAGAAAAAATTTTGAATAAGAATTATTTAAAATAAAAATATAATTTTATTATTTTGCTTAATAATATATTATTTTCTCATGAAATAATAAATAAGAATATTCCGAATTGTTTTCATATACCTGGGAAAACATTAACAGCGACAAAAAATTAAAATAATCAATAATTGTTATATTATAAGTGAAGGTTTAATTGTAACTAAACTATCGGCATTTATCTATATTTATCTTAAAATATTTGTGCTTAAATTTATTATTTAGTTAAAAACATATTTATCATTCATTTCATATAATAAAATTCTGCTGAAATACGTAAGTGTAGAAAACGTAAGGTGAAAATATCGGTATCATTTTCTTAAAGCTGCAATATTTATAGTATACATTTTTGAGCGAGTAAAGAAGCTTGTAGTAAATCGTATAAATATATATGTACACATATTTCAAAACATAAACAAAATTTATTTCCTTTCGTGTTAATGCACAATTTTTGTTCTTATAAAATGTATTATTTTTGGAATATTTAAAAAAGTTTGAAGATAATTCATTTTTCAATAAGCCTATAAAATCTATTTTTTAAGAGAAAAAATTTATTATTAATTTATTAATGAGAAAATTTCCGAATTGGGATATTTCTTATGTCACGTAGAAATAAAAGCTAATCATATTAAGAATTATTTTTTCATTTAAAAATCAAAATATTTACAGAACACGAACAAATGTTCAAACTTTTAACGGTCATAATAGTAAATACAAAAAATGATCGACATATTTTCGTTTAAAAAAAATTCTTTAACGATGTGCATAATTAATTACGCATGTAAATATGACTATTATTTATAAACTAATTATCACACATCTAAAAGTACCAGTGGAAATTACTAAGATTTAAAATATAACTGTACTAATAAAAAAAATTTGAATAAATGTAAATGCCGATAATTCTAAAATAATTTAGTTAGTTCTATAAGAAACAAATATACACATAATAAGGAACTCAAAATTATACAGAAGATAGCTACTGGTTTTATCAACATATATGAATAATTCAGACAGGACTGAGAATTGGAGAAAAGCTGAGAGCAACCTCGCATCAATGAACCAAATTAGTTTAATTGTACTCACTTGTCACAATATAGTAAAACAAGTAGGAACTAACCTGATTAAAGTTACTAACAAAAACTTTAATACAGAGTTTATCGTCAATTATCGAGAGAAGAAAATTGTAAAATGCAGAGATTGAATGTGGCTTGATGTTACTAAAAGATATGGATTTTTTTACGAGGCTAGACAAAAGTGGCTTAGCACGACACAATCGATTTGAAGTTTTATTGCCTCGCGTCAGCTCGGAAAGAATGAATTACGAATTGGTCAATCTGGAACCAGCGATGATAAGACCGTCGAAAAATAGACCAAAGGCGGTGTCTATCATTCAATATGGACTGAAGGAGACCAGCGCAGTGTTCATTGAAGATATAACATATTCACTGTGAAAAATAGGTACAATAACTGAATCAGTTAAGTCCATGGCTGCTCTTATACAAGTAATGTGGATTATGGTATCTACAGAAATCAATGGAAAGCTGCAATGATGAGTCTTTGTAAACTATCTTGAAATAGACAGTATTATTGAAATGCTGAAAGGAAGTAAAGCTTCGACAAGTAAGACCACATTAAACCTCAAAATCTACTAGAAAGCGCACATTCCAGCTGTGACTGTAGTTAGATTACTTCGAACGACTGAAGATAAAGTTGAGACAAGAGTCATTGGATCTGGCTTATTTTTTAAATAGAATTTTTAGATTTTATAAGGCTTATTTACCTAAACACGGAATATCAGGAACCTTTAAAGAGTATTTCTAAATGTTAAACCAGTGTAAATTGGAAGACAAAAGTTGAGATCAATACGTTTAAAGGACAGGGAAAATATAAAATTAGCGATCAGAATTACACTCATTAGACAGACTTATCACGCAAAGCTTCTCCAAAACGATCAATTGGACTTATTTGTAGCCGACCAAGAACATTGTACAAGTGCTCCAATTTCTATTAGTAAAACAATTCAACCTGTTGATGAAGAGATATATAAGGGGGATTCGATGTGTACTGGACATTAATTTGTCTGTTACATGAACATTAGATCCCTCTTATCGAAAACCGAAAATACGGTCACTGATCCTCGTTCGATCATTAAAGTTAAGCAATTTTGGGTGCGATCAATACTTAGATATCGATCGAATTTTTAGTCTTCATTAATATTAATTTTTAAAGACCTATTAGTGTTATAACCCATATAACTAATGAAGTCTGTCACACGATCGAAAAAATAAAGCTTTCAAATATCAAAGAGAGTTTAGTTCTCTAATAAACGTAAGTTTGTTTCGCGTAAAATTCTATATATTTATAAAATCACATAAAATTTATCTAAAGACAAACTTATATTATTTGCGTTCTATATTTCCTTTTACACATTTAACAAGTAGATTATTATCAGTTATGTTACAATATTTTCTGTCTGTTCTCTTTGTGTAACAATAATCATAAAAAAAATAATATTAAAAAAAAATAATAATAGACTATTGTAAGAAATTAAAAATATTGATCGCATGTTATTCATGTTTTGTTATTTTATGTGATTATACTATAAAGAATTTCTTGCAAATTACAGGAATAGCTTTTTAATAATACCAAAATACAAACACACACTCATATATATATATATATATATATATTGTATAGTATGTATGAATTTAATAATCATTTATGTTGTTGCTGTATTTGTCCTTACATATTATTCAATCAATATATTTATTTTTAAAATGATTTAATTAGTTTATTTACAGGTAGTAGTTTATAGTTTACAATATTTCAAATTAATTTGTCAGTATGACTTGAAAAATGGTTACACTTAAAGTAGAAATTTTATTGTTTCCTGAACTGTTTATGCTTTGTTTCGGTCTTCAAATGGTAAAGAAGGTAACAGCATATTAATAATGTGGTGTCTACTTAAATACTGTGGATTTGCCAATCTAATGATTAATTTCATAAAGTTCTCGAACCTTACGGGACGAAGTGCGGCTTAATATCTAATTATCACTGTACACGAGAAATTGAGAGGGTTCTCTGTTTTAACACGAAAACGATCACATTAATCGAGTCTGTCTTCGGACAAATCTCTAAAACTTAATTATGCATTCAATAATCGACTTTCTAGAGAATACACGTCGTTGCGGTATTTTAATCTTATAAATACTAAATATGATATAGTGAACAATCAGGTTTTTCAATACAAACATTATTTTACTTATTAAAATTTATCGATAAAAACAGTATATTATCGTTCGCAGATTTATGAAAAATTATTATATTATATTTTTAAAATTATAATGTATCGAAAGAATAAAGAAACTTAAAACATTCAATGTATTTAATTGTGAATGCCAAGTATTTTATTTATCTCAATATGTTACAATATTTAAATGTGTTACTATTATTTTTTATAAGAATATATTTTATATTTTTAAATAAAATTAGTTTTTTAATAAAAATATAATTTTTATGTAGATGAAAAATAGTTTTGGGCGATGAAGATTGGATATAATAGCTAGAAGTATCAATAAATAATTTTATAGTTCCCTATTATACTTTTAAAATAACGTGTTTTTACATAAAAATTTTAATGTAAAAATTTTAGAGTTTGATTAAGTTTAAGTAATGATTTTTTCTTTTTTCTATATTTCGTATTTCGAATGAAATATTTCTATAAGCAATATTATAAATATCATTTATCAAAAAAAAAAATATATATATATTAAAAGCATCAATTAATATTGTTAAAAGAGATAAATGGTATAAAAGAAAAATGAAATGGTTATGGGATATGACTTTGTTTGCCTAGCTAAATTTTAATTTTAAAAAGAATAATATCACCATTAGATATTTATAAATAACAACGAATATAAACTTCTATAATAACAATTATTATTACATAAAAATATAAAAGCAAGTAATATCCAATCATATTGCACATCATAAATTATTTGAGTTTTATATTGTTCGCGAGTTTTCAGGGAAAAAGGAAATGGAACACGACTTAAAGGTTAGTTGAAATAAAACACAAGAATTGAAACACACATTCTGAAATAGATTTTATATTTAATAGGGCGTAAAACATCTTCGGTAAGTGAGCGGAGGAAAAAGCGTAAAAATTAAAAAGTACAGATAATTTAAGAGTTAGTCGTGTTGATTTTTACAAATGCATTTACCAAAATATCTATCACTTGATATAATTATAAACTTGAAATTTATTATATTACTTCATGCGCAACGTTTAATCGAATCGGTTGTCCAAGAAATCGAAAAAGAATTCTCGATTCTATTCCTTCACAGACGATCTACGTACCTTTAAAGTTGAGCTGGGCGCAAAGACCTTTTCACACTTTATTGGTGCCTTTTCTGGGTGCGCACATTTTACCCGAATACCAAACGCAAAATAAAAAAATTCGCATAATTTAGTTTTCAACGTTCGATTGATCAGATATAAAGGTTTACTTTATTGAATACTGTCTCAAATACTTAATAAACAATGAATTTCATTATCTTACTTTTTTCTAAATACTCAATATATTATTTTTATGAGTTATAAAAGAAACTCGTAATATAGAAACTAAACGGCTTTATTCTAATTCAGTTTATAATTTAATTCAGCATGAATTCTTACATTTATTCTATTTACTATTATTCTATATGTTAAAAATAAATTTAATTTAGCTTATTAGGAAAATGTGAAATATTATAATACACCATAAAACCTCTATCTATTAAACTGTACAATGAAATTAATCAAATAGTTCAAAAATTATAAGGAATTAAAAGTTTATAAGAAACTTTTAACAAAAATTTATTAAAACGAAAATTATGAAATATTTATATAGTGTAATAAATATATACTATTATTACTCATGTAACCGAAATTATAACGTTAATAATTATAATATGTTACAAATTAAAATATTTATGAATCTAAACTAGATAAAACTCAATTTTTTATAACATTAAGAAAATATTTTTTACTTTTATAAAAATTTCAGTTTTTATAAATAAAAAATAAATTAAATTGGAATTAATTTTACATGTTTTAAAAATGTTATCATTTGGAAATTTTTATATAAATTACAAAATAATTTAATATATATTCAATGTTCAAGTGATTATAATATTTTTCATAATTAAAATAATTTACGATTTGTAAAGAAAGTATTTTATAAAAGTTTAATGATTATCAAATTATTTGTATTTTTATTAATAAAGATTCTTATATATATATATATATATTTTAAATTAAAAATAAAATGAAACCATACAAAAAATTTGTAGGAAGCTAAAAATAATATTACGATGAAGTACTTCCATTCTTATTTTGGAATTTTTTTCTTATATAAATAAGTTCCAATAATATTGGTAATTTATTTATGAAGAGAATTATAAAATATAAAAGGTATATTCAAGAATACAAGAATTGAGAAACACGTTTATTCTTCAGAAGGATTTTGTGAACTAACAGAATTTAGTCTATAACTGTCATTTCTGCAGAATGGATAAAAATAATATCATAAAAAACATGTTTACTATTTTTGACAAGAAAAGACAGAAATAGAAGCCAATTAATTAGTCTGAAAAGTATATTTACAAATCTTCAATACACATTAGTTGATTGGTTTATCTATAGTTATAAATTTATATTCCATTATTTTATTAATAGAATTCATTTAGTATCGATCATTTAGTTGAAAAATTAATCCTTCAGATTCTTGACATTATTATCCACTTTTTATATTTATTCGAACAGAAAATTACTTAATTTTTATAATTATTATCATCTCAAATCCAAAAACTGATCAAGGGATCGAATAAAGCCAAAAAATTTTCAATAACTAACTAATTCGAGTATCATCAAGCGACACCTCAGAAAAGGTACGAGCAGTCAGTCATAACTGTTTTAAAGTTTTAGGAGAAAAAATGCTCGTCAGTTTCTTCAATAACAAACAATTATGTGTAGATCAGTAATAATAATATTTATAAAGGTAAAAGGCGAAAAAAGAAAAACAAGTAAAAGTTACTAGTTAAATCAATGATTTTGATGAATCATTAAAATCAATTTGAAAATAAATAATTATTATTTAACAAATATAACTAGCAATAGAATGACTAGACGCTAATTATTCTCAAAAATAAAGGGCTGTACCATTATGAATAAGTAAAAGCCTTTTTCATCTTCAAGGACGACAAAGGTATAATTTTGTCAAAAAAATTCAATAATAAGAGGAGATAAAATATGCTCATATTCGAAAATGCTGAATTTTAGAATCCTTTAATTTCATATTTCTATACAAATAAATAAGGTGCAAATATGGAAACGATTTCTAAACATAATTTTTCTTTTCTTGAATCACACCCTACATAGTTTTACATCCCAAGAATATTTTTAAAACTATCAATTGAAGTTAAATATGTGTTATCGATTTCTGAGTAGTTTTTTAACATCGGTTGTAACAAGGTCTAAAATATACTTTTAATTATCACGAAATTTCATTAATTATATCCAATGCTTTCAATGTCTCAAACCATTTTTAACCACTTAATAATAGAAATTATCCATAAATAATTACTTAATTCAATGTCAAAAAATCGCATGCAAAACTATTTTTTAATCAGTGCAGATAAATTTATATTCTTTATATATAATAACGTTTAATTACCATCCGCAGAGAAATAAATAACTATATGATTTCTCTGTTTACAATGCTTAATGATATTAAACACTAATTTTTTTCATTACATGAAATTATTATCAATATGTACAAGTCAACATAATACCATTTCTTGTTAATAATTATGTACTTTAGCCTTTATTGTTTTCACAAAAGTACATAAAATATTGTATCTATTAGCGAAATTACATTTTTTTATCATATTTATTTTTTGCTATTTTTTGTTTCTACTGTATCTGTCTATCCAATTGAAAATAATTTACCGTCATTTTTTCTTTGTAATACTTTTCTACAGGTTTTCAACTTTGATCTTATCTTGAAACAAACAAAAAATACTTCTTCAAGAGAAATCAATACAACTTTAACTAAATATTCGTCTTTACACAGCGATACAAATTGATTTATAAATTATGTGTTAAATAAAAAAAACAAAGTAAAAATAACTGAAAGTTAAAATGAAACATACAAAATTTTGCAAATGATATGTTTTAACGCCATAAAAGCGGACATTTTTACAAAGCGGAAGAAACGTGACTCATACCAAAGGGAAGGCAAGAGAAAGTAAGGAGGGGAGTCTAACCTGTTTAAAAATGCATCTGGATAAGATTAAGGAAGGGGTGTATGGCCCATATAATAACGTAAATGGAAAAGACGAAAGAAAGTTAATATTCGACTCGTATAACAGCTAGAATACACCGAGCACCTGAGCTGTGCAATAATGCAGTTCGGGGTACAACAGTAAGTCATAAAGAACTGGACAGCGGTAATAGCAAAATATCACCAAACTGTCAATATTTCAATACAATTAGGTATGAGTGACGATTAGATTGAATTTATTCGGAAAGATCGACCCCGGAGAATCGCGTGAAATACTTTTTTACATCTTCGCGCATCTGCGCAGTATACTGCACATTTTTCATGAATTTGCAACTAAGCGCTCGTTGATAGATTACGGAACATATGTTAATTTAATGGTTGCACATCATTCAAGATCCCGATACTAAATTATCGCACTTCCTATTCATATATAACGAAAGCAATGTTCTGAAAAATTCTTTTGCATTGTTTCTACATGAAATGCCTTGATAATTTATTATAGTTACAGCAGTATTTCATGTATTTAAAATTCTATATATACAATAATTCATACACATTTGAATTTTACATACTTATTTTACATCGCCATAATATTTAGCTATAACTTTAGTTTACATCATTCTCATTGCACATACTTTGTTCAGTTCAAGATGTTTCGTTTACGTTTCTTCCTATCGCATACATGAAATCAAAATACCGCCACGTACACTTTGAACATATAAAATTCAAAAGACATATTTTTAAACTATGCTCCGTCTCGAGAAAATTAAAATATGTATATTTCTTCTTCGTAAAAATTTATTTTTCTAGTTTTATGGCCACTCACACCTTTGTATTCTTCATAACTACGGAACAAACCGTTTTTTTGTTAAACATCCCTAATTACTTCTTATAAATGGTAAATATTTTATTTTTTTAGCAAAGTAATCACTAAATTTTAAGTACAATTCTTTCAAACTATGAATATCTACAAATCATTCTTAATTTATCCTTCTCTTAAATCAATGGAAATTTTTAGAATACCGATAGAATGTATCGATGATTTTCTTACATTATGTCGATCCATCCGATGCTGTCGTATTACCATATACGTGAAAAATTCAACTCAGATATAAAGTATTGCCGTGCACTTGTTCATTGTTATTCTCAGCATTTCTAGGGCTTTTAAATATTACTTCAGTATATCATGCAAACTCATCAAAGAAACTTCTTTGTTCGATTTTACAACATTTTGTAGAACAAGCTGTAAAAGTTCTATGATGTTACTCGAGGTTATAAATTATCGCAGTCAAAATGTCTTTTTAAAGTTTAGATTACTTAATCATAGTTATATCTTGTATGCAGATAACTTTTAATTATATCCATTGCCGACAAAGCCAACATAATAGCCTATAACAAATATTAAAATTTATTTTCCTTATCAATAAGCTCATCTTCGTGTACTTTGTTGAAAAAATCGAAAACATAAACCACCATCAAATATTGACCTTAAATTTGACAAGTTATATTTTGGATAATAGAAAATATACGTTAAAAAATTTTTGTTTAATACTTGTTACTGTTTAAATGCTGAATTTTGATCTCTCATTTATATGAATATTAAACTTCGTTTTTAAAGATTTATGCTCTGATATTCTTCGATATCGCCTTGCTCTTTTTACAGTGTTACCTACAAAGTCATAGATGAATTATACATAAAATTGAGTGCCTCTTCTGATGTTGTCTTTAATACGATCATTTTCCGCTCCAGCGCATAAAAAGTCACCTTCGCAAAATATTAACTTTATTATTGATTGATTTATTTGATATATTCAAAATTTTCATGAAGGTGATACAATGTGTTGTTCTATTTTCTTTCACTGCATCCATTTTTTTTATAATAAACTTTTTCCAATATCATTTTCACACTTTTTAATTAATATTTGAATATCGATCTATTATAATCACAGAAATGTTTCGTATCGAATGAAGCATTAAACGCAATTAAAAACGGGAGATACATGAATGATTATTAATGAATAAACGAGAAATTTCCGGTAACATAGTATGAAATCACCAGCGAATACTAAAAACAAAAGGTTATTATATTAAATAATATTGAATATTTCAAATGAAGAATTTTCTTAAACGATGCATTTGAAAACGTGTTTTGTTTTTAAGCGAAACATAACGTTGCGTATATTATGATATAAATATTAAGAATTTTTTAATCTGGTCACGTATACTTCGAACAAACGTTGAAAATCTAAAAAAAATTACATTTTAATAGATTGAATGTAATAGCTGGAACATTTTTATTAAAAGAATTTTAAAATTTTAAAAGATCGATTGAAAGCATTTATTCTAGAATATTTTAGTAATAGGCTGAATCAAATGACAGTCAAGATGAGTAGATTTTGATAATTAAAGAAACTGATGGACACAAATTATCGAAGCATTAAATTAGAACTACTAGATACGATTTTTCAGATCATATTTAACTCTTCTCTTGTATAATCATCAGATTATTAATAAAAAAATATTAAATTTATTAAAATAATATAACTTCATTGTTTTTTCAAATACTAATTAAAAGATTAAATTATATAATTTATTTTTATTATAAATATTAATATTTTAAAATAATTATTAAAAAAACTTTAAATTAATACATCATATAAATAATGATATATAAGAAATTAGCTCAAAGAAATTCATATTTTTCGTTAATTATAATCATTAAATCAAACTAAAATAATAAATTTATTGTTTCAAATTACATTGTCGTGATAATTCATGACTTATATTAAAAGGAAAAGAACATTATAAACCAATCAAAATAACTATTATAACTACTATACGAGGTGAAATTGTATAGTGATATTTTATAGAGGATTATTAAACGCATAACATAAAAATTATTTATATTACATTATAAGTTGCCATTTTTTCTAAAATTTTCGATAAAAATATATTACTTAACAGTAGTATATAGAAATACGTAGATACAATTATTATTGAAAAATCATTTAGAAAATTCTTTTTTAATAAGCACTAAATTGAAAACTTGTTCATTTAGTAGCAGAGAAAGTCGTTGTATTCACAAGGTTCACGATAAGCGGTTCGAAACTATACAAGAAAATGAATCTTTGTTAAAGCGATCAGCTCTTAGAGCAACTCAAAAGACTAGTGGAAATAATACGAGTAAAATCAGTAAACAAAGTAGAAACCATCCGATACACGCTAATAACGTCTTTGTTTCCTTTTCTCCTCTGTACCGTCTCTCCTTCTCTTTTTCGCTCAATATGTACTAAGCTGTAGTGATGCAATCGTTGGTAGACTACGACGAGGGAAATGATGAAAAATGGATGAAGTTACCCTTTTCGCCCAGTGTATGACTACGTGCCATTTCTGCCTCGTACACATTTCTCCGCGATATGCAAGCTTATGTGCCGTTGCCAGTCGTAAAATAAAAAAAAAAAAAAACAAGAAGAATTCTTGTGTAAATTTCGCATTATTGGATCCTCGTTTATTTTTCCAAAATCTCTCGTAGTTGCACATCTCATAGATGCAACACCAACTATTTATCATTTTGTATAGTTGCAGATGCCATTAGTTTCCTTATTTTGCACACGTCAGGTTACTTACTGATATATTACGCACTCTCGAAGGAGTAGCTTCAACTTGTCAGAAGGTTTTGTGGCTCGCGACATGTAAGTATTTGAATGCATCGCATGTAACCATCTTACATAACTTTATAACCCGCCCAGGTTCCATTACAATTTTGCAATTCAAGTGAGTGCATTCTATTATCGTTCGTGGCTATAAGCTTTTTATGATTAGTATTGGGCAAATTTCTTATTATTCTTTTTGTATATTAACTGCTCAATAAATCTACATAAAAACTTAATTATATATTATTGTTAAAAATTAAATTAAAAATGCGATTAATTTATATTTTTTAATATTGTTGGAACACAAATTTTCCAAAATCTTCGATTATTTATACTCATGAAACTCTGTACACATTTTAAAATAAATTTAAAAAATCATTAATGATTTTACATCAAATATAAAATAGTCATATCAAATTACATATTTTAAATATTAAAAAATTATCTTATTATTCAAAATAATACGCTAAAAAATTAATTAAATACACAATACTTGGAAATAATAATAAAAACTTAACAGAAAGAAATGAAACGGCTTATATGACATCGTTAATGAAGTAAATTCAAGTTTTTTTTTTTAAATAAATTATTAACGAATATTATCGAACAATAAATAAACGCGTATCGATACAAAAAACCTCTTTTATTGTTATTTATTTATAAAAATACACATAATTATCGCAAATAATAATGTAATTGTGTAAGAATTTACTATTCGGTATTGATTTTTAAGCTTTCTAGTTACAGAAGTTACACATTTAATTCTTTGCCGGTCGACTCAGCACGAATTCGTTTGATGAAGTATTTTCATAGAAGAATAATTAAAAAGACGACAGTACGTAAGAAGGTTCTCTGGCTTAGTCATTCAGCGTTCACAAAACCTGATGTAAAATGAAAATAGCGGGGCGCAAAAAAAAATGAAACTTAAAACACCCACGAGAAATCGTAAAGCAAGATTTGCGTGGCACAAAAGAAAGCGAAGTTCGGCTGCTCAAGCCCTTAAAACAGCGCTGACATTTATGCATAGTTCTGCGACTGGAATAACTGACGCTTGGGTCTAATAAAATTAAACACTCCTAAGAAACGCGCAAGTCAGGCCGCATGAGCTTTACGATCGCAAACGGAACTTTCATTATAGTCGTCTAAATGATTTACCCCGTGATGTTACCGCCTTTCAGTGATAAAGATATTGCGAAATTTGAGGGTAACATCTAACTATGTTTGACAATGTATTTTTTTATTTCACATTGAAGATAAAAGTAATAGATATATATTATGCAGAGCTTACTTTTCGAGGTCAGCGCAAAGTTTCTTAACGCGGTTTATACATTCAACAATTTCGAATTCGAGATAAGAGTAGATATAAAAATCAAATATAAAAATCTATAAGGTATTCTATTTTTAGGTACAAAAATAATATAAGTAATAATATTTTGATAAACAAAAACAATTAAAAAATTTATACCATCATTTTTATGTGAAAATAATTTTGAACAGTGAGGTATATGTAAATTGGCATATAACTTTTATCCATAATTTCTGTTTGTAGACTAATTTTCATTACACCATGAATTTTAATTAAATGATAATAAATACTCGACATTCATACATTTACCGAAAATTTTACAAGATATTCCCTTCTTATTATAATGGTTTTGATTTCATTTATTAAAAACAATCATTATTTTAAAAATACAATTTGAATTCAAAATTTAAATCACAACAATTTGTTATATGTGATTCCACTTTCAAATTGATAAATATGCTGGGATATTTACAGTGATAAGTTTACATACATTCATTTCAATTAAAATTAAAAAATCAAAATGTAATAGTTACATACTTTACATATAAAGTAGTATTTTTGTAACGTATTATTTTAGAATTTCAAAAAATATAGAATATTTTAGATAAAGAATAATTTCAATTTCTTAACGTTTTTACATGTCTACTAAAAAGTAGAGAGAAATTTTTTTTTATTATTGATTATTTATTTGCCTAATATTTACTTTTAATAGGTAATGTACTAATAAAAAATAATCACATGTTTTGAGTACTTACAAAAGTTAAAGATATTTATAATATTAAAATAATATTTATTTAAAATGTATTACTTAAAAACATAATAAATAAATATAGCCAATAAAAATTATTTCGTGTTATTCGGTATAAAAATATTTTTAAAGCACCAAAAAAGCGATATGCAGTATTATTTGATCGGAAGTTAAATCTCGAACATTTCCTTTTAGCGATAAAGACTTTTTCAACTAAGTTACCCATGACGATGGGTTTTATTCTTCGAGATTTCATAATCGTATCATAATCGTTGCGTAAAATTCGACACATCTGCTACGTAATATACGTCAAATTGTGTGTACATAATTTTGGATTTGAAACTTGTATTTTAAGTAGTGAAAATAAAAGAGTTGCATATTATACGAAGTATATATTACAACACACTAGTATTGTAACAAATTAGAAGAATTAATTTAAAAAACCATGAAAGAATCGAATATATATGATAAGAAAACTTTT
The DNA here is from genome assembly GCA_018907195.1 of Dolichoris vasculosae. Lineage (NCBI taxonomy): Eukaryota > Metazoa > Arthropoda > Insecta > Hymenoptera > Agaonidae > Dolichoris > Dolichoris vasculosae. The sequence goes on along the minus strand of JACCHY010000004.1, from coordinate 1,817,714 downwards.
TCCATTATCGATTAGATTCTTACATAATCTGAGCAGATATATTATCTTATATAAAATAATATATTAAGATTAAATGATTGGTTAATAAAGATACAGTATTATCCAATAGTTGTTATTCTAAATTTATTCGAAACAATCTATCATTTTTTATGTTCTTATAAATTTAAATAAAACTGGTCAGAAAGAATTAAAAATAATTATACATTGAGGTAAAAAAAGAATGAAAATTGCTGCTACTGGTAATTAAAGTACGTATAAAAAGATTGAAAAGATTAAAAACATATTTAAGAAAAGAGAAAATAGTAAAATAAATACGAGTACGTACTGCCAACAAAATCATAGGATTTCTCTATTTATACTTGTACAACTGATAATTAAGTGAAGAACGACGGCAAAAATTGTATGAAGTATCACTGAATTGTAGAATCACAGTGTATAATTTACAAAGAATAAAAGTAAATATGAAACTGTAGAGAAAAATCGGAAGAAATAAAGTAGTCGTAGATTATCTCGGTATAAAAAAAAAGATAGAGATAAAACATGTAAAGTACTAGAAAACTACGAGAAGTAAATGAAAATAATAAATACGTATTAACTTTGAATCTCAAAAAAATAGAAATTTACGCTATGAAAGATTATTATGTGTTATAATATACAATTAATTACATAATTGATTTAATTTATATAATCTGATTTCAAAAAGTTATTAATTTTGAAAACTATTCCAGCAGACTGCAGATAATAAAATTTATGTGTAAATTAGCGGATAATGAATTTATAAATGTAATTATATTTAAATGCATTCAATGATTAAGAATTTTATTTGAAATATCAGCATTATGGTACATAATTGTATCAAGTTATACGCAAAAATTCATAATTATAATTTAGTTAAATAAATAAATAAATAAATAAATAAATATAAAAAGGTTTGTAACTATATTTTTAAATTAAGAATTTTTATTACATTTGCATTAAAAATACATCATATTTTTGCACATAAAACTACGGACAGAATTAAAAAATGTATAAAAATAACTTTTATAACATAAATTCATTTTATATAAAAACTATTAAATTTACGAAAAATACTTTAAATATTCCAATATACTAAGGCAAATGTTGAAATTACATCGATAATAAAAAAGTAAAATAAATATGAATTGAAATACCTTGGAAAACAGCTATTTCATTTAAAAATATAATTTCTATTTGTTTTCATTCAATTTGTCAAATTATTTTCATATATTAAATATCAAATTTAAAATAACTTTAAGAACTCTCTTTGTGAAACCTATATTTTAATTTATAATTTCAAATAAATTCGAGAAAATTCTTATTATTACAAAATATTATAAATATATATATTTATTAAAAAAAATGTATTTTACACACGAATTGAGATACTTTATGATTAATATTCAGGTTAAAATAACGTTCAACATTTTTGATATTCATTTACTCGGAAAAATGTATGCTTTAAAATATAAATCCAATAATAAGATAAGAAATAGATTACATAAAAAAAAATAGATACACATATATAAAGATGATCATAAATAAATACAAGAAAAAGTAAAAAAGTTTAATAACGACACAAGATAAAATTATTCTAACTCTTAAGTTATATCTAAATTTATGAGTTACATTAATGGTAAAATTATTTTACCATCTGTTGGTTTGATCCTTATAATATTAGACTCTGAGTAAGCAGACTTTATATTTGATGGCTACATTTTCTTATAAGTGCGCCGAACTATTTGACAGCACGTTATGTACATTTCATTTTAAAAAGTTGAACATTGATGTGCGTAATTTATGTGAAATCAATATATTTGAAGCGTCGATGATACTATTACTGGTTTTTATTTAGAACGATTTTCATCAAGTAGTTTAAGGATATTTTTATGATATCTATAGGTGAATGCACTTAAGTAGAAAAGAAGCTATACTATAATAAAGCATTATAAAAAATTTGTTTTTGAATATAATATTTTACGTTGAATTTGTTTAAAATAATTTTGATATTACTATTTGATAAATAAAAAAAGTTTTAATAATTCAAAAAAATTGTAATTAAAAATATGTAAAATTATATAAATATAAGATATGAAAAAAATTTTTGGATATAAGTAGAATCACAGTTATTAATAGGAGTGGAAATTTTGTTTAAGAAATATACTTTTGTATTTTATAAATTTGATAATTAATTTTAAAAGTATATAAATATATCAAAAAGGATTTAAGTTATTTAAAAATTAAAGTTTTAGCAGTCAATAATGTTACAACTTTGTACAGTAATATAAATTTTATTATATGCGATAAATATAATTGAAATATTTTAAATAATATTAAATGAGTAAATTTTGATTTTTATAGCGATAAACGTATTAATTAAATTTTAATGTAAGGTATAATATAAAGCATTCCTTTTCCTTTATCACCGATAATTTTTCTTTAAATGTATACCAATGTTCGTTTCGATTTCAAAAGTTTATTATAATATAATATCACTTTTAAACAATTATAACTAAAAAATATAATATAATATTTTTGTGAATAATATTCTCCTAAAATATATTAGTTATATTAATGATAACTATGTTTCATATTTACTTTTAAGCTTTAGTATCTTCATAATAAATTAATTCAAATACTAAAAGTAAACTCATGTGAATCGATGAAGTTTGTACAAACTTCTATATTCAAAATAATCAGAGGGATTCAATTTTACGAGATCTATTTTCTTTCAACATAGTTATTATTAATATAAAGAAAATTCATTACAAATCGAATATATTTTACAATAACAATAAGATAATATATTTCATGTAATAATTCTTTTGATTATAAATCTTGAATTAAAAATTGAATTCAGATAATAAAATTTAATAATAAAATAATAAAATAATAAAATTGTTAAACTATATATTAAAAATCAGGTCAAAAAATCTTTTTCAATTGATCTAAATTTATTATATAACCTTAATTATCAGCTACTGATATAAATTACAATTGTCAAGGAAGTATTATCTGTCAAAACTCTTCAATTTAGATTAAGATTCTCTTACGCTTCCATGATTCTTTGTAACACTTAATGAAATATTGGATTTTACATCGAATTTCAGAAAATTAAATGTCTAGCTAATAATAAAAGTGAGAATATATCGAAAAATGAAGTGTAATTATCAAGAATAAAAACTTTTTCTTTTGATCTGAGAAAGTATAGCTATGCATTAAAGAAATTCTAATAAACTTATATTTTTATTATTTTTTTCTATTGAGCGAATTAAACGTTTTTCAATAAATGAAATATTTATAAATAGTTATATATGCATAATATATAAATATATAATATATAATATATAGTTATATATGCATATTATATAAATATATAATATATTATATATCGTTACATATGCATATTATATAAATATATAAATTTATATTTAATTTATTTATTTTAATATATATTTTAAGCTGTGATTCATATTAGTAAAAATAAGAAAGTCATTTTTAAAAACCAAATATTTTTATCTTCCATCGATATTTCGGTAAACCAACTATACTAACATAAAACACTACGATTTATTTTATAGAAAGCAATGCATATATTAAAAACATCAATTTTCAATCGATTTTTCCTAAGAAAATTTAAAATTATATTTTATAGATGTCTAATACATTTTACATTTTCTAATATTTAAAAAAAAGCGAGATAAATGAAAATATTTTCATAAAAAAAGCTTTTTTATGCCTTAAAAACAATTACATTATAATAATTTATCGAAATACTTCTTTTTTTAGCTAACCTGCAAGATTACTGTATTTCTCGCAAGGTAAGATGATGGTTTGTTTGTCTCGAGCAGCTGCAGAACATTGCGGGTATTTTAAAACGTCCACTCTTCTCTTAACTTGTTCAGACGCTGTGTTTTCGGAATAAAATAGAAATTTCATAATTGTAAAACGAACAAAAGTATGTATACATGAGCAGGGGGTTGACATAATTCTGCAAAGATTTACTGTGATATCCGTAGAATTCTTTGTTATATTGTTGGAAATATTTTTAAATAAGTAGAAATTAAAATTAATACTATAATGTTGAAGTACAAAATAAAATAAGATTTTATATTGAAATTTAGATTGTAATAAAAATTTTTATAAAAAGAAAAAAGTGATTTTATTCTGAGAGATTTAAATTACATATAATTTATTTGTAATGAATATTGCAATCCGTTTTCCTATCTTTAGTTTAATAATTAGTTTGTCATTTTTAACAGTTTAAACGTCACTCAATCAAAAATAAAAGATAAAAATTTTATATATTATATGATAACAGATGTAATAAAAAATAAAAAAAATAATCACATTTTTCTGAAATCTTCTTTTTTTTCAATTTATGAAATATCAAAAACGTGATACTATACGATTTTATAATATATCCTAAGAATTCACACGTTATTATTTTAAATAAATGAGATACCGACTTGTCATAATAGTATAGAATGTTTATTTTTTAAATATGCTCATTTTTTATTTGATTTTTATGGTCTTACAAAGAAGTATAATATGTCCAGTCATTTCCTCTGGTTCCCTCACATAGGCTGCTATGATTAAACTACCAACATTTCAAAAGAGTAATATTTTTTACTAAAGAGGCTATTTTTTTTCTTATCAACTGTTCCTTCCCCTTGTAAAAGGGGGATTTTTTTAAATTTTTCATTAAAATAAGAATGTATGCAGAAGAATGTCCGTATGTACTATATATTCAATCTTGTAGAAATAATACTGTAGAAAAAAGAAAAGATGAATATAGTTCATGTAATACTTAAACCATGCTTTACTAGGCCAAGTTAATCCTAGTTAATGAGAAATATTTATGAGAGTTAAAAGAATGAAAAAGAAAATAAATTGTAAAATTTTATGAATCTCTAGAATTTATTATACTATCTTAGTCAAAGATGAATGAAAAAATTAGAAAGACATAATCATTTTTTATATACACCTTCTTGTGCAAAATAAAAACTAAAGGATTTTGGACTCACGGTAATACTATTTTTTTGTGATAGTTAAAATTAAGAAATTAATTCAAAGGTGGTAGTATATATTCTGCTTTGCATCTTAAGATTCCTATGACGAGTCTTAAGAGAAAATTGCTTTAAATTTTCTATTTTTGTTGGTTTATGTAAAATTCTCTTGAATACTAAATTTCTAACAATTAAAGTCAGAGTATAAATAATTCATTACTTACAGAATAGTAAAATTCCATTTACACTAGGAAATGTCTGAGTATCTGATACTACAATGGAATGTATGACCTGTTCGTAGAATCCGATTAAATTAAATTTATTACTTCATGTGGGTTAGATTTATTATAAATTATATATAATTTTTTAAATAAATTATTTACTTCACAATTTGATATATTGTAACTTTAAAATTGTATTACGATAGATGTCTTAAAAAATATTTTTAAAATTATGAAGTGAAAAACATAAACTTTAGAATAAACTATTTCTACTAATCAAGAAAGTGAACAAGTTGGACAAAATAAAATAATTGATTTTTGGAAAACGCACGAGTATTTGAGAATTTACCAAAATAATAACCAAGGAAAAAATAAATATTTACAGAAAAATTTGATTTTAAGATAATATATTATGAATGAAACGACACTAAATGTATTTGATTAGATAATAGATATTTTTTAAATATACTTTATGTAAAAGGCAACTGATATTACTATTCAAAAAAATTTTAAGAACAAATTTTATTATATTTATTCATCCTGAATCAAATTAAATATTTTCAAAATTACGATAACTCTTATTTATTTAATTATTGAAAAAATGTATTAACCGATACATTATAATAATATTTTACTCATAAATTTTATAATGAATAAATGTAAACTTATTAAATAATATAAATAGTATTAAAATATTCAAAGAGTAAAAATTGATATTTTAAAAATAGTATTATTGAAAACAGAAAAAGAATAAAATACTTCAGGAAATAATTCTGTAAAGATAGTTTTATAAGAACAAAGATAAATTAAAAATTTAATATAAAATTTTAGTTTAAATATAGGCATTCAGATGTTAACAGTATCAAATACTGAAAATGTATATCATCTATGTTCTATAAAATGTAATTGGATATATAATTTTTATTTCACGAGAAATATATATTTATACTTTTGAATTTTTTATACTCATTTTTCTTTTAATTTATATTTTTCATAATTTACATTTTTATTTCAAAATTTAAATATTTCCTTTTTATGTTTTAATTGCGATTTTTGACGTAAAATATAATTAAAATTAATAATGATAAAAATTTCGATACAAAAGTTCATTAAAATTAATTTATTATGAATAAATTTTTATATTAAATATATAAAATATTTTTCATATGCAAATATCTTTGACTCAAAATTTGAAATGATATAATTAGAGAACATTCCATTAATTCTAACTATTTTTATATCAAATAAGTTGATGATTACCCCAATTTATATTATCTATAACAAAATTACTACGTAACAATATATATCATTTCAAATGTAATATAAACAACAATACTCGGAAAACATTTTCGTAAAAATGATATTTTAATAACTTCATTCTCATAATAAGCAATACAAAACTTTTTTATAAAATACTTTCCTTCTGTATTTTTTAGAATGGTTTACAAAAATTTAATTTCTATTATTAATTAATTATTAATGTATAACAGTAAATATGTCTCTTAATACTAACACGTTTATAGCAAAAAATTTATTCTACTTATTTATTTTGAAGATTAATTTAGCTTGTTAGTATTTGTTATGAATAAAAGATCAACTTTATTTATACACTGTAACTTTATTCTATTAATTAATTATTAAAACATTATTAAAAAAGTCATATACTGTAAGATAAAGGATTTTCTCGTTTAATGTATTGATCGAATAATACCACATAAACACCTCGTAAATAATTAGTAGAAATATATATCGAATATAGTCGTTACAAATATGTCCAAGATTATGTTTATGCTTTCAATCAAATTTTTCAAAAATCCGTACACAAATAGATCATAGCAACATGTTGCTTTGAGATAAAATATTTTTTCCCGCATGCTTTTGACTTATTTTCGAGATAAACACATAAAAAGAGAGGACGAAACAGAAACGAGAAATGTGCATGTAAAAAAAACAAGATAACATTGCGGATCGATGTCAAATGCCTAGAAGATTCAAGACATGAATCATAAACATCCATCTATGAAGGAATCGAGGGAGTAAGAAATCACGTCCTCCGAGTGCAAAATTGCTGACACTAACCAAAAGTGTACCACCAAGAAGTACGTTATTGACGCGAAATGTGTGCTTGAATCTGATAATGCGGATGTACTATAGAAAAGGGATCTTTTCCGAATCCAAGTATTCTATATCCATCTAACGCGTATGTTTTATATCACTTTCAGTTTTTTATCTCGTCTTGTAGACTTTGCCAATGTATGTGGAAGCTAATCTTCTTGAGCAATTAATTTACTTCTTTGTAGTAAAGACACTTCGCTGGGTTCACCTGTTAATTTAATTGTTTAGAAATTAATTCGGTTTCTTTTTTCAGGGCAATTGAAAACTAACTAATTAAAGATAAAAAAAATTCAGTAATATATCTTTTCAAGACAGGAACATAATTAAATTGAAAATTGAACCAATAAATTAATTTAAAAAATTCTTAAATAATATTTTTTAATGTAGTTAGTATAAATATAAAACTAAGATATTCAAATTAAATGAATGTGATAAAAAGATTAAATTGAATTATTAAACTAAAAGCTTTATTAAATTTTTTTATTATTTATTTTTATATACTTTAAAATTAATGGGTAAGTGCAATATAAATTTTTCTTTTATCCGAGTACTGTTACATCTCTTGGGTATTTTTTAAAATTTTATCGTATTTTATCAACAGTTTCTTTTTACAAATAAAAAATATGTATGCAAAATCATATATTAAATCACACGGCATTCATACAACATAGATAAATAATTATAATCATATTCAGCGATATCCGTAAGAATTAAAATTCATGCAATATATTATATAGGATATAATAATATAGTATTACTACTAAAGTACATGAAATATAAGATAAAAACTAGATAACTTATTTTCCCGTTATTATTACTCATCGTTAATAAAAATAGTCCTTATAAAACTTTGTTATTTTATCTGCATTTAAAAATTATGAATGAGTAGAATAAATTTTATCTATGTATATATAAGCTTTTTATTTTTACATCAATCCCACCTAAAATAAGCTCATTTCAGCTATTCTCACTATTTTACCTTTCTATTTCGGTTAAATACTTCTATATAACTGTAAACATATAATTGGGGATAGTTGCTAATATACTACAACAATCTGTACAAAAACGCATATTTGTATAAATGTTGTATTTTGCTACTAACTAAAAATCTGCTTTTGGAAGGAAAATTAACACTGAAAGTTTTATGATACTTGAAATTTTTAAATTATAAAACGATAATTATTTCCAGACACTTTTGAGTTCTGATATGTAAAAACATGCAAAATATTTATTTTTTATAAGTAATGCATTGAATCAATCATATAAATTATCAAATAAAACGTATTTATATATTCGCTTACATATTCACACGAAACATTAAATTCACGAATCATCATAAGAAATAAATCAAAATGTCATAGTAATTGAATCTGTCAGAAATCATAAATCATTCTAATTAAAACAAAAACTTTTAACTGAATACTTAACTCTATTCACTGTGTATACATAAAAGCATGCTCTAAAAATCTTTCTTAGTTCTACGACAATATGTAAAAGCTACTTGGACATTCGTTAAACGCAAATTATGCTTCGTTTCACTCAGTCTCATTTGCTGTTTCAACTTTCTCTCCTTTATACATGTATATCAAAATAAAATAGCCCGCCTGTCTTCTCACAGAAAGACAAAGTTTTTGTTTCTAATAAAAAGACGTAGATTTAACATAAAAAATGTAGATTATTTTAAATTGTATTTATAACTACAATATTATACTCATACCGTATATTTCTTAAATAATAATTAGTATTTATTTTCAAAACGATAAAAAAGTAGTTATATTTAGCTAATTCGTTTACTTATATGGTTTTCCCAATAAAACTTTGTCTTACTCTAAAAACTCTTATATTTAAGTAAAAGATGATTACCAACATTTATATTTATTTAATTTTTTACACGTTAAATTAATATCCATTTGCAAAATTTACTTTACTGTACATAAAAAAAATGTATTATTCTCTGGTTGATTCATTTAAAACAAACTATCAAATGTCTACATTTTCTAGAATGCTTATTTTCATAGGATTATTTTACTTGATATTTAATATACGAAATTCGATTATAAAAGAAAATAAATTTATTCGATGAAGGTATAGATTACCGTCGAATAAACACACGTTAACATTTACAATTTAACAATTCAGGTATTGTATTAAAAATAATTATATCGTATATTACAGTTTATCGTATTTACACCGCCGCTGGAATTTCAAAATTTTCATTATAGAAATATAGTATTCCGTGCACAATCGCAACGAAATGAGCGTCGAGAGGTAGTACGCCAATATTGTCTTTATCGGTAAATATATCACTGAAAATGCAAGAGCCTACAGTGCAACTTCAACTTTGAGAAGGCGCATGCTCAGTCTCGATATACGGCAGAGATTTTTCAATGATTAACGTATATCTAACATTTACCGAAAAAAGACGATGGTCATGAAGCTTGTACGTCATCGAAAATATAGGTCAATTCAGACATAGCAAACAGATGTTGGTTAACGAATATTTTTTCAAGAGCCGCCTTTAATATGAAGTTTGTTCCACGTGTGGAAGGCTCGATGATAATCATACGAACTTTGCTCAAACAATAACATCACTTTTACGTCTTAACGTAGAAGGTAAAATGATGGATATCAATAATGTATTTTCGATATTTTATTATTAGTTTTTTTTCTTATATTAATTTTTTATTGCTAATATTTTGATGCCTATATTAATATCTTAAGAAACATTTTTGAAAATTAGTGTTTTTAAATTAGTACATCCGTCAATATTTTGTTTATTTATTTATTTGAATTAAAATTAAATAATATATCGGTATTACTTAAGTAAGCAAAACTATTACTCCAAAATACTCTGATTAATAACATTCTTAAGAAAACAGGGTAAGCGATAAATTAACGACGCATGCTTACCGAAATCAAAATTATGTATTTGATTATTTCACCAATATCCCTATTAAATGTATGCTTGATAATTTCGAAAATTAAGATGATGGATGAAAACGATAATTGCTACCATAAGTTAAGAAAATGATTCCGTGTCGGATCATATTTTGTTGTCTTTTTCAATTCAATATAAATCTTAAGACAACTTAAATTCGCAAAGAAGTATACTTAAACGAAAGTTTTAAGCATAAAGCACTAATTTAAGCTTTTGACTTTTGAAGTAATTTTTATAAATATGCAAAATAAATAATTAAGCTTTTCATTTCTTAATCATAAATTATAAGTTTGTTTACCAGTTTAATACTAAAATAAATACATTAATCTAAAATAATTAATAATGTTATTCATAAAAAATGCATAAATAAAGAAATATATCAAATTCATTATTCAAAAAAGAAGAACTTCAGCTCCGTACTAGTGGATGAGTGTCTCCCCAGAAAAAATTCTTTCCCTCTCTCTCTTTCTCTCTCTCGGTTTTTCTGCATCACTGTAAGTAACCCAAGCCTTTTTTCATTGCAGGTACGTTGCGGTGCGGCAAAATCCCCGTGATAACGAGCGAGCTCGGAAGTTGGCCGCGTGATCGTGAATCGTCTGCTGGGCCTCTGCGGTCGGAGCGCCGCAAGGGGAACCGCGATGCAGAATACGAAGGCCGAATTGGACGACGATAAGTTCTCGCCGCCCTCGACGACCCCGAGGAGGGCGCAGAACGAAACGAGGACGTCTCCGGAACACTCCTTGGAGTCTGTGCACTGCGAGAGGTAAGCGAGCTCTCGATTTTTCATCCGCGTCACCTTGGCTTTGGTTTTTTGCCGGACGTCGCTGCGTCACGTATACTCGAAGGGTCACTTTCGTTTTATCGCAAATTTCTTTTCTTGTTTTTTATGGTACATGCATTTTTCTAAATCGTCGTTTGTGACTTTGCACTGCATGAAAATTCTGTTTTTTGATACTTTAATTTATAAATTCGCTTAAATTTTACTTGATTATTCAAAGGATGTGGAAACTACAAACACTTTATATTTATTAATATTGCCTTGTCAAAATTTTTATCATTTTAAGAGTTGATAAATGGCAAGAGTTTAATTTTTCATCTTCTTTCGGTCTGAAAATTCAGGCTTTTTTGAATGCGGAATACAATATTAAATGAAACGTTGAAAATATTCGATATTAGATAGAGATTTCATTTTTGGATTTTACGTTATTCGCTCTTACAATCTCTTTTTTTAATAAAAATAATATACAAATATTTTGAATTAACTATTTTTATCTTGTGCATTATAAAATATATTATTTTTATAATTTATTGCTATAAACTTATATTCTCTAAGAAAATTTTACATTATTTTTATATGATTTTGTATTTGAAAAAATGAGATTAGACAACGGTTTACCTAATTAATAAAAGATTTTTTTCTAATATGATTCTTCATAAAAAATGAATACAAAAGTATTTTCTTTAAATAATTATTTAATTTCTGTAAATGAGTATAAAATGTGCAATATTGTATATACTATACATTTGTTGATATAAATTAATAATATACAATAATATACATTGTTTTAAATATAAAAAAATATATTTATTATGAATCAGTCATTTTATTCTATCTGCATTATTCAAAAGAATAATATTTATTTAAATAACATGATATACAATACAGTTAAAAAAAATTTTTAAGAATAACGTAAAATTCAAATGCAAAATATTCATCTTTTTTAATATTAAAGATTAAAAGAATCAAAAAAAATATCAATTTTTGTACATAATATTCTTAAATATATAACGATTATAGCAATTAATACACTATAAAGCAATACAATAAATTGAATTATTAATATGAATTGAGATATATCTGTTTTATTTTTATGATATTGAAAAATATACAAAAAATAAAAAAAGGTATTATAACATAGAATTTCTATTTCAATAACTTTCGGTATTTATTGCTACTATTTAATACAATCAACAAGTCATATTCAATACTCGTTTAAAAAAAAAATTTGACCTATTTTCTAAAAAATGTTCTTCATTTTAAAAAAAATTGCTTTAAAATTTTATCGAAAATACCGTACAAACAATATTAGCTCTATTCAATTTTTATAATTTAATTCTTGATTCCACCATTGTAAATGAAATATTAATACAAAATGAACTAAAAAATTTTGAAATATAATCATGTATGAAAAATCTTAAAACTTGAATGTTTTAATTCCGCAACTTTGAAACATCCATTTCTGTAAATTTAGTACATGAATATTCCATAATATTTAAAACGAACTCTACAAAATGGTTTATTGCAAAATTTTGATTTTTAGTTATCATATACTATATGTACGCTTACTGTAAATCGATTATTACTTCATTTATTAATAACATACACCTTATTTACAAGAAATTAATACTTTTTCAGTTGCCATAATAAATGAATAAATTTATTAAAATTTAAAGTAGTCTTACGTAGACTTTTTGTTTTTTAGAAATATCATGTTTTAATACAGGTAAAAACCTAATATTATCCTTGGATTATTAAAAGTAAGAAAACATATTTTGGGATATGTTACAACTAACATCTAATTATTTAATTATTTAAAGCAATTATTAGCTGAAAATATATAGTCACTATATATATTTACTTTAATTTAAAAACTGTTAGAATTTTGTATATATATTGTTTATATGTACAGATTTTATGTTTAATTATTATTTTTTATAAATTATGTATATATATATCATTTATTCATAAAAAAAAATATTACACGTACATTCTTGTGTAAAAACATATGTTACACTTAAGATTTTTCATTTTTAGTAAATGTTACGTATATATGAACAACATAAATAAAACGAATATTAGTTTTTATTCCAATAGGAGCCGATCTAGAATCTTCCATTTTCAGAATAGATACTTTTCAACTATATTATTGAGATTTATTCATTTCACTTAGTTATTATAATAGAAATATAATCATAGTATATAATTCGAATATGTCACTGTTGTACAATGGACAAAATTTAAAATTAATATTAATGAATTTATTATCTATAACATGTTTTAATTATTAATCAATATTCGATACTTTATATCTTATAAATTTTATATCTTTATAATAAGTATAAAATTAAAATCACTGATTTATTTATTTAATAAATAAATTTATAATTTTTAGCAGTCATTTAATTTTTACTTCAACGTAAAGACGACTTATTACTTTTCTAATCACCAAAAACTTTTCCAACGCTTAATTATATATCTATGTTTGAGTAAACTATTATAAAGTATACTAAATATTTTAAATTCTTTGTATATTATAATGAAATTAGATTTATTTAAATTTTGAAACATTGTTCAAAATTGCGTTTATGCACTTCTTTTAAATCGTATACAACATCAATTAAATTTCAAATTTTTTTCCACAAAATCAAATGAGACTGGGGCTAATAATTTTAAATGCATAAGTTTTGTAGATATTCTTATAGACAGATGTAACCAAGAAGTCTAACGATTATTATTCTCTAATTTACATAACCTGGAACCTGATATACTAGATGGGGAATAGATGAACCTCTGTCTATTATAACATCTATTGCAATTCGAAAGACGAAACTGGAATCCGATACGCAAGACTGCCTTTTGATAATCCAGAAATTCCGATAATATATTATCCCATATTAAATTATTAAAAATAGATTGGTCTGTGTCTTACACATTGCAAATGAATTATTCAAAATTGTATTAAAATAGATTTCAAAATTGTACTTTATAGTATATTGATCTAAAGATAGCATAAATTTCTTTTTTTATTGTTTTGTTTAAATCTCTAATATTTCATTTAAGATTAGTTTGCAATCTCTGTTATTATTTTTAACTCTTTTTTTTCAAATACCATTATTCCACTTTAACTTATCTAGAACTATTAAAGAATTTTTTGATTATTAAATATTTCAAGTAGTTATGTATACATATAAAACTTCTTTATTTATTTTCTGCACACCTATTTATAGTGAATTAAATATTCTTTCATAATACATGCAATATAATAATAAATATTATATATACAACATAAATAAGTTAAATGAAAAATATGTTTTACTATTCAAAGTCGTATAAAAAACTGATTATTATAAATAAAACTGATCTATAAGGTAATTTAGTTTTTAATACAAAAACATCTTCAAAGAAACAAAAAAATCTATAGTTATCTATTTACAGAGATAATTGCATAATTTTATCAGAAAACAAGTAATTCGAACAATTAACATTAATTTCATAAATTACGAATAAACCGGATACGAATAAACTTGTCTCAATATTATGTTAAAATTTAATAATAAAGCATATATATTTAATTCTACTTTTAATCTAAATTATTAATATTAACGATCCTTAATTTCAAGTAAAGCTATGTATCATATCCTAATATTTGCGAATCCAAATAAGCTTCGAAATGGACGAATTCGACTGTTAACAACGAGTGCCGATCGCAGTCCAATGATTTTCGGAATTTCAATCACAAGCAATTTTCTAGGATCTCGCATCTACTCGAGTTGTCGATGATTTAAGTACGCAAATATGTTTAGAGAAAACCATCTGGAAAATACTTTTTCACATTTCTAATATTTATTTTAAAATTTGATATAAGTTAATTTTGTATTAAATTTTTTACCTAAAATTTTCCAGAATATATTTTGTTGATATAACCGAAATAAAATAATTTTTCATTTGGTCACTTTTGTTTAGTTCATTTTATGTTAAGAAACGAAATTGAGTAAAGAAAGAGAGTTAATAATGCATTTAAGTGTACCTATATAACCTTTTATCAATTATAAATGTAAGACCATTTTTAAATTTTATAAATAAATTTCAAATCTTCATATGCTGATTTTCTTACATAAAAAATTTAAATGCATTATTTTAAAAATAAAATGTACATTCGTAGAAATAATTAATTAGATTTTTAATTTTACATGTAAAATTAAATTATGCCGAAAAATTTTGGTTTTTTATATTTGATTATTTTCTTCAAGTAAGAACAAATTAGAAACTTATTACTGAATTTATAATGTATAAAATGAAAACATTAAAATTTAATTTTTTAAAATAATATTTCGATTCGTAAGATCAATAATATTTTATTAACATATCCGGTATATTAAGCATCTTAAAATAAATCAGTTAAATTATAGTTAAATAAATTTTATCAAAGCTTATATTAGAAATTTATAAAATTAATTTTGGAATTATACTTAGACTAAATATAAATTTATATTTTGCTAAAAATAAAAACACTGATAGTATACGAATGATATTAATAACATTATATAGAAATTTCATTAAAAAATATTTATATAATAAAATTAACTATTATCATGAATCCTTACTTAAACAATTAATAGTTAAAAAACACATTAAGAGAATAAATGGTGTTAAAAGTTAGATTTCATTAAATTCAACTTTTTCCGTATGAATAAAATATATACTTTAAAATTATTTTCATAACAAGCTTCAGAACAAGAAACCAAAAACTCTAGAAAGAAATTATAAGTTTAAATTCGAATACATGTTCGACCTGGAAAATTATTAGAAAGTATATGCATAAGTATAAATTTAATCAATATTCTTGAATAGTTTCTTAATCATTATTACTTATAAAGAAAATTAAATTTCTTTCGGTCCACCTGAATGTCACTTGAGTCTAAATAGAAAAATTAATTTTCGAACATTAAATTTCTAGTGGTTTCATTCTTTACATCTTATAAGGACTTTTCGTAGAATTTAAAAATTTACTTTTAATATAATTGACAAACTTCTTGTGGATCAAGTGAAAAAAACCTTTAAAAATTCAACAACTGATATATAACGATGTAATTATTAGTTATATCGATAGAACCAATCAATTTTTCATTTTTAATTTAACTCTAAATTTATATAAATACAATAGAAAAACATTTCTTATTATAAGAACTATATTTTTATTTTAATGTTAATAATAATTAAATTTTATATAATATACTATAATAAAAATTTTAGAAATTTTAAAAATATCGCATAAAAGAGTCCGCAGAAATTTTATAAAATTATTGACAAAACTAAGCTCGGCATAATTTGAAAAGTAGATAATGTAAAAATGAAAACCACGATGACGATTAGAAGGATTAAAATAATGATAATTATCGCAGCTCAAAGGCAGCGTGTGTCCCTCGAGAATTGAACGATTTACGTGCTTACCATTTACGAATCGATTGATGGTTTGATCCTTCACTATGGTTGAGGAAGGAACACACGATAAAGTCTTGATCTTGAACAGCAAAATAGGAGCTTATATTGGTAACCAAGTTTCTCTGCGCCCTTTGTGACCCTTTAGCCTCCCTTGGGGCAATATAATGAATCAGTAGGGTAAAAGTGGGATGGATATTACAAAAAAAAGAAACGTGAATTTATCCTTTACCCAAAAACTATAACAAATTCATGAATTTTTCGTTCTTTTATTATATACATCTAAAAATTAAATATTGAGAAATTACGTTTTTTTAATTTCATCTTCGAATAATCTCTAATGTATGGATACATACATTTACAATAATCTTGTAATTATCTAATATAAAATGAATAAATAATATATTTTTCTCGAATATGAATTATACTATTAATTAAACATTAAAATATAACCTATTCGTTTTGTTGGATAAATTTTAATGATTCATAATATAATTACTTTTAATAATCATTTAAAAATAATTTCGATTAAATATTAGCTAGTGGAAACGTATATTCAGAAAACAAATATCGTACGTATATAAAATAATATAAAATATTATATATGATTAGTTCAAATATAATATTATAGAAAATATTTATACGAAAAATTTTAAGATGTTACTTATTAATAAATTTTTTGCAAATGCTTTCATTAAAACTGTAATAGATAATATCGGCTATATAAAATATAATAAAACAAAATTTAACATCTAAATCAACAAAAGCTTTTGCCTTATACATTTGTAGTGTTATATAAAATATCTTGACATAAAAGAGCATATTATTTCAACTTGAAGAACTGTTAGCTAAAATATTATAGATTATAAATAAAAAGTTTAAGGGCGAAAAGGCAAATACAGAATACATAAAGAAAATTATGTCTTATACTTTTATATAAGTTATTTTGTCAAAGGGTTTTCCGAATAGATTTACGACGGATATCATACCCTTGGCAAATCAGACAAAAAGGATACATCGATAATATATCTGCCAGAAATAAAATATCGTTTTCCAGCGGATTTTACAAAGAGACAACTGTTCAATGTCAAACTTATTGTTAAATTTTTAATTTGTTAAGTAAATATATTATTATATTTCTTTTTTACTAAAAGATAACATATTCTTGAATAAAATAATTACGTACATAATATAATTGTTTACATAATATTCGATACAAATTAATGATATTTTAACAATAATCATAGTTCTAATGATAAAACAACAATAATTATTATCATTACAAAATTAATATTATTTTATATAATTACTCAAATTGTATTATACATGAATTTTATTTTATTTAAACGCAATTAAATACGAGTATGCGCAATTCAAATTTAAAAATTATTGATTTATAAATAATATGCATATATAATGCATGATATTAATAAAATATATTTTATATAGAAAAAATAATATAAACGATACTACTAATAAGATTGTAGTATTTTTTTTAAATGTTTTAAAATCTGAATAGTCATGTCTTTTATTGTATTTTTGTTCTCTTTATTATTTTTTCTCTTCCTAAACTAAAATAAACATAATACTCAAGCTTACAGACGTTTACACAATTTGGACAAAATAGAAAATTAAATTTGCAGACATAAATATGTAATTCAAATATACGATTTAAGCTATTTTTGAACTCACATAGTAGTATTATTTTTGGATTGTTCTTCTGATGAGAAAGCAAACGATTTTATGCAAAAATGCACATTCATCCTATAGAATTAAAAAAACTGATAGTTTTATAATACAAGTTTAAAAAATATAATTATTTACTACAACAAATAATAAATAAATCAATAATTCATTTATCGTAAACATTAATGTAATCATACTTTTTATTTATATTTTATATTTATATTTATATTTTAAATTTAGTAATCCTTTTCTCTAAAATATATAAAGGTGATGTTTTATTTTAGTTCCATTTAAAATACTTTAGTATATTATTTTTATTATTTTAATTCCAAGTTTTTTAATACAAAATTAAAATGAATAGAAAAATAAAATTTTTTTAGTATTTTATGTAATAAATATTATTATCATTATTATTTAATAAGTTGTTATTTATTTCTTTATACACTTAAAATTGTTTAATCTAAAAAATTTAATTTTGCTTAAAAACCCTTAAGAAAAATTTAATATATTTTAAAAAGAATATATAATTAAAATACCTTTTAATTTTTTTTTTAAAATAGCAATCAAGACCATAATATTTTATACATAAAATATCTTAATCGATTTAATCTATAAAACTGAAGAATTATAGAATTTACATAATTTTATTTATTTATTTACACATAAATACATATATACACATATATATATATATCAAATGAAATAAAAATAACTACGTTATCCGAATATCTACACCTTTAATTTATTTTCAAAGTATATAACTTTTTTATGCGTATAATGCGATTGAATTGACTATTAAAGATATGTTTATAATTTAATTTGCATAATCATATTTATACGATGTATCATTATGTAATAATTAAAAATATATTTATGGTATTATGATTTGAATATTTCAAAACGTGAAAAATATCAAACAAATATCCAAATTTAAAGTATCATTACATAATTCTAAAAAAAAAGATTTTTTTTTCCTCGTAATTCAAGTAGCAATTCAATTGAACGAACATAAAATTTGCAATAAATATTGAAGATTTAAACAGTAAATATTAAACTTAGGAAGATGGTTAACTTACAGTTTTGCAATATTTTATATAATTGAATTTATAATTCAATAAAAATTACATAGAAAATTAACGTAACATGTACACATAAGAATTTATTTATTCACTATTTCTAAATCTTTTTAATATTTACTTAATATGTTTATTTTCAGTAAACATAATTAAAATTAAAATTAAATTTAAAACGTTAATATTTTTCAAATCTCGTTATGAATTTTAACAATAAAATATTATAAATTACAATTTAATCAATATTACAAATGTCCAAAACTTGATATTTTATTTCATTTTTTGGTTGATAAATCTGAAAACTATGGTAAGTTTCAGTATAATGAGAATTCATTATGACTATTCAACCTTAATAAATTTCAAAATAAGTCATACTCTTTACAAGGATTATAAACTCGTTCCTAAAAAACTACAGAAATCAGCATAAAAGAGTAAATCATACCACATTTGCAGTGGTTTGTTTAAATTCGAGTTACTTTGACCGTCCATTTTACAATTAATTGAAAAAACATCCGAGTACCCTTTTCTAATTTAGAGGAATGCTTTAACAGTAGTGAAGTAAAATATATCATTACCTGTCCACCGGACCGGCGACTTTAAAAGTAGCCAAATCACACGAGTCCTATGACTCCATCATTCCTCGTTCTGCCTTTGTGGATTGCTTTGTGCCTAATGCAGCAAAGCACGCTATTGAGAATTTGGCGAATCGACGATTTTAAACCTACACACACATAAATCCTCTTATCGTCACTGTCGTTTCGTCTGCATGACGGTTTTAAACGTAACGCAACAACACAGCAACAAACGTTTGTTGAGCCAACGGCTTTAGTCGTAATCGGCGAACACATTATTTCTGTTCTGTCCAAACCAACGGCTTTAGACGCAGCTTGAAAGAATCCTTATGTAAATTTTCATTTTGTGCAAGGTTTGTATTATTTTCTTATTTTATGTTTTGTTTATATGCTATTTGTCTATTCCAAGTAATTTTAAGGTACAGTGAGTTAAATAAATTGATAGAAACAAGCACCTTATCAACGAATAAACAGTTTATTCGAATATTATGCGAACGGAGTGTCAATCAGATTAACTTCTTCGACCCTTGTCACATCCTTCGGAAGATTTCGATTGCGAAAGTCAAGGTTTGTCGTAAACCAGCCTCGTGTGAAATTATAAATTTTTATTCAGGTTGTAAAAAGAAAAACATTAAAAAATACATTTCGGCTTTTCCGGCTTTTTTAAAAAATGGATAATTTCTCGAATAATACTTTGAATGTTACTTTGTTTATTACGTTGTTCATTGTATCGATATTTTTTAGTTTATAATAACGTGTAAATAAATTAAGTAAGACATAAATCGATCGTTCAATTATATCGATGTATTTATTTCACTACGTAAATACAAAAGGGATTCGTTTTTTGTCTACTCGTAGAATGTATCGAGTCAACAACCTGAATAAATAGAATAGCTTTGTTTTTAAATTCTTTTTTAATTTCATTCTCCCGCTGTACTTTCCTGCGCTCCAAGCGCTCCAAGCTCTGAATCCCAACGAGACCTGTGCAGTGAAAGATGGTTAAGGAAAAGTGACAGGTAGTTGTATACAGCACTGGTGCAACATATTCGAATACATTCTGACCTGCACTTTCGCATCGCCGGAATCACTTGCCCGGATATGAACTATTACGATGCGATAGTTGAATTACGAATAACTGTGTCGATTGCACTATCTGAAAAGAGTTCAAAATTGTTATGTTTCTAATTTTTTTATTTATAAAAAATATTTGCGATAACAAAATTGGTCTCTTCGCTTTCGAAACCGATGATATTGGCTAGTTACCAATACATAAGCCAATTTTCGTCATTAAATTCCCTTTCGTACGGTCGTGTATACGCGCAGTTGACTACTCCAGTATCAACGGGCAACATCAAGGATAAAACAAACGGAGCATAGCCCAGGGCATACGTTTTAATGTTCGATTCGCCCATAGAAGTATAGTCCATTAGTAAGGTAATAGCTTGAAGGTAACTCTCTTTATATGACTTTGACGCACGTTGTATAAATGTTAAATTCATACTTCTCTAACTCTGTATAGTAAAGGGTTACTAGATAAAAGTGAGAACATTTACTTAAATACTTTAATTTATATTTGATTTTATGGAAGCGGCACTGAATGTTAGATGTTGTATCTATTCCTATTTGGATCGATAAAAAGACGACCACCACTTTCTATCAACATACATATTAGAAGTTTTATAGTTTAATATTCCAATATATTTATATCCGCACTTGTAAGAGTAAATTGCTACTAGTTACCTTACTGCCTTGAATTTTGTATTTGTCTTTTTTACTAAACGATAAGCTATGGCAAAGTAGATGATCCTTACGACAAGTCTATTTCGCCTACTCCTTAGGGAAAACTGTATAATTTCTCGCTTAACTGCTTAAAATAAAACATTTATTTTATATTAGCGAGTTATATGTACTTTCCTTGAGAAACTCGGAACTCACCGAGAGATCAAGAATAAAAAGTTATTAAAATACATATGTGAAATATAATAATAAATGGACTTGTTAAAATAATATCGGGTTATATAAATGTCACATTTTGTAGTGTGATTAAGATATAAGAATGACTCGAAAAAAGTAATATATCGGCATCGAGAATATGGTTTGTAAATTGTCGATTGGAAAAATAAAAAATTCAGGATTAAATTCCCAAATGAGTTCAATGTTTGTCCAATGTTTTACTACAATAATTATTATTATTATAAATGCATCTGCAAAATAACTGTTAACTTTATTTTTAACTATAAAAATATTGACTTTTCGTACACAATCTTTTTTCATTCAATATTGTATAGTTTATATATTACTTTATAAATTAAAAAATATATAATTTTTATAAATGCTTAATTATATCGATAAGAAACTTAATATGATATTTATGTCATATTCGTAAAAAGTAAGCTAAATTATTCATAACTAAAGAAACAAACATTCTTATTAAAAAAAATTATTAAATAATAAGGGAAATATCGATTTCTATTTTCATTGTATCAGATACTTATTGTATCGTAAAAAAATTACTCTATTCAAAATATTTTATTTGAAGAATCAATGTCATAAAATAATGAATTTGTTCGTTTTAAACATTTTTTCTTAAAAAAATATCAGCTCAAATTCATTCTTATCACTACTTAAATTTTTAATAAAAATAAATTGCAGTTATATAGTACAATAAATATACATACATATTATTTCCGAAAAACGAACTGAACAACGAATATTACACATTTAAAATAAATTTTTATACGCGATTCCATATATTACATATATATATATATATATAGTATAAAATACTCTTTGTATCGAAAACAAATTCTTTTTACAAAAATGTCTATATAAGAATTATTACAAGAAATGTACTATACTTAAACGTAAAATGTACAATACCAATGCTCAAATTTGTTCATTTTTAGAAAAACTAGATTTATTGAAATAGTATAAAACTTTATAGTACGATAAATAATTGCATAACTGTATTTTTCAAGTAATATAAATCCACTTCACATGATTTTGGTTATTAATAATAATATAGAATTCTATAATTTATTAATTATCGCTAAAAATAATATAATATGATGCTATTACAGAATAATAAAAAAAATTGTCAAGACTTAATAAAAACTCTACATTGTCTAAATTTAAATTACTTAAATACAAAATATTAAATTATTATAAATTTATGATATTAAATGTATTTTCTAAGTAAAAACAATTTTTATTCATAAATTGATAAAACTTAAATATATATTATCATTATTATCGCTATATTAATATTTATTGCAGCTATTCTTTTAATTCATGAGTCATTCTTTTACATTCGTTTAAAAAAGAAATATTCTCCATTCAAAAATCTTTTTTTGAATATTAAAATAAAGTTTTATATCTATTTTATTAAAATAGCAAAATTTTTGCAAAAATCGAGAATAATTATTGTATTCAATTTCATCTATAAAACATATCGAAACTTTTGTAACATAGAATTTATAAATATGTATGTAAAAAAGATATTTCACATCTATACCAAACCAATAAAATTCTTACAAATAATATGAAACGAAATTTCTTCTTTTTATTATATGCGTATATCAATTAAAGCATGCTTTAGCTATTTTATATAGAATAAATTTATACAAATTTTCTGGACGATTTAATATACCTTTCTATTTAATTGATTGAGTTGTCATATATAAAAACATAATTTGATAAAAGGAAAAACGGTACATTTAATTTTTAAATTTTCGCCTTATAAAGCAGAATATCGTTATTGTAAATTTTTTTATGATTTCTAAGATATGAATAATTCATTAATCTTTCTGTCAGCTAAAAATCTTTATGAATAATAATAATATTAGTATGTAACATAGCTTTATGTAATATAAAATCGATAAAAAGTATAGTTTTATTTTATAAAAATCTATTAGGTCATCTAAATCTATTCAGTAAATAGTACATGTATTATAATATAATTTATTTATAATATATCTATAATATTTTATATCTTTATGAAAATAGTCACGTTTTACCGGTATTATTTTCTATTTACCGTTTTATATTTTGAAAACCTCGTAAATAAAAGAATATAGCTTTTTCATTGTAAGATTGTACTATTTCATAATGCAATTTTCCAAATTTTGATATTCATCTAAAACGTTTACAATTATTATAATTTCGCGTATAAAATATTTATAAAATCGTTTCAAAATGAATTAATTAAAACGATAAAATAAACTTCTTATATCTATTTAAATATAAAAAGAAAACATTTAAAAAAATGAAAACTTACAAGCTATTTTTTAATAGACTTTTATAGTATTAAATTTGTCAAGAAGTTTAAATAAAATATATATTACAAGAGCTAAAATATCGTTAATCAAAACTTTTCTAGAATCTACTTCAACATATTTTAAATTGCAGGTTTTAATATACACAGCAGTAAATTTATAGTTAAACGCCAAACTTGATTATTAACCCTTTCTTATAATGTATTGATTATACAAGTTATAAGTAAAATATAATATAAAAATTTTTGAAATAATTAATTACTTTTCTCTTAAAGAGTCTTACTTATTAAATATCTTTTTGATGATGAAAAAATAATTTTTGAAAAAACATATTATTTAAACACAATTTTCTATTGTTATTATATTAATATTGAATTGATGTTTATTTAAAAATAGAGATCACGAATTAATTTTGATTGATGATTATCTGTTAACAAAATATTTCAGTAAGGAGCTAGAAAATAAATATTTAAATCTTCTTTCTAAAAAAAATCGCATAATAAACAGTTTCTTCTATACATAAGAACTTTAATATGGCTTGAATTATAAATTTAATTAAGATCTTAGACTAATACAAATTAATTCTAATATGGTTTTGCCATACAAATACATTAATATTTTGCTTTAAACATATTTATTTACAATTTAATAAATTACTACATTGACTTTTTAAAATTATTTTATTCAATACTAAATGATAAAAATATATTTAACTAATTACGAATTCAAATATGTTTATTATATAATTTGTATAAATACATCAATTTAAACTGAATTTTATAAGAGAATTATTTCATAAATTATTAATCTAAATAATAAATAACAGTTTATTTCATAGATTATAAATTTATTTAATTGATTCAATATTTTCATATTAATTATATTAATTGCCGAGGATTTTATTCATTAATTTAATGATTTGATCTATAACAAATTAGATCTGTTATATAGAAATAATTTTATGCTTAAAAATTATATCTATACATTAATGTCTTTATTATTTTTATGTATAATGAATATTTTACGTAAAACTGAAAAAATACACATAAAACAAATCGTATATACGATTTCAAATTTGAAATTGAAAAAATGTAACTTTTGAAAATATGTATAAAAAATATAAATTAAAAACTAAATCAACAATTAATTACAAGAATAATAATTTTGAACAGGGCGTTTAAGAAGTCATCACAAAATGGGAAACTCACCCTGTACCTAGCGAGTCGAGACCTCATTGTTAATGATAGAAAAATCGATAAAATTCAAGGTGTACTTCTGATTGATCCTGAAAGTCTTCAAAATAAAAAGGTATATTTTGTTTCGCTGTACTCGTATATTTGACTTTGAATATTAAAAATAGAAAGATCATTATCTAAATGTTTTTTATCAAGGTTTATGGGCAGGTGACATTGACATTTCGTTACAGCAGAGAAGATGAAGAAGTAATGGGATTGAAATTTTGCAACGAGGCCATTATGTCTCTAGCTCAACTCTATCCGCCCTATTATCCAAATGATCGTCAAGAGCCTATTACTTTATTTCAGGTCAGTATAAATCATTTTTTAATTAATCTAAATTATTCGTATTATCAATAAGCGTTTATTGATATTTCCAAAGTTTAAAAGTATCTTCATTCCTTCATACATAAACTATAAGAATTATTTTATTAATATAAAACCAGCTAAATTTAAGAAAATATTTGTAATTATATATACAACGGATATAATTATTATTTTACTATAATGATAATTATAAATTTTCTTAGTTCCAGAATTGTAGTATATAAAATAAATTATCAACATTTTCATTTTTTAAACGACAACCGACGTCTTGTCGATTCAATTTTTAAATCCCAATATTCATCAAAACATCAATATCTCGATTATTAATTTAAAAACTACAAAGATTTCTAACATATCTAGAATAAAAAATATCAACACAGGATAAAAATAATTACAAGTTTTCTAGCATGAATTCTATTCGCAATGCCATTTATCATCAGCTTTGTAAAGCTATAAATCGTTACAGCGATATTGACAGGTTGTCAAAAATGTATAATTCGAGCATCTCTATAGATTAAAAGATTTATAATTTTCTTATTTAACTTATATAAAATTAATTAACTCATTAAGAATTAATTTAAGAAATTATGTCCAAAATTATTCATAAATTTAAAGTCTTAAATAAAACAAAATAAATATATGAGCATTGGATCACTTTTTATGTTTGAAAGAGAAAATAAAAAATTCTTATCTAATTTAAAGTTCGATAAATGAGTGGCTATAAAATATTAATTTATAATCAATAACTCAGATAAAAAATTAAATATATATATAATCGATTATAAAAATTATTTTAATATAATTTTCAAAAAATTTAGAGTATTAAGAAAAACAAGTTCATTTAAATGTATAATTATTATATTATATCCATAAAACACATTGGAACTGATATTAAATACGCTGCTTTATTTTTCATTTACCATATGAGATGCTTAATTTAGTTAAACTATAATTAGTTTAGAATCTACCTCAATTCATAAATTCATAATAATTTAATAAAATGTGAATAGAGTATGCAATGTTTTATCCTAATACTTGTTATGAAGTTTATGAAATAAAAGTAAAGTAAACATTTATTTCATAAGTTAATATAACCTTCCTGACTTTTATATCACTAAAAGTATTAAAAATCAGTAAAATTTTACGATATATAATATATTTCTAATAATTAAAATCCATAAACCGATTTTGAGTATAAATCTATTATATAAAATAAAAAAGTTTCTATGTTCAGAAAATGAATTCAAGATAAGATTAATTTAAAGAAAATAGTTTTTTTTATTTTTTAACTAATTTTAATTCTAAGAAAATTTTTTCAAAAATTTCTATGAAAAATTAAAAGAAATATTTAATTAGTAAATACTAATATACAATATCAATATTTCACATTAAAATAATATTCAAAGAATTTTATATTTGCTTACTACCTATGTTTGTTTTCTATAAAAAAAATTGCTAAATCTATAGAGAATTATCTTATAAAATAAAATTTTACAAATTTTAATACAAAAAGAAATTTATTTTTTTAACTTAATTTAATGAATAACGTATATTTAGTATTATTCAGAATAAGACAGTGAAAAACTAAATGGAACATTATCAGAACATATCAGAACTGCTAAAATTTAATTACGATATGAATTTTCTTTTATTTATTGATATAAACATTAAATACATCTATTCCATTGAAACATTATATTACTATTTGAACAAAATTTGTTTTAATAATTATAAAAATTGAAATAGGTTAAGTTTTTTTGGTTCAGACTGTATTTTCACAAATGTTAAATAACTACATTGGAAAATAATCAAGCAGATAAGAATTTCAGTTTCAATCACTGATATCCACGAAATAGCTCTACTTTTTCGTATTAGTAAGTCAAATAATCTTTACTTTAATAATAATAATCCGTTATAGAATCAATAAGTAACTTCTTTAGTAACATCAAGAGCATATTAGTTTTAATTAAATTCGTTTCGATAATATTATTTCATTTACTTACAACATTATATAGTCGCTTCTATCGATACGTGACTACTAAGTAATTGGCGATTTCAAGTAAAAATATCTGGAAAGTGGTGAGCAGAGAAGTTTCAGATCTACGAGATCACGTTCGCCGATTAAGTACAAAATATATATCGCAGGTCAGGTATACCGAAGCAGATGGGGAAGTATCAGTCGCACGACGAAGTAGCAATAACAAGTCAGACGATACGCTACATTTATCCAAAAGCATGCGATCTCGAGTACATACATTTGATGGACGCGTGAGAGCCACGGGAATATGTAAGCGACGTAGAAATAAGAGAAGTAGAAAACGAAGAGTGAACTCGTTGAATGATAATACGAATTAAAAAGAATGGGGAGAAGGTAAAATATCAGAGTAATGTATTTGAAATGACGAGAGATTTTTCATTCTTCTATCGTGGCTATTGAAGGAATCATTCCGGTACTTTCTTATGCGCTTTGGCATGTTTACTCTATTCGCTGATGAAACTAGTTCATTATTTAAGGTTTTTCATGCATCGCGTTGCGACAGTTATTCGTAGTAAATTCTATGGAGGTAAACAAATCTTAATTCCGTAGGTAATGTTACGTCATTTCGTTAGTCATAATTAGTGGCTAAATAATGGATTATAGATTTTGCATATCTTTTATCTGAGAAAATACCCGTATACATGCGTAGGTATCATTTCGTGACGAATGAAGCGACCTATAAAAACAATATTCAAAAAAGTATTTTATCGCTTTAATACTATAGATCGTATAGTAATAGGATAGTATGTACCGTTGAAAATAGTGAATATGGACATGTTCACAAACATTTTATTTCTTATTTTTTACGAACATCAATTTTTTCATTTTATTACTACTGTCACAAAAAATATTGAAAATTTTTTTCTATGAACTATTTTCAAAGAATTTTTAATCTATACTGGCACCCAAATATTTTTTAAAGAAATAGATAGAAAAGCCTGAAAATTGAGTTTTAATTTTTTAAATTCAATTTTTTGTAATGAAACTTTTTCATATTATAAGTATTTTGATATTACTATTTTCAATTCTAATTCGATATATAATCTAAAATATGGTACTAAAATAAAAAATGTTTAAGAGTTTCTTTCTGGATTTTTTTTACAAAGATTAATACATTAACATACATGTAATATAGACTACCGATAACAATAATTCAAAAAAATAAATTTCGTTTAATTATACAAAATAACGAGGATACAGTTTTACTCTTTAACTAAACTCGAGTCATTCATACCGAATTCATTCAACATGAATGTATTTATATACATTTCCGTGTAATCCCTTTATAAAAATACTGTCATATGAAATAAATTATTCTGGATCCAATCATAAAAAATGTTAAAAAAAGAGACTTAAAAATTTTAAAGCTATCAATTTATATATTTTATTTTTTATATAATAATATAGAAGTGATTTTTAAAAGTAATAAATAAAAAAATTAATATTTTTGCTAAAATTTCAAAAATAAATCTCTTTAGGTTATTTTCTTACTAAAATAATATAATACATTCTACGTGACAAAAGAGAAGGGGAATCTGATTGTTCGTATTTCTATAGTATATTGGGAACTTCTATAAAAGTTTAAAACATAAAAATTTTTTTTATAAAATTACTTCAATTGTACTGCTATCTCAAAATTTATATTTTACATTTCGAAATATGATTGAAAATTATATTAAATGAAATTTTGTAATTTAAAATACTATAATTTTTTCAAAATTCCATTAAAAATAAAAATTTTTTTTTAATCTTCTAATATTTAAAAAACAAATATTCTCACTCTGAAGTGTTTTAGGAAATCTGGGAAAATTATATAGAATAAAATTTTTTCTAAAACTTTTGAGTTAACCGCAATGTAATAAAACATTGAAGCTAGAAGAAAAATATGAAATTTAATTTTCCTGAATAATTTATCAATAGTCACTATTTATCTAAAATTTATAAAATATATTAATATATGTATATATACATATAGGGAAACTAAGTACATTCTATAAAAATAGAATAATTAATATAATTTTATCTTTCAATATAATGAAGTTATTTTATGTTTATTTAAACGAGAAAAATTCTTTTTTAATAATATATATTGGGTAGCTGACATTTGCAATAATTAAAAAATTATAAAAACATATTAAAAAATTGACATAGTTCATTTAGATAATAATTAAAAAATATATTTTTAAAAGCTAATCACAAAAAGAAAATAAATAAATTGATAAAATTCTTTTATTTTTGCAGAAAATAAATATAAAAAATTTGTTTTCATAAGTTAGAAAATTATTTTACGACAGTTATCGAACAATTTATTTAAATTTTTACATCACTCTAACAGTTAATATCATAAGACTGTACAGAATAGTAAATTTCTTTTATTCAATTTAATCCCTACAGAAGAAAACACAATTTATTAAAATTTAATATATCAATAATATAATAAAAATTCCGATTGTTTATAAAATTTTTTGTTTCAATATTGATTATTTCAAGAACACGAATATAAAGTACAATTTAAGTAAACTCATGAGAATTCGTAAAATAGTTCTTAGCGAAAGAAAAATTGTATACATAAATTTACTACATTCATTGAACTTTTTCAATGTTTCGTAAAATATGATAAAATTGTATTTCAGCTTGAGTAAAAGTTATTTTATTTAAAAAGAAAACTTATGCAATTCGTCTTAGATAACCTTTCTGAATCTTTTTTTGAACATTTATTGTCTAAACGTAGGAACAATATATTCATATACTTGGAATAGAAAACTATTTAGAAGTATAATGAAAAAAATTAAAGCAAAATTAAATTGGTTCGTTACCATTTTTAAAATCATAAAAAAGTAATTGCTCCGATTTTTTGTTCTCGTAAAATTTTATTTATTTTCTACAGCAATATTATTTATTGCTTGGATTGAGTAACGGGGATGAAAAGGTCCGTTGAAAATTTAATGAGTGATAGATATTCACGGATTCAGAGATCGAAAACTTGTGTGAGTCAAGCATAAATTGGGCCCTTCTTTTTATATGTTATAAAGAACAATTATACATTTTCTTTGTCGTGTATATTTATAATATTATTTATATTCTCCCTCACAGAAGAATAGATTTTTAAATGCATTGTTAAATAAATTGTTATCATTTGTCATACTTAGATTTTCATTTAAGCTTAATATTTTTCTGACTATTTATCTATTTGTTATTTATATTTATATCAAGCTGCAGAAATATTTAAATATTTTTATTTTAAAATATTTACTATTTAAAAAGACATTTTCTACTTCATTATTCAATTAGCAAAAATACTCAAACATTATTAAAAAGAATGTATAAGTATATATATATTTGTTTAATTATTACACCAATATTATTTATAAGTATAATAAGATATAAATTATTTATTCCATATTTATTTTCAATATTAGTAAATAATTTTTTATTTTATTGTAAAATAAAATAATTATTATTTAGGCGTAAAATATTTACAGTAATTCATTATAGTTTTTATAATACTATTTTGCTTGATAATAATAATTTAACCAAAAGACTATTTTCAACAATTTAGTAATATTCTCATTTTTTAATTATGCATCGACATTACCATATAATAACTTTACGTATCATTTAAATCACAAATTTACCAATTAATCGTAAACTCTAGTAAATTCCTAGTCGCTCCCTTAACATCAACTCATTACCAAATTTCATCATAACGAGTATTCGTATAGTCTATGTTCACACAGACATACTTATCGAGTCGATAAGTAAATTTCATGCATACGTAACGAGCCAACCAATACACAAAATAATTACGCACGAACATAAATGTGCCAATATACAGTAACAGATGGCTACATCATTACAATACATATTCATTTAAGAATCTCTTCTTTTGCATTTATAACTACAAAAGTCAAACGCTTTCAAAATTTGTAAGTTTAATTATTTACTAATTTTATAAAAGAGTGTTTTAAATAGTGATATTGTATTTCCTTGTATTACATTATTGTCTCATATTAGTGCATATTTTTTAATATATTAGTGTAATATATATGTGTATACTAATTATGAACATCTTTGTTAACCAGTTTTAATCATAATTTATCGACATAAAAGAAAAAATATTCAGCTGAATCTATTAATTGTTACTTTATAAAGAAGTTATAATGAAGAAAAACGTACAAATAAACTTTTTTGAAAAATAATATTAAAATACATTTTCATATTTTAACCTTGTTTCTATTAATTTTCTTTTATTAAACCTTATGTTACATTAATTACATAACTCATTGAAGAATTTGATATTTGTATACATATAATTCATAGTAATTTGCAATATCAAAGATATTAGAATAATAAAAACAACTCAAAATAAATGTAAAATAGTTTTATTATTTTTTACTATAACTTTATAATTTAATCTTTTATTTGAATCGTTTAGTTTTACGTAATTTATAAGTAGGATTTAATAAAACAGTATATTTTTTTTTAAATTATATAAATTTTATCATTCATAATTTCAAAATTTTAATTTAAATGTTTAATAATTATTCGTAACAACAATTAAACTATGTTTTTATAAAATTAAACCACAATAATATCATTACATATTATTTTCTGAGATCAGAGAACTGATTTTTGTCGAATTTAAATTGAGAAAAAAATTTATAATTAAATTTTATAAAATATTTTAAAGTTTAAAATAAATTGATGTTTTATTTTAAACAATTGCAATGGTTTTATAATTTTTATAAACTTATTCACTATAATATACTAATGTATACATATAGTTTAAGATTTAAATATTATTTGTACAATATATAAATATTCGAAAAGGAGAAAGAGAGAGAGAGAGACAATAAAGTGTAGGTAATTAGTTATTTTTCTTTAAATTATTCCTAGACAATATTTCTAGAATAAATATAATAATTTTGAACTCAATATACATTATTTCTATAAAGCAGATCTTAATTTATATCAAATTTATTTCACGTTTTGTGCATTTTCAATTTATTTAATGAATGTTGAAAGGCCGTAAGCCGAATAGATTAGGTTGCCAAAAAAGCAACATTTAGAAACGTTACATTGGCATTCAAAATTTTCCGGCTAATTAATTAAATCACAAGGAGTTATGATATTTGGCGCAGCGATTTTTGCAATCTCTCCAGTTAGTAAATTTCCCAAGAATTTCGCCATGCGAGATAACTTCCGTGAATCGCATATTTATAATTCCGTCAAAATTTTGCAAAACTGAGTATTTAAAATTGGAAAGCTCTAGAATATTATACAATGTATAATCATTTATGAGCGGATTAAGAGAAATCTTTTTAAATTAATATAATATTTCAAGTATTCTTCATAAATAATATTCATGAAAATATAAAAAAAAATTTTTTTTGAAATTTTATATTAAGTTTTTCATTAGCAATCGAAAATTATTTCGAGATATTTTGATTTTCTATAAGTTTTCAATTTTTCAATTCTAGCTCAGAAATTATTGATATGTATTTTATTCCTATAAAAGAATACTCAAAATACTTCATATATATTTTTTATCTGGTTACTTTATAACCATTCATCTAAATATTTATTTGTCAAATTGATATGTTTGTATACGCAAGAAGTATTAATCATTATTTAAAGTATCTCGTTGAAAAACAATTATAAACTTAGTTTTTTCAGTTTTAATTACAATAAAAACTATTATTATAATTGATTATTAAAAAATATTATAGAATTTTAAAGTATGACAAATTTAATAATTATTCTAAAAGTAAACATTTTTCATATTTTTTGAAATCCAAAATTTTCTTAAAGTTGATTAATACTTAGGTTTTATCAAACTGTAATTTTTAACGTTTTAATGTCACTATTTCTTCGAAAGATAATATATTTATAAACGTAAATTTAAAAATATAAATCATTTTTTAAAGAGTAATTATATTTAATTACTAATTAAGAAATAATATAAATTAGATTTGAAATAAAATTTTTCAACGTTTAATAAATGAATCAAGTTTTTAAATAGATTAATTACAGTATGAACAGTAGTGTATTTCTTTGGATGTTGCACGATATACATTTATTATAATTAAAATTAGCTTACTGTGTAAGTAAACCAAACTGCATATTAATTTGTTTTTTCATTAGTATTAATACTTTTATAATTTATCATATAAAATCCATGTGTCATGATCGTTTTAACTGTCCTTTCTGCTTTCGTCTATTTAATTTTATTTATAAAAATATATTTCGTTTTAATATATTCATATTTTTAAAGATATTTTAATTTACTTGAATAATTCTACGATAAATTCTACATAATTATATAATACTTAGGATGAACATAATTGAATTATTTAAAAAAATGATTTAAATAATAGAATTTAAAAAAATATAAATTTTATATGGATATATAAAATACGTATAATCCAATATTATTGCTTAAAAAAAGTCATAGAAATTTTAAGATTACAGCAGATATCTAGATAATTGTATATTATTTCTTAGATTGTAGAACGAATTTTCTTTAAATATACTTAAGTTGAAATATAAATTTAAATAAAAGTATATAAATTTATCTATAGAAAATTATGAAAATAATTTTTCTGTTTTTTATGAATTGCATCTTAGCTGAATACAAAGTAAAATCTATTGCCTCGTTTAGAATACTCTATTTTACATGAGAAAATCTCTTCAAGCTCAAGGGAAATTTATGATCGCTTGCATTAGTGAAGACTGTAGTTCACTAGGACGTTTACAGTAGTCTATGAAATAATTCACTTCACTTTTCATATACATAACAAAATGTGTTTAAATGCCTTACCTTTAATTTGATGGTTATCTTTGATTATTATAGATATTTACTAGAGGATTTGAAGTGAAAGAAAAAAAATCTTTTACACTAAATTACATCTAACTATTTCAACGTCTTAATTTCAATTACATAAAATTGTATTTACTAATTCATAATATTAATATTTCAGCAAGTAATACAATAAAATTATTTTAAAAGTTTATTTTTAATTATTTTTTAAATTTCCTTTTTCATTTCTTCAATATCATCGACATAATCATTTAATGATATGATGTTAAAATTGGAAAATAAAAATCTAATTTTTTTCTTTTTTTTATTATAATTGTGTAAACGATTATTTTCTAATATTTTTAAATAGTAACCAAAAATTTTATTTATTAAATTTTTAATTTGTAAGTAATAAAAATTTTCGTATAATATAAATATAATTAACAAAATAGATAGAAATTTATTAATCATTTAGTCAATCTTAAATAAATAATAAAACATATTTTTGTAAAATATATTATTATTTATAACATATATAATATAAAATCAAATATTTAACTAATTCTGAAAGGATGATATATAACTTTCTCTACGTTAAATATAATTTAGTTTTCTTAAGAAGTGCAACATGTTGTTTTATTGAGACTAAAGCCTTCAAATTACTAAATTAAAAAGAGAGTTTTCACGATACCAGTTATTATAGTTGTAGCATATAAAAATATACTACTGAGTTAAAGTTTGTAATGATATTTACAAACTTATAAGATGGCTATTAACTTCAGGATGAACTTTACAAATTGTAATTTACTCTTACCAGGCGACATGTATGCTTTTTTATCCATTTGCTTTTTGACTTGTTTGATACTCAACGTATTTTTAAAATTAAAACTAAACCGCTCATTTTTTACTTCATGATAACTTAAATTGAACTATATGAACACGCGTACAAATTCAAATGTAGAACAAGAGTATTTTCTAAATTAAAAATTAATATCTTAAAGTTTTATTAGTATTACGGTTAAACTCTTTTGGCATATTCCATAAAATAAAAATTAAAAACTAATTGAAAAATCCAGAATGAAATAAAAGTCGATAAAAGAATTATTTTTTAAAATGTATGTGAAAAATTATAACTTACAGAGATTGCAAAAATAAAAAAAGTAAAAATTTGGTTTTTACGATTTATTTATATAAGAAATTTTTTAAAACATTTTATTTCTTAGAACTAAATGTAAAATATTAATATTATATTAATAATTGAATTTCAGACTTCTTTAAAATTGACTCTTTTTTTCAGTATTTCTATAAAATTGAATATGTGATTAATAATTTGATAAAATTCTATAGAAAAAATAATTGAAATATAATTGAATTATAAAATTCTGAGTACATTATGGTTGATAATTTAAATATATTTATTTAAATCAATTTATTCATATTATATGTATATAACTATTTTTAGGAATATTTATTAACTTTTATTGATTTATAAATGAAAACAAATCGAAATATTCGACTTAAATTATTTTATATACATTACTTTTAAAATAGTAAATAATAATTATAAAAATTAATCTTTCTCTCTAAATTAAAATCCAACTAATATTTTAAAACTAAAGTATAAATTTAAATATTTAAAACGTTTCTTTAAAAATTTGTACATGCTGTTATTTTATAATGTTTACATGAAAATGATATTATTTATTACTATATTTTTAAATTGTTTACAAAATGTAATGAATGCAATAAAGTCTTAAATGTAATAGATCAGCATACGTGCAGTACAGAATTTTATCTAAAGAATAAATTTAATTTAAGAAACTTTCTTGTATTGACTTCGATAAGCTTTTAACTTTCTTTGGAAAGTGATTGATGAAAAATTTTATTATAATGCTTGAATTGAAATTAGAGGAATAAATAAAAGATTTTAAATTATGATAATTACAATTTCTAATAAATTTTTTAAACATTTAACGTATAAATTTAATCGTTTATTTTAGCTATATTTTATTCTTTACATAAATAATTTTTTTATATTTAAAAAGATAAAATACATATTATTTCGATGAAAAATTAATTAGAAGTATTACGATTGTGTTTAAAAAAAATAACGAGAGCTATTATACTTTTATTAATTATTCTTGTGAAAAGCTACGTAATAATTATTTGTTATATTCTTACAATATTATATATGTATCAGTATATCCAAAGAATAAGTTAGTTGCCATCTAATGAAATAAATTGAATTCATCTTTATATTTCAATGTCATGTTTAAAAATGTAACAATATCGAAATCCTGTTATCAAGTTATTTTATTTATTTAATTTAGTATTATTTTAATAAACTTAACTGACATAAAAGCTGTATTTATTACTTATTTTTATGTTTCTCAATAACTAAATTCGAAAAATACATAGTCCTTG
This sequence comes from Dolichoris vasculosae, assembly GCA_018907195.1. NCBI lineage: Eukaryota > Metazoa > Arthropoda > Insecta > Hymenoptera > Agaonidae > Dolichoris > Dolichoris vasculosae. The sequence goes on along the minus strand of JACCHY010000004.1, from coordinate 1,780,765 downwards.
AGTTCAAAACTTTCAATAAATCGTAAATTCCAAAGTTCATCGTACTTAATACTTTATCAACGAATCGTATCACGTTTTACACTTTAGTCTTGCACGAAGGAGAAAAAAGGTCAGAAACATAAATTCATATAAAATTGTCTCGATTATCCACTACTCCCATGTCTCAAGCGCTACAGGTAAGGTTAAAGACATCTGCGTTATAACAACTGGAAGACGAAGTTTTGATAAAACCTCATCATTACGATCAGTCGTGTATAAACGCGAAAAGTTTTTTTCCATTATTAGTTAGCCTTAATTAATACCTGCAATATAAGAAGGGAAAAATACTAAAATAAAAAGGAAAGTGATGGACTCGCGCATCCCTAGAAGCGTTTTCACTGCTGACGTCAGTGTTCTCACGACCCGACCTTGACCTTGACCTACCGATACCAGTTATTGGTCCAGCGCGAATTTATTTAACAGCATATTACCGAACATACATGAGCCAACATACTCGAATACGTATAAGTAATCATTTAGTAGGTATCTTTGGTATCTTTTCACTGTTTAAGCTTACGTGTCAAGATCAAAGACGGGCGCAAGTTATACTATCGTGAGTAAGAATTTTCAATAGTTCATGAATATTTTCTTTTTTAAGAAAGATCAAAGATTTCTTAATAAAGCTCGAGCTATTGGAATTTTGCGTAAAGTGACATATCGATAAGATTAGTTTTAAGTGGTTAGAAAGAGAATGAACCCGTTTTCCGATAATCGAATATAATCGAATGGATTAATGAAAGTGTCTATTAAAAAAAATTAAAAAAAAGCAGAAAATTTGCAGCAGCTTAGATACTTGATGGATCTATTATATTTCTTAAAGAGAAATGCATGAATGCATGACATTTTTTGTGAAAACTACTTTAAATAAGTGCTTTCTATGAGCTTTTCAATTTTTCACGAGCATTTTTTCCGATACTTTATAAAAGAAATATATACTGTCGTATCAAATAAGGATATTTGAAACTTAAATATTTTTTCTAATGATATTTAATTTTTTCTATCTGAACAGCTTAACTTTTTATGACGAGCGATTAAAGAATTTAACGTTGTACGTATAAATTAGTATTATTAAAAATTTTAATAATCGGATAAAAATTAAAAAATCAGTGTTATTGAATTAATTTTCTCAGTTTATTACAAGCTTTATGAAAATTAAAGCAAACAGAATATAAAAAATTAGTAATCTTCGACATAAAATACTGCTGTCATACTATTATCACTAATCCATACTACAAGGACATTCTTATAAAATTTTTCTATGGAATCTCATCTGTCTTATAATACTAAAAGTAAACTTCACTTGCATTATTTACTTTTATAAAAAATTTTAACTATTATATATAGAAGTTAGGTAAAATGAAATTTTATTTTTATATCAAATTTTTACAACTTTAATAAGCATACATTTACATTCGGTTCAACATTACGTTGAGTAATACAATGTATTTAAAGAACATATTTTTTCTACAGTATTTATTAACAATGACAATAATACGTCTAAGTTTAATAAATTATTAATAAAATATGTAAATTGAAGCTTTAATAATTAATTCATTTTTCATGTAGAAAATAATAGTTTGATAAAATTTTTTAAAAACTATGTGTATTTATATGTGTGTATATTAATTTGAAGAAAACTATTGAGATATTCAATTCATACTTTTTTTAAAATATTTATAAAAGTAAATTCTATAAAATATTCTTTATTTGGTTTATGCTATAAGTTATAAATAGTAAATGAAAAATAAAATAAAATTTTATTATTAGTTTATATACAAAACGTAAGCGAAAAATCTAATTTTTAAATAAATAAAATAATATAATGGAAAAAGTTAACAAAAAGTTACAGTAATTTTTATCTTATAATTATAATCCACTTTTCTATATTTCTCTGCCTCATAAACACAAACACTATATATACCCATAAATCAAATATAATACCGGAGAAAACTGAAAAGTCGATAACGCGAAAAATTCTCCTGGTTTTTACATAGAAATGAAAAACTAAGAGTACACGTATACAAATACGTACCTGCAAGAAAGTAAAGTATATATTCAAACAAATATAAAATAAACAAAACAAAAAAAAGAAAACCCTAAAAACAACAGGTTTGAAAGTTTACGCTTTTATTATAGGGAAGAAGTTCCGGTCGACCCTGGCCCATCTTTTCCGCTCTTGAGCACAGTTTTTATATCTTTACTATTTTCTTGCGCACCCATGGAATATTAACTTCCAAGTGAAATATTTATAACGTAATAGTGCGAATGTGCCGATATACGTCACGGATTGGTTAAATTCGTCTCTTTTTGATAGTGTACATTGTATTAGAGTAAGTAATCCATAATTTGATAGATAGTTCTAACCTTTCCTTCGTTTCCTTTTCTCGTTCATTTAGCTCATAAATATTTTAAAAAAAAAGTGGTCCTTAAGATAAATGCTATTCTATTATTAAAAATTAATAAAACTATAAAAAACCGATTGGATTATTCTCACGTTTAAAATTTACGCAGATAAAACAATATTTCAGAATATTTAATTCATGCTTAAATTTAAACTTAACGAATAACATAATTATCTATTAATAATCGTATTATATCTATATTAAAACATTGATTAAAGTATAATATTTTATCTATCAGATTAAGATATATATTAAATTAACTTAAGTAATTTTTAAAACTCTATAAGAAATATTATTAATCAAAAACTTATAAATTTAAAATTATTTGAAATTCAAACAAATTTTATTTCAAAGATAAACCAAAAGATATGATAACACTAATTAATACAAAAATATACAAAGATATTTATTAAAAATATAAAACAATATTAAATAAAGAAAAACATTTACAATTAATGTAGTGTATATTCATAGTAAAATAATTAATTAATCTATTTAATTTTGTTATATATAATTATCTTAAAAATTTTATTTAAAAAATCATAACTTATAAATATTTCGCTATTTCTTTCTTAAATTTATTTCATCTCGTTAAAGCTATAATTATTTATTCAGACAAATTTAACTATCGTTATATTAAAATAATATAAAAATATCTTATCTGCATGCTTACAAATACTTTTTAATAAAAAATAATTGGAAATATTTCATATTTACTTAAATTAAATGCTTTACAAATAATTAATACATTTTCGTTATAACTTTTATTTTTTTAATAATGAACTAATTGTTTAATAATTATCATCTAGGATAGAAAAATAATATTTAACTTATTTTAAACGCGATATAAATTTATTGAAAATTTAATACATACTTAAGCGATTATAAAATTAAAATACTTAAAACAAACAAATTTATCAAGGTATATGAAGCATATCAAGTTAAGATGGAATAAGATGATTGATATTTAAATAAAATAATTTAATTATAGATTATTTTGTGAAATTTAAAAAAATTATTCAAAAAAATATTAGCGTACATGTACTTAAAAAATTAATAGGAAAAGATACAGAAATTCACATATTCTTATTTAGATACCTTTGAATAATAAAAATAAATTTAATAAATCAATAAAAATAATTTTCTTTTTTTAGAAAAAAACGGTATAAAAAATAAAATTTGTAATAATTTCAAATAATTTAATCGAATATTTAGGAAATAAGAAAATTAGAAATTTAGTTTTATACAGTTTGTATATCATTAATTATAAATTTAAAAAAATATTAATATATCTTGAAAATTGATTCACGCAATTAGATTTAAGTATTAAAAATATTATAAAAAAATTATAAGTTTGCAATACTTATTCAAAAATAAATAAGATTTAATGAAACGATGATCTACTTATAACTAAAGTACATAAATAGTTTGACATTTTGAATAAATTTCACAGCCAATATTATATAGAATCATCGAAATATAGATATGAAGTATATAGAAAATTTATTTTTAAAAACTTATTCGTAAATAAAAATTCAGTAAAAGGCGCTGAGATATAGAAATTTATGTAAAACTAATTCTGAACGCTTCTTTGCACGAGGTCTAAGAGCCTTCAAAACTTTAAACGAACTTATCTCGAAACAGCATTTTCAATATCGATGATTGCTTAAAAACCACTAAAAGATTTTTCTGAAATTTTATTTGTTTATTTAATATTTAAAAATATAATTTTTAATCTTTGATTTGATTATTCTAAATACATTTTCAATATTATCCATGAAAATCACAGTTTCATATTACAAAAATGAAACTTTTTTTCATTTTGTTTCAAATTCGTATTTTATAATCCTTATCAATGAAAAACAATGAATATTTTTCTATTATAATACTTTGGATTATAGATTTCAGATTATTTTGACTAAGACTAAAAAAGGTGCTAGATACAAAAAATTTTTAAATATAGCATGTTTTAATATTTTTAAAAACATAATATATATACTATTATTCAATAATATTATTTATTCTTAAAATTTTCTATAAAATAATGATCGTTATTCTAGAAAAATTTTCAAAAATCAATTTTATAGCCTTTAAATGGCTATATCTGTACTAAAAAGATAAATCACTCATTTTTTTATTTCATTTTTCGAAAATAAGTTGATAAAACACAGATATAGTAACATCGATGTTATATAGAATTTTGCAAAATTATTTTTTTTGTAGCCGACAAAGAATATATTATAATTTTTAATACCTTTTCGTTTAAATTTTTTATATTTTATTACACGATAATTTTTTAATAGGAATTATGGAATCGGTATGAAAAATAATTTGCACAATATCAAAATGAAATACAAGAGAAAACGACAAAGAGAAAGTTCCGATCTGATCGCTACAAAATGCACAATATAATAGAGAAGATGGTATATTCAATAAACGAAGTAACTGACAAATAAGTAGAAGCTTTTTAAATACAGTAATGTAAGCGTTAAGATTTTCATTTATATATATACTTGGAACTTTCATTGCCATGCAAAAAAAAAAACAGAAATTAAATATTAAATAAAATATTTGAGTTTAATTATTAATATTATCGTTATGAATATTAGGTTCTATATTATTTTAATACAAGTTTCTTAATATTATTTTTAAAACAAACGATTCAAGTAAGAAAATATGTGTAGACCAATAAAGATATAAAATACAATAAATAGAAGTTACAAAAAATGTCTAAATATACGAAAATAAACTCACCGATTAAATGTTTATCAACGGATAAAATAATGTACCAAACGAATGAATTTTTTCAATAGCTTTTGCTACCTATTGTAAAATAATGTTTTTGAACATTATAATGTATTTTATAAATTTTATATAGATTGACAACATATTTTCATAAAACTGAATTAAATTAATCGTTATTTCATGACTAACTAGTATGTGTACTTCAACATTAGAACATATTTAAAATTTTAGAAATAACACCATATTATTGCATATGTTGAATTCAAATTGATTATATGTTTGTATTTAATTATTGTGAAGTACTTGTCAGTTATATATATATATATTTAATAATAATATAACTATATATAAGGTTGCGCAATTAAATAGTACAAAATAATAATGTTAATTTATCTTAAAGAACTCTTCCAAAGTTACATAAATGGTAAATGTAATAGTACATGGATTAGTATGAAACTTAATTTTCTTTGTAATAACCTTAAATCATTTGAAAGTTGAATCTCGAATCGCATACTTACAATAAGTAAGAAAACTTTAAAATTAATGTTACGAATACAATTTCAGCTTTAAAATCTATCAAAGATCACTTATTTTATAACTTATATAATAAAATCTCCTAAAATCTTAAATATAATAAATAATTAAATAATAAAACTGTCTAAAAGTGTTTTCTGAATTCGTCCAACTGCAGTTATTCTGAGCTAAGAAAACTCATTGCCTTTCAAAATTAGATGTTATTAATTGAGATTCTTCTAGTCACTATTAATAATATGAATTTCAATAAATTAAAGCATATAAATTCAATATTAGTTATGTAACAAATATTTCTTGTATTAATTCAAGCTTAAGAAACTCATTTAAAATTAGCGTACTTTTAATATGAAAATGGATCGATACAAACTTCTTCGAAATTATAAAAGATTGTGAAAAGCAAAATTATGTCTCCATATCAATACAATGTATTATTAATTAAAATTTTTTAAAAATATTTAAAAATAATCTTAACAATATAATATGTATTATTCCATAAAAATATAACAATAATTCGCATATTATATACATTTATTATCACAGATAACGTTTAAAAAACACAGAAATTGGTTCTAATAAGTGATCGTAAAAAATAAATTTTTGTTCAGACTATTTGAAATTTTTAAAATTTTTTATTCAGCAGTATATTCTAGACTTCAAGATCTTAAATTTTCAAAAAAATAAATATAAATTTCACCTTTTAATATTTAATTTTCAATGATTTTACTAATAATATAAAAAAAATTAATTAAAATAAGCTAAAAATTGGCTCATAAGTTATTAAAAATTTAACGTAAAAAAAAGAATTTATATTGAAATGTTACACAAAAAAGTAGTTTTTTTCTGCCGGAGTACGTATGAATTCAGAAAAAAGAAATGAAAGAAAACTAATACGCGTTGACTTTGTAATATTATTTTGACTTATAAAATCGCATACAAAATTATAAAATTAAATATAATAATTAAAATACATCACTTGATTTTAATATTTATAAAAACATTGTATTTTAATACATAAAAAAAAATTATCTTGTATCTATTAATAATTCTGAAAATTTTTCATTATTAATGAACAAGATCGTAATAAACAAAATTAATTTAATAAAGTTAATGATGATTTAAAATAAATATTTATAATTTAATATATAATTATTTCAAATATTGGGAAATATCAGAATTTTGAAAATTATAATGAATATCATACTCGCAAATTTGTAATAACGTTTTATCTACTTTTATTAAATTTAATAAAATTGTAAGTCTAAATATAATTTTAAATTAATTAAACATAATAAACATTTAAAACAATATTCATTGAAAACTTATTTTCTACAGCAGTATTATTTCTATGAATATCATTATTAAATCAATATTTTTCATAAAATTATAGAAAAAACATTACATCCTTTATAAATATTACATTTTTAAAAAAATATAAACTTCATCTTTAATGCTTAACTATATAAATAAAATCTAATTGTTACATTATCTCCATAAAGTTCTAAACAATGATATATACATATAAATATTTCTACAAATATAAAAATTTCCATATATTATTATTATGGAGTAGTAAATAACTTCTAATTAATAATTTGGATCTATCCAATTAAAGAGAATACAATTATCCATGGATAAATTCAAATATTACATAGTTCTAAATTCTTGTAAATATAAAACTGATACTATTATTTAGTACATGGATGCTGATATTTACATTTATAATTATATTTATTATTGATTCAGTTTCGTATTGGCAAACTTATGTATCTACAACTTATAATATAAGCTAGATGCGGATTTACACAGTTAGGAATCAAAGCTGGGAAATCATATTTTCTTTAAAGATACTTTTTAAATGAACTGTCGATACTTATGCACTTCTTTTTTCAAGTTTTTCTTATACAGTAAATATATTAGGAAATTACTTATTTAAAATATGTAGACCTAATTTATTTTATCAATGAATTATGTATTGAATGATGATTAACTAACTAATTTAAGAGCTCAAGAAAAATAAGAGCTTATTTTAAAACAAGTCCTCGTTCCAATTAACATATTTAATAATAACTCATTATATATATAAAGTATCTATATTACATGATAGTAATAATTAGTCAAGATAATAAAACTAAGTTATTTTTAAAGTGTTCTTAATTTTACGGATGTGTAAATCTTTCATTCAATAAGAAGTTAAAAACATTATGTACATATTTTTTAATTATATGCGTGTATTTAAGTAAGATTCGTAAAAAATCTATACTATTTTACTATTGTTGAAAAGTAATTATATCAATAAAAAAAAACGAAGAATATTATTTTTATTTTACTGTTACTTCTATGATTATATGTGATAAGAATTTTAATTATAAATTTTATAGAAGGCATTTATCATATCAAATTGTGTACGCATCTTTACTAATAGAAAAAATCAATTTAAAAAATTCCAATATATCTTGAAATAAAAAAATCTACGTAACTTTCAAACAATTCAATTTATAAATATATCGAATATTTATGAAATTAAAAAATAGAAAAATTCATAACGGAAATAACATAAAATCGATAGAAAATCTAATAGAAAGAAAAAGAATTAACTATATTAGCAAGGGATGTAAAATATTCGTTGATTTGAGAATATTAAACAAATGAATGAAACCTTTAAAAATATAAAAAAAATATCTCATAATTCATAGGAAAATTACTTCTATAATGTAATATTCGATTGGTTTTATTTTTGCATATTTGTTAAAAACGCATTCATGAATTTTAAAAAAGATTATTTTCAAATTTATATATATATATTACTAAACTTTTTATTATAAAAAATAAAAAATCAAATAAAATAGATGTATTACAAAAGCAATGAATCACATCATAGAAATTAACGGAACAGGATTTCACCATACTTGCAAACACACGGATAATTATTGCTTGACTCAAAATAATTTGGACAAGAGCCAGTATACACTTATTAACTCGTTGGCACTTAATTAGAAATCATGATGATGTAAATGGTACATTTGAACGTCACAATAATTTTGAATATATTCGGAAAGCCTATTTCTGTATGCACTCAAAAATAGTATAACTGAACTAATTTTTACTATCTATATTTAAAAATGTATAATTTATTTAGATAAATTAGCAATTATTTATGTGTTCATTCAACCATATCACAAGCTCTTTCCGATAGAACAAAATGTATTGTTTTTGCCATCTAGACATAAATTTTTAAAAGTAAAATATGAATATAATACATTTAGCTTTTTCTGTAATATTTGAGCAAATTCGAGACATAATTAAAATAAAAATATTGTGCTTTAAAGAGCCTTTATAAATAATAAAATTTACATAGTTTACTTTAACTCATATTATTCATCATTAGTCTAAATAAAAAAATTTAATATTATTAAATTTTAAAGATATTTATTTATTATAAATATGATTTTTATAAATATTTTTAAATATATATGTATATGTTAGAGTTTACTTTGTTGAAAAATTATCCAATACATAGAAACTTTACTTTGGAAACTATCATAACATTGATATTCTGTTTTTATGAATGCTTTAGTTTTTCAGTCTGCACTTTTATCAAGCAAAAGGCTTTTCGTATGAAAGGCAGATCTTGAAATAAGAAAAAGAAGTGAGAAACAAAGAAAAAACATGTAAATATGACTGTAAACAAAAATTCACTTTGAAACTTCTAAGTTCTCCACAGCATATAGATATACGAGGTTGAACCCGAAATCAATCGTTCTAAAAGGCAATAATACCTTACATGTTTTTTGGGCATGTAACTTATACTATGTTTTGAAATATTTCACGGATTTTTTTTACTTTTTCTAATTAGTAATGTACCTTTTTTCGATTTTAAAAAAATGTGTTTTTGATTAGTTAATAAAATTAATAATTACATTAAAATATGTATATATTTTTAAATAAAAAAAAAACATTTGTTATTTATACCTAATGAATAAAAATATAATTAGTACATGAATTATGTTTAATTAAAAAATTATTTACTTTTTCTACTCAATTTTTTCCTTTAATTATGAATATAATTTTCAAAAATTTTGATTCAAAGCTTATATAAATAAGATATTTTTTCAGCTCATTATAAATTTTATAAATAGCAAATAAAGTAAATATTAATAATGAATATCCTTAATGTAATATATTACATAAAAATATAATAAATTACTTGTATTTACAATAAAATTATCTGAAATACATTTATAAATATTTTTAAGTACTTTATCGAAATATACCATTTAAGAAAATAGATATAAAATTATAAAAGATGTCAAATATACATTTAATTTATAAAAATGACATCCAGCAAAAGTAATGCAAATCTCATTATAAACATAAATGTTACGTGTAATGTGTACAAAAAAAATAATGTTCTATTATTAAACATACATAAATAATAATTTTTCTTTCTTTTTAGGAGGTTTTAGTAAAAAGGTTTTCTCCAAATGCCCATTCCTTTACAATGTCAGTGACACCTTTGGCGCCACCTTCGGTTCAACTTGTTCCAGCGAAAGAATACAATGGAGCGCCTATAGGCACAAGTTACGATATACGAGTTTACGTTGGTAGGTAAATACAATCTTTCGATTAAATATCGAAAAGAAACAAACATTCAACTAGTAAATAAATGATTTATAATATCATTTTTTTAAATTATCTACATTTTTTATATATGTAAAATATTTTTGCAGAATCAATAACTATCTTTACTTAACTGAAAAAGTTATAATTAGCTTATACTATTATGAATAGAACCAAAACTTTAGTACAATACAGTGAATACATTATAAATTACTCCAGGGGGGAAATGTTATTATTTTAAGTCATTTCTTGCGCCGCTGTCATGCCTCATAATTGTTCAATTCAGGTAAATGCCTTATGCATGGCGTGACCAGAATTAATTTGCTAGTGACACTATGTTACCACCTACTGCAAATTTGCTTTAAAATCTAAAGTGCTTTGATTAAGAATTCAAATTCAAATATTAATAATAATATAAATATTAATGTAATAACAATAGAATACATTTATAAACTAATGATACTATTATGTTATTTGAAATGTTCATTTAACTTAATGATTATGAAATTATTAGAAGCTCTATATTTAATGGTATATAAAAAATAATATTTCATTAAAATTAATATATTAAAATTTATTTGATAAATATAATAATCGTCTTTTTTCTTGAAATTATTTCATTTGTTTCGAAATATTAAATGCATATAGATAATAATATTTGTTTAAATATTTTATTCTTATTTAAAGATATCTGAACAATGAAAATTGAGATTCTATACTTAAAAAATATGTATTAGATAATATTAATTTTATTACATTTTCTTATTAATATATAAATATTTCTGAAATACATAATCATAGATATTTATGCTTATATAAAGAAAAAAATTCCTAATAGAAATTTTTGTAATTAAAACATATTTTATAAACAATAATTATATACATTTAATTATATTAAATTTAATTTATCGACTTTTCGAAAATGGAACTGTAATACAATATTTTAAACTAAAAGAATTAAATTTAATTATATATAATTTTAGAAAATATTTCATTGTAATAAAAAAATATTCTTCAATATTATTATAAAAATATTTGATCAAGTTTGAAATAGTGTAAATGAGACTTATAAAACTAATATTAGTATAATCAATTATAAAATTGAGTTATAAGTTGTAGGAAGTTAAGGCTTTTTGCTCCAATTATTTGTATTAAATATATGTCATGAATTAATTAAAACTATTTCTAACCGCTGGAGAAGACTTTAATTTTAACTGTCTGCTTTTATTCGTTCAAGCAATACTGCTTTTCTATCGTAGCATTATTTTAGATTTCTAGTTACTTCAAACAAAAGATCTTTTTCACAATGAAAACCATTTTCTAATCGTATTTTGCAGATCATATTTTTAAACACTACATGTATTAAACGTTTTACATTTTAAATTATCTAACTGAATTAAATAATTATTTTATTAAAACAGTCTATTATTTATCAAATATAAATATTTTAAAAGTGGTAATGATAACTAAAAAATAATATATATTTAAATTATTTTTTGATCTTTAAATTATACATTGTAGAGTTTATGATAAAAGTGGAATTTTTTAAATATTTGATATAAAAATACGTTTTATAAAAATTGTATTAACTTAATTAAAAGATTGTTAAATCTATTATTTTAATACTTCAATAAAATATTTTTTAAATATTACATGAATTAAATATTTCATAATAATATTTTTACAATGATCAACCGTTAAATTTTTACAGTATAAATTTATTACATTTAATATTTTTACTTGGTAAAAAACTACCTAACATTAAATATTAAATGAAAATATTTTATTGCATACGTAACATTACACCTATTATAAATACAGGAATCTACTTGTTTTTTATACATGCATATTCAGAATTTGTTTTTATTAGCATGTATTATTTTATATATTTATACACAGTAATTAAAAAATTCTATTGATGGAATATGCAATTTAAAGAAGAAATTATTCTCTTTCAGTATTCAGGGATTATAAATCGCGGACAATGTAACTATTAATGATTAGAATATAAAACAATCGTAAATTCTTCACATTGTTCTACTTATTAGAATATTTAAATTTAATTTTTTTTATATTCCTATATTTTTGATGAATATTCAAGAAATTATTATTTCACTTTTTTTGCTGTTCTAAAATGTATACACATTATGAACCTTATTATATCAAAGAATATGTGGAATTTTATTATACTTTTTTATTATTATGTATTAAAATAACATATTTTATTACATTATGAAATATATGCTAAAACATTGTATGTAAAAGCTTATTAAATTTATAATACAAAATTACCAACAGGCTAGTGAAATGCCTTAAGATTAATATAACAGTATTAAATGTAACGTAGATAATTACAGAAATCATGAATCTAATTTATTATTGCTTTATATAAAAATTAATTTAAAATAATTAATTAAATAAAACGAATCTTATGAAAAATTGATGTTAGATGCCATTAAAATCAAGCAATCAGTTATCAAAATCAATTAAAAATATATACACATCATATATCTTTAATCATTGTAAACAAACTTTTAAAAAATAAGAAAGATATAAAAATAAATATAATTTCTTTAATTTTAGAATAACATTTTAGAAGATATGTAAGAGTTAAATTTGTTATAATTAAAATATAAAATTTAGTATGATAAATTAAGAACTTTGATTCAATTTTGTTACTTATAATCACTGAAAAAGAAAAGGTAAAATCTGTCTATCAACTATGTCATCTTGATTATTTTATTTAATCGAAAAATAAAATGTAGATTCAATTAATTTTATTCGATAAAAGACTTGTTTTAAAGCAAATTTATTGTAATTTTTTAATACTCACAATTTAATAAAAATATTATAAATAACTATTCTAAACTTCTATTTATTATGATTATGTAGAAGTTTTTATTGTTATATATTGTAAACATAGTTATTGTATAAAATCAATCATTAGGTAGTCTGAAGTAATAATGGGCTAATGAATACAAATATAAACTCTGAATGAATTCGTTGGCAGCGTAATAGAATGAACGTACGAAAAATATCCATTATCAATATTGACAAGTAAAGTGAAGAAAAGGGCTTATTATTATCCTGTACTATTTATGAATTTTGATATCTAACGAAATCTACGATGAATAAAAATTTATAATGAAACAAAGTTAATAAATATTAATTAAATTAATCTATAACCAAACAATTTGTTTCGATTTATCATTTTCGACATTGAATCTTAACGGTATAATATCTTGGGATAATCAAGAAATCACATTTTGTAGGAAATACATATTATAGTAGATGGAACATCATCAAATTCTCATTTTAAATCAATAATAAATTTTTATTCAATTTATAATCATACAATCTGTAACGATTCGAAATTATTAAAATAGGAAGCGTTTTAAAGATATATTATATAAGTACGTTAATGTTTATGTAAATTCTTTCTATATTTAATTCACAATATAAAAATATTAAGTAACGATTCTAAATATTAAATATTGAAATTCTTGGCATATTTTTTAAAGTAAATTATTTTATTGCATATTGAAAAAAGGTAATATTTTCATTTTTTTAATTTCTTTCAAATTTTATTTTAACTAAAATATAATCGATAAAATAACAATTTTCAAAATATATCAATTTCATCAAATTTAATTATTGTTATCTATGCTTTTTAGCTTGTTGATATTTATTTATACCGATTAGATTACCCTTAAATTTTTAATATAATTACGTTGAGGATAGTGTAAATGTATTGGCGAATAAGCTTTATCCAATATTTATATTTAATACTTATTTATTATACTAATATATTGTTTAAGCTGTATACAGTAAAAATATACATGACTATTACCATCAGTTTATAAATTTACAAATTTAAGAATTGACAAATTTTTACAAAATATAAAAATTATTCTAGTTAGAATAAAAAAAACTGAAAACAAAATTTTATTTATTTTCAACTCAATTTATAATATCCTAATAATTGTTTGTAATCATAAAAGATGAATATTTCAAAATCAGTGATTCTGATTATCTTATAATGTATATATTCATATTCTGATTATATTAACATAAAATTGCTTTTTTATATCAATTTTTTTTATTCCACAATTTAAACTTTAAACATTTATTCATAATAACAAATACTATGAAATGAATTTTTTTAATTTTAAATAAGATTGTTTTTTAAAAATGTGACTAAAAAGAATATTTCTATATTTACTATCTTACGGTAATTTGTTAAAAACTTAATATTCGTGTATGGAAGTACATTTTTATCTGTAATTTTTAACAAACTCTCGTTGATAAAAACAAGAAATAAAATGTTTGATAACTTGTCAATATTCACTATTTTTCTGAAATCAATGGCTTGGAGTATCATATTTCTACACAGTCTATGTTATTAAAGTGACAAAATACATTTCTGAAAAAATTTTTGTTAGCCGCTACATTCAACGTGACATAATCCACATTTATAACAACATTTTCGATCGAATATAGATCTAAAGTATATATAAAGAAAAATTATTTTACTGTTACTCTGTAACTAATATTTTAAAAATACTTTTGATTTCCATTGTTTTCATAAATATCATACAAGTTTCAAAATGATTCCATGCGCATATATACATTTAATTTCATTTATAATGAAAGAACTCTTTTACTACCTCTAAATTTTATCGCAACTGAAAGACATTGAATTTTTTCGCAATGCGGAAAAACAAGAAAAATCAGACCATAATCTAAACATATGCATAAATTTATGCTCGGTATCAGCACATATGCGTAATAATTAAGAACGAAACGTGCACAAATTTTATGTGTATATACTACGTAGATTATAACATCATCGAGTTTTAACGTATCTAAACAGACATCTATTCTAAGGAACGTTCATCGAGTTAGGCTTTTACATCAACGACTTAATATCCGTCACTTACCTCCGTTAAGATTGAACGGACGTTGTGCACGTGTATGAACGTAGTCCAGATCGAATATCGCAGAATCTTGCAAAATGTAAGAAGAAAATGTTTTTTTTTGTTGCAAATAAATGTAAACTGGGGCGGCAACTTCCCTATAAATCGATAGCGATGATTACAAAGACCTTCCGTGAGCTCGTTATAAAGAAACAATAGTGATTTGTAGATACAAATTACAAATGAATTTTTTTCTTGCTTCGAAATATTCATTCAATTTCATTATGTTAATTCTGCGTATATATTCCAGATTTATTTCGGTATAGATTATTCTGTAAACGATTTTCAAATTAAAATTTTCTGGATAAAAACAGTGAAGAATTTTTTTATTTGTTTCTGACTTTTAAAAGTTGATATTTTTACAAATACTTTCATATTATAAAACAAAGTTTAAATTTTTCAGTTTAAACTATTATATATTATATATAATTAATCTGTTTGAAAATACTTTATTTTGACCATTGAATAAATATTATTTAATTAAGTCTAAGTTACCAAAGATGAATATTATAATATATCCTGTTGACTTTTTTTTAAATTTTTATAAATTCGTTTTTTAAACAACTAAAAGGTATAATTGTATTTTGTACTAGCTTCGGATGCACAAAGGATATATTTTTTAACACTATTTTTTATAATAAGATTAAAACTACAAAAATATGCTTGTGAATCTTTATACAAAACATTAATCAAACTTTTTTAAAGAACACCTTTTATATTTGAAAGTAAAAATATTTATTCTATTAAAAACTGTAAAAAAAGATACACTGATTTGAAATACAAGAAATTCATATTGAAGCAGCGAATTTTTAGGCAACACTATTGCAACAGATGTGCTTTACTCTCTCATAAAAGTTTATCACCGGTAAGATTTCATATATATAGAAATAGTCGGAGAAGTAAGATCACGAAAAGGGATAAAACGAAGAGTTATCGGTTAGCTCTTGTTGGTTGACTTTTATCGTGGAATATTCTGAGATACATTGTACTTTTGGCACTAGACGTTGCATAAACTTTCGTCAAAGAATCATAAAAATTATTTCATTCGTCGCAGCCGTTAAAAAAATAGAAATATGTATATTTTGCATAGAATTTTGGATGTAGCAATATATACAAAATTAAAAAAAATTAAATTAAAAACTAGGTAAATTATGATTTATTGAATTTAAAATGAACTCACTGTCCTACGTATCTTAATTATCTCATTATAAACTCTAAATATATTTGATACAATGTATAAAAAATTATAATATTGTAATTTAAATAAAGATAAAATTATAGATTGTACTTAATTATAATATATCAAACACTAATTGTTTAAGTTAGTTTCATAAAATTTTCTTCTTAGTAAACTGCTACTAATTAGTATATTATTTCTGTATATTTGTTCACTATTTATAAAAACATTTTTCCATTATAGAAAGAAATTTCGGTCTGAAAATATAATATTTAAAAAATTTGATAAATACTCTTTTATTAATACATTTATTACAATAAAACTCTAAATAAATCAATCATAATTCATTAAATAAGCATTATAAATCAATTCTAAAGATACCCTTTATTAACTTAAACTGTGTAGTTTTCGAATCATTAGAGTAAATTTTGGTAATTTAAAATAATGTAAACGTATTTATTTAAAAAATTATATTATATTATTTTTTATACTTGATAAATTTAATATTTTAAAAAATAAACATTAAAATAACCGAGGAACGAAATAAAAATAAAACATAAAACCACACGCAAATAATTCGTAAAATTACTTACTCAAATATTTTCCTATTAAAAAATTTATCGTTTTAAGGCTCAATAAAATAATTTTTAAATAGGTAATTTAAACCAAAATGACTTGTCTTTTATTAACAATAATTTCATAAATAATCTTTTAACTACATTTTTTACATTTTATAAGCACAATAAAGCACAGAGAAAGCTCATATTTTATTTTAATATTTGTTTAACTTTTTAAACTCACATCTCCCCATCATAATTTGTTTCTGATTCAATGTTCGACTCTAAGTTTTTAAATGAGATAACAGTGGTAAATTGTTGCAGTTTACTTTGGATTGAAACAAGTGTCTTAGTCTTTCTAAAGTATAAATCGAGGTGAGCTTTGTTAGAGGAAGTAATGCAAAACTAAGTCAGGACATAGATAAGAGGGACGCTAATCATCAAATTTAATCATCATAAATTTGCTCTGTTATTACAGCGTATGATAATATTCCAGTTTTAACATCTAACTTTGAACATTCTGAATGATTTGTATAATTTTTAGAACATTATATTAAGAGCTTTTTGCAATTAAGTAAGTTAGAGGTACTTATTATCTATTTATAAGTAAATACATTGTGGCCAATCTTTCTATAAATATTCAGAACTTGGGTAATAGAATAAAAACAAAAATATTTAATTGCATTCAAACTACTAATGTAAATAATACTGTTTTATTGTACTCAACTTTTTATGCTTTCTTAATAATAAATACTAATTAAATAGCGTCGATACATTTATCATAATATGTTTGAACTATAGATGTAATTTTTTTACAATACATAAAAGTAAAGTTATATTATTTTCATAAAACATCGAATTCAATAAATAGAACGTATAAAATTTGTTTTTATTAAATCACCTAATCTTAGCTCGAATCTTCCGACAACTAATCGTATCTAAGTTTTCACGGATTTAACTTATGATTTTTTGCACGTTCGAATATATTCGTTCAAAGTGTTCGAACATGTATTCCAAGCACGTAAAAGGCATCTACGGTGTGACTCTATTGTACCCTGTGATTGTAGCGTTCCACTTGCACTTCTAGCATAGGATGAACTTCGATGCAAATGAATTCTTGCATGGAATTTTTGGATTTTTTTAACTTATGTTTATGCAAATATAGCCCTAAATATTCATGAAATTTGTATCTTAATATTGTTTCGTTAGCAATTTGATTCAAAATGTATATCAACAGTAATGAAGTTATAAGCTTGGTAGTGTTAGTAGGAACCTCGTAAATAAATAAAAGCGAATCTTTAATAAATATGGAAATTCGTAAATAAAAAAGAGTTATAAATAAAAAAGATAAACGAATACAGTAGAATTTATGTAAAATGAAGATCATAAAAATTAATAATGGAGGAGTTTAATTTAATAGCGGGAAGTATTCGAAGTTAACGATTGTAAATATAAATGTATATGTCATTGATTGTCACAGCTGAAAGGCCTGATGAGAAACTGACGCGGAAAATGCAAATTATCAGGATGGGTATTCGAGTGATTCAAGGAGCTAACACCCAGCCACCTCCAAAAAATGTCTTTTACGACAATCCCAGCACCACCGAATCAACCCCAGGGACAAGAACAACTTCACCGCTTCTCAACCGCAAGACGCAGTCGGAAACTAATACCGATGCCGAGGACAAAAATGAAATAAAGTCCGAAGGTGAGTATTTTCTTTTATGAATTAAATAAATCTTGTACGTAGGAAAAAATATGAGGTTGGAAAGAGCGAAAAAATATCAATCCAATTAACAGCGCATCGTGTAACATTGATCGATATTCTTAATGAACCTTTTGTAATAATTAATTCTCTATTATATATTTGCTGTTTTCCTTATTTCTTAACTGAAGATGAAATTTCACTAATGAAGTTTAATTAACTATCGAATCAGCCTTATTTTAGTTACTTAACTTATCTTTACTTAACAATTAATAACGTTACTAATTAAGATAAGTTTTCAATTTTGTTACAAACTTAAATACATGTATTTAATAAAAACCATAATTAAAAACATTTTATTATAATAATAAATAATTGCATGTAAACGAGTAAATTGAAAATCAATGTATTTCAAAGCTCAAATGCTTTTGGAAAATTATCATAAATTAAAATACAATATAAAATAATGGAATCTCGTAAAATAAGTTTGGCAGTAAAATTTATTAAAATCTAAAATAAAATAATAATAGTATCAAAATTATTGTTCTTTTCGAAAATTTATGTAAATCACATCGTAAACTATTCAACTTTAAAAAATACTACCATCGAATACATAAATATTAAAAGTATGGTTCACAGAAAAGGTCGGAAAAAACTGTCTCAAAACGGGGGAAAATAAGGGAAGTATGAATTTATATGCACAGATTGACGCGACAAGAGTTCAGTAATATTAGTATTTATTCGAGCAAAAATATACGATACGCAAACACGTTTCTTTTCCTTCCTATTCTATTTAAAGAAAGAAAGCTAAAAGAACGAACATCGTATTTTTCTTTTTTTTTTATGTTTTCTTTACAGATCCAGAGATTCCTCACGTAGTGGTGGAAAAGCAATTCCTATTGACCGACGGTCGAGTTAGACTAGAGGCTAGCCTTGATCGATCAACTTACACTCATGGAGATTCAATCACAGTACAAGTTAATGTCACCAACAACAGCAACAAATCCGTCAAGCGAATCCAGGTAAATTAAGAACAATTGTTTCCTGTTTATATGGTTTTATACAGTGTAAAAAATAAAGTGCAGTGTAAAATTTTTAAATATAATATTTTAGGAAAAACTTTCACAAGATGTGTAAAACTGATGATATTTTTTACAGAAATTTTTTTAATTTTAAAAGAACTAAATTTATTATGAACACTAGAAATATTTAGATAAATATAACAAAGACATTTATTTTCCAATAATAAATCTAAAATAATAAGCGATTAAAATAATAAATGAAAATGAAAAACTTTTTAATTTTATTTGAAACCCAATCAGCTCTTAATTTACATTATGTATTATTTATTTTTTAGTTTATCCTTAATGAATTATAACTATTCTTATTGTATTTTTAATTACAATAAAAACTTTAATTAAATTTTTAAATCATTTTTACGAGTTTCAGTAATTTCTAGTATACATTAATTTATAATGAAATAAAAAATTCTATTAAAATTTTATATATTAATTATAAAAACTGTTGTATATAAAAAAACATAAATTAATATTCAGAAATATTTCGCTGTCCCTTTCATTAGTATTTACACAATTCTTGCATTATTATATAGATTATGCATTGTACATATTTTTTTATATTACTACAGATAATTTTTTTACATAAACCATTTCAGAAATAATTTTTAATTTCATAGGATGAGATATATTCAAAATATATAATAAACTTATTTATGTTTATATTTCTAAAGAAATTATTATATTAGGTATAAAATTATTTTAATTAAATTAATAAAATTATCAACTTGAAATCTAAATTTTTCTAAAGAGTTCAAATTTTATATAGTTATTTATAATAAAAACAATATATAATTTAATTAATTAAAGTAAAATACTTTACCTTTTATAGAATAAATAAATATATCTATCTTATTATATTTTATTCGTCTTAAATAAATTAAATATTATATTAAAAATCAAAACCATTGTTTAAATTATTCGCTTTCATTTAATATTTTTTATTAATATAAAGCATTCAAGTAATATTTTAAATTAGTTATTTAATTAATTAATCTTTAAAAATAATATATATTATAGTACATTATACATATTTTTAAATTAATAATTAGGTTATTTATAAGGTAACAATTATTACTTTATAAAACTTAAAAAGTTATAATAATTAATTAATTTGTGGTAATAAATTTCTATCATTTTATTTAAGCAATTATTCTAACGTAACAAATTAAAAAATTCATATTTCTATCCTTCAAAATTTCATAATATTTAAAATAAATATGAAATAGAATTTTTTTCGGATCGAATAAAATACCTAAATTTCAAAAATTATTATGTTAATAAGGTAAAATATGCTGTGCTATAGAAAATTATTATTTATTATTATGATTACGATTATTATTATTACTTCGAAATGAATGGTTGTTTAATTAAGATTTTTTTAAGAAGATTTCCAGTATGGACTATGCATATGAATATGATCGTAAGTACAATAATTTTAACTTGAAGAGATACATAAAAATTTATGGAAACTAGTAAGCATTTATCAGAATTATAATGAACTATTTATTTTTATAAAAATTTAATTTAAAAACAACAAAAATCATAAAAATCGACAATTTATATGCATTAGCGTTATTTTGAATATTTTTAAATTAAAAAATTAATTAAGAAGTTACAGTTGTCGATGTGGCAATAATAAGGTGTTTTAAAATTTCTTGAATTTTCTTTTATTCTCGATTATCTAGAAAGTCGAAACTGTGTACATTATTCAACATTGTTTTTCTGTTACCTCGAATTCGGTGCTCTAAAATGACACTCGTTTTAAAAAATTTTTCACCGAATAAATTAAATTTTATAAATTTAAATTACATGGAAAAAATATTAAAATATATATCGTGTGCCGATCTTTTTAAAAAACTCTGAAAGAAAAAATAGGTATCCGACATCTTGGAATACTTTTTCCTAAATATTATCATCGTTTAATATTTTTATTTTTAAATTAAAATCCTAAATATAAGAAATCTTCCAACGTTCCTAGCGTTAATTAATTCTTAATTCAACATCATTATACCAAAGAGTGAGTGAATCCAAAAAAATTTGATAAATGCGATTATTCAAACATCGTTAATATTCATTAGTATGAAATAATGTAAATACATTCCAGAAATAATATAAATTACTTTAAACGGCAGTTTTTTCAGTCAAATTATTTTTCCTCTAATTCTTTAAAAATCTCAACCAATGTAATTTATAATATATTATAATATGTATAGATCTATATATCAATTAATTAATATATTTAAATATTTCGCAATGTTTAGTATAAAATATATATGTAGTGAGATTTTTTGTTCCGTATCTACAAGATATCCTTTTATCAACACTGTTTTTAAAGATTATATATGTACTTCAAATCTATAAGGTGGTATGAATAATAATTTTATATAATTATCTTATTCTATTTTATAAATAAAATTGATAATAAAGAAGTTACTATAAATAATAAGAATGAAATTGTACCCATTAGTTTTCGTCGCAGCATAGTTATTGTTCTTTCGCAATAATTATTATAAATAGACATTATAAATAACTTATTTATTTTATATTTATGAAATATAATTACAGTTACTTTTTTATAATTCATTACACGTTAGATTTTGAAAATAGTTCATAAAGTACCGAATCGAATAGTTTTGCTTATTACATTCCGTACAATGCATTCAAACGTTGAGAACGACTAGTTTCCAACGAATAGCCCATTCATCAAGAAACGTAAAATTTTTATTAATTACGTTGATAGAAGTATTAGTAGAAAATATGACCCCGAGTAACAGTAGTAAATTTATTAATCCAAGCATTTCTGCCCAAGGCTTTAGCGGTAATTTTCTCATGAATATCAGATGTTCGCCGACTAAGAGCGCCAATACGTAGAAATTGCGCGTCAGTAAATGCCAATAATAACCGCACCGCACTTCCCTTTTGCTGCCTATACACATGTGACTTCCACGAATGTATTGGTAAAGGTAATCCGAAATAAACTGCTGGAACCGGATGCGTATCACCGGTAAACTTGTTCGAGGAGCCGCGTAACTCTATAAACTATATGTATATAATCGACAGATTTCAAAGCACGACTACAGATTCGTAAGCGAATAAGCCAACATATGAATATCCTTCCACCCTAATATCTATTGCGTAAGATTTTATGGAAATCCAATTCTTAGATAATACCGATATAGCGATGGATTATTTTCTCATTGGAAAATTAAATTTACGTTAATCCATGAAACAGTTGTTACGAGAACTTTTACGTATTATCTGATAAAATACAGGTATATAATAAAAATAATTCGTGATTTTAAAGATAATTTTACGTTAAAAAACGATAAATTAAATGGTACTAGGATAATTAGTACGTGAACAAATGTGCCAATAATATATTTCTTCGACTTTTTTCATTATTTATAACTACTAATGTCGAAGATGAAATTAAAAATTTAACTGTGTAAAGTCGTGACTCATGTACGAGTGCACATGAGTTAATATTATCCTTCAAGTATATATCGCGAAAAAACTAAATGAAATATATTGTGTAGTATAAACTTAAAACATTTATCATTTATTTATATGAAATTTAAAAACTTGAATAACTTTTAATAACTATTAAAATTGTATTTTAACTATATATTTTTATATACTATTGACACGAATTTTACTTAAAAAACTGCTTCTCGCATTAGAAAACTGTAATTTTCTCTTATTTTTATCTCCAAGTAAAAATATTAATTAATTTTCATAAATTTTACATTTCATAATTTAGCATTTTCCAAAGATAATAATCATATATATAATACATCCAATGTTTTTTAAATAATTTATTATGTAATAAAAGTTGAAAAAAAGAAGAAAAGTTAAGATTTAAAATTTCACGCATTAGATATAAATTACTGAAATCTTATATAAAAATGAATATTTTAATATAATTAAATAATGATACCTATATCCTTATTTATTCTTATTCTCAATATAATTTTCCAATTTTCCTTTTTTGAAGTTGAATTTTTTCTATAAATTGATTAAATTAAATAAAAAAATGTCTTATACCATAAAATACTTTTAAATACTTTAAGACAATAATTTTGTAAGTTAATAAACAAATCAAGTATTATTAACAAAATAATATATATACAATTATAATATATACCATAACTTTTTAAATAATCCATTAGTAAGAACTACTAATACTATTTAGGTTAATAGTCGAACCACTCCTTTGATGTAATCAGTCCACTCTAGATGAACAAAAACTCGTATATTTATATTTAATTCAAAATCTCATTAGTTATAAGTCACTGTGTCTTTCAGTTTGCAGTAATTATACAAAAATAGTTCAAGTAAAAATGGATACAGGAAAAGGAGAAAAATTGAATAACAAAATTAATTAAGGCTTAAAAAATAATGATTAATCGGATTAAATTATCGATCTCACTCATACAATTGATTCATTTATAGAATATTTTGTAATATTCAAATATTTCAATTTTTTTATCCTTTCAATCTATTTTTATATTGTAGAATCATTGATATTATATCGTTTAATATTTTTTGTTAATAAAATATTAAAATTGACTAATATTTTTTTTAAAATCATAATTGAACATAAAAAATTTATATAATATACAAAAAGGATAAAATATTAAAATTATATATATTTAATTATTTCCTAATATTCAACAAATTCTAGAAAATATTGTGTTATAATAAACGTAATATTTAGAACAATATATATTTTATACGAATACTATGATTTTACAGAAAATTATATTTAAACAGAAACTAAACTAAATTTTATGAAATAAAGATTCATTTCAAATCGATATTAATTAAACCAAACAGATATATCAGTTAATAAAAATATATAATCATATCTAAAATAATTTAATAAATAGTAAAAGCATAATGTTATCATGCCACTAAAATTTACACTATATTTACGTTATTGATAGTCATATGGATATTTTCAAAACCTAATTGTAAAATTATACAAAAGTCACTTTGTATTATTAAATTTATAAACATTCATTATCAAAAAATATTGTATAAAAAATTTTCAACAACTATTATTTAATACTATAAATATTAGGAATAGTTTTTATTTCTACAAATATTAAATACTAAAAAACTCAAATTTTATACAAAAAAAAATTGTGTCAAATTGTCGCTTTTAGACTAACGTAAGAAACGGTTAATTTGAATGGATTATAAGATTCTAGAGATGATTAAACATATCTATGATTGTATTATCGTTTAACACTTGAAATAGTTCCTTTAATTGAGCCATGTCATGACTCCAGACTCACTATCCACAGAATTTGGCTGAGCTCCAGTGAATATTACACTGGTTCGCTATTATCAGACCACGACAACCGCACTCACAATCATTAATCTCGAATTCGGTTTCCCTCGACTATTGTTGAAAGGTATTACTTGCTCAGCTACCTCTAAAGAACAGATTTCTGTATGTTCTCGTATTGTCTCTCATTCGGGCTATTTCCGCAAGATTATCGAAGCTTTTGGCCTTACTATAATGTTTCCTCTTAACGACAATTATCGATGTAAATCATTTTAAGCTTGTACATTATAAATATTGAAATTCTTCCGAGAAAAGTCAATGAAATTGTATATTAATTAATTGTACATTCTTAGTATGAAAGAAGATTATTTTCATATCTATATTATTTAGCTACGTTTAAAATAATAAACTATTTCATTTCATTTATTTTAAAAAACTAAATATAAACGTCTTTTTTTATAGATAAACATTTATACATTACTCTTAGATGAATCCCAATATTACTAATATAATAGTTTTTTCGATTTATATTGAAATAACAGAGGTTTTTCTAAATTACGGCTATAAATTTAATGAAAAACATGACATTATTGAGTCTTTTGTTAAATTCTTTACAATAAAAAATATATGCATTAATGTAAATTAGAATGTAAAAAATTTCTCTAAATACTTACAGAAACATATTACGTAATGTCTTGTAGCACTGCATTTTAACGATACTCTATTGTAATTGAAAGTGTTAGAACGTAATCATCTTTTTAGAAAGGCGTTATATTACAAAAACAATAGAAAATGCGATCCATAAATAGTATATACAAGGCAATAAGCAATATTCTAAATCATAACAATTCTTTAGATTTAACTATACTTAATATACTGTAATGATTATTTCATTGATAATTATAAAAAATACCTTGATTTATGATCTCTTTTATATTTTTAAAGTTATGCAAATTAAATATGCCTCGATACCTCTATGAAAAAATATTCCATAGAAATAGAAATATTAAAATATTTTTTTTTTATTTAAAACTTTATTACACGTTTTTTAAGTAAATAAAGTACACTAGTTGTTAGACTCGAATTTCATTAATTATAAAATATGTTAAAAACTAAAACTGATTGAAAATATGATAAATAAAATTTTTTTTTAAATTAAAAGAATGTGAGCTCATTAACTTTGTGAAATAAATAACCTAAAATAAACTAAAATAAAACCACAAAAACTAACTAAATTTAATTAACTTATAGATTAAATTTATTTAACTGAAATATTTTACGAATATTTAAAAAATGTAAAATACCCAGCAAAAGATCGATACAAAATAAGTTTTCTATACGAAACATGGGAGTAATTACGCGACGATGTTCCGTTTTCAATTGTCCTACTGGATTAATTGGTAGAACTATGATGATTCAACTTTACCTTCTACGCTTAGATAAAACACCAAGAAATCGGTATAAATATTAATCGCAAATTTTACATACAGATTTCAGGAAATGCATGAAAATGTCAATATAAAAGCAAAGCTATCAAAATTTAAAATGAAATATCGTACTATATATATAAAATAAAATATATAAAATAATAAATATATATAATAATAAATACATATATTATCCAAATTATTCATTCTATTTTCTAATATGATATAAAATTAGAAAAAATAAAATTATGAAACATTAAAAAATTACGATTAAAAGTGTTTCGTTAAACTTATTTCAAAAAATTATGAATTAATTTAGTTTTTAATATATTTATTATTTATTTTTGAACTCAAGAAAATGTAGTAATAAAAATATGAAAGGGTTTCAAAAATATACTTGTATGAAATTAAACTATTATCGATTACCTGCGTGAAAAATATTAATTTAAAATTATTAAAAGATCGTTTACCAAGAAAATAATACAATCGCTATTTCATTTAATATTTTATTATAATATTTAATTATATAATTACTACGATACTGAATTGTATAATTGAATATATTTTTTTAAATGTTTAAAATTAAAATGAAGGATTAAATTCATTATTTTGTTAAACTGAACAAACTTAATTGTCTTCTTATCTATATTATTCAATACATATATACAACGATCACGTCCATGTAACGTTAAAATACATATTAGAAGTAATCAGCGTAATATTCAGAACTCTAACGGTTAAGGACGGAAATGATTCGTCGTCCCGTCGAAGATGAAATAAACTCATAGAAATCTTACAATTACAAGACATCAAGTGTACTGCAAAGTATGAATGCATCGGACGTGCAATGATATAAATGAGAATAGGAATATTTACTTCGAGGTCAATCGCCTTCGGCCGTTCGAACTTTTGATCGCTTTGAAAGTTATGTAAACGTCGAGGTCGTGCCTCGACTACGTTTCCGACATCTTCCATATCGCGACTACATCATTCTTCTAGGTCTGCATTTACAATCCTTATAGCTAAATTCTTTTATTTCCTCTTCCTCATATTTGGCTATATTATTTGACTTATAGAGCACTTCTATCCTCTCCAACATCTCTCTCTGACAATTTTCTGTTACTTAGAAAGTTTTTCTTTTATTTCTTCTTCTTCTTATACTTTTCCTTTTAAATCCCTCTTTTAAATACTCGCTATTTTATACACTTAAGCTTTGAAATTTATAAATTTAATCTAAATTATTACAAGACGTTCAATTATTTCATGTTGTAATCCTCCATTTACACAATTTATTGTATATTCTCTGATAAATAATTCACTTTATTATTTAAAAAAAATCATCGACGTTAATATAAATCAATATCAACTGATCCTAGGGAAAATAAATTGAGTTAATTTTGTTTTCAAAAATAAATAACTACTTCTAATGATACGTTTTATTTTAAATTATTTTTTGTAATCCTTTCTCTAATTGAAACTTAGCTTTCATGGATAGATATCCAAGCAATAAGAGAAAACCCAATCAGCGTCGTTCAAAAGAGGAGACGCCAATGTTCATTTCTCTGTATACTTATTTTTACATGTAAAAAAAAATATTTACTATTTCCTAAAATTGAATTTTTAGTTTTAATTCAAATAATATTTATTTTTTAATATTTTATTTCAATCATTCGAATTCATAATAATATAGTTTAAATATATTTAGAATTTACTTTTTACCAATTATTAACGATAAACATTATTCTATATTACTAAAATTCAAAATTTCAATTAAAAAAAATTAAAAAATAATAATAAAATACTTAATACTCAAATTTTATAAATGTTATTAATTTAGACTCTTTTTGTATAGCTAATCTCTTTTTTGTAATTTTCATAATAATTTCCTTTTTATTATACGAATCAATTACTGTATAAATATAATGAAAATAAAATATATTTTTTAATAAACACTCACTTTTAATATATCTTTATTCCAAATTTATAAAATAATTACAAATACTCCACTTAATCTTTATTGTTTACATTTATACATTATGAAATATTAATAACTCTTATTAAAAAAAAACTTATATTTCACATTATTCTTGTAATTGTAATGCTTTTAATTAATAAATGGCTACAATTCAATTTTCATTTATCGATATATATTTGGTAATAATGTAAATATTGTCTTCCAAATAAAAATTTAAAATCATTTTATATTAATAAATGAATACCTATTATTATGGAAATGAAAATTTGAGCTATAATAAATCTGAAACATATTAATATTTTTCTAAAGTAAATCACGAATATAAAATATATCGTTTTACAAGTAATAATAAAAGTAATATCTACATTCAAACATATTTGTTTTACAAAAATATTTAATAATTTTTAATTATATAAAAAATATATACAATAAATAAGAATTATTCTAATTTAAAGAGTATTTTAAATGTAGCAGTTTCATCAAATAAAACCTTTGCTAATATTAAAAGTACAATCGATTATTAATTTAGTTAGATAATCAATAAAGTATTTATATTACAATAAAACTTTATTTTAATAATTCAGGAATTAAATATTACGTATTATGACATTGAAACATTATTATAAATATATTATATTAAATTACAATTATTAACAAATACGTTTAATGGAGCTTTTCTGTCATTCTCATAATTACTCATTCTAAAATACGAAAAATATGAGTTTATGTTAATCTGATCATCTATTTATGATAACAATAATAAAACAAGAAATCCATACCAACCGCTAATTCTCTAGTATCTTTAAATATTAATACGAAATCGTTGCACATGCGTCAATAAAAGTCACTAATAAATACAAATATAAATTAAAACTAGATAGTAATTACTAACAATCTAATAATAAACACATTAATAAATAATATATCGAGGACTAATTATAATGTCATCGCTGAAATTTTTAATTGCAGTACTTAAAAACTACTACGAAATCTACAAAAGACTTTTAAAAAGCATATGTCTGACATAAATTAAATTTTGCTACTGCCTTACAGAATAATTGTTTATTCGCAATTTCTTTTATTTGTGTGTGTGAGTATACGTGTATAATTTATCAAGCTTAATATTTTAATATAAATATAAACTAAAGCTAACGATTTTTCAGATATAATTTACAGTATATATATATTGCATAAAGGTCAACCCAATGAACGTCGTAACAAAATATTATAATGAAATGAGATAGTAGAAAGCAAAACACGACATACAAGAATCGTATAATTTACTACTTTAATTATGCAAATAAAAGCTTCCTATTTTTATCAAGTACAGATGCTCGGATACCCCATTTAAAATTCTAACCAATTCAGAAGCAAAGAAGTGCATTACTGAAAGGTCAATATAGATGATATCGAATACACTTGAGCTTTTATCAGGATACACATCTATACATGCGAATACATTTGAACATTGAATCACATTCGATCGTTCTTCACCGCCTTCATCGCCTTAAACATTTTCTGCAACCCATATTTCCAAGACCGAAACTATGTTTCAAATCCAAGCGTATAAGAGATGATGTACAATTTCTATCCATGTAACATTTTATCTGATAGAACGATATTTTTCTTTGCGGTGAATCATTTTCGATAGACGGAAATTTTTTTATGTATCATACGAAATTACAAATTGCATACGTATAAAAAATAGTAGAGGAATATTACAAACTTTATAAATCGGCGCTTAAGGTTTCATAAATCCTTATAATAAAACATTGAATGCACAATAACCTGAATAACAGCAATTAATTCTACGTATAAAACATGCATATAATTTTTATACTTTGAAAATTAAAAGACAATCGCCTTTTAATAAAAAGTAAAAGATTATCTATTAATATTTAATGGCATCATAATTCGAACTGATAATCATCGGTTACATAACCAAAACGATATTACAGTCAAACATTTATGTTGTAAACTAATTAATAATATAAGACTTATAAATAATGTAAATTATCTATATTCTTAATTTAAGTAAGGGTTTTAATACAAGAATTATTTTGAATGAGAATATTTTTATCTATATTTATCTATATTTAAAAATCTGTTTATATTAAATTACTGTATTTAATATATAAACTTAGGTATAAATAAAATTAAAGTATCGAAAATGAGAAAATTCTAACTACCAATGTTTAAAATATATTTATATGAAGTTAAATAAATATTTAAAATAATTTATGATGAATTGATTTTATCATTATTTATAGTTCAACATTTTTTGTCATTTTTCTAAAATATAAATAAACTTTTTTTTTAATTCTCTAACTATGATATTTCTACTACTCGGAAACATAAATGGTATTATTTTTTCGTATAATTTTATTTCGTATTTATTTAATTATTTTTTAAAACTAAAGTTAAATTTTTTTATAATTGAAGCAAATATTAAAATGAATATTAATGATAACAAAAATTCAATAACAATAATAATAATCAATTAATAATATTTATTAATTAATAATAATCGATCAATAACTGTTACACCAAATTTATAATTATCAATATTATAATAAATAATAAAAAATAACAATAAAAAATAAATGATGTATTCATTTATTACTCGACCCATATTACATCCAAATATCATTACTACTACCAAAACAATTTACATACAAATTTCATGCTTCATCGTATCTTACTTATTCTTTTTATCATGCAAAACTTTTTCACAAACAAAAAAGATATAATAATTACGTATAAACTTTTTCTATGAATAATACAATAATTTCTAGATTTCTATAAGAATAAACGACGAACATTTGAAAAATTCCTATTAAATGATTAAGTCGATAATGTAAGTCTTGAATAATAAATTTCATTAAGCTTTCCTTAATTTATCTTATTCTTCTAACCATTAATTTATATATATTTAAGTATTATTTAAATTAATATATTCATATTAAGTGATTTGGATGTAATTAATATTGTAGATGAAATATTGGAACATTTTAGTATATTTTATTTACTAAAGAAAATATATTAATTATTTATAATTAATTCGCTTATTCAAATAAAAATAATTATTATTCTTTGTATATTTAAAAAATCTATAGTCATAATTGTTAACTTTATAAATAAATAAATTATTTTAAAATTTAAGTTTGAAATAATAAAAATAAATAAAAAAAAATTCTCAAAACAATAATTCTAACTTTTTATTTTATAGAAAATAAGCTACATCAACTAGTTAATACAATGTGCAACGCAAGTTGTTAGAAACACTAAAAATAATGAGTATTTTATGAAATTAGTTTTTACTTCCTTTTCCATTTATTTTTTTATAACCAAAATCTTAATTTATAAAAATTAAATATTTTTACTTTTTTATGATTCTACATTTTTCATAAAAAAATTTAACTAATTACTATTGTCCTCGTTTCAAAATAAAATATAAAAAATATACATTTATTTATAGACAAATTTATTTCCAGTGACTGACCCAATACTTTTGTTTTGAAACTTTTGTTAAATTCCACAGAATGTTAAAATAAACACGTGCAACATATTTATTGTCACGTCAGTCTCTTCTACTGTTTTTAACGTATCTCAACTTAATTTACATGCGTACGAAATGTCATTGACCTACTCGAGTGGCAAGTCAATTATCAAAGAATGAAGTCCCATAAGATAAAAGGAATTTAGATTACCTTGTGCAAAAGGGAAAATGAAAACTCATTTACATGTCACCGAGTATGCAAGAGGCGCTCGTTATTACCTTGGGAGCCATAAAATTTGAAATGGGTAGGACGTCTTGTTCACGCGTATACGTATATTTTCAATACTTAGGCAAACTAAACCGCTTTAATAAGTTGAAGAAGCTTACAGATACTATTTTAATTAATTTTTAAGAAAATTTTGTTTTAATTTTGTTTACTATTTATATTGACTGATACTTAAAGTTCATTAATTATACACAATTTAACATATCGTTTTCCAACTACACCTTAATAAATCAATTTAAAACATCTATCAATTCTCGTGTTATAATGAAAAAAATCAAATTCAAGTACAGAAAAATGTATTTAAATAAAATTTTCTTATAATTTTATTATTAATTTAACTAAAATTTCAATGGATAAATGAGAAAATATTTTTTCTACGAATATTTTCAAATTGTTTAAATCTTGAAACCTATCCGGAAAGGTACAATAGTTAATACGCTTTTTAATTCCCAAACAAATAAATTAAAATTTCATTGTATTTAATATTAAATTTAATATTTACTTCTACAAAGAACAATAATGAAACATTAATATATTAATTAAACATAATTGAAAAACTTGTTAAATACTTATTTTTTTCAATCTGTAAATACGTCAAAAAATAGCAATTTCTTAATATCACTTTATCTCAACTATAGTAAAAAGTTAGATTATTCCATTATATAATATTGGAAAAATAAAAGTACGTAATATAAAATATGTTTTAAAATAATCAATTTACTTACTCCAAAAAATTCAATAATTGACTTCTCCATTATTATCGCAAACGATATGGACACAACTTTTTATATGTACGGAATAATTGTTTTGTTTATACATTGTATTATAAATTAATAAATTCTTAAAATAATGTATGAAAATAATATACAAATATTTTTTATTTATTTTTATATAATTATATAAAACGATCAATCTATAAAATTACATACTATGTTAAAATGTATATATATGTATATGTGATATATGTTATACTATGTTTATATTTGTTAATAATAATTCATTATCCAGTGTTGTTATTTTTATTCAAATTTTGAATTGTTGCGAGAAGTTTATTTAATTCATCAGATAAAGTTGACAAATCTTGAGTAAGTACAGGTAATCGTTCTGGCGCCTCCGAGGACTCTAAAAAATTGTTATCGATGTTATTATAATTAGTTTAAGCTTACATTGTAATATAAAATATTTAAATAGTCAAAAAAAATTTGTAAAAGTGATAAAATAAAAAAATCCAGGGATATAAAACTTAATCGTTTAAAATAACAAACTTAAAAAAATAATTTATTTAATAAGATTTTTAACAATAACTACAAAATTTAATAAATTCGTAAAAAAAATTTGAAGTTTACATCATTTTCATTTTTTAAATTATATTCTTCTATTAAATTTTTCGGAAACAGACTTTACCAACAATATAAACGTCAAACAAATGACCTAAATGTAGAATGAAGACATGTATATATGTAAACAGTAATACTTTTTTAAGTCGTTTATATAATGAAAATTCATAAAATAAAATTTATAGAGTGAACTTTTAAAGTTTTTGCATAGAGAAATTATTTTTATTTATTTCGAATGAAGTATCTTTTTTCATCAAAAAATGAAAATAATTTATTGTTATAAAATTTTTAAATGAATAGCATAATTGATATTTTAAACATCAGTTTCAAACTTATTATTAAAATTATCAAAACCTATTGATTATTAACAATATGAATTGAAAAATAAGCAAAAATACACTTTACTTAATAAAAACATATTTTAACAAAAATGAACTATAGAGAAAAGATTTTGCTATTACACCAATATTAATTTCCAATACTATATATATGTATATTCTTTTCTTTAGGTCTGAAAAATAATTTTCTTATTCATGACATAAAAAACAAAAATGAAGTTGATTATATAGCTAATGAAACATACAGTATATAAATGTAAAATTATAAAACAGATTGTAAAACTTCATAATTATAAGCCTTTGCAATTACATAGCCCAAATATCAAAGTATATAAAAAAATATTTGTAAACTATAAACTAAAAATTAAACAATCTGATTTTTTAAATATTATTAAACATAATTTCATACAAAAACTATAAATTTAAAACGTATAAATCTGTAAACGTTGAATGTATCGCTTCAAAACATGACACTTTTAGAATCCGTAAATCAAAAATATCCGAATCCGAAATCCATAAATTCAATATGTATAAAAACAAAGTACATCTAAATTTTAATAAACATTATCTTGATTGCAAGAAATCACGATTTTGAAATGTAAAAAAACATTAAAATTGAAAAATGAAACTAGTACTAAAGACATCAAATCAGTAAAAGTGCGAAAAAACACATTTCACTCCATTCGTAACATAATGTCAAATATTTATTAAAGTCCCTTTCTTATGTATAATTATTAATTAGATATTTGAAATATCAAATAAATATATTAACTCGTAAATTTTATTAGATTATTAACGGTGCAATAATTTCAGTACGATAAATAAAAAAGAAACAATGGTAATGAAAATCCATAACGGATATGTTTTCTTAACGATAACTCACCTGAAGTATATACACATTCATCATTTAATAATCCAAAAAAGTCACATTGGCTGGTAGTTAATGTCATTAATAAAACAATAATTAGTATAGATTTCATCGTGTCAAAATAGCAACTGAAACAAAATGCACATGCCTACAAATTTATATATATATATAAATACGCATATATATATAGTATTCATTTATGTCGTAGTATTTACGTATATATTTATAATATACAAATGTATATCTAAAAAACTAGTTCCATGGTCATAAGAAAAAGTTTATTTGAATGCATACAACTGAATAGATCAATGTACCGTATTTTTACTCATTAATTTTCTCTGAGCTTATGAAACAAAAGTATCTATAATATACATAATGAAAAATGGCGTAACAATATAAAATACGTAGACGTTTATGTATTTACTTTGCACTGGTTTCGTTAGGAAAAAAAAAGGCGAAGTAACAAATAATAAATACGAATGCATAATTAATATTAATTAATGTAAATGTTTGTTTTCATGTGAAATTTTGCAATAATTTTAATATACCTTTTTCGTTTCAAATTTGTTACAACTCGTAAAAATTTAGCGACGATAAGAAAGATTGCAATGTTAGAAAAAGAATTGAAAGTGTTTTGTACTATTTTTCATTCATTAAAAAATGTTATGTACCTGTACTTAAATTACTCAATAACCATTCTTGAAGCAAAACAAATCTCGAACATAACTATAACCGTGATATAATATAAACATATTTTAAATACAAACAATACGTAAATAAATAATTTCGATAAATATCTTAACACTTACCTTCTTTAAACTCCATGATTTTATTCAACAAATAAAAAAAATTTTAAATTTTAATTTATTTTTACCGTGGATATATATTATTCTAAAGTTTCCAATTTAAAAGCAAAATTGAGAATAAAGATCGATATTATAATAATAGTGAACGTGTATTTCTTAATTGAAACTGTTCACCGAAGATTTTTTCGTTCCTAACAACCAAATAATCTTTTATTACCTTACATTAATAGATTTTTAGCTTTTTCATTATTTATAACAGCACGGTATTTATTTTTAAAAACGTATAAATATACCGGTTGGAATATACACGGCATTTCAAATATTCAAACATTGTACCCGTGTACCAGGAATAAAGCACACGTGTATCCTATTGCGTTCCTTGCACTATTGTAATAGAGATTGTTATTCGCGAACAGGGATTCACAACAGGGATGTAATAATCTAAAAAGTAGTAAATCCCTTCGTAATCTAATTCAGTTTCACTGTATAATAATGGATTAGTTGGAATAGTAAATTTGTTTAAAAATGTAGATAAATTAACGAATAATATTTTTAATTACTTGAAAAATTGAGTGGTATTATAAAAAAATACTGTGATATCATTGTATCGGAAATTTTGAACAAATGATTGTAAAATGAAAGACATCAACGATCAAAAAATTATCTTTATTCCTTATTTAAATAAAATACAATATAATAATGAATACTAGTGGGTCAAATGTAAATATGCTATTGTCGAGTATCAGAATTCAGACATAAGTGTGTATATGTATATGTTCAAATTTAGGCACTTGCGTGCAAAATGTACGTAGTTTGCAGAAATGACGTTAGTCTATTCTCAAAAACTTTATTTTGATCATCAGGCTTCGTATACTTCATAGGTATATCAATATTATTCTATTATTTCTATTTATGTCTAAATTAATATCAATCTTGACATAATACAAATTATAACGTAAGTAAATACTTTCATTTATTCGTGTGTACTGATTTTTACATTATTAGGATTTCATTTAATCAAAGTTAATTTAATAATATATTTTCTATTAAAATGATATCGATATATAATAATATTAATTTTTTTTTCGTAAACACGTTTAGTATTAATTAAACTTTAAATTCAATTTTGATCCTTGAATTTTGAATTTCGAGAAAATCTGCATTTACATCGATACATGCATTCGCATCAATTACGTAAGCTCTTGCCTAAAATTAATATATACCGACCTCTTTCTGATTCTCATAAATTTATGTATATTTATGAGAGATATACATTTACTTTTTTTCTGTAGCTTTGTACTCTATTATAAATATAATAATATATCCTAAAAATAAAATAAATTAAAAAACTATAAGTGAAAATGGCTAACCTATTTTTTGCTACATAAGTACAGTAATCATGCACTGATATCAGTTTATAAATCTAAATATGTGCATATATTTATATACAATGTTTGGTAGAATTTATAAAATAGCTACTTCAAATAGGGACATCTCGGCACTTTGATTATTTAAATTGCAGATTTTATTTACGAACTGCTTATCCAATATTCTTCTTGCCATATATATCATTACACCTTTAATAATTTTAACTCAGAGTCTATATTTTTCTCCCAGACCATAGTTTATATCAAAAGTGGTATCTTTTTATATCAGACTCTGACCGAATTTTAAATAGGAATGTATTTACGTAACTTGAAATTCACATTTTCATTTCCTGTACTATTTGGTACTGTAACTCATAGTTTTTTGAAGACTCG
The DNA here is from genome assembly GCA_018907195.1 of Dolichoris vasculosae. Classification (NCBI taxonomy): domain Eukaryota; kingdom Metazoa; phylum Arthropoda; class Insecta; order Hymenoptera; family Agaonidae; genus Dolichoris; species Dolichoris vasculosae. Next base: position 1,743,345 of record JACCHY010000004.1, on the reverse strand, counting down.
TTATTCATAATTTACTCGATGTATCTGCTATTTCATGTTTTCAAATTATGAAAAATTATTTTTCGTTTAGTTATTTATTAACAAATACCCAAATAGGTGACATGCATTATAATTTATATTCAGATCTTGGATCTATAAAATTCCCATGCACATCAATTCGCTGAATGTACTTTTCATTTTTTTATGCTCGGTATACACTTAGTGTTTATATAATTGAAGAGTATTCAGCAATTACTTTATTTGATATTCGAATTGAAACATACATTCGTTTCTGTAAATTATTACCGTACTTGTCGTTAATTCTGCTTAATATTTGTATTTTAATTCGAAAGGCTTTTAATTCTCAAATTAACTCTGACTTATGAATACTTTATTTATTCCGCTTTCCAAAGAAATTTGTTTTAAACGATTTTGACTTAATTTTTAATGCATAAATAAATTTTTTAAATATAAATGATTATAACCATTAAAAATTACAAGAAAAATATATTGATTTTGAAAAAGTAGTAGAAACTTTTAATGAACAAATAAATAATTGAATACATAATTAAAAAGTAAAAAATATTTTTCATATTGACTATTAAAAATAACTAAATGAAATAAAAATATATTTTTTTAATTCATAATCCTGTGAAGAAAAAAAAACTAAACATTTAATAAAGTAAAGTGAAAAAAAAATACATTTTATACATGAAAAATAAACTTTTTAAATGTATATTTTAGTTTAAATAGCACTTTTTACACGTACTTGGGGAATTTTTTTCAGAAATTGAACAAACAATTTTGTTATAAAAATATTTTTTTACATAACATACATAAAATAGTCAACGATGTCAAATGTCAAAACTAAAGCCTCGAACACAAAGGCTTTCTAAACCATTTGTATCTCCTATGAAAATTCAACGTGTTTATATTTATGATTATTTTACTCTATAAATCTATACTTGGTATCTTTTTCTGCCTTAAAACTTTTAAATACCGATAATTCTTCTAAAAAGAATAATACTAAATGATAATTTATAATCACAAAAGCTATTAAATTAAAGTACTTGACCTAATATTAAAAAGATTTTTTGCACATCAGAAATGTTCAAAAACTGAAAATAATTTAATCTTTTTGTAGAATACCTACTTCCATTTTATATACCTTTAGATTTACTTTACGTAAATTTTAACTTATTTTATAATAAATAAACCTTCATATCAATAGCTGTATACTTTCAAATTAATATCAAGTGTATTTTTATTTGATTTATGATAAGCATACTTTTGTAGAGTATCATAAATCAGTGAAAATAGTTGGTGGTTCGTATTTGTCATTTTTACCTGGGAAATTGAGCTTTGCATATCTATTATTTTTAAAGTGACAGCCAGATCAAGTCAAAATTCTAACAAAATATTCTTAAAATGCTATAGTTTTAGAAAATGCAAAATTCAATTTTTCTAAAGTCCTAACTGTTCATGACCACATAAATCTACATCATTTTAATTTAAATAAGAAATGTATATTTTTATTTTTATAAACCAAATATATCCTTTAAATATCTACAGTATCACGATAAATAAATTTAAAAATGTAGCAAAGCAAGTTCTCTACTTTTATTATATTTCTGATTTACCCTATAACCAAAGGATATTTTCATATAATTTATACTTTCTTTATGGAATATAAAAATATTTTTTACTTTTATTGCAAAATATTTGCGTAAAATCTAATAACGATAATCTAATAAAAAAATTTGGATTCACCTTGTTTATCTACAAAATTAATTTTCTAAGTCTACGTTTACATTTAATAATTATAAGCAATCCAAAACGTTGATTAAATTTCAAGCATGAAATATACTATTTACGTTTTCGTTCTCTAAATTCTATTTTCTTTAGATAAATTGTTTAATATTCTTATAATTTAAATTTACCATATTAATCGTTGATATTTTTTGGTATTTATATTAACGTTAATATTTCAAGTTTTTATTCTTTTAATTTTTGTTAAAATAAAAATTTTTTATTAAAAAATGGTTTTTATTCAACTAATATTCAATACATGTATATGTATTTTAAAATATTAAATAAAAAATTCTTATTATTAATGTTCTTTTTTAATTTTTTACATATTAAACTTATTAATTTATTAATATCTTCTTTTTCATATTATTTACTATTTTATTATTGAAATTTGAATAATTAATATTATAAGATATCAATTTAATCGTATATGTAAATAGTTTTTATTATTTACATTTACTTTTTAAACAAATTACGTTTTAATATGTTAAAAGAAGTATATTTTATTATACAATAAAAAAAATTTTTATTTGTCGAAAAGTAATTTTCTTAATGTCTGAGAAACATAGCGAAAATGTTTTCAAAAGTTTTATTAATAATGAAGAGTTTTCATTAAAGGCTGAAATACATACATTATCATATAATACTAAGTACAAGAAATGCTTATACTTAAACAAAAGTTTTATACGAAAAGTTACAATATTTAGTGGCATTGTAGGAATACCATATTCTTATAAGAAAACTGTATACGAGTTTGAAGTAGTTTTATCTGGAACAAGCAGTAATTTTCTTGCAAAAATAAATATGTCCCCGAGTTGCCATTTAATAATGTAATTATTTCTACAGAATTTTGTTTCGTATACCATTTAAATATATGCTTATACAATAAACATTCAAGGAAACTCAATAAATTTGAAACTTTTCAAAATCGACTCGGCAATAAGTTACAAAATAATGTCTCTTTACGTGTTTAATTTTATATGAAAATGCAATTATGAAAAAAAATTAGATAAATGTTTCCAGTAAACTTTTATATTTTAAAATTAAATATTATACATACGAAACGTACGAATATCTATATTACAAAACATGCCTTCAAAATCATGTAACGATAAGTTGTACGTAGTTTTTTAAAACGAAAGTTTTTGAATCTATTATGTATTATATGAGACGTGATGTAGCACAACGAAAATTTTATAGAATATCAAAGTTTCATATTTTACTGGTATTCGGATACTATATATTTGCGTGATGTACACGTTTTGTTAGAAACCACGTAAAACGCAAATTTGGCCGACAATTTCTTCAAGAATTTTATATAATTAATTATTTATGTAATCAATTATTGTTATTAATAAAAATTTGAGCAATAATGAAATCCACTTTATTACAACTTTCTAGAACAACTGATCAAAATAAAGGATAATTTTTGGTATTAAAAATCTAAGCGTACTTTACATTTCATGATTTGAAGTTAAAAATAACCAGAACATACAATTTTTTTTTTGTAAGCTAGGATGTAAGGAAATTTCGAATTTTATTGTTGATCTAATTTTACACGCCGAAAACTCATTTATAAACAGCCTAAGATGAACTGTTTTGTAATTAAATCTTTAAAGTTAATAATAAGATGAACCCTTAATCTCATTATAAATAAAGTAAAATTAACTTTTCTTTCAAATAGACCTCGACACATTCGAGAATAGCGGTGATTTTTCTTTTGCGGAAAGTTACGTTGTATTTTACCGAGAAATGTAGAGCAAAAAACGGGGAACGAGGGAAAAAAAAAGAGAGAACTTTTCAAATACAGTTGATAATATTGTGAAAAACTCGGGTGCACTAGAAGCAAGGGGAGTTTGTGTTTGCGACAAATGGCATTACATTAAAAACTGACTGGAAGTTCTGATTTTCCCTGAGATTTTCTTTTTTCCCCGTCTCTGGATCAATGGCAAAATTTTCTCAGCACCGCTAAGTTTCCACACTGTCCCTTAAAGTAGCTATTGGAAAAGTTATAATTTACTTTGGATACCGGTGAAATATTCCACGGGAAAAGTCAGATTGACGGGGTGGACCGAACAATGCTTCGATCGTACAAAAGACACGTCCCCTCGATAATTCAATAAAACCTTTTTTTTTTCATTTCATTTCCAGGTGAACATTGTGCAACACGTGGACGTGTGCATGTTCAGCAACGGCAAGTTCAAGAACATCGTGGCGCAGATGTGTTCGCGCGAGGGTTGCCCCGTCGAGCCGGGATTCAGCTTATCGCGGCGCATCACCCTCAGGCCTGAGAAGGGCACGACGAAGAACTGGATTGCCCTGGAGGACGACCCGGGGTATGCGCGCGCAGGCGCCAACCTCGCCTCCACCGTCGTTTCCTCGAGCAACTCCCCCAAGGACCGCAATATCTTTGCCATTTACGTGTCTTATTATGTCAAGGTGTCTATTGTCCTTTCGAGCTTTCGAACGCGCGAGTTCTTACGTCCTTTTATTTTTTTTATCTATACAATGATAATTTATGTCTGCGTTTGGTAGTTTCCAAAGAAAATACAGTAAATAAAATTAACGGATAAATATTGTACCGCACGACTATCTTTTATTCGAGTGAAATATATTTTCAAATATTCGTTTACGATGTACGATTAAATGATTGAACGAAATGTTTTGATTACGTCGTAACATCATAAATTACTATATTCATCGCGATTTCTTGCGCACAAATATTTATAAATCGTAACGGCATTTACTTACGCTAAATTAAAGATCTTTAACGTGGTTGTACAATTAGTAAAAAAAAATGCTTTTAACTAATTTAATAAAATTTTCAATTTTTCTAACTTATCGATGAAAATTAACTTTAAATTAAATAAACCTAAAGTAATTAATTCTAATAAGAATAGACTGTTTCTTTTATTGTGGAAGTAGAAACCAGAATTATTCTATTAAAATAATTATTTAATTTATTGTAGAATTCAACTTTAATGTCACTATTAGCTTAATAAATTAGCTGTTATTGGATTAAAGTAATATATTTGTGTGGTTTAAAAAATATTTCTTTTAATTATTTAAGTAAATGTTACGCAATATCTTCTTGAATGAATAAAAATAAAAGATTAAAATTTAAAAGAAACGTAAACATATTTTAGATTATTTTAAGAAAGTTGATATTTGATAATTAATTATATTCTAAATTCAAATATCTTCTAAAAAATAAAATATTTTTTACATTAAAACAATCTTGTATATATATACATTGACTGTACATTTGTCGTCTTATATTATATTAATAGAAAACAAGACCGGATTTTCTCTGAAAAATTACGTGAAATTCGCTACAATTAACTTACTTGATAGAATTAAAATTGTTAACATTGATCCGCTAATTTAACTTATTTTACTCGTAGAATTTCGAAGAATGAAATGACGGAAAGAGTTGTAGATAAATTTAAATTGAAAATTAATATTATACTAATTAAGAATTTAATATACAAATAAAAACGCTAGATTTTAAGAAAATTTTATTTTTAAGTTCAAATACAATTATAGTGCATTACTAACATTAATTTAAATTAATTTTTTTAATCGTATAATCATTAAATTAATCAGTAAATTCTCTAATGTGTTACGAGATCTGCTCTAATTATTTAAATAGATTTACGATAATTTAATATAAAAAAATTGAAATAAGAGTCGTTCTTAATTTTCTACGTTGTTAGTAAACTAAATACATTATAAAATGAAATTGTACATATTCAATTTAATTTTTATTGGAGTAATGTAAAATGGTCAAAAAAACTTGAATCTAATCGTTAATTATCTTTTGATATATGATATAGAAACAAATCATAGAAATAATCTAATAAAATCTTATTTTTTTATAATAAAAGTCACTTACCTGTTTAAAAATTGAAGACTGATAAGAGTAAGATAAGTTAAGCAATATATTATCTAAATCAACATTAAACATAATAACAATAATATAATTATTGTCAAATAAACTTAAGATTACAATATTTCCAAAATGACGAGCTTTCAATTTTAAAAAATAAATAAAGATTCTAATAATAGAAAAACTAATTTATAAAAAATATTGACAATTTTTTTAAATATTTTATAGAATATTTAAATATTTGCTATTTTTTATAACTTATTCTAACGATTACAATTTTAAACTATCATTTCTATTTTGTATTATTATAAAAACAAAAATGATTTTATTGAAAATATTCGCTCGAATATAATTAATTATTTTATTGAATATATATTAGCAATAAATCATAACGAGTCATTTTTATAAACTTTCCAATTTTTTATATATTTTATATAGAATAAACAAATTTCATGCATTACCTATTTAATGTTTAAATAGATAACTGAATAAAAGACATTAACCAATATTGTTAGATAACATTTTTCTTAATCTTATTAAATTGAAAAATGTATTTTTCCTTTTTTTAATTTTAAAAGATTTCGAGTTATTTATTTTTCTACAAAAAACTGTATTATTCTATCAAATCATAAAAACATGTTCCATTTGTAAAATTGAAATGATAAAACTCTTTTGTTAGATAATTGAGTAAAATAACATTGTTTATATAAAATCTTTAAAAAAAATTTTAACGTGAAATTTGTACTCAGCAATTTGATGAATTAAGAATAGAATCGAAAAATTCTAATAAATTTTAACTTTGATATAATATTGATATAATAAAAAACGAAAATTTTAGTTCATTACTTTATTAACCAACAAACTCAATTTCTAAAATTGTTTTCACATTTATTTTTAATATTGATATTGAATTTAAATGCCAATATAGTAAGTAAAAATAATTCAAATTGAACGCCTATGTGAATGAGAATACGGGTTTGAGATGAATAAATAACAAAGCACAAATAAAAATAATTTAACAAGCTTAAAAAGAACGATATTAAAAATGTATCTTTGTCTCCTCATTTTGAAAATTCGATACTTGTTCTTGTTTAAACAAAATTATTGGTTAAAACTACTTCCGTTGTAAAAACCATTGTTCCAGGTCAAGATAGTGGTATCACCGATCGGTGAATGGATCGGCGGGGTCGTCTCCCTCAAACTACCCTTCACCCTCGCACACAAAGAAAGCAGCTTGAATAACTTCGACTCGCCTTCGTTTATTCGCATGCCTTCACGCATCCTTGACAAAATCGAGACGGTGGACGATCCGAACGAAGACACGTTGCCATTTATCGATAAGGACAGCACAAGCGATGAGGAACAAGATGAAAATTCGGACAAGAAGATTGAGCAGAATACGACGAATAGCGAAAACATAGGGTAAATCTTTCTCTGGAATTTTACTCGTGTAATTGCATTATAAACCACATATTTTCTGTAAAATACATTACAAGCTGTGAAATTTACTAATTAATTACTATGTGTATTTTATATGAAATCCATTGTGTAATTATAGTCTGAATAACTTCAGTTAAATACCGGTATATAATTACATTACATTTCATGAAAATTAATACGAAATAACTCGTTAAAATTAAAGGAATTTACATCTATATGAATTACAGAAATGATTTAATTGTGTTTTATTCACAGAAATGATTTATTTACTTCAATCACGAATTATCTTTTGATATAAAAAGTGATTTACAATTCATATTTACATTGGTAAAGAATTAAGTTATAGGGATCCTAAATTATAAATGAATCAGCCACAGTTTCAATTCTTGTACCTCGATTATTAGAAGGGAATCCTCGTATATCTGATTAGTAGAGGAATTAAAACACCTGTATTCTTCGTTATTTGGTCCAGTAAAGGTAGCTTCGCCCTGTATTTCTAATCCCTTACTCTAAGGAATATCCGCAGCTCAAAAATACCAACGTTCGACAATAAATTTGACCCTTAAAATAACAAATATCTCATTAATACTAATACTCTCATTAAAAAAATTCAAGTAGTCAAATAAACCTATAATAGCACGAGAGAATGAAATCCAATACTACATATATTTCATTCGATCGCTCAATGTAAATTCTCTGATTCTCGTTAAATTTAAAGTACAGCATACATTAAATTATATACAAATTTTAACAATAATATATCAAACTAACAAATATTTAAAGTTAAAAAGATCCTATTCCCTCTTACCCATCAGTATTATATCTCAGCTTTCCACATAAATTCCTCCCATTAGTCGGCCATACAATAAACTGATCCATTGGAATCTAAAATATTGTAGAGATCAACCGACTGACGATGGCGGCTATGCAGAATAATTATTGAAAACACAATATCCTGATGTCTATATTGACAAAAATAAAATTTTCAAAAATTAGAAAAATGAATAATTTCATTTAAGGAGGGACTAACTAGTGGAAACATAAAAAATGTAAATAAGACATGAATTTGTAATAATTATTACAATTATTATATATTTTTTACAATATAAATACATATATTAATATATATAAATATTTTGCTTCACAATAATTTTAATTATAATCTCCCAAGTATACTATAAAACTAAAACTTATTGTATATGCTAACAAATTTTCGAGCTGAATGGCTGTTTTCAGACTTCTTATATATTCTTGCACTTTAAAAAATTTAAAAGCCTGGATTATATCTCATAAATCATATTTAATTTCCACTTCTAAAAGCATGATAACAACACATAACTCTGGTTCTGTTTAAATCAATCTTCTAGGTGGTAAGAAAAATTATTTTTGCAAACTATTTTATTTATTACACTAATATATATCCGAAAACAAACAGATACTTAATGATCTGTAATTACAATGAACAAGTAAATTAATTTCAGAAAAAGGCATCTAAATATTTTACTATAAAAATACGAGTTATAGCCAATGACATACAAAGTATTTTTTAAAAAAAATAACATCGATGCTTTTAAGTAACATCAATTTAACTTAATTTCAATGTTATATAGACTATGATGGATCATAGGTGATGTCAGATAGATCAAATCAATGAAACTTGAAAAATTTTTAATACACCAACCAAGGGTAAAACGTCAGCTTTGAATATAAATCAAAGTAATCTCCGTGTCATGATAATAAAAATATTCCGTACATTTTCAGTGTATTTATATTAATGATCAGATGCATAATTATAACTTAGGCTATTATAAAATTAACCTTCGATAAGTAATTGATTTTTTACTTATGCTGTAACAAAAAAAATAGAATCATTCGAATAACGTCATTTTTTAAATAATTTTATTTGATTATTATATATAATAATAGAAATTAATATCGCTTTTTAAAATACTTTTGTTTTTATTACAGAAAAAATTATATATGTTCTTTACAACCTGTAATATTTCATATGTAACCTATACTTAGTAAAAAAATATGAACCGTATTTAATCAAATCGTGGAATATAATAGATTTAATGCGTGTACATGATTTTTAACATCTGAATCGTTGTATCTGATCTTACAAAACCTATATATCTAAATCAAATTTTATACATTATTTTTACTTTCTTATTAATTACAATTCTATTAACAATAATAGTTAACTTTTACGTCTGTAGAAATAAAAAAATCTCTTAAAAATGAATGTAGTTTTCTCATACTTCATAAATTCTTCGTTATTTTTAGCTTTATTATTTTTTAGAATAATTTCCCATACAACTAATTTGTCTCGCAAACTTCGAAAGAATCATGCAACTGAACATTTACACAATCGCTAATCTCATACCACCATTTTACGCTTTTAACAAATATACATATTTAGCACACGTTACTTTCGCATAAAAAAATTAACTTTTAAGCATAGGTTAGACATTCAAAAACTTATCGCTAATTATATTTTAAAAATTGACGTGTTCAAATTCTATTAAAGAAAAACAAAAATAGCCGCTACTTGACTAAAAATTCTCCATAATACACAATAAATAAATTTTTTATAAATTAAACTAATTTTTTCTATAACATTTATTTATTTCTATAAAGTATTATATATCTGAATGAAAATAAAATTTATTAACAAAAAAATAAATATATATATTAATTAAAAAAAACTTATGAAATAATAAATATTTAGAACAATAACCCAAATTCAGGTTTCGTATTATTATTTCTTCACATTGTTAGCAATTAATGATCATTAAATAATTATGAGCGATAACATTATTCAAGCTTAAATTCATATTGTCTTATCAATAATCTAAAATAAAATAAAATTTTAAATGACGTTCATTGATTATGAATTATTTCCACAAATCGAACAATGATGTGAACTATTACATCCAAATTTTCTCGATAAAACTTCATTTCGCCGTAAGATCCCTCTTCACAAGGCAAATATCAAATACTCCAGTCAGCCAATTGAATAAGTGGACTGCCAGTGAGAAAAATACATATAATGAGTGGAAATAAGAGAGATAGAAAATAAGTCAAGGAAATGCTTAGGATGAATTAAAGCAATAAAGAGGGCGGAGAAAAAGAGAGAAAAACTTAATATAAATGAAACGGAAATAATACAGAAAGAAAACTTTCTGATTGTAAAACTTACATATATTATATTATACATGCGAACACTCTACACTTAAATTTAGTATTTTTAAAGCTCGCATTTCTTTATTATATATTGTATATATAATACAGGGGTTGGAAAAATTTCACTGAAGCATTACAATACCTATGAATTTAAGAAAGAGAGATTTTCCAAAATTTCGAAAATACACAAGAATATTTTTTTGGATAACCATTTTCACAACTTTCTATGCACTGATTTATTATATTATCGCTAATTTAAAACTATGAAACATTCTTACCATTCATGAATATTTTAATGTAATTGTTTTTAAGTTAATTCTTCGATAAATGACATATCTTATTTCACTTCCATTCGTTATTTGCATCACTGTAAATACATTTAACCACCAAAATTTCTCAACATCCACAAAAATTTTAGCACTATAAAAATATCTCCTCTTCCAAGATCAGCTTACCTATATTACAAAGAATCTTCCTAGATGTTAAAAGGAAAAGCGTTAAATCGAAACTCCTCGACTAATCAAAATTATAAGTAGTTCTCCTCCTGAATCTGACTAAACAGTACTCGATAATGAAGTACATGCAGTAGACATCTAAACTTTATTGAATCATGCTAACTTTTAACTGATTGATTATTTTTTAAACACTATGCTAACTATATTCAAACAATAATTAATAATTTTTAGATATCTATGTATATTCGCTTTAAATATTGCATTTAATCGTATTACTTCACGCCCATAATAGAAATACAACCAAAATAAATCCATAGTTGACATAAAATCTATTTGATTTAACTGCAATACTACTTGTTACTTCAAAGGCCAACTTGATTTTACGATTACACGGTTGTAATTAAAATTCATCAAATTACTTTACGATAAATTTGTTTAAATTTAATGAAGTTATTTAAAGGATATTTAATCGATGTTATTATTAATTTTTTATTATTACGTGCAATAATTATTATAAATATACTGGTATTATTTCAAACTTTTGTAAATCAAAATAACTTTACCAGTTTTGTAGATTTTAAAGTTAGTCGTATTATTTTTACTTTGCAGAAGTTTCGTATTAATATGCGCGATTCTCTTATAAATACATATGCTATTCAATTTTCATAAAATTTCATAGAAATTCAATATTTTCAACACTTGAAAATTTATATTAGAAAACATTTTTCTTATTTTTCATACATGGAATGTAAAATATAACAGATACAATTAAAAGTTAGCACAGATATACAGACATGTCAGTGTATCCAAAATTAAGATATGGGACACTTTCTTTTGTATTTTATTAATAAGAAAAAGAACATTAAAAGATCGTTAAATATTGGTCAAATTTATAGAGATTAACATGAACGATTATAATATAACATAAGTCTGAAAAGACAAAGAAAAATCACTCGTTGATAATTACTGTTATCTTTTCAGTACTCTGCTTAAATTATACTTGATATTATTGTATCATTAAACTTTTCTTCTTTGAGAGTGATCAAACTAAATTTCTCATTAAAGTCGCTTTAATTTTTCACAAAAAATACTCAAGTGTACACGCGTATAAATAATTTTTAGCATTTTTTTCTTGATCGTTGCATTCGTCCAAGTCTTTCGTAAAATAACTAAATTTAATTGCCCTTAATAAAATTAAAAATAGATCACAGGCTTCTGAGGAAAATGCGCGATCTCTCAATACCGGAAGACCGTAATCGATCGAAACCGGACGAATCGAAATAAAAAGCAAATAAACCGATGACCAAAGGTTCGAGCCCGACGATAATAAGACAGTGAAGTCGTTGCGTGATTTCAGGGTGGCGGTAACGGAGACAGCCCCGATGCTCAGCTCATCACAGGCGAATCGAGACAACTTATCGAATCCGGACCTCATAGAGCACTACGAGGAGGAGGAACGCAATACGAGCACCTGAGAAGAGGCGGGTGCCGTTCTCGTATACGAGGCTCGGCACGCCAGAGAAGCGACGACGAGTCCGAGAAGAGCGAGCCGTAATTTGAAGGGAGCCTCGATGCCGGGCAACGAGCGCGGTTGCAAAGAGGGTTTCGGCATACAAAGGGCCTGGTGCTGCTTCAGGCGCGCCTCCTAGTGTGCGCTTCCAGCCAGGGCGGGAATGAATAATGGACTCGCGACGCTGCTCTTTCATTTATACGGAGGGAAGACTGGAGTTTCGCGACCAACACCGAGATACGCTGACTTTACTCGAGTGTCACAGCGCTTCCACTGTGAGAGAGAAAGAGAGAAAGAGAGAGAAAGAGATATGGACAACCAAAAAGAAGAAAGTTGGTTAGAAGTGAAAGACTTGCGTCATTCTTGTTACGAATAAGTGCGTTTAGGTGCAGCATTTACTTTCAAAGGCTAGATCATATCGAAATGAATTTAATGAGAAAAAACGAAATAAAGAAATTCGTCTTTGTGAATGTGTCATTTTGAGCATGTATTTTGTGTGGAATTTAAAATAAAAATATGTGGGTTTCTTGTTAAAGCTTATTTATATTTTTAATCGGTAATTTATAATACAGCTTTTGTTGCGGAATAAAATTTTCAGTATCTTATGCAAGGGATGAAACATGAATACATTCTTTGCCATACTCGGAATAAATTTACGCGTAAAAGTATCAGTTAATACCATGTTTTAGAAAAAAATTATTCTTGAAACTTTGCACTTTTTAATAAACGATAACTTGAACGAATTTCCTTTTAGTTCCTTTTGCAAAATTCAAATTTTGTTAGAATAATAAAAATATATTCTGAAAATTTGTAATGTGGATCTTAAATTATAATACACAACGTTAAAAAATTTTCTTAAACATTTATTAATAAACATTTTTTGAAATATAAAAGAAACAAAACAAACTTTATTATATAATAATCAAGGATATTTTTATTTACGATATTTTAAAATCACGTCAAATATCTATTTATGCCTATAATTATGGTATCTAATAACTTTTATAATGTCTACATTTATTGTACTACTTCATTTTTCTTAATTGAATATGTGGTTATGTGATCGATCGTAATGAAAATTTTATACAAACTGATACAATTATATGCGCAATGATGATAATTAAATACGTATATATTTTAACCCCCTGAGCATAAAATGTGAGAAATAATTAATCCATTAATATTTAATTTTGAATACATAAAATGACTCATAATTTATTAGCGCATAATAAATTTTTCTTAAAAAATTTTACGTTATTAACTATTTAAAATGTAATTTTATTATTAATATAAAATTATTATTTTAAAGCGTATTATAAAAAACGTGAAAACATTTTTGACACTGTATTCTTAAATTTTAAGTATTGTAATATACATCATACGAGATAAAAAAATAATCTATTAAATTTAAATAATTTACACATTTTTTAATTTAAATTGATTAGTGTAAATTAAATATTTTAAGTTTGAATGGTTAATAACTCATAATGTGATATTAAATGTTATGTTTTTCATATAAAAATTCATTATTAAATTACTTGAAATATATAAATACTTTTAACATATTTTTTAATGTTTGAATTCAAATTTTGCAAACCTAAAAATTAAATTTTTTTATTTAAGGAAAAAATTACGTTAAAATAGAAAGACACTATTATTTTTTTGCATAATTTTATAATTTCTTGTAACTTAATTCACAATTTTTTTATTTCCTTTTTCAATTTCTAAATCCTTTTTTTCAATATAATTTTTCGCGCTATTACTTGTATGTAAGCACATCAATAATATTCATTTTCATTATTAACATGTAACAACGAGTTTAGATTAATATAATTTTTGTAATTAACTGTATAAATTGTAAATAATTATATTAAAGAGTGTTTTGCCGTAAAAATATTTAAAAATATTTAAAATATTACCAAAAATTTTATTCTATTATATTTTTATTTCTATTGATAATAACTCAAGAAAATTATCTAGTGTTTATTTAATAAAACTGATTAACCATTAGTAAATATTAAAATATTTTATGCTTCTTCGTAAAAAAGTCTTTAATTGTAAATAGAACAATCGATATTTCATATCTGCATTATTCCTTACGAAAAAATAATATTAAAAATATTAAAATTTGATATTATAAAATAATATTCAAAAAATTTTTTTTATTATATTATAACATATTATTCTTTATTAAAAAAATATTTTAAAAGTATTAAACAAAAACATTATAAAAAATGAATTATTTTTTCGAAAAATTTTATAACTGGAATTATTAAAAATTTTTTGAAATATATAAATTAATTTTATTTATTTGTAAATTTGTACAGTTAATAATAATCTAATGCAGCTAAAAATAATTCTTTACATTAAAATAAATTACAATCAAGTCTATACCAAAAAGTTTTGAAATAAAATTCAGATCCACATATAATAAAAAAGAAAAATGATACAATTATTTTTGTACATGAATTTATATATTTTAATTTATAAAATAAAATGCAAATAAGTATAATTTTACAAAATAAAAGAAAGCTTTTATTTAAATATCAATAGTAACTGCCCGATAATATTATTATAAATTTGCATTATATCATACATACACATATTTTTTATTAGTTGATGCCTAAGTATACTTAATTCTACTTTATATCGATAAAATTACTTCTTACTGCCATTCAGGATTATGAATTATCTATGTTGATGGAAGTTTTAAAATCATTTTTATTTAAATATTAAAGAAATCTATGTAGTCTCTGTGTAGAAGTATTATTGTTTCAAACATTTGTATCGCTTAAATAAAAGATTAAATATTACTATATAATCTGCAAATATTATATATAAATATTTTGAAATATAGAATGTATTCAAGGCAATTTTTTATTTTCATCATAATTTAGAAAAAACAATAACCTTTATATCTTATCAATTAAGTTTTTACAACAATAAATGTATTATTTAATTTAAAAAATCATAATATGTACATATACTATATTACCTACAAATAAATTTAATTATTTGCATATTTATGTATCATGAATGGTTTAAACTTATAAAGTTACAATATGAAAAAAAAATTATCATGTATAATTAATTTTTAACAAAGCATTAAAAAGATAAAAATATAAAAATACTATACAAAATCTATATTTTGTATTAAAAATTAATTTTCCTTTATGTGTACTTATAAATGAAATTTATAAAAAATTCACTTACCATGTCATTTAGCGCCATAATAGCCTCTAATGATTTTTCTCACTGTATCTTCATAGTTCGTGTCCTTAATTCGACTAAGTTAAATTTAAAAATTCCACCTGAATCAATCTCAACTTTTTCAATTTTGTTCAATACTTCAGACATGGTGTAATAATTATATTTTCTAACTATAAACACTAACAATAAAATTAATCAACTGATTAGTAAAAAATTGTCTAATTATTTATGAAATTTTAATTATACAATTCAGTTCAAAATTCATTCAAAATTTTTCAAAAATAAAAAATAAGTTAAACTTTTATCATAACCTACAACGTTCCTTTTTTATACTAAGAAGTTTCGAAGTTTTTTAAAATAAAACATATTTAAGAATATTAAATATTATATTATTTATAGACAGCCCTCTTTTAACAAAGCTTACATAATAATTATTTTATAAATTACCTTGTAAACCAATTCGCTAGGATAATTCAGACACAACACTCAAACTGAACATGAGATACAAATTATTGATTTTCAGATAAATTTTCGATAGATGGCGCTGTAAAATACTTATATTCCCAACGTGTAATATAAAAGTAAAATAAAAGTAAAAATTATAATTTTTAAGTGACAATATTTAAGTTACAATGTGTAAAAATGATTTGTTTATTATATAGTTTTTATCTAAGAACAGAAAATAGTTCAGACTGTTTCATAAATTAAATTCAATCGAATTTTTATTGGTGTATAGGTTAACAACGCAATGTTTATTTAACATTTATTTAATAAAATAAAAATGAACACATTAATGAAAACGAAAGGAGTACCTTGGAGTATGTTAAATGGAATATTTAGTGTCTATAAACCACCAGAAATTCATGTTGAGAATATTAAAAAAACTTTAATTTTGAATTTATGTAGAGGTGATTACTAATAGAAACTTTAAAAATATTTTATTTTGAATTTTAAAAAATACTATACTTGCCTTTTAAATTATTAATAGAAAATACAATTTCTTGAATACTAAAATTAATTAGATTTTAATTTTTTCATAACATTTTTAATGGTTTAGATTTAAATGAAATAGAAAAAGCACCAAAGTTAAAATATGTATGTATCGAAGGGCCAACTAACAAAGAAATGAATGTACGTGTTAGAGATAGTTATGCATCCCATCCTTTAGTTGTTGGACCTATATACATACCTGAAGATTTTAAATTAGAAGCAGCTAATTATTTAAACAAGGAATCTTCTGGAATTTTAGTTATAGGAATAAATTCTGGTCTCAGATTGGTAAAAAGATTGAAACAACTTAAATTAACGTCATTTTATAAAATAAAAGGTATAATGGGTCAAACAAGAGAAAATAACTTTAAAACTGGACGTATTATTGAAAAATCAACTTGGAAACATATCAAAAGACAAAACATTGATCACATATGTGCAGCAATGCAGGCTTCTCATCAAAAAAAAATGTTTGAGTACGTAGCATTAATAATTTTATAAATATTTTACTAAGATTTAAATTTATTACTTTACGATATAAAATACTTTAGGCTTTGCGGAGTAGATATTCAGAGTCAAGCGGCATACGAGTTAGCTGTGAAAGGCCCTATAAGACCAATGGATAGTAAAGTTCCTATGATATACTCTATTAAATGTGTTAATTTTGAGCCACCCCAATTAACAATTGGTGAGTATTTCCTTTGTGTTAATAATTTAGTTACAACTATAATTTAAAACATTTTTTTTTAGAAATTGTATCTATAAATGCAAATCCTGATTACTTAAAAGGCATTATCTCAGAAATAGGTATAAAACTTCATAGTTCAGCTCATTGCAACTATTTACAATGTACCCAATATGGTCTATTTAATGCACACGATGCATTGTTATCAAAAAATTGGGATTTGGCAAATATTTTAGAAAATATGAGAATATGTAAAAATATCGTTATAGAAGGTCCAGAATTAGATGAATATCATACTCATCTGATTAAACAAGATAAGCCTGAAATTGAATTTTGAAAAAAATGTATAATAAATAAGACAATGTAAATATAAATTATAAAATAATGCTAATGTTAATAAGCTTAAATATAACTCTTTTATTAACGTCATTGTAATTGTCGTTATAAGATTAAAGTTGCACATATCACTGCTATTTTAATCTCCATTAAGATGTACTTATTGCCACTGGAAGTTTCTAGTAAAAATAATGGATTGTCCTTAATCTAAAGTTAAAGTAAGAAATTCAACAATAAAAAATTAATATCTATACTTCCTCAAATGACAGATGAGCTTCATTTTTATTATTATTTTGTTTTAATGTATAATTCAGTTCAATAATGTGGCATAACCTTTCATCTTAATAGGCAAACTGACAATCTTCATCAACTTTCGTTAAGTCAATGCATCTTACTGACTCAAAGAAAATTGATAAATACTGGCAAATTATAATTACCAGTTTTGTACTAGAAAAAATAATCACATAACTACGAAAGTCTTATCTTCTTAATCTTCTTCTGTGAGAAAGGCAAGTCATTTTTCTTTTCGGGCTCAGAGATATAACTGCTGGAATCCGACGATACCGATAGTCTTCTTCGCTTCTTGCCAACTTTAACACCCTCTTCCTCTTCCTCTTGTGCTACATTGTCAACACAATTCAAAGAATTCTCCGAACCAGAATTTCTCTCTGTACTTTTATTGATTATGGAAGGACTGTTACTGCTCCCTCGTTTACTGTATCGATCTCGTAATCGACGATCGGCACTATCGTAACGTTCACGAGAACGACTATTGCGTTTGTCGCGCTCTCGGCTGCGACTGCGTCGTTTTCGATGCTGCTCTATATCTGAATCTTCAGAATTACGATCGTCTGTCCTAAAGGAATGAACTCCTCGATACTTGGATCCGCCTTGAGACCAACTTTGCATCTTCATGCTTTTAGCTATCACGCGTTTTTGATGATCCAGTTGAGGAAACAGATCTAAACAATGATAACGTTATGGATTACTATTCATTCGAGCTATACAGTATTTATTTATTTCTGTTAACAATAATAAATAACTGCTGTTGTAAATAAAATTATAAATTAATCTCAACAAAATTATATATTTTTTTATACTTTTCTACATTTGGTTAAATATAGTTCTCAAGTTAATAAAAATTAAAAAATGTATAAATGTAATATAACTAAAATCTAAATAATTAGCGTATAATAAAACAGCTTAACTGATTTTTCTTTATTAATGTATACCTTATACATTTTTGTTAAATATTCATTTCATAAATTAAGTTCAAATTAAGGTTTGTATATTTATTAATATTTAATGCTACTTTTAAATACTTCCTATGAATTAAATTCAGTTTTTTCTGACATTTTATTTGTACTTTTATTCGTACTTTAGTTTGAATTTTTTACTCTGATAAAAATAAACGATATTTTTTTAATATTAATACCTTGAGATTTTTCAAGAGCTTCCTTAGCTGAATTCATTTCAGCTTCTTGAATACTATGTCCAGATGCCTTAGCTAAGCGCTTTCCTTGAAAATATACAGCAACTGTATAAACACGCGTGTTGGTAGGACCTTTGCATTCTATTACTCTAAAATAATGCATAATATTTGAATATAAATCATCTTAAATAAAGAACTAAAAAACCAATAACAGTTTTACTAACTTATACACAGGTATGTCAGGCTCTCCTCCATCCATAGTACGTAAAGTTAAACAGCACTGCTGCAATTTACTCTTTGGATCATTCCAGTCTTGATTCATTATAAAATCTTGAAGACGAGGAAAGAAACAAACATTACAAAAAATCTGACAAAATATCAATCCCTTATCAACGTATAAAGCTCCCAAAAATGCCTCTAGTAAATCTGCTCTATCTTTTGTTTTTAGTTCAGCCTTAGGGTTTCCATAAACAGCATATTGAGTCATACCTAAATCATCGCATACAACAGCTTGTGTTTTATTATTCACTAACGAACTACGTAAAAGCTGAAAAATTAAAATATTGTTTTAAAATATCAGCATTTCATACATATAAATATTTGCACTTATTTAAAATTAAAATAATATTTAATCATATAACGATAAATATATATCTTTCCCAATTAATTCAATAGCACTTAAAAAAGCTTTCTAAGGGTCAAAGATTCAAATTAAATATTTTTTTTACTAATGAAAGTATCAAATTCCATTATTAATATTCATATATCTGTGTCTAATATTTAAAATATTGTTTTAACGAATAAATGAAAGAGTAAATATAGAATAAAAGAATTTAATGAATATTTCTTTTTTCCATATTGTAGAAGGGATTTAATATTTATCTTACAATTAAGAAGTAATCGTAAAATATTACCGGTTGCTCGATCTGAATAATTACTGCCGCAAGGGTCTCGGAATTGTAGCTAGACTAAATTACATAATTTAGAACATTAATTAAAATTATATTTAAAAATGAGATTGTTAATTTTATCTTTGTAAGAATTTTCTTCATTTTTTTCATAAAAAATACTCTACTAAATCAAAAAGAAAATACCTATTTTAAGTACTCAATGAAAACTTCTGTAACAATTTACCAATGGGAGATATTTTTCAAATTCACGCTTCTATATCATAATTATCAATCTTTTTATAATTATAAGTTGATTTTATACTTAAATACTCGAAAGATATTAGCCTATTCAAAATTTTCTAACATTTGTTTTTATATTCTACTTGGATTTCCAAGAGTATATAAAGTACTGTATTTAAATAAGAATTTAATAAAAAAAATGCAATCCATTTAATCTACTTTATATTTTAATAACAATAAATTATAAGAAATTAAAAAATTTTAAAATTAACTTACCGATAAATGACCTTCGTGATGTTCTGGAAAAAATTTATATAAATACTCTGATACTATCAATTGTAATACTGTATCTCCGAGAAATTCCAAGCGTTGATTAGAGCCCAGTGTTAAATTTGTATAGCCAATACTTCTATCCGTAAATGCTCTTGCTAAGAGACGAATGTGCGAAAATTCTACTCCAATTCCGTCTTCAAATTTCGTTAGTTTCTGTAAAAAATAATAAATTTAACGTATGCTTAAGAAAAGTATTAATAAATTTTTCGGTTCTAAATCACACAATTATCAAAATCCTTTACTCTTAATTCATTAAAATTACTTTTGGAGACAAATAATAAAAAACAATATAATTAGAAACAATATATATAAACAACTTTTACTACTAATAATAACAAATTAATATACAATAACAAAATTAAACGAACGATTACCTGAAGCAATTCAAAACTGGGTATCCATTGTCTGTCTCCGGTTGGTTCTTGTTCTTGCAAAGGATGCCTAGGATAATTTACCCACATGTTCAACAAGTCTTGTTCATGTTTAAAGAGCGTCTCGCCAAAAACCGTATCTGCTATTTTGATACCGCCGTCGAGGAACAAAGCACCCATTAAAGCCTCGAAACAATTGGCCATTGCGTGTCTCAGTTCCAAATCATGGCACAAGTCGCTTCCATGAGCATAAAGCATGTATTGCTCTAAATTTAGTTTCTTCGCGAGCACCGCGAGATGCTGATTTTGTACGATGGCAGCCCGATAAGTTGCTAGACCACCTTCTTCTAAATCTGGAAACATGTGAAACAGGTGTATCGACGTGAGAAATTCAACGACAGCGTCTCCCAGGAATTCCAATCTTTCGTTGTGAGCTATCGACGATTCGGTCTCCTTCTTAGCGCCAAATCTCGACATTATATTGATAAGAGTATTGATGCCTCGCTTTCGCGTGTTCATGTAGTGGATCCTTCGATCGCCGTACTCGGGTTGACGAATACCACAATTCGTCAATGAATTCCTTGCATGATCCGGATTCGTGCCAAAATTTTCTCGATAACTCGGATGGGTTAATGCTGATTTCGAATTGATAAAAAAATGATTTTTCTTTTTTAGAAACTAATTTTCAGTGGAATATAATATGGCTTTCAAATTATTAAGGATTATATTATTAAAGAAATTTTTTATTACTTTAATGGCCTTATTATAGATTTTAAAAATCAAGGTAATTTTTATATTGTAATGAAATAATTTTTAAATTAATATTATTTATATAAATATCGTAATATCCGTACAAACTATCTGTCACAGTATTTAAGAATAACAATAACATTAAAATCAAAATAAAATATAAAAAAAAAGAAAAAATTGATTACCCAATTGCAATAGATATCTATTTTTAAATTGATAATTGAGAGCCTCTTCGAGATTGTCCAATGATTTGTGAAAACGCAGGTGACAAACGAGCACAGGTATAAGCATCGCATGCTGAACAATATCGCACATTATTCCAGTGCGATAAAAACCCTCGGCGCTTACGTCCACAGTAACATCTCGTTTCATTTTACTTTGAGTACGCAGTTCTTGTAGCTTATTCTCTTTAGCTTCTAATTTGCGCTTGTCTTCAAACGATGGCTTTGGCATGTTAGCGAGTAAGTGACGGAACTTGACGTAGTCTCGCCAAGCTCTTTGATAGCTAAAAAACGTTTATTGAGAGAGGTTTTTAACGTTGACCTTTTTACAGTCTTACAAAAAAGGCTTATCTAATAAAGTACGTAAAATATATATTTCTATATTGTTAATTTTAAAACGTTCGATTGCAAGAAAGTGTTCAAATGAAAATAAAATGTAAATGTTATTTGTAGTAAAATAAATATAGTTGCCAAATTATATATCGATTAAATCATAATATATTTATAAAAAATTTGTAATCTATAAAAATCTTTAATTAGTTCATTATTGTTGTTAATTTACCTATACTGTAAAATACTTTTAATTCGAATCGTATACTTTTTACATCTATATAGAAAATGTAAAATATTTAAAAATTATAACAAAATAAAATACATCTATTTAAAATAATTAAATCATGTATTATAATTACTTAATATTATCATATACATTTATTTTTTTGTATTGTTTTATAAAGGAACTAAAGCAATACTCTGAAAAAATGTTATCGATAAAATTAATTTACTAAGAATTGAAATACAAAATTATTTTATATTGTGGAAGTAATTTTAATCATTGTAAGAATTGTAACATATTATGAGTTTAATTCTGAATTAACATTTATATTATAAATTGTAAATATTTATGATCTTTAGTTTTTTAAAATATATAAATAACTTTAACTTCGGTATTAAAAATTATAATAATCATCGTTAAGAATAACTTACTCGGTATTTCCAGCATAACTTAGTTGAGGTGGTCGAATACCAAAATGAACAATTTCGGGATAAGCAATAACACCCGGGGGCTGATCAGTTTGGCTTCTATCTAATTGATCTACTCGAACGCTACATGGTTTTTTACCTGGATAGGTAACAACCATTCCTTTAACTTCATCGGCGAAATTTTGCCACTGAAACTGTGGCATTTCTAGTAACTTAGGTAATTCATCAGGATCGATTAATAAAGCACTACTTTTTATAAGGTAACTTAAAACTTCGTTCATAGACAATATTTCCTGACCATTATCAGGTAAATCACGAACAAATCTTGGCATGAAATGGAATTGACCACATCCATTTTTATCTTGAGCGGCTCGTAAATCAAAATCTACTAATTCTAACACTTCTTTAAATAAATAGTTTTCTACAAAAATAATAATGTATTTATAATTTCTTACTATCGAATAGAAAAACTTTTAGAAACTTACGAAAATAATCCAATTCTCTAATAGTAAAATTCTCTGGCATCTTTTCTTCGATGTAGAGAACAGTGTATTCAATATTAAAACGAATAACTTTACAAGTTGGCAACTTTACTAAAGGAAAATGCGAGAACATGGAAAATCCTTCAAATATAAATTCGTGTTCATCGTGTTTTATAATTGTAGGAGTTTTTGTTAGAAAATTTGTTGGTGGACTAATTGTAATTCGATAATGAAATAATTTATCTGCATTATTAGTATTAGGATTACATTTGTCTAATGCTCCTTCACCAGCATATATACCGTGTCTGATACCAGATCTCCGTGATTTTGCACTACATCTGCATAATGGTCCATCGTTCATCTAAAATCACATTTCAATCCTTTAATAATAATTTTCAAAAATTTCCGCTTTAATTTTATTTATTAAGCCAGAAACTGTTCTAAATTTTTTAAATTAAGTAAATTTATTACTTCGCCTGGATCATTAAACCACATTTCAGGGTGAAGCCTGTGAGGATGTTGTTTTTTAGCCATCAATTCTTCCATGGTTCTATCATCTTCATCCACCGAATCATCGCTATCCGATGAAGAACTACTGCATGCTTCCGATTTGTGTCTACAAAGACGAGCTCTTGTTTTTCTTGGAGGTGGATCATACGGAGACTAAATAAATATACATAAAAAATTATTTCATTATTAAATATTTAAATTAAAGATAAAAAAAGATGAATTTACTTGATCCGCTCTTGCAGCTTCTGCTCTATCGATAAGAATTTTTTTAAAATCATCACAAAGTTCATACAATTTTTTAGTGCCTCTCATTAATTTACTATTTTTTTCATCTCTGCTATAATATAAATCGGCTGGAGCAGTTCTTGTCCAAATTTTTCTTTCAAATGCTCCATCGCTTTCTAATTCGTTTAATTTTCTTTTGATATCTTCGCTTGTTGCACAATAGTTTCGTCTAAATAATTGAAATTTAAACTTTCTAGTATTATATATATAAAATATTTTAGAAAAATAATATAAAATTCTTACCTATATTTTTCTAACAGCATTTCTCTTTCACTTAGACTTTTATGTTTTGATAAATGATTGTTACTACGAATAGATTGAATAGATGAATGAGATTCTTGTGATTTAGATCTTCTTTTACTTCTACTTCGGCTCATAGATCGTCTGCTTCTACTTCTGCTTTCCGATCTTTTACTTCTACTTCTACTTTCTGATCTTTTACTCCTGCTCCTACTTTCTGATCTTTTACTTCTAGTTCTGCTTATTGATCTTTCGCTTCTAGCCATGCAATGATTATTAAAAAAATTATTGCTCATATAAGTTTTCCTTGCTAAACTTCTGCTTCTTCTTTTATAAAATCGTTCCCTTGAACTTGTTCTTTCTTTACTTCTGCCTCTCGATTTATTAAAATAATCATCGTATTTTCTTCTACCGCTAAATTTACTAGCATGAAATCTATTATCAGGACTATTAGAACGACATATGTCATTATTCATTGATTTATGTCTTATATCCGATGAGATATTTTTTGGCTTCAAATTGGAAGTGCAAATAGATGTCTGGGTGGACCAAGATGAATTTTCAGGCCCCCATTGAGAAGTATCAGTCTTTCCTTCTGCTTGATAAGAACATTTTGAATCCCAGTTATAATTGTAACTAGCTGATTGGCCTTGTGTATAACTCTGGGAATAATAATCTTGATTTTCTTGGGTTGATGTTTGACTTTGATATTCATAGCTACAATACGATGTAACGGTTGCAACTGGATAATTAGAATCGGAGTTTGTGGGAGGAACTGGAAAGTACGATTCAGTTGAATAGTTGTAATTTCCGTAATCTGGTGGTGGAACTGAATATGATGGTGGAGGAGGAGCAATGTGTGTAGGATAACTGAAAGGAGAATTGGAATAATATGTAAAATTTTCTGCTTGTGAAGAATCTGCAGCCCAATAATAAGGACATTCTGCATTTATTGGTACGTTATCCATTTCTTAAGAAATGGCTGCTCTGAAATTCTACACATGTAATAATAACAAAATTATTATTTCATTAATAATAATAATTAATAATAGATAATAAAAATTTTTTTAAATAATATATTGATTAAAGTACTAATTTTTTTATTAGGAAAATTAATTTTACGATTAATATAAATTTATTATATACTTTCGAAAACTTCAACTATTAATATTTATTAATTAATAATATAAATAAATAATTAATAAGAAAATTAATAATTTAGTGATCACTTACTAATACTATTTTACTTCCATAATATAATTTATTTAGCTACCGAAATAAATACATTATTGAATTTTTCTTTTTTTCTATAACCAGTAGTGGTTAATATCCATCGTCACCAAATAATTCACTCCACTCCTCCATTTGCTTTTTCTCTACAGAATATATGTATATTATTGACGCATGCGTTCTTAAGTAATTACTAATCTACTATTTAAAATTTAAAATACCGTTTTAAAAACCTTGACGCAGATTGTTATAATTATTATTCTCTTAACTTATTTAAATATATGAATTATTTTTTCTAAATAATTTAAATTTAATATTTAACAAATGAATTTGTAAGTAATGCTCAAAATTTAATCAATAATCTCAGATGTCTGCTTAATCTACATTAATCTATCAGTGATGTACAATGCACTGATAAAGATGTACAATCATTTTCATATACTTATAAATTACAATTGCGAACAATGAATTGGACAAAATATGAAGAACATACGTAGAGCGCGTGATTCAAATAAATTTTCTGGGTGTTATTCTATTTTCTCTATAACTCTATTTTTAATGCTAGTTGATATTTCTCCTAGTCGAACAATTATATATATATATAAGAATGCAGAATTGTTAACTCATAAATTAAAATAATTTTTTTTTTAATTTAATAATTCTTTATTGTCGAGGTTTTCTATGTTTGACGATGGTATAGTTTGCTTGAAAACTATTATTGAACAATCATTGTTACTTATAAATTATATATGTTAAATTAAATACTATTATTATTAAAAAAATGTTATTTCTGTAAGCTATCCTAAAAAATATTTTATATATCTTTATTTTAATTTATCAACAGACTACGGAAGCTGAATATCAGAAAACAAACAAATGTAATCAAATCGCAAAAGTGTACCTCCTTATACTTAAGAAATATTGATGATTAAAAATATTAGAAATTAAGAAAAAATCTATAAATTGCCTGTTCTAGATAAAGTTGTTTATATCGTCTATGAAAGTACTTATAATTTATCGTTCCAAGATTTTATCATTATTATGTCAACGGTTCTAATATTAATTCGTAGAAAATAGAATAGATTATCGAGTGGATTTTTTAAATTATTTGTTGAAAAGTTTAAATAATTTCATAATAAATAGATATATAGTTTTTTTTTAACTTGTAATCACTTAAATGTGATCTTTAAATGCGAGTAAATATAACTCAATAACTAATATAATCGCAAAACATTATTTTATTTTGATAAATTAAATAATTAAAATGATTTAAAATTCATAAAAACTCCATTTTTTAGAATAATTTTATGTTCAATTTATTATAATCAAATTTATTTTTTATGTAATTAATAAACTCGTGTACTCTTTCGAAACAAAAATTCGAATAAATTCATCTATATGTAATAATTAATACAGATATAAAAGATTTGTTACAAAATAAATATATTAATTCTATTTTTGCTAAAAATTATTATATGAATATTATTAAAGTTATATGCGTACATAAATCAAAATTATAATGTTTCTTAAAAAATAGTAAACAAAAATTTTACTTACTTTCAAATGTTCTGGATGCTTCATTCTAATATATAAAAAATAGATCTTTTAAAAAATATCTTATTATAAGATTATTGAATCATATATTTATAAAATAACTACATGTTCTAAGTTTTACATAATGTACTTGATCTTTAAACGATATGAAATTAATCATTTTATAAGTTTTTAAAATTTATTCATTTTAATTTGTACCTATACAAATATACAAAATTACAATATTAAATAATTTATTTGGTAATCTGCTAAATATTAGTCTGTTATTAAATTTTGAACTACAGAATAATTTCAAACAATCTTTTTTAATTCATAATTGTCACAATTATCATAATGATAAGTTTATTTTGTATATCACTTTCTTTCATAGGAACTCAGTTAATATTGTCTACGCTTGATGCGTCAACAGAAACTAAATTCGTAGAAAACATTACTCAGTGAAATTTATGTTACACGTATAGTAATTATATTATCGCGATTAAAAATTGAATGATAAGAAATGTTTATGAAAGAAACGTGAAAAAAAAGAACAAAATTTATACAAAAAAAAAAATTAGTAATCAGAAATTCATGATAGACTAGAAAAGAATAAGTTTGGTGAAGAAATCTTTGAAATACATTTGTGAACCTAGGAAAGATGATAACAGTTATTCACTTCTTTGAATTCAAAGAAGTTGAAAAGATGAAAAATGAAAATATTCTATAAACAAAATGTATGATTGTAAATGTATAAGGGGAATTATATCGTTGAAAGGTAAAATTTAAAGTTTCTTTTAAAGAAAAAATGAATAAAAATAAATTGATAAAAATTGAAAACAAAGACATATTTCTTTTAAATTATTTAAACCTTCTTCAAACATAAAAAAATTAATGTAATAAATGTTCTCGAATTTTTGGCAACAAAAATAGAGAATGTTCAGTGAAAAAAAAATAAAAAAAGTTAATATTACAATTAAAAAAATTTATAATATCAGTGACAATTGGAATATTAGTGTATATGTGAATTATAAATGTAAAACAATGGTTAATAAAATCGATAAGTTTTTTTTGTTCAATTTAGTCTTGAAAGCGTCACTGTTAATAGCAGAACATTGTAAATAATTTTCTTTATACCGTTTCATACACTTGAAAGAAATAACTATTATTGCCACTATTATCATTGCATTATATTTTACTTAGTAAAATATGCTTAGTAATTATACTTAGTAAAATATGAACTAATATTAAGTCATCTGAAGCAACTCATAACATGTACAATTTATACATGTTACAGAAATAAAAATAAGTATCGAGAAAATATAATCTTTGTGAAACATTAGAACGGACTGCCTCCCACGCATTGACTCCTTTCTTCAAAGTATATTCGATTACAATATTTTAAAATGCTTTAACATATTTTTATTCTATTGACGGATAAACTACAACAATCAATACGTTTTTGTGATAATTTTTCATAAATACTTCTTCCTGTAGTTTTTTTCATTATAAATATGTAAATTGTATTATTTCATTCATAAATTCTTTGTTTCAGGATTTAAACAAATTTTTAATTAAAAATTAAACTTGATATATTTATTTATAAAAAATTATTTTATTCTTATTATATTAGAACTTTTATTTACAGAATATGATCATTATAAGTTATAACAGAATCTAGTAAAAATTGATTATCGTGCATTTTTTTCTATAAAATTTTCTTTTATAAAAATATAAATTTTTTATGTATCCCTCGTAAAAAAAATATCAAACTTTTTAGTCGATCTATATAATGTATTTGTCTTAATAAGTATTAATTTTCTAATAATATTAAAAAAAAACTATAAAAGTTATGCGAAAATCTACAAGAAATGTGCATAAAAAATATACAAATTATTCTAACATTTAAAATAATTCATTATATTGTACGAAAAAAATACTAATGTATAAAAATAAATAAATATTTAACTATTTAAATTTTAATAAAATGTTTGTTATATATTATTAAATAAATATATAAAAATTATTACAACTAAATTTAAAAATAATTTTAAAAACAATAAATATGATATATAATAATGATAATTGTAATAAAAGATTGAAATGTAGAAGCTCAAAAATAAAAGCGGAAATCCGCGTTAAACTTAATTTTAAATTGAATTAAGCAAATGATTTTAATGAATTCTGATTGTGAATTTCTCGCCATTGAAGGGGTCGAAAAGAACAATAGAAAACCTTATTAATAATAGAAAATAAATGGTTAAAAACAAGAAAAAATACTCGTTACACTGAAATGTAAATGAATATTTGTAAAAATAATTCTAAAGTAACTATTGCTTAAATCTGACTATTTAAATTAAATTATGATACCCGAATCAAATTTATCTGGGATTTGAAAAACTTTGTTTTTTTCGAATTTATTCATGAATTAATTATTTATTATTATTATTATTTATTATTTGAATTTATAATTTATTTATTACTATTGTATAGTATTGCGGAAAATAGTATGACACATTATTACACGGCTAAGCGATTAAAGAATAATTTTTAAACCTTTGAAGCACATTATCAAAGGAAATCTCTTTCGTTATAAAAAGAGAAATTCGAAGCTAGTGACCAACTCATTAAAAAAACATAAAGTGGAAGTGTAAAGGAACAAAACCTCCCCTGAATACAAAGTTATAAATTAAGTATTGCTACTACGTAGTGATGCTTTTGTTTCCGATTTGAATCGTTCAACAGTGAAACTTTACGTATATAACATTATTTTTTAAACTTTTAATATTTTTACGTTACCATTATTACTTTAACTTGTTAAATTTTTTATATTTATATTATTTTTTCGTACAAATAAAATAATTTAGATAAATTTATCTTTCTATTTTTATAAATTGTTTTGGTTTAGTTTAATTTATTTATGAATTTATTAAAAGTTAAGAATTCAGTCATATTTGTTTTCATTACAGTTTTGGAAATAAATTCTTTCGAAAAATATTTAGATTTAAAGAAATATTCATTTAAGAAACGTCAATCCCATTTTAACTTTTGAAAAATTAAATATACAAACCATAACTATAATTATTCGACCTCTTTTCATCTTATTCCAAAAATTTTAACAAAAATGTAAAGGAATTTTATTTAATTTTTCGAATTCGTAACACTAAAACTTATAGATTCAGATCTACTTTATTGTATCATTAACAACAAAATTTCTTCTCTAAAATTATAATCAGTATACGATAATCAAATATGCACTTACGCTCAAATACTATTTTCTTAAAATATTTCAATTAATTTACCGTCTCAATTCGTCTGCTACTCTCCTTGTCAGATGATTCAAAATGGCGTATACACACAATCTAGTACTATTTCTAACTGAATAGGGTATTTAAAGAATAAGCAGAATAAAAATCACTGTAAGCATTGACTAAGCGTTTTATGCATATACCTATATATTTTTAATTTTAAGTTTGAATTAAATATTTTATTTAGATTATAATAAAATATAAACGTACGAATAAATTCTTGAATTATGTCTGAAAAATATTTGTGAATAATTATTCATTACTCGTATCATATTTAGGATATTTGCAAGATATTTAAAAGATATACCAACAATGTGTATCAATAACATATTCTCTATTATTTTTGTTTATGGACTGTAACTAACTAGTTTATAGAAGTAGAACGTACTATATTCGATGCACGAGTATACTTAACATCTAATTCATGTATACAAATATTTTATCGCGTGTATAATTTATCTTTTTAAAAAGAATTATTTATTTTTGTTTAATAGAAAAAAAATAGTTAATTTTATACATACACAAATATGGTAGCGAAATCTGTTCATAAATTAGCAACATTTCTGGGGTTCATCTCAATTTTTCATGCAGCCTACTCAGCTGTACAACGTAAGTTAAGATTTCTAAAATTATTTTATTTCCTTTGCTCGATAAACATATGAAACATTAAGAGAGTTTGTTTTATGAGGATAATATAAATTTAAAACTATTTCACATACGTAAATTATGTTTGTTTATAGACCGCTCTTATTTGAGAATAACAGAGCAGGAATTTACAACATTGCCAATTGATGTAAGTATTTCGCTTTTTATCCTAGACTTTGCTATTGGTTTATGCATTTTCATGCATAATTAAATTTATTTATTATTTTATAAATAATGTATACGATAATTTTGTATTCCAGTTGTTTAAAAATCTAAAGAAAGTTAGGTTAAGTGCGATAGTTTTAGCTCTTGAATCATTGTTATAAATGGTTTATAGGTCATTGAAAATTACTGGAATATATATATTTAAAAATCAATATTATGAATAATAAAACAAAATATTTTGATAAGAAAATATCTATAATTGATAAATTTTTTTTTACTTTTATAAAGTAACTCGTATTTAATAAAAATCATAAAATCTTTTTATTTATAATGTTTAGTTCGTTTAAAATAAAAGTATTTTGTCATAAATTGTTTTATGCGATGCCTTGTTTATATTATAAATGTCTTTACAGATAATTGTGCAAGGAATCATTAGTCTATTTGCTGTTATGTATGGAGTAATGCACATAGCTGGTGATTTTAAAGAAATTCGAGCTGTTGTAGATTTAGAAAATAAATCATGGGACACGCTGCGTAATTTACCATCATTCCAAATATTTAATCACCGAGGAAGGTCTTTATCTCCAGAATATTTAGTATCAGAAAATGATAGAAGGGATAAACGAGAAAAGCATTTATAAATATATTTTTAAATTATATCTTAGAAAATTTTGCACTAAATAAAATTACATTTTATAACTTTTCCACATGAAAAAGTATAATACCAAAATATGTATTGTTATATGTTAAGTTAGTTTATTACGATCATTAAATAAATTTTCACTATGTAAAGACCAGTATTTTTTAAGTTAATTTATTACAATTATAAAATAAAATTTGATCTTGTCATTTATAAATATATGTATTTACCACTTGTAATTCAAAAGTAAAGAGAAAATTTTCTAAATTATAAATTTTAATTTCAGTTATTTTCTTTATTTTATAATAGAAAAATTACTTCTACATTTGCATCATTATTGACAAACATATTTTATAATGATGCAAAGTAAAAGTATTAAGTCTTAAGATCTTTAACACCTTTGATCCTTCGCATAATAGTTTTAGTAAAATGTAAAACCTATAATTGTATCATGTTTTTAGTATCAACACGATCACTTTTTCTGTTTTTTCTTTTCTGCTTCAGCCTCTTTTTCCTTTTCAATTTCATTAACGTACTCTCCAATAGTATCCGAATCAAGCATCTACAAAAATTAAAATGATTAGTAATATAAAAAAAATTTTTAAAATCGTACTATTCGTTTACTACTTACTTGCATTGGTTGACCTCTACGCATAACAGCTATCTCCAAATTCTTTTGTCCAGATTGCACTACTTCGAGAAGCGCTCTGATAGCTAATTTTATAGTGCCTTTATCCGAAGCAACTTCTTCGACTGTATAATATTTTTCTAAGAATTCTTTTACGGTTTTAGCATTGCGACCAGTAGCATTTGCCTTTAAAATATTTATCGACACAATTTATAAATAAGAAATGAATATAAACTTAAAATAATTTATACTTACTTTCCATTCGTAATAAATACCAGATGGTTCTGTTTGATATAAATGTGGTATGCCGTCGTAATCAAAACCCGCTAAAAGACACGAAATTCCAAAAGGTCTTCTACCGTTACTTTGCGTATATTTTTGTTTTAAGCCTATAGATTAATTAACAATAAATTACACTTATCGCTTAATTAAGGTACATTTGTTTTTGATTTACTTACTTGCCATAAACCTCGTGATATATTCTAATGTAACTGGATCTTCAACGGTTAGTTTATGACTTTGACATTCGATTTGCGATCGATTAATTAATACCCTTGCATCGGCTGTAAGACCAGCAAACGCCATAACAACATGATCATCGAGGAGACATATTTTACGGACCGTACGTTCTTCTTGTAACTTAGCTACAGATTTCTTTTCAACACCAAGCACTACTACATCTAACCCACGAACTCCAACCTTTAATAAAACAGAGTATAAATATCGTAGAAAAATTCCGTTATACATTAAGAAAAATAATTTTATACATTACATCTCTTGCAAAATAAAAATATGATTTAAAAAATATATTTAGCTAAGTTAATTTAAATTATAAATCGGTCTGCATTACGTATTAAATGAAAAGCAAGTCTTAAGGTTAGGACAAGTTTTCAATACATACCGCTGTAGATCCTTTCCTCACAGCTTCTTGAGCATATTCAACTTGAAGCAAATGACCATCGGGAGAGAATACTGTGATCGCTCGATCGTAACGTGCCATTATCAAAATAAAAATTCACTTTGAATATATTCTAAAAAGTAAACTCAAAATGACTATGCCGTTTTTCCGGTTAATATCCGCACACATTAGCAACAGTATGTTCCACTGCATCCAACGTAACAACGTAATTATAAAACATATATTTAATTATAAATTTAATATTAAAAAATTAAAGATAAAATGTTTTTTAAATTAATTCGTATTCGAACTGTTTTTAACGTATCGTACTTGGCACATTACATTTTTGTTTGTTTTTAAATAATTATTATAAATTTCCTTTCTATCAAGTTGTTTTCTTGCAGAAGAAAAACAAGTTTTGAATTTATTTTTAAGAGAGAATTTATATTTAAAACAAAAAGACGAATTATTTTAAAGACTGAACATTTTTATTCATACAATATTAGCGATTGAATACTACGTAATTTGAATTCGATAAACTACTATGTAATAATGGAACTGATCTATCGATATTACCTGCCACATTGAAAATACTTAAAATATAATAGAATGCATTTAAATTTGTCAAACAATTTTAGGCATTAATTTTTAATATTCGACTGCATCAAAACGCAATATTCGTAAGTTGGTATAATATTGTAAAGTAAGAATGTTATGCTAAAATAATGGTATTTGATAAATGATCGATCATTTTAATAATTTAACGAATTTACGAATAATTAATTACGAAAAATAAAAGAAAAAATAAAAAAAACGATAAACGCGGTAAATAAATGAAGGTTATAATTCCTTAACTCGCACATGGACCGTAGTAAGTTGTTTCAATGTTCGACAACATTTTTAGCTCGTAATTTCACCTCCTAAAATATAATAACACGGTTAACAGCTCACGTCTACAAAGGCGAACTCGTGTGAAGCTTTCCGCTTTCTATTACGACATGTAACTATAATAATAATTCAGTATTGCCTATAAAATAACCACTACTTTATAATATCTTAAAATAAATATTAAGAAAAACGAGGAATACCCGTTCAGGTAAGCCCCGGGTAAATGATCGATGTAGACATGGCTTTATAATCTATTCTCTATAAAGGTATACGAAAGACTTGGTGGGGATTGACACTGAGAAGGCAAGAGTTTACTATAATCGCTCGCGCTTAGCGAAAAGATTAGTAAAGACTGGACATTACATGGGACAACAACTCGCGGCTCAAATTTCATCATAAACTATGATCCGGTTCGTGTGCCTTCATTTTTTTTTAAAGAAAAGTATTCTTAGACTAATAATTGAAAGTAGTATTTATAAGAATTTTTTTCTAATAATTTTTAAAACGTACGCTTGTCTATGAATTGCGATTGTTACAAAAATTTTTACTTACATGTAACATTAACATTTCTTTACTCTTTTTACTTTTATTTTTTATTAAATTAAAAACTCATTTATTTATAAAGAAAGGTTATCTCAAAAGAAACTAAGGTGAGCAAGGGAAACTAAACTATGGTAACACAAGGTTGTTTACATTTTTTTTTTAAATAACCAATTTAATTTGATAATAGTGACTAATACTTCTGGATATTCTTAGTTTTTATAATAAGTGTGATAAATTCTTTTCCATTTAATCTCAAATATTTTTTATAATTAATTTAAAAAATATTTAAGTACGTATGAATACATGTGTGTGTTTTTAAATTTGACAAAAATGCATCCACACTGTGTCGCATAAGATAGGGAGCAAGATTTGTAT
Source organism: Dolichoris vasculosae (assembly GCA_018907195.1). NCBI lineage: Eukaryota > Metazoa > Arthropoda > Insecta > Hymenoptera > Agaonidae > Dolichoris > Dolichoris vasculosae. Next base: position 1,708,268 of record JACCHY010000004.1, on the reverse strand, counting down.
ACTGGGACAACCGCGTATGTGTAAGTGCGGAAACTTGTCCTTTTAAATGAAAAAAACACTTGTTCATCGAGAATTATGCTGCTATAAATTAAATACATGTGTGAGAATTGTGATTATAGATTAATGATATGAAAAATATAATTACTATTATTTTATTATATTGTGATCTCGTTATATCTTATAACGAATATAAGATATTAATAATAATATATAAATATTATTAACTTTCAATTTTTAAAAACAAAAATTTTATTTTATACTTAAAGTCGTAAATTTAGCACGATATTTTGAAATAATTAAAAAAATTACGATTATTTTCACTTTATATCAACTCTATAATGTAAACCAACAATGTTGAATAATTTTCAATTCCATTTATTTTTCTTTTCTATTCAAACATTTTCCACTTTATTATTTTCTGAAATACGTAGATACGTCTGTTTAATGATAAATAGACGCGTTTAAAAGTATATTTCATTTACAATTAGCTTATATATTGCTAAAATGTCTTACATTATTTTTATATTTTATTTAATCTAAGATAACTTGTATGCATAAAAATACATAGTTATTTATTTTTTGCTTATAATTTTAAAATTAAAATACAAATAATTAAATAATCATTTATAATAACATATGATTATAAATTATAAACAAATTTTAAATTAATTTATTTTTAAATTACAATTCTAATATTCTTAAAACCATACTTTGCTATTTTTAGTAAAAATAAAAATAAATAAAAAAGTAGTATACAATATACTTATATCTTGATTGTTTTGATACAATGATATCTGATTACAAATTTAAAACTCCAGTATTAATGTATACATTTTTTATTTATCGATTTACAATTAGTTTATAAGAAGTCAAAATTGTCAATATCTGTTATCATTCATTCTTCTTTATCTTGATATATATATATATATATATATATATATTAATCAACATTTAATAATTCATTTATTATTTTGTACAAATAAGTTTTAACATAGCAACTGCATCCTTTATTCGATCGATCTTTTTGATATAAATATATTAATTTATCCATCTTATTGAGATGCATGTCAATACCATTAATGTAAATTAATTCTTTAGTTATTATTTCTTCTAAAATTAAACAATTTATGATACACCATAAATATATAAAACATTTTATTGCTTGTTTTATATTGATAATTATCTAGTAACATAAAATTTTATCATTTTTCTCAAACAAAAACGTGTACATTCAAATTACTGTTTGATAAGAATTGTAACAAATTATCTGTTATTTTAAGAGATTTTTTCTCAGATAATAAAAATTATAATATAATAATTAATAACTATTTTTATTTTGATATTAAACATGAATAATAAATATACAAAAGGTATTAAATAAGAATATAAAAATTAGAATTATTTTTATTCGATAAATATTTCGTTTATTACATTAATATTAAACAGCATATTTAATATATAGAATTAATCTATACAAATTTGACTCTTAAAACCATTTTAATATACCAATACTTTTAAAACTTATAACAAAACTAATATTAAATATAGTTTAATAATGTTCAAATTTTATGTAAATATGAATTTCAATTGTTATTTGGATACTTAATATTAGTGAATTACATTAAAACTATAATTCCAAATTATAATTCTAAATTATAAAATAAGATTCTCAAAAGAATTCGATAAATTTAAAAATAAATCAATTTTTTTTATTATAACTGTAATCGTTAATTGAAAGTTATGAGTACACTTAACTGTACTATTTGTATTATATTGTATAAGTTACAATATTTAACTGTCCATAGTAAACTTTTTTTATAAAAAAAAACACAAAAGGATTTACACATTTTTATAAAATATTGAATCAGAAATTTTATTAATAATAATTTGTATCTATATTTACAGATACGAGTAGTTTTTTTAAGGTATCATATAACTACAGTGAATAAAATTAAATAAAATGACAAAATTAATAATAAAATTAAAATTATCTTTAAAGAATATAACTAAGTATTCAGATAAATAAAAACATATAATTATAAGATTTTATTATTCTATAAATATTCATGCAATATTAAATTATACTTTCTCTATATTATTTTTTAAGTTTTCAATAATTATTTACAGTTCAAAATTATATTTCTCTTAATCATAAATCTGAATTCTCTAATTTTGTAATAAATTTGTATTCACCTAATCGAAAACTTGTTTAAAATGTATCTTTTTATTTTCAAACTTTTTTAATTATAAATGCAGTTGATTCTAAATCTTATAACTGAATTTTAAATTATATTTTGTTGATAACTAAATATGAATTTGAAGTGTATAAAATGTATATTCTAGAATACAATTAATTTTATCTAAATAAAATGTTTAAAAAAATATGAAGGCCCATAAATCATTTAACAATTATCATAGTAAATAGAAATCGAAAATATTTTATAAATAAATTTAAATGAAAACAATATTTATGATATTCAACAAACATAAGAAATCTTATAACAATAAAAATAATAATATTGTAGTCGAATAGTGCTAAATATTAGATAATAATTTAATGCAATTTAACAAAGATAATTGAAATAGAAACCGGACACGGTACTATAAAAGAAGTATTGTGATTTAAACATATGAAGCGAATAACTCTTTGCGTTAAGCTTATAAATCTAATAATTGCATTCTGAAACTTACGAGAAATATTATATAAGCAAACGAGCTAAAAGAAAATTTTTTGAAATGTATTGTAGATTTAATAGTTTCAATAATCTTATAATCTATATGACTAAATGTTTAAATGTTATGTTTTTTTTTTGATATAAATAGAAAAGCAATAATAATATCTAACAGCTTGTAAGACATTAGTTTATAAAAAATAGGACAAGATATTTATGTCTTGACAAAGTAATTTTTCATACTTAAAAATAATGTAAAAATTCTTTTTAAACAATTAACACATACAATCGTGAAAAACTAAATGTCACATATTCATTATAATAACATTTTAGATAACCTTCACTTTTGCAGCTAAATAAGAAAAGCAGTAATTTGCCACTTGAAAATATGTCCATAAAAAATATTTTCTTGTTCATTTATTTGACCCAGTATTGTACTTTGAAAATTATCATCTAGCGTTCAATTATCTTAATTGATGAAGATAGTGGTTATTTATACCCCTGTAAGCCACAAATTCTTTATATACAAGAACATAAAATTATAATCATACAAATCACTAACATGTATTAAAACTGTAATCAAATTCGATCGAATTAACGACTTAATAAAGAAAAATGTTTGTTAAAATTATTAATATAACGATAATAATAATTTTTGTATTATTTTCAATAAAGCCTTAAATTATTTTAATAAAATTCATTTTTTTCTTAACTTATTCAAATTAATCTTTAAATTAAAATTACTTAAATGATATTTGCATTAACTGATAATAAAATCTCCATATTGTTGCTCAATATCACGCACGTATTTAAGCATCTAAATTATATTAAAAGTAACAGATTTTCTTTAAGGTTATATTTTAAAACCGAATGTTTTCTGATTTTATATTTAGAATAATACAAAATTTAAAATAAACTTAAAATAAAAAATTGTAAATTATACAAATTAAAATTTAAAGTATTACTTTAAAAAAATAATATTAATGTTATGTCTATGTTTAACGTAAATATATGTCAATTTTACATATTATTCAATGTTTACTATTATTTAAAAATTATATATTTTAATTTGTATAAAAAAATATATTATTTAAAATTAAAAATAACGTTGAAGTTTTAAAAATAATTATATGCATCAAGTTACAAAAATTTATCTTAACAAAAATATATACTAATTTTATTTAGTCACACTTTTTACTTATTCCAATATATTTGCATGTACTTCATCACTGATTTATTAGTGCAAATATTCTTAAATATGTAAATAAAATACTTAATATTCTGTATTTACTTTTCATTAAATATATTCTGTAAATATTATCAAATGATAGAGATTAAATCATAATTTATATTCATTTCAAGTATCAAAATAATATTGAAATCTTATACTGTAAATAACTTTAACATTTATTTCTTTTATTAAGTAATACAAATATGATTACATTTTACACAAATAATTACATGATTTTTCATATAACTTGCACTTTATGAAATTCTTTTTTTATTATTATAAAATTTAAAGTTTGTTTAAAATTTATAAAAAAAATTTCAATCCATACATTTAGCTTAAAACGATTTATACATAATTAAAAATTAATATATATATCACATTAATTTAATAGTTAAAATATATTATATTCGAATTTTAAATATTATTTACATAATTATATATATTGAATATTTTATATATTCTTTATATAAGTAATATATTTTAAATGTATTAAACAATATCATAACAATTAAAAGTCACTTTAAAATATTTATAATGTAGAAAAAAATACATTACTTTGAATAAAATAATGATAATACATTATAAAACTAATTAAAACTCTTTATAAAACATAAAAATCATTTTTGAAACTTTACTTGTACAACATTTGAATAAGTAAATTTATAAAATTAATGAAATACAAATATTCAGTGATACACAACATCCGAATATATTGTATGAAATTTTGAATGTATAAAATTTTTTGTTTTCAGAGTCGTCAGAAAAATATTCCTGATCGGTGGAAGTGTGATAGTCGTGCTAGTCCTGATAACCCTGATCGTTGCAATTATAATACAAAATGGTCGATCCCATCCGCAGTTAAATGAATTTTCTTCTAAATCAATTCTTGGAATTTTCAAGGAGGTATTATAATAAATATAAATAGTATTCTCTCATTATATATAATCACTGTTTTCAAAATGAAAATGAACTGTATTTTACTTATGAGAGGAAAACAGTTTTTAAAAACCATGATCTACAAAAAGTATGAGTTACATTTTTATTTTTAAAATATTTAACGCACTTACTTTAATATTAATAAACTTAATTATTATTACAAAGCAAGATAGTTTTATTTTAAGAAACTTTGAAGACGTTTTTTACGACCCTTGATTTTTCGTGAAAAACTTTCTGAAAAATATAGCTTGTCATGCAGTTGATTACTTTATTATATAATATTATGATCAAATGACTTGTAACTATAGTCTTTAAAAGAGTATGAAAAAATGATTTCTTACATTTTAGAAATTCTTGTTCTCAAATGATTCCATAATTTCTATGTAGTATTTAATACAGGTTTATATATTTTAATATTAAAAGATTTGATAAAAATTTTAAATTGAATAGTTGATTATTTTTCATTTTATAAATATAGTTTATTAGAAGTATTAAAAAATTACACGTATCTTTTAACAAATGCTATGATAAAATGAGTAGTTAAAATTTTACCTTTTAATTTTGATAAATTTCATTATTACGTTATAAATTAATGATAAATACACTCATAACTATTTTATATGAGAATATGAAATGTAAATGTTATACACGAATGTTTGACTAAATAAAAAACTAATCAATTACTATAATTTTTTCATTACAAGAGAATTTGCTTTTTATGTTTCAATTTAAAAACTATTAAGAATTCAGAATTAAAAACAAAACTATAACTTCCAGCAATAATAACAAAGATATCGTATCAGTTAAACCTAGCAATTTCAATTATTTATCTTCAACTCGGTAAAAATATTTGTACACATACTCAATTTTGAAATTTCAAAAGAGTTTCGCATTTTATAGCTAAGAATATAGAAGTTAAATGAATTATAGTATATTAAGATAACCAATTTATTTTTAAAAAATGCATTAATAGTACAATGAAATTATGAATTCATCTGCACTTTTTTATGTTATACATATACTTAATTGATTAATTTATAGCAGATTAAAAATATTTATACTAATTATAATAAATACATATTAAAGAATGTTATAATAAGGAATAGTTCTCAATATATGACTACAAATAATTTTAATATAAGGATTTTAAAAAATTTATAAAATATTATGATGTTGAGAATTAAATAATTTTATAAATATCACTCAAAAAATTCGGATTAAGCATATTAATTTAAAAATGAATAATATAATATATTGGAGTTAAAAAAGTTATAAAGATTTTTATAGTAGGATTAAATCAGAATTAAAAACTTTTAAAATTAAACAAACATTTTTATTATCTATGCAATAAAATTTTATTTTTTCGTGAAATGAAATTTATTTTCTATATACTCTATATTTATCTTCTAAAAAATTCTAGGCTTTGTTAAACATTTCAAGATATTTGTTTTATAATTTAATATTTCGAATTATATCTCACAGAAACAGTTACAAAATTATAAATAAATACTATTATAAGTACTTCATTAAACTTCCTCAAATATTGAACGAGTTTAAAGAGTTAATGTTTCAAAGATAACGACAACCAATTTGAAAATACGTGCAAACCGATGCTCCGATCGAAAATACCACCTTCGTGTTTAGTTTAATTTAATCGAAGAAAAAATATAAGTACACTCGAAAAGTAAAGAACAAACTTATCATCGCAGGCTGCAGTATCTTCAAACGGCCCGGAATGTTCAAAAATCGGCGTAGATATGATGAGGCGCAATGGATCTGCGGTCGACGCTGCAATCGCGACTCTTCTTTGCGAAGGCATTGCCTCCTTGCACAGGTAGGAGTCTCCAATGACACGTGCATGCAACAACACACATCGACGATTTATAAATGCAATTTATTTCACAATGTTTCGAAACATCCGGAGAAATATAACAATATGTTCACAGGCGCGTAAAATGTGTGAAGAAAAATGAGAAAACGAGGGCGACCTTGTTTTTACGCGTTGTATAAATAATCTAGATTTTACGTAAAATCCATATTGATTTGTTAAACGATTATTACCAAACGATAATAGCTTGAACTGGGATTTTAAATCTGTTTGTAATACTAGTGACGATAACTCATTCATTTTTAGTATGGGCCTTGGAGGAGGGTTTTTAATGACGATTTACGATGCTTCTGAAAAAACCGTCGAATTTTTGGATGCAAGGGAAACAGCTCCTGGAGAAGCCTATGCGAACATGTACGATGGGGTACCCAGTTTATCTCTCTATGGTAAATATAGAAAAAATATAACAATAAGAAACAAGTATTCGATTAACTGGTTTGATACAATGTAAATACGAAAGTAGTCCCCCTGTTTAACTAGAGAAGCTGTGTAAGTAAAAAACTTAATTTTTAAATTTTATCGCATAAAGCTTTAGAAAATATGTTTCGTAAATGTAGACTTTCAATCAGAGATGTCAGTAAATTTTAAATTTCTGTAAATGCTTGAGGATATTTTCTTCAAAAATTACAAAATAATTATTTCTCGTATCATTGAGAAACGATATTTTCAAAAAAGTATTTAAAAATAATTAAAACAACTTAATCGAAAGTATCAGGAATTGATAAATTTATAGGAAAATGATACGCGAAACCGCTTTTAATAAAACTAATGCGTTGCCTACGATAATTTTGTAATACAGATACAGACTTCAAAGATTACATAATATTAACTTATTTTTATTGTATTAGTGAATAAACAATTGTTTTGTTCGTTTATTGTCGATTTACGATAATCATTCAATTTTTAAAATAAATTCGATTTAATTTAGTAAAATATTATTATATATATTATTATATAATAAATGCGATATCGAAAAACTTTTGATACTCGTAAAATTTTGAATTTCTTTTTAACTTTGCAAGTTTTATGAATTTAAAATTATTAGAAGCAAATACGAGGATAAGTATGTATAATAAAACTCTGTTGTATAAAAATCTAATTAATTATATTTAATTTTATTAGTTGATAAATAAAGACAAACTATTAATATAACTAAATTAATCTAATTTTTCTTATAATACCTATAAGATAAAAGCAATCATATTAAATTCATATTGTGATTATATTTTCATATTATATATTTTGAGAACAAAATTTGATTTTTATCGGATCAAATTCTACTTTGATATCATCAATGTATTGTAAAAGATCTTAATAATTTTTAGGGGGACTGTCCGTTGCAATCCCGGGTGAATTACTAGGCTACTGGGAAGCACATCAAAAATATGGAAAACTTCCATGGAAAGAATTGTTTAAACCTTCCATAGAACTATGTAAAACTGGTTCTATTGTTACATCGTATCTTGAAAAGAGTCTTAAACAACAAGAAGATTTTATTAGAGCTGAACCAACTATGTCGGAAATACTTATAAATCCAAGAAATAATAAACTATATCAGGTAAAAACCGTTTTTATATTTTTTCATATAATCGTACATTAAAGAATAAATACTTTTATTCTTAGTTTATTTAATTGTTTAGAGAGGTGAACGAATAAAAAGGCCAACTTTAGCAAAAACGTTAAGTCTTCTCGCCAATAGTGACGATCCTGTAAATCTCTTTTATAAAGGTGAAATAATGGCTAATTTAACACGGGAACTCCATAATTTTGGTGCAATTATCAATGAAAATGATTTTGCAACTTACAAGTATGAATTTTTTTATACTTTTAAATAACGCTATGAAAAATATTAATATTGAATTAAAATTATTTTTTAACTAATTTCAATACTTTAAGAATCACCAGTAAAATTTGAATGATAAATTCTATTACTAAAACGAAACGATACAATAATAGAAAGAAAATTTAAGAAACATTTTTTAAAAATTTAAACGATTCAAATAATTTAGGGATAATAATAATTCTACTAAAATTATTTTAATTTAGTTATTTAAGTATTTATAACATGTTTTCAAATATCTATATATTTAATTTGAATGATGAAAATAGATTTAAATAATTTTTTATTTAACGTTATTTACGATGCGTTAAATAATTAAATTAAAAAATTTAATGAGATATTTTTAATTAATTTATCTAAAACTATTTAATTAAAATTTTTTAATATTTTACAACAGAAATTGTACATATGAAATAGAATTTTGATTTTTATAATATACATTACATTCGATTACTATACATTTACGAAAACATGTCACAGATTCTTGTAACAGTTAATTTATTACGCAATCTACACTTTCTCTATTTCTATTTATACGTGTTTCTATTTATAAAAATATCTTGATATTCTTATATTTACTACTTTTAAAAGCTTATTCTTAATCGCGTTTAATATAAAGTTATGGTAACTTAATAAAACCTATACATTTTTCTTAGCTAAAATATTGTAATTAATATTATAATTTAAAATATAAATACTATCCCGTATTATTTATATGAAATACTTATTCTGATCGCAATAGGCATTCGTGCCTTTACGAATAAGTCGACACAAGCGATAGGAGCAACAGATTTTTAATTATAGGATCAAGTGGAAAAAGCCTATCGAGGTAAAACTTGGAAATTTGACTGTATACTCGGCACCACCTCCAGGCTCAGGAGTTCTCGTTGCTTTCATGATAAATGTACTCGAAAATATCCTTCCTAAAAATGAGAGCATTATGTATCAGCGACTTGTCGAAGCATTTAAATGGGCTTACGCAAAGAGAACCGAACTTGGCGATCCTGATTATGTGAATTTAGGTTCGTATGTATTTTAGATGAACTTATGTTATTGTAACGTAATTTTTGGTTTCGTAAAATCGATCTATCGTACAAAGAAATCTTAACCTTTAATTTTGTTGTAAAAAACTAATTATAATTAATTTCATTAGCATTAGATTGTCCGAGTGCCATCCGTATTTATAGATTTGTATTCTTAATTTTAAAAGGATTTAAAAGAGAATTTCTTTCGTATAATTTAGTACCTTTGCACATTGAATTTGAATATTTTAATAAATATGTATTTAATAATTAAAAGATTAATACCGGAATGTTAAGTTTTTAACGTGTAAGAAATTCATTTTTAAAAATTCTTATAATTAAAAAAACTATTATAATTGCAATATGAATTTATCTTCCTTTTATAATGGGCTTTACATTAGAAAATTTAAATATTTTTTAGATAGCCTTATCGAAACTTTAATTTCAAAAGAGTTTGCTGAAACGATAAAATTGGATATTGCAAAAAATAAAACGTACAATGATCCAAAACATTATGGGGCTGTGACTACAAATAAAGAAGACCACGGAACTGCTCATATATCGGTAATAGCTCCGGATGGTTCGGCTGTGTCGGTGACATCTACGATCAACCAAGTGTTAGTTTGCTTCGTTTGCATACATTTAAAATAATATTTATCGCATTTATCTTATCGCGCAAGTAGCAACGAAAGTCTTTAATATTATCAATATACGGTAAAAAGATTCAAAGAGAAGAAAAAGTTTTTAAATAAGATTAAACGTTTTATTTACAGCTTAGGAGCTAAAATACGATCGAAATCTACTGGAATAATTTTCAATGATGAAATGGATGACTTTAGTTCACCGAATATTACGAATGGTTTTAACTTACCACCGTCAGAAAGTAATTATATCGAACCGTATAAAAGGCCAATGAGTTCAATGTCTCCTACGATAGTGGTAATTATATCTATTATAGTATAATTCAACACTATAGCGTCTTTTGAATTCAATATTTAAATTTATACGACATCTAAAAGTAAGTATGCTTGAGTTATGTAAAAAAATATCTGAAAAAAATTGTAAAATATCTCTTTGCATATTCATATCTTGCACTTTATGCTAATGATTAAGAGATTTAAAATATTTAAATTATAGGTAGTTAGCATTCACACGAAAAACTTTTATTTTATTCTACTTGAGATTCAATAATAATAATATTTATTTACAATGAAAAAAACTAATTATACAATCACATCAAACAAGTTTTTTTAATACAGAAAAAAGCTTTATTATATTATACTTTCTTAACTTAAACTTTTAATTTATTAGTTAGATGAAAATAAAAATGTGCGCTTAGTTATTGGAGCCGCTGGTGGAAGTAAAATAACAACAGCAGTTGTAACAGTTATGGTTTTAAATTTCTGGCGAAATAAAAATATTAAGGAAGCTATCGATAGTTACAGAATTCATCATCAAGTAAGTACATTAATATTAATAACGATGATGGCTTAAATAATAAATATAAATTGTTTAGCTGCTCCCGATGACAATTCAAAACGAAAAAGGATTTAATTGTCATATATTAAGGTATTTAAAGAAAATTGGACATAATTCTACTATCTATTCCGGAATTGGTAGTGCAGTTACAGCTATAGAAAAAGAAAATGGAGAAATTTTTGCCAACTCGGATTATCGAAGAGAGGGTTTAGTGGCTGGATTTTGAATTATGCTAGATTATTGAAAGATAGATTTGTAACTATGTACAAGTTCCAATCTTTTTTTACATTAGCTCATGAAAAAGATTTGCTTTTTTTCATCATGTAAACTAGTTAATTATATTTAGATAAATTTTTACCTATAGATTGTGTGAAAAGATACATCATTTTTGAGATTAATTAATTTTACTAGATATATTAAAACCTAAGGAATAAATACATATTTTTATAAAATCTATATAAAAACAAAAGTTATAATAAAATATGTGAATTATTTTTTATCGCTATCAAATATGCATATGAATGATATTAGATAAAAATGTAATAGATTAAAGTTTAAAATTAAAGAAATTTAGAAAATTTTTAAATAAAAATAAAATTAAGAAAAGACGAAAATTTATTTCCTGTATTTTTTGTATTAAAGATTACAAATTAATATCATGGAATTTAAATTCATTTACCTAAAAATGATGTAAAAAGATCCGTGTGCCTATTTATAATCTTAGGCGAAATTGTGTACTCGTGAATTATTGTATGTATTTGAAACACTTTTTGTGACATTTGTATTATTACGCTTTATAATTATGATTAAAATATTAATTGTTTTAAATATGATTATTTTTGTATACACATAAACGTACAATATTATAATTCTATGTTGTAAAAAAATTACATAATTATGCAAAATTTTGTAAATTTTGTAAATTTCATGTTACAAAATGAAATATTTTTATAAAAGATTTCAAATATAATTTTTAAGAAAAAAATGTATACTTTGTTTAATATTAATATTTTTGCTAACAATTGTCTATAATAGTTTTTTTATATTTTATTATCACAAGAATTTATTATAAATTTTAGAGAAATAAAAAAATAGAGAAAGTGTGATAATATAATTTAACAATTATAAATATTTATAGAATTATGAAGATATTCGTTTAAACTAAATAATATAAACTGAATTAATATGAAAGTAAATTTTATATATTTTTCAAAAAATATACTAATTTTCTTAATATTCTTTAAATATATTTCTGAAACAAAATTTACATATGATCAAATAATAATAGATGTTTTATTATTAAATTATAATAAATTAGAACGATTTGAAATTTGTTTCAGTATTTTTTCAATATTCAACATATACGACATATTTGCTATTTATAAAGATATATTAAAACAAAATTAATGTTATTATTATTCTCTGACTTAATTCATTAAAAAATATTTTTTCAATACATCACATTCACAATATTTTAAAAGCAAAAAAATTTCCTACATATATGTAAAAAATATTAATCAATAATCTATAATTCAAAGCTCTTAATATATTTTTTCAAATATGTATAATTTTATTAGAAATAAGAATTTTACTTTTAGTCATTTTAATTTTTTAACTCACTGAATGTAAAGAATGCAATGACAATAAAAATATTTTCAACTATTTTAAAATATTTTAAAAACATGTCAATAGTTTTTCAAAGTTCTTTGATTGGATAAATTACATAAGATATAGAATGTATATTTGTTTTTGTATGAAATAATTAATGAATTTTAAGAATTAATTATTTGTCAGTAGTTACTACATCGTCAGCAATTTTTTTATTATCCATTTTATATACAATACATGCGTATTTCTTAATTAACTTTCTACATTTTGTTTATAAGAAATATGATTTTATAATGTTTCAATAAATAATTATAATTTATGCAAAATCTAAAAAATAAAGTGTTCTGGTACACATTTTACAAAACTTAAGAACTACTACTACTTTCTGAAAGTTCAGCTTCATCTTTGATTTTTTTAACAACCTTTTTAGTTTTTTTAATACGATTTAATCCTTTTTTGGATTTACGAAATATTTCAATTGCTTTAAGCTTCGATTTCAAAGCATTAGCTTTATCTTGTTCTCTTTGTGGAATAATATCTTCTATTACATTCACAAAATTTTTTGGCTTAATATTAATATTTGTATCACTAGGCTTTTCATTTGTATCTATGATCATCTGTGTTTTACTTTCATCTTCGTTTGTTTCTATAATAGGTAACAAGTCACTGGGTCCACTTTTAAATTTCTTTCCTTTCTTTGTTATTACTTTCTTTGATCTTTTGGATGTTTCTTTTGCAGTCGTAGATGCTTCATTATTTGAAAATTCAACGTTTTGACTTTTACCACCTATTTTTTGAATAGCTGTTTGCACCCGTTTACTTAAAGTTGCTTCAATAGATTTTGGAACGTAATGTACTTGGAAGTACGAGTCTATTGCTTTTTGACTTTTACTTTCACTCAATTTTTTCATAACTGGTGTTATAATTTCTTCAAATTTTAATTTCGTCCAACCAAATTTCTTTTTTACATAATCTGCTAAAAGAACCAAGTTTGGTTTACTCCACGAAAAAGGTTCTTTTGATTCATCAATTGTTGGGCAAATATAAGCTTGAACGACTGCTTGACTAGGAAACCCTTAAAAAAATATTTTATTATATATACACGTTTTAAAAATATTTTCCTTTAAACATGTAACTGAAATACCTCTTTCGATCTGAATATTTTTTAATTTATTACGTAAAGTCGCCTTTCCAGGAGCACTTAATTTTCCTGCTCTATGCCAAATTGCAAAAGCTCGCAAGCCGCGTAAAATATCTTCTCCATCCGAAGGAAATGCTGCTAATATTTCTAAAGCTGTCACAGGGCCTATACCTATCAAACCATTTGTATAATCACTACCAACTAAAAGTGCTAATTGAATCAAGTCATTTCTAGAAAGTTCTAAAAAACAATATTATAAGTTGTTAAAAATAATTTTAATTTGTATAATCTAAATTTCTTAAAAATAATTTAATGCTTACTAAAATGATGCTTGATATCGTTGGATAAAAATTGTAAGACTTTTTTATTATTGTCAAAAAAGTTTTTGTACACGCATTGACCTCCGAAAAGCCAAATATCAGAATCATCTGTTATAGTACCATTGGTTAATTTTATTTTTTCTAAATAAGCACATTGCGCTTCAGCTTCCATAGGAGCTACTATATAAGGAATTCCAAACAATTTTAAAAGTTCCTGAGCTTCTAATCTCATTTGATCTGTGATATCCGTTGCTTGTCTTGTCAATTTGCCTAAGTTGCCATATATTTGTTCTTGGTCAAGTTCTAATTGTTTCTGAAAAACAAAAATGAATTTTTAATTTTATAGAAGTAGTTACTATATATTCAATTCTAATATTACATTAAAATTAATTTTTCTATATTAACGTACCTTTAATGATTCAAGTTCTTTTTCATCTGTAGGCAAAGTTATAGGTGATTTTTTTGGTATAACTTTTATCGTTTCTTCATCATTTACATTTTGTGTTTTATTACTATTTAATTCTTCAGTCGATTCAGATTTAATTAAAACTTCAGAATTTATTAACCTATTATTTTTATAATCCATATCATCTTCAATTTTAATATTTGTTTCTTTGACTTCCGATTCTGTAATTGCTTCTTTAACAATATTCGATACTGTTGAATTTTTTAAATCCAAAGAAGTTTCTTTCTTCAATCCAATAGTTAAATTATCTTTTTCAGGAGTTAATAAAACTGTTCGTTTAATAAATTCTTCAGAAGTTATTGAATCGTTTTTATTACTTTCTTTTTCTAAAATTGATTCATCTGCTTCTTCTTTATTCAAAATCAAATTTTCTTTTTTCTTCAAATTAACGAAAGAGTTGGGATTTATTTTATTCTGAATTTCGTCACATGTGACTTTGCTTTCCTTATTCATATTTACTTTGTCAATATTATCAGCAAATATATCAGCAAATATATCATCTTGTAATTCTTCATTAGCTTTAATTGTGATTTGAAAATTATTACTTTCTAATTTTGGGGATTCAATTAATTCTGGAATAGGAACATCTTGAATTTCAATAAAATCGTTAGATTCAGAGTCTGATGATTCAATAGTTAACGTATTATTAGAATCATTGCTTTTAATTTTATTATTTTTAGCGTTACCTTCTTCTGTAACTTCTATGAAATCATTGGATTCAGAATCCGATGATTGCATAATTATTGATTCATTACTTTTAATTTCTTGACTTTTGTTAGAAAATTGACTTGAAACTTCATCAAATCCAGATTCTAAAGTAGATATTGTATTATTTACATCTTCTGTTTTTATATTGATAGAATTAAATAATTTTTTCTTTTTCCTTTTATTTATTAAAGATAAGCGATTGGGAGTCTTCCTTCCTTTTTTACTTGAACCTTGAGAGCTATTGTCATTAGAGTTCTTTTTATTTTTTTTACTTTGTTCAATTACTTTATTTATTTGATCTCTGGTTAATCCACTGTTTTCTAACATATACGATAAAGCAGGATTTATAACTGAGTTAGGAATAATACTTTTTGTTAACGAATTAGAATCATTTGATTTTGTTTCAGTGAAACTGTCATCTGAATACCAATCTTCATCTAAATCGTATGCTTGCAAGTCGTCGATCATCGATACTGATTTATTAGACTTAATAGATATTGAATCAGAACATTCATCATTTAAATCTAAATCCTGTTCTTTTTGTGTATTTACATTTGAATCGATTGAATCACTATCTTTCTGATTATTTTGTACAACCGGTTTATCTAAAGAAAGATTAATTAAAAATATAATTTAATTACTTTAAACCTTATAATTTTATTACAAGATACATGTGAAGTTTATTTTGTTTTATTATTTAGTAAATTACCTTTCATATAAATAACTCTGGTTGTACTATCAGAAGCGATACGAAAAACTTCATCTTGTGTAGTTTTAATTCCTTGATCCGTTAAAAGTTTGTCTAACTCTTCTAAAGTCAAAGTTTTTCCTCCCATTTCTTTCTCTGCAATTTCAAGGGATTCTTGAACATACCGTCGTTTTAATAAACGATTCACTTGAAATCCAGAATATTTATTAGAACCCTATGATACAAAATTATAAGTTGCTTTATTCTTCTTCTAATACTAATAATGAATTATTAATTATCAATTTCTCTAAATTTAGAAAACTTGTTTAAAGATTATATTGACATAATTCAACTACATTTCTTTTTTGATCGTGTCAAATATTTTTAACAAAAATTAAATTAAAAAAATGTGTTTTATACCGCTGGTAATTCATGCATGCGTCCCCAAGAATTTTGTTTTCTCGTTTCTTTTAAATCTGTTAAAATATCATATCTGACATCCGCTGGTAAATTCTTAAATTCTTCGTTATTTACATCAACATTATGAATATTACCAGCCCATTTAGTTTGTTTACGAGGACTCAGTTCCAACTGATATTCTTCATCCGAATTTATATATTCATCAGTTGCTAATTTACTAGTACTAGGTATATCGGGTAATTGGTAAATGTCATGAGTTTTAGACGAGTCTTCAACGACTGTTGAATCCTTGAATAGCTGTTTTGCAATACTTTCACCATCTTGGCTGCCTTTGTCAAGTGCTCCCTTCACTGTTACATGCTTTATCAAGTTGTTTATCAAATCATTTTTCAACTTTTGTGCTTTACTAGCTGCAACGGATTTTAACTTCCTGCGAACAGCCTACACAGACAAAAGAATGAGAGGACTCCATTCTCACTACCTAATTCCCACGCTAAGTTAATTATGTCTCAAAGATATCAGAATCTAGATGAAGGAACACTTTTCTAAAGAATACAATTCACTTAAATTTTTTAACTAATTTTCAAAACATTTTATAATTATACGTTTTGCAATTATTAAAGTATAATGTTTTGATTTACAGTACAAAACAGCATAAAACGATGTAATATATTTTATAAATTAATCAAATAAACTATTTACTTTAAAGTCTTATTTAAAATAAAAACAAGAGTTTTTAAATTATTTTCAAGACTACGATAGAAAAAATACAAGCAACTATACTTACGATAGTTTTTTTTTTTAATAACGGAACACCTCCATCAAAAACAAAAACTGGTTTAATTTTAAAATACATCAATTTACAAATCCTGTTGAATAAACCGATAAGATGAGCATTAGGTACCGAATTGCCTTGACGATCTTGATAACCTTGTATGACTTGATGTATCCATATCGAAACATCTACAAAATAGCAAGATAAATAGTTATAATTTAGAAATTTAAAATAAGTTTTAATAAAAAACAAAAGTACAAGTTCACCTATAGCCAAGACTTTTCCCTCCAGTGTTTCCAACGGAACTGGCTTTCCAGTTGAATCTAGCAACCGCCACAATCCAAGAACTCCCATTGTTTAATAAATCTGTTTAGATGGGTATATAAAAAAAAGAATAATACAATATTTTGTAAATATACAAAATAAAGAAAGCATTAGATATGTACTACGCATTATACAATGAAAAAAAATTCAATTATCGACCGTACCTCCAAAATAATAAAAAAATTTACATCAATAATAATACAATAGTGATAGCGGTTTCAGGTTATTATTAAATAATTAAATTAACCTTGAAAATAATTGTTAAACCTTAAAACAGCTTAATTCTGACAAAATACTTAATAATCGAATACCGATACAAACAAAAATATACTCACTTTTGACAAGCATCGAACTCTCGTTAGAAAAACTTGTTTCACCTAAAAATGCAATCGAACAATTTCATTTTATCAAACGTGCGCATCTTACAAAATGAAAAATAAGCCGCGAGCGATCAGCTGATGGCAAACATCGCACGAGTTGTTCCACCGCCAAGGCGCCACGAGTTCGCTCACGGACTTTCAAGAATGCAAGTTTCGTTCCGTTTTATGATTTACAGGGCGTTACAATCGGCGTGAGAAATCTTCAAAATTGCAGACGAATCGTCTTCCCGAGGATTTTACTACAAGTATGTCTATTATGAATACGCTGATGCGTACAGGATTAACGTACAACATCGAAATTTTGAGCTTATTTTAGGATCAAAAGTACATTACGGAGTTTGCGTGGGTATTTTTACGCGTTACAAATAATTGGATCGATCCTTTTTAATTCTTAATAAATAAGTAATTGATCTTATTTTATTGTATTTATGGTACATCTCATTTCAAAGATTCTTAAAAATGTGAAATTCAAAAAATATCCTTGAAATTTTTTAAAGCAGAATAAATAGATTTTTTTATAAATTATATAAATGTGGTTTTAAAAACTATATTCAAATTTTAATTAGATCGCATCCTTATATAATACCGTCAAAACTTACGTGTACTACAAACTTTACTTTTAATTTACACTTAGATAAAATTTTTATAATCCAACAGCATATAAAGATAATTTTGTAAGAACAAACTGTTATTTTATTACGATCGATGTAAACTCAATACCCTAAAACCTATTTGAGTAAGTTTAAAATATAAATATATTTTTTACTTTTATTAATTTAAATTAAATATTTTTCTGAATAATACAAAGGATAATATTTTAATTTAAATACTTTATTGTGATCTATAAACTATACAACTATTATGGTATGAAAATTGAAATAATAATTATTATATATAATAATATAATTTTAAAAAAAGTAAACTTTAAACTTTATTGCTATGAATTGGTACATCTGATCTAACAGATTGAAATAACAAGAAATGAAAAAAATATTAGTTATGTTATAGACTACTCATATTTTTATGAATATTTACAATAAATATATACCGACTGGTATTTTGCTGCTAAAGTAATATTTAATAGGATTCCGTAACATCGAAATTTTACAAGTATATATATAAATGATTTCGAGAACTACTGAAATAAAAGTCTGCTATAACAAGTATCATTTTCGCATAATAATTTTAATTAAAATCAAGTTATGACAATAAAACACTTTTATGTTATAACGCACCAATTGGTGTAGTTAGATTTTTTCTATATTCTCATATTGATTATTTCTTTTAAAAATATTATACTGTGGTGACAATGTAAATTATTTTCATTTAAAATTAAAATATTAGTAAGAAGCGTACAAATATTTTGTTATTGCAATGAAAACTCAATTTGATCGAATACTCGCCAGACATTTTTACTTTCAAAATATTCAAATAATTCTTATAAAATATCAACATTTTAAAAAATAAATGTATTGAAATTAAAATATTTGAAAGTTTAATGTATTTTAAGACTTTTTATTATTTTAAAAAAATTTTCATTTAAAAAATTAGCGTATTTAACTTTTTACATAAAATGCGAATACGTGAATACGAGATTACATTTGAACGAAAGAATATAATTTAAACATATGTGTAGTTCTAAATAGTACAAGCATTTACGAAAAATTTATTCCATAAAGTGAACTACTAAAAAGAACGTAAAGTTGAAAAATAGAAGTTTTTTGCACTAAATGACTTTACATAACGAAACGAATTTAAAATTTAAAATTTTAAATTAAAATTGTTATGTATTATTTGGCAACTAATATTTCAAGTAAACAACATTTTTATATCGATTGATTAATTATAATAAAATATTATTTATCATTATATATTTATAATAATTCAATAAATGTGTCAATATAGTTGTAAATATTTCATATAATTGTGATAATTACAATGCAAAAATTAACATTAGTCGTATTATTATTATGAACATTATTTTGAATACTAAAAATAATGTAAATTTAATAATTAATTAAACGACTAGATTAAATTTTTTAAGAAATAAATCTATTTTATTTAACGAATAACAACTATAATTAAATACATTATAAACCTTACATATGAATAGATAATTATTCTTAGGATACAATTTACTATCCATGTAACTACGGTTATTGTATAGCCTAACTAAATACCAATGAATCGGATGTGAATCTACCTAAATTAATATCAGCATGCCACATTTGAAAGCGAAGCAACGTTTCTCCTTGTTTCCGCTTTATCGCAATTACATCTATATCGATCGCGATGTATTCGCTAATCTATAGGCACGAAAGGCGGAATCTTACTGTTTTTTACAATGAAAGCTTTATAATATTTTTACTTAATGTGGTATTGTACATCGATAAAATAAATCAAAATAAAGTTTCGATGTTTCCGTTTTAAACATTAATATTAATTTAATTCAAAAAATTTTCTTTATAAATAAATCATTATATATATTATCGAATAATATTACCGAGAGAAAGCTCCAAATATATAAGTAAAATTATTTATATTTTAAGACCATTGAATAGAGAACAAATGTTTACTAATAAATAGAATATTTACTTACAATAAATACAAAATATCTTAATTATAGAAATTTGGACAAAACATAATTAGTTTTCTTCAAATCTTAAAACAATTTTCAACAAATGTTATTTCGGATAATCAATAGAATTATAGATTTTATATTTTAATAGGCAAGAATATCGATGCTTTTTTAATAATATAATTCATAGTATTTTTTAATTCGTAAATAAAAAGATAATTCAAGGGCACATAATTTAGTCATGTGTATATTTATTGGTATTTTTAAGTTACAAAATTTTTTAGATAAATTTTGATATATAATTACATTTACAATATGAAACTTCACTATTCGTAAAAATGATGTTCGAAGTGTTAAAAAAGTTGAAAAAGTGTTAAAATCTCTTACTACGGTTGCCCAAATAAATTCTAAACAAAATTTAGAATCCCAATATATTTTCACTACAATGTAACTCCGGAAAATTTACGTAAGGGTTGAACGGTATAGTATTCCTCCATTTTCTATTTTCCAGAGAAACTTCACACAAACCGCTGCGGTAAATTCAAGTTTTTTTTCCTCTCAGTGCATACCAACAAATATATACCTATACGCTTGCACATTTTGGTTCCCACATTTTTCTCGTGCTTGCGCGCTTCATTCGTATAAGTTTCTTCCGCGCGTCGTTGGGCCCGATAATTGAGTAGCTCGTCAGTCTGCATGTATCACTAAACATATGCATTTGTGTATATAAGTACTTAAGATTAAATCATTTATTATTAATAGTTCACTGGTAAAATCAGAGATTTCAGTGAAGCGTAAGGACTATATTTCAAATTTCCAAACACATAGACACATTTCATAATTTCAGGTATGCATAACTTAAAGTACTTCGTACAATGTGTACGATGTACTCGATAAATCTATAAAATATATTTTTTGCATTATATGCATCGTATACCATATATCTATGAAATAGGATAAAAAAAATTTTGTAATTTCAATATTATTTTTACCAATATTTTTTTCTTACAAACTATAGCAATGAATTATAAAAATTAAAGAAAAATTCATTAGAAAAATTATCGTTAGCTTTAAAAATCTTATATTTTAGTATAAAAATATTAGTATAGCTTGATATTGTTTTATGAAAATCGAATTTTAATATTTTTTTATTAATACTAATAATTTATCACCAATGATTTTAATATTGTAAAAGAATTATTTTAACATTAAAATATTTCGCTTCGCCTATAATTTTATTATTATTATTATGGCTAAATATTATTCGGTGATGCAAACAAAAATTGAAGCGGTTCAGTTTAAATTAACTTTATCGCTAAAAATAATATAAAATTTTCTTTTAACGTTTAATAACTGAAAATAGTCGTACTAATAAGATATATAAAATGCGCTTAAACTTCATTGAAATAAATTGAAAAAGCAAAATATTGCAATAGTTTTTTTTATGTCTAACAACAGCACACGACGCGAATGTTATTCTAATCAAAGCCTATTAAATTAAATTAAGTATTTAGTTTCATAAACAAAAATATTTAACTGTAGCTTACAGAGCTTAAATGCTTTATATTGTGAATTTAAAAAGACCATTAGTTTCTGAATTTTTGAAACTACGTTAAATATTAATAATAATATTGATCTAATAAATGAAAGAATAAATTAAGCAAAAATATTTAAGTTCGTATTAAATTTAAAATCCATAGCAATTTGCATTTGAAAATTGTTTATTACTTTTTCGTCAATGAAATTTCAGTACATCTTAAAAGTAAAAAAGTTCTTTTTAATCCTTTTTATTTTCGTGCAATTTTAATTAAACTGTAACAAGTTTTAATAATTCTGTATAGAGAATAATAATGTCTCATTTAAAAAAAATGAGACTTTTCGCTTCGGTTTATTTCTATTTTCTCTCAACCATACAGAATGCATTGTTTTAAATAAATTTAATATAATATTTTTATACTTATATTTCAACTATTACAAGAAATAAATAATATATTTATTTATTTTTATATTTTTGTATATTTAATTAAATTATATTATGAATAAATAAATAGTTGATATTTCATTATAAAAAATTACGAAAAAATTGTTTCTTTGTATAATAATATATAAATAACATAATATAAAAATGTTTAGATTATATTTAAACATATATAATAAAATTGTATATATTCCATTTAAGAATTTAATATGAATTGAAAGCACAAATTAATTGTATAACAGTAAAATTATATTGGCATTTATCTTTAAATTCAATTCTAGTATTCTTTCGCATAATAAGTAGGTTATAAAATCTAGAACAAGTCATAAATTGATAAACATATACGGAACAAAAACTTATGATGTACATAAATTAAGTTATACTTTTATGTAACTACTACGTAAAAAACTACTGTGTACATTGTATAGATTTTGATATCAGAGGTCAGATATTATAGACATTAAAATTGATATAAATCGAACCTTTATACGAAAACATATGCAATATCTTTGCTCCATTTTAATGGATGTACAGAGAACTTAAAGACAAACTTTTCATTCTAGCTATAATCAGTAAGATTCGTGGTATAAATATATAAAACGCTCTTAAAATCCTTGTGATGTAAAATGTTGTAAATTTTTGTTTGAACTAAAATAATCAGCCTATTTTTATTTTATCCAAATAGTTAAAATAATAAAGAATTTAACATTTTATTTCTTACAAGATGAAATTAATTAACTATTTTAATTTTAGAAAAAATATTTGTTACTTTAATCTAATAAATAATTAAAAATATTATTTTTGTTAAAATTAATATACACTTTTTCTTTCAATACTCCTAAAAGTATAATATAATTATAATGATTTAAGTTTACAGTTTTTATTTTTTTTTTAAATATACAGAATAAAAATTTATAACAATTAATGCATATAATCTTAAAACTATAATACATTAAAATAGAAATTTTAGTATATTTTTGCTTTTTACGTTTATATTCATTTGATATATTATACTAGCCATTTTATTTCTAAAAAATGTTTTATGAGTTGTTAACTATGAATTCAATATAAAATAAAATAAATTTAAAAATCTCGCAGTGAATGTGATCACCGATTCAAAATAGATAAAATTTGTGAAAGTATATAAATAGGCTCCAGTAGATCGGTTACACAATACTGTTGAACCGCCTTCTTTATGACTCTAATATCAAATTTGAAATGGTTGAAATAGAGGATCAACGTTTCAACATGTAATAAGAAACTCGGAAAAATACAAAATTTTTTGCATCAAATTTATTTTACTTTTTTCATTTATTTCTTTGTGTATTTAGTGGATTTCCAAATATTATAAAATAAATAATAATAATTATTATTATTATATTAATAAAAATAATATAAAAGTAATTACCGATATATAAAATAAAATATAATATAATTCTTCTTATAAAAATAATTTTGTTATCAAATTAATTTATATAAGATTTTTGACTATATCCAATATAATAAGTATTGTATCAGCTATTTGTATTGTTCAATTTTTACCTACTAACCGCAGATTAGTATTCTATAGGTAATACGCTAAATATTTTAAATATATCTCCATTTTAAAAATCAACATATAGGAGTAAACTTATGGGATGTAAAAAATAGCTAATATTACAATTTCAATATAATATTTAAAAATTATATATTGGATTATAAAATTTTTCTTGATTAATACTTATTTTACTAATTTAATCCTACAATATGTTACTATAAATAGTTATTAATTTTTATTAAATATTAAGGAGAACTATATTCGAATTTTTTAATTTTTTTAACTTATCTCTCAAATTTTGTTATGATTTTTATATATTTAATATAATTTTTTTAAATATCCATCTTCTGAACAAGACATGTATAATACAAATTGTATAATGATATTTTTTTAAGATAAAAATAAAAGTATTCAAAATATTTAACAGATAGTTAAGAATCAAGATCAATAGTAATACTGGCATTGAGTCTCTGATCTTTAACCTTAATCACCTTGTACGACTAGAGTACAACTTGAATCCAATCAATTGGTTATTTTTAAATCTATGACCCTATATATTCAAGTTGAAACATGAGTCTAATCACTTACTTATTCAACTGTATTAATATGTGTATCCAACTAACTTTGATAGCTTATATATAAGCATGTTCTATCTAATAATAATAACTGACTTGAGTACTTAATTTGACTAAATGTTAATTGATGTAAAGGTTCGTTTTAAGAAATTTTCAAATTTTACTACTATTATATAGTATACTTATATAATAAAATTGCTAGTTAAAAAATTATTGCCCGTAAACTAATTACATAACATTTATAATTTATTAAATATTTAACGAGTATTATATTCTTCCAATGATATTTTAAATTTCGAACACTGTAAATTCGTATAAATGATTAATAAATGATACTATGCTGTATAATTTTACATGTTTCAATTTGAACAGCTGCAATATTTATGAATAATGCATATATATCTCAATTAGTGACTAAGCATTTTGATTGCTAACTTTGTTATTATACTGTTTCGACTATTCTTCCTACCTTTTGAAAATCCATTTATTTTAGATGTATAATATTTTCAAACTATCATCCTTTAGTTAATGATATTTTGTAAATTACAACACTTGCATCTCATACATAAACAGGGAAAAACATGTTTCGTACTTTAAAATACGACATACACGCTAAGAAATAATTAAAATCCTAATTAATGTAGAAGCATAGAATCATATTAGTAAAAGAAACACATGTTAGGTTTTATTTACTATAATTATATTATATCGATTAATCATGAACAACTGCACTATTATATTTAGCTGCAATACTAAAGTCACGGATATTTGACATACTATAGTATTATAGTACAAACTATAAGTACATATAGGCATTTGAAATAAAAGAGAGGGGGACTATAGGGAAAGCGATACTTTCCCCACCACTGCGAATGATTATTCGAAAGGGAATGGAAAAATATCTTTGCATTCGCTAAAACTTGGTGCAAACTGTCCGACAGTCGATCCTTCTTCATTTTCAAAAGGCCAAGCTCAACTTGCAGATAGAATTATTAAACCAAATTTTTCTTGCATTTTTAAAAATGAAACTTTTCAGCGTTTATCAACAATTTACAGAAATATCTTTTCCTCGCGTATCCCATCCATCCATCGATTGATTCTTCATGTATAACAGTTTGTTATCTTTTTAATTATATATTAGATTAAATGTTTTATATTTTCTCTTTAGTAAATTATAACTTTTATTATAAAAGCATTATAAATAATCGATTTCATTAATTTTATTAATAGCTTAGGTGTGGTGATTTGTAATAATTCGTTAAATATATTATGCAATATATAAGTTTCAAAGCTTTCATAATTATTATTTTTGTAAAAATAAAAAAGAATAATTACAATAATACATAAATCAAAAGTATGATAAAAATGAAAAAATATTCAAATTATGTAAAACTATTTATGTGGAAAAAACTTTTACTGTATATATATAAATAAAAAATAATTTAAAAGATAGAATCTAATAAATAATACATTAGAATGAATACATATCGGATCGAGTTAAACATTTAGTATTTTAATTTGGTATATTATTGATGGATTTATTACAGAAAAGCAGGATATTTGTTGAATTACATTTAAGCCATGCACAAGCATTTTTTATTTGAATACCAAACAGATCCACATAATAGTAACATACTTTATATTTAAAATATCTATGATTCATAAATAAAAACAAATTGAAAAAACATATAAGAAATTAAACACATTAAATTAAATTTTATACTATTAATATATTGTATATATTAAATACTATTATATGTTTATAAGATAATAACATAGACTTTAGTTATGTCAAGTCAATATATTGTATCGAATCTTTAAATAATACGAAGGAAAAAAAGAAAATGTAACTTGAATAAAAATAAAAAGGCTAATATAATATTTTTATTTATAAAAAAGAATATTCATCACACAACCGAAAAAATATAAATAAATTATAGACTTTAACATTTTTTCATTTTTACTATCGAAACATTTATATTAAACAATGTTATGTATATATTATTGTAGGTAACAACAGTCATCGCAAATATGATAAAATCATTTCAAAATTTATTGATATCGTGATAAACAAATAAAAAAAGAATTAACAATTAGTATATGACTTTTTATAAAATTCTTTATGGTAATTCGTTAGACAAAGATAAAAAACGAATTTTTAAATGTATTTATTTTTTTTATATCATATTGTTATAAAATCTTTGAAGTAATAAATTGTTTATATATAATTTATGTGTATAAATTACAATTGTTTATAAAATTTATTATTTAATAAGTTCATTTAGACTTAATTTTAACTTATTAAAATTTCACTGGCACAGTCAATAATTTTTATTCTATATTTATAATTTATTACATAAATAATATTTATATCTTTTAATATAGATTTGATGTCTAATCATCGATTTATGAAAGTTGGAATTAGATAATTTTAGATATTCAACTTACATTGATATTAAAAATGATAATACGTATATTTAAGTTATAATTTTGATAATATTTTTTGTTTATAATAATTATTATAGCTCTGCATTTTAATCTTTAATTAAGATTCTTAGAAAAAAATTAATTTAAAATTAAAAACTAATTATAAAATTTTATGATACCTTCTTTAAAATTTTATTATATAAATAAAAACCCTATTCCATTTCTCCGTATTAATTAATTTTTTAATAGTTTCATTATTGTTCATTAGCATCTTTTATTTTACTTATTTAATATACTTAATATACTATATTCTCATTAATGCACTTATTTGAAATTTTGGCTGTGCGAATATACGCTTTAATGTTATCATAAAATTTTACTTAGAAAAATAACCATTCTATTACTAAAAAAATACATAATGTTTTAGAACGAGAAAATCGTCTTAAATTAAATAATTCTTCGAAATTGGAATAAAAACTTATAATGAACTCCTATTTTTCATATTTATACGATATGCTCTTATTTTTTATTCTTTTTTTCAAATATTCTCTTTTACAATTTATTCTTAAACATTTTCAATTTTTTTTTATTCTGCATAAGTTCCATATTTGTGTAAACGGAGTTTTATTTAAAAAATTAATGTTAATATTTTAGAAATGCTTGAAATTATAACCATTGAAATATTAGAAATTACAAATTTAAACAAAAATACATTCCTAGTAAATAAAATGTAATATAGTAGATTTTATGATTAAATTAATGTAATTGAAAACAATAAGTTTAAATACTTTCAATCAATAAAATTTAATTTATAGTACAACAATCTAAAATTTTATTGAAAATAAGTAAAATTTTTATATTTTATATTTTATATTTCATATTTCATTTTATACATCTTTTCATGATATTATTGATTTATTATATTTTATTAATGAAATACTATAAACTTATAGGAAGTATTTCATATATTTGTAAAAGCTCGAAAGTTTTATACATTAATACATGGAAACTTCAAGAATATTTTGTATAAGTGATAATTTACGATAAAGTTGATAATGTATTTAAAATTATACAAGCTAAAACTGAAGTTTCATGTATAATACATTATCATTAATTTTAAACGAACAATCAAAAAATGAAAGAAAAAATAAATCACATTTGTACATTAAATTTTGTATAAAAACTCTATATTTCTTACAAATTAATTATATAAAAGAATCGAATTTTTTTAAATTTCAGTAATTCGATAAAAATATTATACTCTGCTAAAATGTTTAATCAATCACATATATCAAAAAAACGACAACGCACATCGATATGTACATAATGCAGGTGGACTAATTCGTGCCCAATGCATACGATTGTCAACTTCCTCTCGATAATTTGCGTTTAAACAAAACACTGGCGTATAAAGAAGGTAACCGTTCTTTATGCAACCTGCCATGATCAACAGAACTAATAATGAAAAAGTGGATAAAAGAGTTATTGAAAACAAAACACCCTGAAAACTCCCAAAGACACGGTCTTGCTTTTAATTTATCGGAAGTACTCTCGCGAGCATCGAGTTCGTCCGTTTTCCTTTTTCTTTAGTCGCCCCGAGGCTCCGAAACTCCATAGCAGCCGTACTCTGATCGCAGAGTTACTCCAGCCACAACTTCCATTCGTCCGCTCGATCATCGGCTCCGAAAATCATAACGTGGGAGCGAGTCGAGGAAAGGAGAAGTCCCTCCGGATACGTAACGCCATCGCGGCTCGGAAATTCGAGCACGAATGTCAAATCGTGAGCTCCCGCCGTGCGTGAAGGGAATACACTTAATCAGCGACTGAGATCGGAGGCCCTCTTATTACAACGTTTCGCTGCATGAATAAGTAAATAAATGCAGGCGCGAGTTCCCGGGATCATCGGGAGAAAGATACTTCTATTTCGTCTTCTAGTAGCTATTTATCCAAGAATGACTCGGTTGTGTTTTCTTAGGGAGATTTATGGAACGAAGCGACGGCTTTGAATCGCTCTACTTTCCGCGCGGATTCTAAATTGTGGGAACAAACAGCCTTGTCTAATTTGCAAAATTAAATACGACTCGACGTTTGATAGAATGACGAGTGTTTTGATAGAGTCGATGTTTTTTATGAAAATTCTCGATCAAAAATGTCTTTTTTAAATTTTTAAAAAAATCTTTTTTCGCATTTTTTCAGAAAGTAAGTACATTTGTTCCACCTTTCTCGGGTACTTTTTAAAAATTGATTTTAATTTGCCATTTTATATCCAGAATGTACAATTTGCAGCTGATGTACTTTCACTTCGTTTTTTTAACGCTCAACACGGAGTTGTTACTTAGTAAAATTAAATGTAAAAAATGGCATTGTGTATTATTAGTTTTTTAATTAGACCAATAAATTCTTATCGATGTATATAAGAAGATAAGAATAATTAACGTAAACTTCATTTACATAAAACAATAGTCATTTAATTCTTATTTGAAATTTAAGTCGTTTATGCTTATAAATCGTGGCTTAGTAATTATAAATAAAAGGAGATTAGACTTTTGCATCGTTGTTTAAGCGTTTTCGAAATTTTATGGCTAAGAGACCTCGCATCTCTAATGTTTCCTCGTTATTGATCATTAAATCTCTAAAGATCCACATTTAGGTATTCAATAAAAATATTTTGCAGCTGTATAACAGGAATACCTTCTTCGCCAAAGCCTCGAGCATCATAAAACTGTCAGATATGCAGCTAAATAAGGATACAAAGATAGGCGTTAAGTTTGCTATTGACTTTTACTCATGGGTACTTGCTAGAAATAAACGTGAAAATTCATAGCCGAACTGCAAAACTAGTTCTAAGTAATAATTTTTCTTAAATTACGAAGATAACGATGCAAATTTTTCATTTTTAACTAACGATTTTTAGAATTATATAGTATATTTTTAAATGGTATTCTCGCTTCTATCGTAAATCAAATTAAAAATTTTTTTAATCGAACCTAAATTTTATTCGACACAAATAAAAAGTTTGATTCTTAGAGAATCTGCATATAATATTATATTGAAAATTTTTATTATATAATATTTTATGTAATATTGTTATATAGATAATATAATATTTTTAATAAATACTGCTTAATGATTTTAATTTATTTTTTATTCATATCTAAAATAGACGTTATTTTTATCAAAGATAAAAAAATTTTAAATTATCATTTAAAAATAATCAATTTAATTAATTTAAAAATTTAACTATAAAAAAACAACTTCAACTGAATAAAAGATTCGAATAAAAACTATTATATATATTATATATATATATACATATGTAATTTATATTGAATTATAATATTATAATTTGTTGTGTCATAACTGCTTTAGAATTCGATACATTATTGATGTGTTATTGAATAAACATTTCGTGATCATTCTAGTAATATATTTCTATAATTTATTTATAACTTTTCAGTTAGAATATTGACAAATTTATTTGTAAAAAATATAGCAGAATTTAATCAAACTGGATAAAAAAATTGATATATGACGGATATTGCAACCCCTTACAAATGTTAAAGTTAAGCTCCTCGTCCACACCCAGAACACAAGAAAAAAGGAAAAATAGGCGTTTACCATTATTCTCCTATCGTACGACACTGCGCCATTGATCCTCCTCCGATCACAAAAGTTTTAAGCAACTTTCGAGGGCGATCAGTACTTGGATGAATGATCGTAGCCATTGGTCCTGATAAAATTGAATTATGGTTCAAAAGGTTTTCGTACTAAACTAACATTTCAAATTATATATTTGCTTCGAGTGGTATCAAATGTAGTCTATGTTACAAAAATATACGTTTATTAGCTGTAAGAGAAGTAGTTCAATATATGGTCTATTAAAGCAAATTTAAACGAAGTTGAAGAATATAAATGGAGACCTCAAAACGTTTTGAACCCTATTAAAAAGAAATTTATTTAAAGGAAGCAAATCATCTTTAACAACAGCAAGCAATAATTACTCGAGGTACTTTTCTTTGACTCAGACTTTAAGTTAACGTTTTTAATAGGTGTTATATCATCCTTAATATTAAGATATATTAGCCAAAACTTCTTTAATTAAGTTTTGAAAAATACATTTATGATATTTTTGAAAGTTTTTTTTAACCCTAGAATCAATGATCTTCTATTCAGACATATTTTTATCCATGTTTGAAATAGAATTGCACTATGTGACAAAACAATTAATTAAATTTAATTGAATGTAGTATTTGATATATGTTTATTAATTGTAAAAAACTACTTACAAACTAAAGGGAAGCAGAGGTTAAACTGCTTTAAATAATATTATTTTTACAGTCTACATATATAGATTTTAAATTAAAAAAAGTACAATATTACACAAACTTTACTTTTAATTAATGTAATACGAACATTATATTAATATATATTTATTTTATATTAATACATAATATTAATATATATTAATTTTATAATATTAATTTTATATTAATAAACACATTAATATTATACAATGCTTTTATTCAATGTATTTTACTTTATGTTTGAATAATTCTGAAAATTTTCAGAAATACTTTAAATTCATGAATATTCATTTCATAATTAGTTGATCTTGTGCAATAATTCATAAATGTATCTATATTTTACTCATCATGCATTATTTATACTTTAAAAAATCGTAATTTATTCAGTACGACTTACATGTTCAAAACTAAAAGTATAACATATAATTTTTACGAATTACCACATGATTTCATTTGAAAATTTTGTTTCACGAATATACGTTCTATAACGCTTACGTAATTTTATGAAAATATAATGATACATAATTTATAAATGCATCATTAATATTTAGCGAATTAATAGCTATGCACCTTTTATTCTTGAGAAAAAAC
This sequence comes from Dolichoris vasculosae, assembly GCA_018907195.1. NCBI lineage: Eukaryota > Metazoa > Arthropoda > Insecta > Hymenoptera > Agaonidae > Dolichoris > Dolichoris vasculosae. Next base: position 1,676,380 of record JACCHY010000004.1, on the reverse strand, counting down.
TGAATATTAAAAAAATAATTCAGCTAATTCAATTTGAGTTTGTTATTTAAAAAAAAATCTGTTGATAAAAAGCAATCTTACTTTATATAAAACTTTTATTTTTATTAAATTTATTATCGTTATTAACGTAAAGTACATTATCAATAAATTATTATAAAATATTTATAACCGCTCATCATTTTAGAAATCACCTCAAAGGTCGTCTAAATACTTTTCTAAATAAAAATACCTTGGTAATATTATCGGATCGTAAAATTAATTTTTGCAAGCAGTTGTCGTACAAGGCTAATCTAAGAGCGTTGATTACTATTATCTTTAATAAACGAAGTAAAATTATTCACCAAAGATAAAAAAATTAGAAAAAAGTCGATAGTTATCGACAGATACGAGTATACGATGTACATACCTAACGATAGACATCGAAGTTTCCCCGGTAATAAATAATAATAAATAATAGTACTTCCCCGGTAAAAAATAAATAAATTTTGAGCACAGCTCCAAAAAATCTCAGGTGAAGAGCATTTTTTTCCAAGCCCGTGTTTACAATGTAAATACACCTATCGGTTGCAACGGAAATATGAAAGCTCGTCAAACCCCCCGAGACGAATGTTTATCCAGCAAACGGTTTAACCATCGCGGCAAACGTTCCCTCCTTTTTCTCTCCTTTTTCCCTCCTATTTCCCTCCTATTTCCCTCCAGAAGCAAGAGGAAAATCATCGCTCGCATCGAGAGGTTTACGATAGCAGACGAGCGAACGAAATTCCCGTGAGTGGCTGCTTGTTCGCTTGTTCGTTGGGAATCTCGTTGAGACTGATAAAAGGATTCTCTCGTTAGAGGAAAATAATCGCATTCCACGTGGGGAATCCCCGAATTCGCCATTAGAATCGTCGCTAAGACGAGCTTTTCCTTTTCACGCGTGTGCGTGTGCGAGGGCGTGCGAAACCCGGGTGAACATCTATACAGGGGAGCGTCCGTTGGGGCGAAAGCGTTTCTCACGTTATGGGCCTGTGTGCGTGAGAGAGACTATAGGGTCCCGTCCTTCGTATTATTATAGCGGCTTTCGGCTTTTCCACGTGCATCCGCGCAATGCCGATTCGTATTATTAATAACAGACGGAATTCTCATTCGAAATTGGCCCTCGAACGTGCGCCGCGATTATGGCCGCTTATTCGTCATTTTGCGGTGATGCGCCTATCGATCGAGTGGTTGCAAAACGCGACTAGTTACACATTGCATCTGTAATGGAGGTCTTAATGCTAGAGTATATGCGACTTCCGCCTGGGGGACACCGGTTGATACGCATGACTCGTTCTCTCTTTTTCTTTATCAAATTTATCCAATGCGTGGTTGAGTTGGACAGTTGAGTCCACGAACCGAATACACCCTTGCAAAATCGTCGCGAATTAAGTAGACACGTCGTCTGTACCTTCGAATAGGATTGTTCTTTATTTTTTTTAAAGATTAAGAGGTAGACGTTTAAATTAAATTTATTGATGTTCCGCTAGCGATTAAAGCCACGTGCTCATAATAGTTTCTCCATCATTGTCTATTGCGACGAATAAAATTTGTTTAACTTTCAAATTGATACAATTAACATTAAAACAATACTGTTGTTCGGTTTTTTAATTTCTATTTTAGTTACTTTTATGAGGATATATGAATTTACGACCTGGTTTAATTTTGTTATAACGAATATAATATTAAGTTTCTCGTTCTTTGCGTTTCACGATTAAAATACGACGATAGAATAATAACGAAAACAACGTTTAAAATAGTTTAAAGCGAAGAATAAACGGTTTCTATTTATAGATGGCTGTACATTTTTTAAAGAAAATATTTCTCTCCATGTTTTCGTTTACCAATTTTTATACATATTTGTTCGTGTAATAAATAAAAATAGATAAAAATAGAATATAATTCGTTAAAAAAATAGAAAGCAATATATAATAAAATGTGTCCACTGATTAAAAATTTACCATTCGATTACTTCTCATATATTTAAAAATATACTTACGTTTAATAAATATTTATGAATGCTTAAGATTATATGAAAATCCAATAAGTTTTTCACGCGTAAGATATATTCAAAGTAGTTGGATTTTAATGCTATTTGAATCGTGTTTAATTAATTCTTTAAAGATTTAATAACAAAAAATTCATAATTTTAATTAATTTTAATTGTAAAATTTAAATATTGATTAAATAGCGTAATAATTTTTATCGCTGTAACAAAGTTTAATTGAAAGTGAATCTAATCCTAATCCATTCTCTTAAGCTTCGTTCAATATTTTATGACAAAACACTGTAAAATCATCATTAGCACTTATAGCAAAAAAAAGGATCACTAATCCATTAGATTTTCATTAATTTGCCATTAGCTATTTCTCCCTCGTAATAGTACTTTCTACGAGGGAAATACAATAAGGAAGGGTCTTTTTATCTCCCCTATTTTGTTCGGCTCATTCTTTCGAAGTGTTGATACAGTTGCAAGCGCTGAATATAATACTGCCGTATAATTGTTTCGTGAAAGATAACATTTAAATTCAGAATATACGAAATCGATGTATGCGATCCGTCTTGAGATATTTAACAGTACATTGTTGAAAAGTAGTTTAAAAACATAAAAATAACAACGTACTTCCGACATTTATGTCCTTTGCGTGATTTTATATCCGTATAAAAATGTCTCGTAAAGATTAAGTAACATCTTTATCGGTGACATTCTTTTAAAACGATTATTTAAGAGTAAAAGTATATTTGCCCAAACCGATTCAAACGCCGATGTATTAATTTCACGATGGAAGATCATTAGCGATGTCTCGCTAGTAACTTTAAAATTAAAAAAGCGAAAGTCAATACGTAGCAAGAAGTTATAATGCAATTTAGATCACGACCTCTGTATTTTAAATGAATAGTCATTAAAATTCTATTACCAAACCGCGTTTAAAAATAAAAATAAATTTTGTATAGACGTAGCAACGAATACGTAAATTGTAAAAAATGATATCTAGTTACAGTTCACACGAAGTAATAAAATTAAAAATTCTTTTGTCCAACGAAAACAATTTTTTTAATTATTTTCTTTCGAAACGAAACGATTCGGTATTAGTAATTTTAACGAAACTTTCACTTTAACGCGAATAATTTCTACTTAAACCGAGTACTCAAGAATATGGAGTAAATTAGAACGAAAACGCATGAGAATTCTTTCCCGTTCCACGGAAGCGGATAACGCGTTTACTTAAAACAATTATACCGTCCCATAATTATACAGTTGAAATATGCAACATTTTTCCGAATGGTTAAAAACTACGCGCGAGACGGATGGCATAATCGTACACGAAGAAAATTATCCAAACCATCCCCAATTTTGAACGTTCGATCGAAATTTCTTTCCAATTTTCGAAATCTCGAGTTCCCGTAGACGAGCAATATTTAGCCGTCGATGCGATTCCGAACCCGGAGTATCGCCGGAGTATCGCCGGAATTGGAACTATAGAAAAACGATCGCGGGAAAATTTTGACCAAATTTAAAAACCAGACTCGGTCTCGTTGGCGGGGCAAACCACGGTATTCGGATACTTTTATTCTCGATCCGAAACGAGACGTCCGTATTTCGAGAGAAACCGACAAAAAAAAGGTGCCACGAAAATAAAGGAAAAAGCGCATAATCGAAAAGTTTATTCGATAAAATCAATTCCCAAAACGTCGTAAAAATGTTTTGCGTTCGGCGCTCCGAAACGGCGCTCCATTATAATCGAACGGAAAAAAATGCGCTTAAATTACTTTTCGAAAAATTTCACACGAGAAGCACATTTCTCGAATAAAGAACGGAGCATAAGCGCTTAAAACCCCAAAAGCGCGCCTTCGTACGGTATAACTACGCGTAACCTCGAGCCGTATAGACGTAGTCGTAGCTCGTAGAAAAGTGCGAGCGAGAAAGAAAAAAGAAGAAAAAAGAAAGAGAAATGGACTACCGAGAGAGGAGAAAAAAATTCACACGGACGCCCGCGCGCGCGCGCGCGCATCTTCTTTCCGACACACGCATACCCATACCCACACGCGCGCTTCCGTCGATCCGTGCGAGTCGCACACGCTTCCGCGGCAATTTCACGCTTGCACGTACACAGCCTCGTTCACCCATACCCTCACGGGAGAATAGCCGTTCTCAGGCGCGATAAGTAACCTTTTATACGCTCGCGTTTATCGACACACTCGCACACGGACGTCGTCTCCAAATGCGCGCTCCAACACACTCTCACGCCCATCCACGGAGCTCGCGTTCTCGGCTCGCAGTCGTCATCGCTGCACGGAGCGGCGAGTGCGAGAGAGAGAGAGCGAGAGAGAGCGACCGAACGAGAAGCGGAGCGAGGTAGAGGCCACCCACTCTTTCCCACAGCAGGTTTTTCCCACGCCCCCCGGGGTAACCCCAACATCCTTTTGCGGCAGCAATTCCACGGGGCCGAGGTGGAGGGGGATAGAGAGCGAACGAGAGAGCCAACGAGAGAGCGAACGAGAGAGCGAACGAGAGAGCCGACGAGAGAGCGAACGAGAGAGCCGACGAGAGAGCCGACGAGAGAGCCGACGAGAGAGCCAACGAGAGAGCCAGCGAGAGAGCCAACGAGAGAGCCAGCGGAGAGAGCCAGCAGAGAGAGAGAGAGAGAGAGAGAGAGGTCGGAGCGCGCGGCGCTGGGGTCGAGAGTTGGGCCATTGTACAACCCAAGTAAAACAATAGAAACTGCAGCCACTTTATGCGCTGCCGTAATAAACTTGGCGTTTGGTGCGCGCGCGCGCATTGCGCGGGCCACACTGGACCCCACCAACACTCGAACGCGTACGCGATCCGCTCGTACGTGTACGTACGACCTAGGACGGGTATCGCCCTCTCGCTCCCGCCCGCCGCGCACACGATCCCCGCGAACAGCGTGGACTGCTTTTCGGTTTCAGTTTGACGCAGCGTCTCGTGGAGGCTCCGTCGCTCGGGCCTGGGTACGAGGTCGCACGCGCCGACAACCCGAGACGCGTCGAGGTGATCCTCGTTGGAGTAGTTATCGACTCGCCGACTCCTTCACTCCTGGCTAACATTTAAACCACTCCACCGTTTGAACGAACCGCGGGCGTCATCCGGGATTAGTTCGAATTTCGCGCGGCTCCTCGATACTCGAGACGCGCCTGCGCCCGAGTCCGCCGCCTCGAGATCAAGTTGGCGATACTGCTCGGAAAATTCGGAAAGTGAACAGGTGTTTTTTGAATGGACTACTAGCTCGTCGTGCGCGAGCTCAGGGGGACGGACCGCGGGGCCTACGCGAGCGCGTGCACGGGAAAGGAGACGAGCGGCTCTCGGGTTCCTCGCGCCGCGGACGTAGACGCGGTTCTCGCGGGGCGGGAGCTTTTCCATCGAGTCCGCGGCGGTGTGCCGCGTTGAGGAGGCGGTGTCGCGATGCGCCGCTGAAGGGCCGTGGGTCCGAGGGCGAACGAAGGGCGCACCGAGAGCGTGAGAAAGAGAGAGAGAAAGAGAGAGCGAGAGAGCGTGAGAGAAAGAGAGGAGTGAGGAGTGCGAAAGAGAGCGAGAGAGAGAGAGAGAGAGAGAGAGGGAGACGGGACGAGATCGCAAGAGGAATTATGGGGCTGACGTCCGAGAGGGTCTGGCTGCTAGCAGACGCGAAAGGAACGACGAGGGCGAACAGCACGACGATGACCGCGAGAAGTGCCGAGAGGTGAGCCGCGTGTGTCGCTTCTCTCTTTTTTCTCCCTTTTTTTTTCCTTTTTTTTTTTTCCTTTTCTACCTCCTTCCCTCCCTTCCGCTCCCTTTTTTTGCTTTTATTTACATCTGGCTCGTTCGCCTCCGCGCGGTAAGGAGGCTGCGCGCTTTTCTCGCTTTCGTTGCTCTTGTCCGAATCGAGGTTTACGATGGAGATGCCGGTTTTTTTTTTCTCTTCGTCTCCGTTCCTCCCGTGTCTTGTCCTTTCGGAGAGCGGAGACGTGATGCTGCTGAGCTCTCGCGGAATGCGTCGAGAGATATCGTTTACGTACGCTGGTGCGAGTTCGCTTAACCTCTGAATCTTGGACGACTTGCTCGTCTGTTCGCGATGTGTTTGTTGGAGTCTCTTGTTGTTTACGCGTGGAGAGATGAATTACTCGGCTGTAACTTCCCGCGAAGCTGATTCCTTGGAGTTAACTTGGGATACGAGGTAAATTTCGTTTCGACTTTAAGAATTAACGTCTTTTTTATTCATTGGAAATCGTAGTTGATTCCTCGTGTTTGTTTATTTTCATATATAAACAGTTAAATGTAAGATGCTTTGTGAATAAATGTTAACGTTCACTGGCATTCAAAGTTACCAGCTTATCTTTCAATTTTCATAGATTACATCGATTCGACCGAATATCTATGCTATCTTTGGTCTTTTATTTTAATTTCTTTAGTTGAAACTGAGTATTTAAAGAAAAATTATCGTACAACTTTTGTCTTTTTAAATGTTTTTCACCTTGTATCTTCTAAGGTATCTTTCGATGCATCTATTTTCACGTTAGCTCGGTTAATCTCTATGTTTCCAATGTTCTAAGTTCGTGCGACGTTCGAAATGCTTTATTACCGTAGATCGCTCGCCGACGATGCAAAGTCTTTCTTTGATTTATAATTGTAAACGGGTTCTGCTTCGATGAAACTTAAGCAAGAATTTTTCCAGCTTAAATTATATCGTTGAAACGACAAGTTTATAATATATTTTAATAATTAGGATGAAAATTCTTCTTACTATTAATTTATTTAATGCTGTTTAGAAAGCAGCGGTATTTTAATTCATGCAAGAAAAATGAGCTTGACTTTATTCCCACGACTTATACGTGTTTCCTCTTTCCTGTATAAAGAACAGTAATTCTCAGACGCTTGTTTTAAGTAAGATATCTCGAGCTAATTGTGTGTAACCGATAATAAAAACTCTTCCCACGCGCTTTGGAGGGATTTATCACGTTAGAACCGTGTACTACATTTTTACCGAATACGAATAAAAAAGAAAACCTTATAGACAATCTTTTAACTTACGAGTAATTAGCTTGAATTAAAACAAAAATTAATTCAAACTATTTTACTTATTTATATTAAAATTCTTTTAGATTGTTTTAAATAAACGAACGTGGACCCTTAATTAAATAAGACATCGATAAAAGAAAATTATATTTAAGTTAGGTACGTGGTAATTTTATTCTGATATCACCAACCGATCCTAAAATAGATATTTTGATCGACTGATTTATTTAAATAATTTAGTAATGATACAATAACATCAATATTATTTTAAACCAAGTAAGAATGATATTTGTATTTTGTCACGGTCGACGTATTTTCTAGATTTATTTGTGTTTATGTAAAAACTTTGGGTTTACGATTCGAATATTTTCTCATCGATACCATTTAAAGTTATTTAGCCAATACTTTATATAATTTAAAGGTATTTTTGAAAAATTTGCCATTGAATTTATCGATGGATTATTACAATAGTTAATTTTATATTATATAATTTGATATAATTTACACTAATACTGCATCCTTCGTTTTTTTAAATCAAATAATTTTGTCGAAAGTATCTTTCCTGTGCTTAGATAATACAATTAAATATTAATTAAATTTGTTTACTTACAATAAATTTTTTATTTGTAAATATATATTACAGAATTCATTAAGGAAGTTATACTTGTTAAATTTTTGTTGGCAACCGAATTGATTTTTATAACTTTTTACATAAACGGCCCATCGAGCAACAATTAAACGCAACTTCTTAAAAATTGGTACAGCTCAATTTTTACAGAGTTAAAAAGAGAGAGATTCGATAAAGTACAACGTTAAATTTGGATGAGAAGAGGTGAAAAGTTGTCCGTAATACGCGAATGAAGAAATGAAAAAAAACGGTATTCGTTCGGAAAGAGCAATAAATTACAAGATGTTAACAACAATGACGAAGCGCTATCAAGTTATCCAAAGAATAGTATGCTAATGGTCCTCGATTTGCTTTCAGATAAACAATCAAGCAGAAATGCGTCACGATGAACAAGTCCTATGAATCGGAATGAGTAATAGTTTAGATGCCCAACTACACTAATCCCTCGTGGGAGAGCTCGAGCCAGCAATAATGCCACACAGTCAGTACGGCTTGCCGACGATGGCGCACGGCCTGCAATCGCCTCCGTCCCCGACGGCCGTCATGTCGGTCTACCCTCGCTTCGGCAGCGTCTACCGGCCCGAGCAGCAGCAGCAGCAGCCGCAGGACCAGCGGCTGAGCCGCGAAGCCATGAAACACTACCTCTCGGAACACAAACGCACCCAGGGCAAGGCCGACATGGTCGTCGTCATCCTCCACGCGAAGGTCGCCCAGAAGTCGTACGGCAACGAAAAGCGCTTCTTCTGCCCGCCCCCGTGTATTTACCTCAAGGGCAACGCCTGGTCCATGAGGCAGGAACAGATGCGCAGGGACGGCGAGTCCGAACAGTCGACGCAGCTGTGCGCGTTCATCGGCATCGGCAACTCGGACCAGGATATGCAACAGCTCGACCTCAACAACGGCAAGCAATACTGCGCCGCCAAGACCCTCTACATATCGGATTCGGATAAGAGGAAGCACTTCATGCTCTCGGTGAAGATGTTCTACGGGAACGGTCACGACATCGGCGTCTTTCACAGCAAGCGCATCAAGGTGATATCCAAGCCCTCGAAGAAGAAGCAGAGCTTGAAGAACGCGGACCTTTGCATCGCCAGCGGTACGCGGGTCGCCCTCTTCAACCGGCTGCGTTCTCAGACGGTCAGCACGCGCTACCTCCACGTCGACAACAACAACTTCCACGCGAGTTCGACGCAGTGGGGAGCATTCACCATACATCTTCTCGACGACAACGAGAGCGAATCCGAAGAGTTCCAAGTGCGCGACGGCTACGTCCACTACGGGAGCACGGTGAAGCTCGTCTGCTCGGAGACGGGGATGGCGCTTCCCCGCCTCGTTATTCGCAAGGTCGACAAGCAGATGGCGAGTCTAGAGGCCGACGACCCCGTGTCCCAGCTGCACAAGTGCGCCTTCTACATGAAGGACACCGACCACATGTACCTCTGCTTGTCGCAAGAACGGATCATCCAGTTCCAGGCGACGCCCTGTCCCAAGGAGGCCAACAAGGAGATGATAAACGACGGCGCCTGTTGGACGATCATCAGTACCGACCGGGCCGAGTACACGTTCTACGAGGGGATGGGTCCGGTGCGGTCCCCGGTAACGCCCGTACCCCTCGTCCACAGCCTGAACCTTAACGGAGGCGGCGACGTCGCGATGCTCGAACTCACCGGCGACAACTTCACGCCGAACCTGCAAGTCTGGTTCGGCGACGTAGAGGCCGAGACGATGTACAGGTGCCAGGAGAGCATGCTCTGCGTCGTCCCGGACATATCCCAGTTCCGGGGGGAGTGGCTATGGATCCACCAGCCAACGCAGGTGCCGGTCTCGCTCGTACGCAACGACGGCATCATCTACGCGACTGGACTCACGTTCACGTACACCCCGGAACCGGGTCCTAGGCAGCACTGCCTCCCCGCCAACGAGATCATGAGGACGCCGAGGACGATGGGACACGGTCAGGCAGCCATGCAGCCAGCCATTGCCGACGTGCCGTGGAACCATCACCAGCCCCCCCAACCGGGTCTTTGATATAACCCGAACGACTGGGGCTTCGACGGAGACGGGGACGCCCTTCGGGAGCAGGATGGTATGATTTTTGATGACCCGTTGGCTTTGGAATTGGACGCCGTTGCGACCTCGGAAAACAGCAGCACCTCTTGCCTGGCCAACGAGACCTATTCGATGAAGGAGCCATCCCAAATGTAGCGGATGTTTGGGACGACGTTCGTTTAGGCGGCGATCGCCCTCTCGGAAAACAGGGACTATTTTCTATTCTTTATCCAGAGATTTTATTCGATCTAACGCTCGGTGCTCGTATTTTTATATAATTGTTACATTCGATTGCGCTGAAGGTAGAAGCGGATCTTTTGATGCATTGGGTTGGAGAATTTTTCGATGGAGGCAAGCAGATGTAATTAAAGGTTCAACGTCGTGTGTCTGATATCTCCTAAGCCTTGAATATTTCGATAACCGTTCCAAACCTTTCTCGATCTTTCGAGTAACTTTCAAAGCCGTTATATTCACGCCGAATATCAACGAAACGTTATTTTTCGAAAGTCGAGAACTTTCGAGTCGAACTTCGAAAGTCGCTTGTATTCGTATTTACGGATACGGAGGCACGTTTAAAAATTAATTTCGTACCATTGGATGGCTCCCTTGCAGGAAGATCCACGGCCGATTCCCAATCGTAGCAATAGAATATAATATGTGTATATATGTATGCGTGCGTGTGTGCGTAAGCGCGCGCACGTTTATCTTTGTCTGGGTGTGTACGTACGTTTATTCGCGTATATACATAAAATTATATACGCTTACTCACGTACGCATATTCTATATAAGAGTGCAAAAAAAAAAAGAGATAAACTCGCGTGTGATGCGGAGAATGCAATGCATTATCTATGTATAATAAATATGTAGATGACTTTATTCGTAAGCTGTTAATACAAATTTTATCGAGTAATAATTTATCAGAACATAATTTTAGGGTATATATTCTCTCTGTGAGATGATGAATAAACGACTGTCAATTTTTTTCATTTACATAGTCTCTTCCAGGGAATAGTCGAAATAGAAAAGAGATAATAATCGGTGTATATCACCATAAAGAAAAATTGTATTGTATAAAGATTTTTAGATCAGCTGTCGTAACTTTTGCCTGCTTTGCGTATATATATATATATACGTATATACATATATATGTAAAGTAGATATTCTCTATAATATTAATTTCGAGTTAAATGATAGCAATGACATCCGAATTATCACTACCTTGTAAAATTAGAAGTGTTGGAAGAAATATTTTTAATAGGCAGATGTAATAATGTTAAAAATTAAACGAAATTATAACGGTTTAATTATATATTATATTTATAATATACAGAAACTTTACGTAAGTATGAAATCGTATGTCAATCTTAAGAGTCAATGTTAAACTAATCGTATATTAAAGTCAATGGAACTACATACGAGATAGTTCATTTTGAAAGAAGCAACTACTGCATGACTGTATAAGAATTTATTTTTATTTTTTTCTTGAATTGTACATAAACATATGTAAATTTGTGAACTGCGCATCATTAATACTATTGTGAATAAGAAACCGATGAAATTTCTAAAATCAAGGAATTTTTATACGAATCGAATTTAACGAAGTCTAATGTTTTCGTAATTATCATTAAAATGACGTAACGGCGGCTAAGGGATCAGAATTAAATAAGATTTGTCAATTTCAATGTATGCAAATTGATTAAGATATTATAAATAGTAGTAGAGTATAAATCCTTTTTTTAATTCAAAATAATTTTTATTATACATGTAAAAATTTAATTGTAATAATTTTTGTACTGTGTACTAATTATACATATGTATACGTTTAGTAGAAGATTTAAAAGTGAAGATAATTGCCAAATTGTTTTACATCAATTTCTTCAGATTTTCTTTGTGAAATGCATAGCAATTTCATAATTTAAAGAAACGTGTAAAATATTTATGAGAAGTCCTATAATGTATAAGTTAAGATTTTATCTAAAAAATTGTTCCAAAAAATATATTTTATAAATTAAAAAAATAGTAATCTCGAGTAATAAATCCTAAACAATAAATATCAGAAACAAATTCAAGCAATTTTAACAAGTTCCCGATTTTCCTTGATACGTTTTTAAAAACTGTATCTCATAGCCATTTAAAGAAACAACCAAATAAAGATTCAATAGAACTTTTGCTTGAATCGAATACGTAACGTTTATTAACATGGAAAAATAAGAAATCATCGTATATGTTAATACTTTAAATAAACTATATTAGCTTAATGTAATGCACGAGTTTAAAATTTCAAAAGAGAAAACAAAAATGAAACTCAAGAAAATGACAAGAGCAAAACTATTTTCATTGCCCGATAATATTATTTTACGTTATACATTATCGCACATGTAATAGATTTTAGTGAAAAATGGAAATAATAAACCAGGTGTATCTGATTTTTGTTATGAAAACACGACTCTGACAACTAAAGAATTTGTAAGTCATGCGTCTCCTTAACCATAATTACAAATAAGTTAAATAGAATCTTGTGCGTTTTCTTAAAAAAAAAGTCAGAGGGAGTAATCTCGGAAGGGAAATGAGATAGTATCAACTTGAGAATGGCTTCCTTCAAGACATCTATTGTTACTCAGGAATGTCGGCAGGTAAACCATGGGAATTTACCCACAATTAACATCGGGATCGTACAAGTATGGTGGATGACAAATGGGGTTACCTTTATTATTCACCAACAATATGTAATTCCCGATTAATAACGATATAATTATATCCCTTGTACATTTTACTCACCGGGTTGGACTCGGTGTTCTAATAAGTACAACGAGGGCATGCCTTAAGTAAACATACGATATTGCTTTTAATTAAGACAATTACGCTTACATAAAATTGCTACGTTTACAGAAGGACGTTAATACGAGAATATTTCAATTGCTGAGTAAGCCGATTCCGCATTTCAATCAAATTAGGCTGTTTAGTGAATAATACTATGAAACGTAAAAAATTTAATCTTGCTAACTTTCATCTTAGTAGCCAACTTCAATCATCATTTTATATTTACGTAAAGAAGAAAGCAAAAGAAGACGATAACAATTTTAATTTATGAAAACAAATAACTTAAACTTTAATTCCTAATAATTAAAGTTTTTCGCGTTCACGAATGATTTAAAATTGATACACGTGAAAAAAGTAGTTTCGATATATTTTATACGCATAATTTTATGATACATTGAATTATTTTGTATTTTCTGCTTTGACTTTATTTCTTATGTAAATATCGTTAATTGATTATTTTTAACTTATTAATAATTACACGAGTATCATTTTTTTAATCTTAACAGAAGAATATAGTAAATCAGTTGTCGATTCGTCTTTATAAATTATTTTAATTCTTTTATTAACACTTTTATGTTACGAGTACGTATTGTTCTAAGTATAAATTTTTTAATCGTTAAATGGTAAATTTAATTCGATCAACAGATGAAATATATAATAAATATAACAGCTTTGACATTTAAAAATATTTATCTAATTATAATTTTGTTACGGGTAATGGATTGCAAATTTCATATAAACATTCAAATTATAAAATTTATTTATTTTTGTAGTACATTTAAATAAAGGCAATATTTAAACTTTAATAATCAGCTTAATATATTTAATTTTATATCGATAGATGTACTCTTAAATAATTAATTAACATATCAAATTTAGTGGAGGGTTGTATACAAAATTAATTAACATAATAAAATTGTACTTAGAATTGTGTTTGTAAATTACGCGATATCTAAATTATTTTATTTTATTGTACAAGTCTTTGGAAAATATTTAAAATATATTTAAAAAGTATAAAACTATATATCTTTTAGTAAAAAATAAAAACATTGTAAATATTAACTTGAAAATGTCGAGAAATTTAGATAATTATTCGCAATATTATTCACGAGTAACTTTAGATATGTCAAGATAGTGATTTATTTATACATGATTATATATTGAAAACGTTGGTTACATATCAAATAGACAATCAAAATTTCTTCTCTAATTTATTCTGTATAATTTTATAATATTTTTAATTCTTTATTCTTACAGAACTTGAGAAATACATAGTGTTTTTCAATTTTACTCAATAATTTTATAAAAAAGTAATATTTTAATTTACACCCGATAATTGAACAACATATCTAAAAAACTTATATAAATTTATTAAAACATAATTTTCTTACATAATAACCATTCTAATCTAGGATATAAAAGAAATGTTATAGGTGTGATAATGTCATAATTATTATTAAATTATACGCAACTGTTTTTACAAATACTTTTAAAAAATATTTAAGTTACGAAAAATGTAATTATTGTACAATTAATTAATATTTAAAATTAAAATCGAAACACGGCAATATTTAAAATGTTTCAAAACGTCCAAATCTTTTGATTTTTGGATCGTATAGTAACAAAACGTACCGTTAACATTTGAATTACAACAGTGGTAAAACAAACATTTCACTCCTCAAGTTGCACATACCGCGTTGGAGTGGATTTTATAGGATCGACGTTGAAATATATAGTTTCTATACGAAAGAAGCTTATATTGTAGTGATTTATGTACGAACAATCGAACGCTAAGAAATGATAACGTGTTTCACTTACATCCAAAATCAGTGTCTATTGAACCGAGGTACCTTACCTCGTTCAAACTCTGTGCAACTTATTTAATTACTCGATTACTTAATCGCAATAGAAACTGTCTCTCTAGAACATATTGAGTTAGTTTTAGTCGCACTCGAATATCGTTCTTTTCATTGAAAAGTCAGTGATTACAGTGAAAAATTAACATCGCCAATCGAGTGTCTAATATTGAAAATACACTTTCTCAATTACGCTTGGGTCATATATTTGACAAATGAAATATCTGAGCTCAAGAAAGTATCCAACACTGTTGATTACACTACTTCGATTAATTGAACGTTATTTCTTTCGTATCCTACAAATTGTACCACATTTTCAGAATTCCTAAAGTATCGCTTCACCGTTTGTAGCGAAACTCAGACCTTCTCACCAAACAATCAAATTCTAGTCCAATCTTCTCTCGATCATCTATAGCACTTATAGCACTATATCATCTGTTTATTACAAATGTTTGATCTCTTATTTCCTTAGACTTATCTGCACCACTAGTTTCTAATCCGAGATTCCTAACCGAGTTAACTTCATAGCAACAACATTACCTTACCAAAGACATAGATATATACCAAAAATTCACCTATAAAATTAAACGATCATTCACTTATTTTAACCCGTTCTTGGACTGAATCTACTATCTCCGCGTTGGGGGATATATTGCAGTACTCGTTCCTGTATTTGCATGAAAAACATTTACTCGTATTACCTTCTACATTCAATCTTTATTTCTTCTCTCTAAAAATACCGCTTAATAAATTGTTTACGAAGACACGTGATTATTTTTAAATTACTTAAAAGAAAAAGACGATTAGCCAAAATGACTATTTTTCAATGACTCCGGAATTAACGTTATCGAGTCAACTCAATCCTACAATTTATGAGAAATCTACCGTTATACGATGGATAACTGCTCAGACCACCCTAACATTTCAGCCTTGATTACACTGGTTCTATAAATTAGAAATACTCCGAAAGTCAACGATCGTTCAAAGACCATATCGTGATCTTTCTATATTTTTCAATCCGATTGATTTAATCGAAATCACCTTTGATTACTCGACGGAGGAAATCGGAATCTTTGTCAGGTTTATTCCGCGTTGTAGCGTTTACACCTTCATTCGCAATGGCTGTAAAACAAATTACGTTGGCGTAAATTAAGAATTAATGTTAATAGTGGTAGTAATTAGCGTATCAACTTCTCATTTGTACCAATTCTAATGAGTTATGGGTAAAATAACAGTAAGATCGATCGAACGTTATTTAAAACCAGTGATTGAATCGTGTTTAAACTACAGATCTCTCCAATCATTCGAAGACGATCCGACGGATCTCGAATTGCTTATTTCAGTCCATTTTCTGACGCAATGCTTTCTTTGTATCATCTGAAAAATATTATTTGGGAAAAGTGGTCTGATTAAAATTAGATATTTTAAGACTACTACATTTATATCGCTCAACTCGCCTAAAAAATGTATCTCTTTTTAATAAAAATTTATTAATCAAATCTTGACAAAAGCGGGCGGAATGTTAATAGCATTGAAAATGAAATTATGATAATACTTTGAATTCTGCGCGTTATCATAAGAGGCATATAAACCTACAAAAAGCGTACCTAAAATCGCACTCAAGAAACCTCTTTTTAGTATCTCTCTTTACTGAGTAGATGGCGTATGCCAATCCACTGCAAGGCATACATTCTCAAGATTTTAAAGAGAGTTATTTTTTGTATCAAGGAATTTTGATGTTACATTAAGTTATTATTTATAAAGTTTTATTTCTATCACTCTCCAGATTCAAATGTGTTTAAATTACGTAGTTATAATTCGATGTAGTTTTACTTTAACCTTTCACAGTGACACTCATCTCATAATGTCAGCTCAGTGGTTCTCATATATTTTTCTTATTCATTTTTATTTATCATTTTTGTCAATTTACTTGCCTATCTATAAATTATGTTTTTGAGAACTTTTTTAGGTTTCTTATTAACGATATTATTATTTATTAAGTTTTCAAAATACTTTAAAAAATACGCCAAGCTATAGTAAATATGCAACCTAAATTAAAGATTAATTACATAATGAATTTATTATTATTTTATTATAGAATCTTAAAAAATCATATTATGAGTGTCATTTATAAATATAAAAATCAAGTATAATTGTATTTTAAGAAATATGAATATGCGTCTAATTTTTAATTAAAATTATATTCGATTATTTTTCTCTACTTTAGTAAGGTTAATAAAAAGTATTGTAAATTAATAAATAAATAATATAAATTATTAATTCATACAAATTTATAAGTTTCAATTTTATTCTAATCATTAATAAATCAGATATCATTTTCAGTATTTTTATCGAACTTCTCGATGATTAACTTATAGTTCATAGATTAATATTAAAAAGTACTTATATTTCCCTAAGACATAAAGATATTTTATTTAAATGTTACTTAAATTTAGTCTTGTTATTAAAAGTAACTTTGAAAAATAATTTATTTAACATAGAATAAGACAAGCTGATTTAGAAAAATCAATAATCGTGTATTACTTTTTAAATGTAAGAACATTCGTCGATTTCTTTAGCTTATCGAAATAATTAATTTCTAAAACATGCATTAAACAAAGTTAGTTTTATTATTTCCTTTATTGCCTTTATTTACAAATATGCTGTTCGTATAAATAATTGATTCTTTGTAGAAAAACCTATTATTGTATTAATTACTGTTTTATAAAATTTAATTACAATACAAAATTTTGTTTTAAATATTTTCTAGATTATTTTAATTGGTATCTCAATGTGACAAATATAACACTTTTTTACAAGTTTTTAACAAGTCAACCAGTAGTTAGAATTTAAATCATTAAAAATAAAAATATTTGCGAACCATATATTCAATAATGTATTAATTTTTATTTTTTATCATGTATAATAAAATGAACGATCATTTTATGTTCAACAAAGTCTCTTACCCTCCGAAGCTCCGATTTCTCCCGTGAACTTATGATTTTTCAACACGATATTCTTCGCGTAACTGGCTGCGTTTATTTTCTATTTTTTATGTAAAGTCATTGTAATTATTGTTTCTATATTATTGTTAATTAGAATTAGCTCAAATTTTTTCGCCTATTCTGTATCATTCGATTTCTTTCTTCATTTGTATTCATTGCGCCGTCACCGAGTCACTTTAAGTACTAAGTTTATCTGTAGCCGTAAGTTTTCTGTTTATATTAAATCCTTTATCTATGTATTATTCATGTTTTAGTTTTAAGAATATATATATATATGCGTATATATATATATATGTTTCTTTAATCTATTTCGCGTTTGTTGTTTCTTCCTTAAGTCCCGACTACCCTCCGCGAAAAGACCATTAATCCGGCGAAAACGACGCTGGATTATAAAATTATAACGTCGAGAAAACGCTTCCCAACTTCGTTGTTTATCATCGCAACCCCAAAAAATTTGAATATTGCACCGCAAAATATTTGTATTTTAAGATATAAATTTTAACTATTTCGTTTCGACAATTTTTTTCCTTCGTATTATATTGTTACGAGGTAAAAAATGATGATTGCATAAACATTTAAAATCTTTACAAATAAATTTCTTTTACTTTATTCGTATCGTGCGCTGCTTATTCATATTCGTGAGCATAAGCGAAATATAAGAAGTTAATAAATCATCCATCTTATATCCAAGAGATGTTTCGCACAGTAACTTCGAACCTCGGACTAAATTGCCTATTGTCATATGGAAGTACGTATTGCCTGAAGACCAATTAGAGATTCGTGTGAATGGATGCGTCACTAATATTTCCTAAAATTAAAACACATTTTTTTAACCGAACACGTTGTTTAAAGTTTTTCGATAAGGTAGAATTTTTTATAAAAAAAAAAGAAAAATATTTACTTTTGTTTGAGGATGAATTAAACTGACTCCGTGTTTATTTATAGCGATTAAAAGTAATTCTGGATAATCTGGTTCAGTGCTTTGCTTAACTTCGAAAAAGGCCGATCCAAATGTTGGCCATCGATAAACTATTTTTAAAAAGGTTATTTTGGCATCCTCGGGACTCATACCTGAATAAAATTAAAATAATATTTTTTAGTACATTTTCAACTTTGGTTTCGTAGATTTAATTTTTCGGCATTATATTTACCAGCGTCGTGATTATAAGCAGCGATTATGGAACGTTTCCATTCGTTCGAGCTTTGCGTTTTTACCAAATCACCAGGTATGAGTTCTCTCAACATTTGACTGCGATAAATAAATTTTTTTATTTAAATAAATATCCAACTATAATTTATTATAATTTAATAATAAAAATTATGGAAACATTATTATTTTCTTACGGTATTGCTTGTAGTTCTTGTTTACTTTCTCCAAATCGAACTCTATATACTAATGCTGCTAATCTTGAAGCTTCCTCTTTTGTACATTTATGATATCCTAAACAAAAATAATTATTATATAAAATATAGTTTATTAAAATATAGTTTATTAAAATATAGCGTACGAATCGGAACGAGTTCTTACCCCTTAATAATTTGGGAAGCTCTTGATGAAAATGAAATATCAAATCAGCATTTCTATCTTTACCAGGTACAGTATTCGTCCATAATTTTTTCATAAAAAAGACTTGATATGTGAATTGCGGAGACAGACCTAAAGTGTCGTAGATATAAAACAGTGATTTAACGATAATAAAAAATAAAATATTTTTCAATAAAAAGACTAGTTTAAAACTGACCGTCTCTAGTCGGATGAGCTTTTCTCATCCAATCTGTTAAATGTCGAACAAAATCAAAGAAAAAGTCTCCTTCTGGTACAGAAATAACTTTATCAGCTATTTTAACAAATAAACTAAAGCCTTCGGAAGATCTTAAATTTAATCGCTGTGCAATATTTTGACAAAAATCTTTTGCTCTGGTCGAAGAGTCAACTTCGAACGCTTCGTCCGTGTCATCTGGGAAATATACTTTGTGAAATATTTGCGTAGTTTTATGTTGAATTGCTTCGACTTCGACTTGATGCGGTGGATATTTTCGTTGGCCATTTCTTAAAGTTTTTTGTAGCCTTTGTAAGGAATCTTGTGAAATGCGATGACGTCGTGTTCGTAAAAATAATGTCAATTCCTAAGACATAACATTTTTAAGTATCTTTGACAGAGATAAATTATAAAAGTAGAAAAAAAAATATTTCTTTCGATAAAAAATAATTATAAAAAGTGTATACATATAAATTACGGTAAGTATATTTTATTTTTCCTTCAAAGCATTATAGCATTATATCAACGTTACTGTATTTAATTAAAGTTTAATATTTTCAAAGTTAGCAAATAATAATGTTTAAGTAAGGTACATTTATAATTATTTAGAAAGTAAGCCATAAAATAATGATAACGTTTCGAAGTACTTTTACCTTCAAAAGACTCTGACTACAGGTGAAAAGACCAGTTGCTAGCCACATTAGTTCCCATCCTCTTTCCTCGCTCAACCTATTACGGTTATCAGTCAACTGCTTCATTATTTGACAATAAATTTCGTCTCGTAGAATTTCATTCTTCAACGGACCATCGAAAATCAAATCTGTATATTCATTGCCGATTCGCGGTCTCTTGGTTGGCAAATCTCCCATATATTTCAGAATCGCGTTGAAAGCAAAACAAGCTTCGTCCGCCAATTCATCTTTGGATACCAATTTTCGTAACAACGGTAATTTCAACGGTTCTCGCGAATGACGCCATAATTCGTCGGGATGTCCTCGTCGCGCTGTTGTCAAGGTTAGTGCTTTTGACATCGTCTTTTTTGGTGGGGGACTGTCAAAAAATCGATGTAGACTTTATATTTTTAATTCCCTAATAATTTATTCTAAAGTTGTGTTATATAGTTATATTTTAGGGAAGCTATCTCAATATTTAGATTTTGAACGGACATGCTTTTGATGAATATAATTATTGATTATATACTTATTTTTTAATCTACAATTATAATAAAATTGTATCAATATCCAAATATTTTCAACCAAGTAAAGTTCGAGATATAGATAAAAATTTTATAATATTGAACGCAATGATTATTGTATATAGATAAATTAAAAACTCTAAAAAATCAGATCGTAGTTTTTAAAACTGATATGATTATCTTAAATCTATAGAATTTATGTAATAACAAAATAAAGTATTCTTTTCAAATCATACTTTAATTTACGCATAAAGAAAAACTAACACTTTAAAAATCTTTGTTTAAATATCTGAACATTTACGTCTATAGTAGTTTAAAGAAATAAAATGGAAAAAGCCTTTCCATTTGATAAATAATGTAATAAAATATATTTTTAAATTTAAGGCGAAATTTTTAGAATTTGAAGGATTTTAAATACATTTTGACCGTTAGATACCTTAAAATACTTTATCTGTAGAAAAAGATTAATAGGCCGTAAAAATATTTATTTTATTAAAATATACAAGAAATTAATTTAAAACAAATTATACATCTTTTATAAAAAATATAAAAGAAATTGGTTAAAATATACATATAGAGACGCTTAATTAATTGATATATTTGAAGTAAAATTTAATTTTAGACTTTGACAACTTTGAAAAAAATAATCGAATTAAAATGTGCTGAAATAACGAATATAATACAAATTATTAAATCGTATTTCAAGAGCATGAATATAAACAATCGGTGTATAATAAATAATTGAACTAACGTGAAAAAGTGAATATAAATTTAAATTATTAAAGTAATCTGTTACATTGTAGGCAAATTACATCTTTAAATATTCAAAAATTTTTTAAAAATTTATCGAAACTTTATTCAATTTAAATTTATTTCTATTTTGCATTAAACAGAAGTATAAATACAAAATTTATTGTATTAATTTAACGAAATAAAAACTCGCAATAAAATATACCATTGTACATAATATTCATATGAAATTATATACATACCGGAAATGATCTATTGCATACTCCATTAAAGTATGCGGTTTATCACGAGTTTCAATGCCATTCATTTGCTGAGGATAAAGCCTTCGCCCATTTTCATTTCCATTAATACTAAAGAGCGACTAGATAAAAAAATAATTTGCGTTAAAAATAAAAGTTGATTAAAGATTAAAAAATATATTTGTCATGACTTCAAAATTAAATTCTTGAACAAATGCAGTAAGTTTCATAATTTTATTTCTATTAAAAATGTGTAATACTGTACTAAAACAACATTTTAAATAAAATTGAAAAGAAACCTTCCGAATTTCAATCATTTACAATACAATAGGAAAGTGTAAGTTGAGCAACCTTGCGAACATTGCACATAAATTTAAGACTTAAAAAACCCATAGAAAACGTTACAAGAAACAACTTACCAAAATATCATTCGGTGGTTTCGACAACGAGGGCAACACATAAACGGTCTCAGCGGGGAAATCGCCCTTTTCGCCGGTTCTCTCGCACATTCCCACGCACCAACCCGAATTATAGACGGTCTCATCGCCTCCATCGTCCTCCAATGTGATGAGATCTCCCTTTTGGAACGTTAGGAACGATGAGTTTTCGCCTGTGCCCTTGTAATCCTGCAGAGCTATGGCGTATTTGCTGCGTTTTTTCAACCCCTCGAGAAAATATACGACCAGATCCCGAATATCCTCGGCACTTGGGCTTTGGAACGTAAACTCCTCGCCTCGTACCGTCGATAAGCTGAACGTTTGCGTGAACATCTTATTCGTTCTACAAAATATATTTTCGTAAAGTATTATTTACGTTTGGGTGTTTTTCACGTAATAGATTAAGCGCAAATTTACGATGTTTTAATACTGATTTTATTAATTACAAGATAATTGATTTAAAATAAATTTATAGAAAAATGGAATTAAGCTGTAACTAAAGATACGTTGAAATTAGAAGTGAAAATAGTTAAGGTTTTATCCATTAGAAATTGTTTAAAATCTGTAAAAAAATTAAACCCGCTGATAAATAATAAACGTCACTTTTTTCTCTGTAAGCTGTATTCGATATCCGAATCGTATTAAAATTTATTAAAATAAATCGCTTGACTTAGATTGAAATTAATCAACAGTAATATAAACTTTAAAAATTAAAATTTTAATTCTCGATTAGTAGAAATCTTCTAAATAATTGATAACGTACTTTTGACTAGAAACGGTGGTAATTTCGGGAAATGATAATTCTAAAAGTACTTGTTCTTGATCGTCTACGACGTAAACGCCAGTCCAGTTTACGGCGATAATGACGTCGTTTTTAGGAAGATTTGGTCCAGAATTTCTGTAAGCTTCGTAGAAGCGAGAAAAAAGTAGTGGCCATTTAAATTTTGCGTAACCAACGATATCCTCCTTGACTCTTAGTGCAGGTACTTTTTCTTTTAAGTAATAACTCTATAAAAAATCAATATACAAATTATATATTTGTGTATTATTAACTATGAATCGATAAAGTTATGTCAGTAATAAAGATACAATTTAATAATTTCTTTTTGTATTGAAATTGACTATACTTATAAATCAATTTTTTATAAATAGTATTTTGTAAATATAAAAAACTATACATAAAATTTATTTTTAATTTCTAATTTAACTTTTCTAATTCGTACACATATTAAAAGTATACCGTTGGATTATTGTGATCGATTTCTTTTTATCGACCATTTAAGATTACGTTTTAAATTATATAAATTTGAGGTACAATATTTATCTTTCAATTTATAAAAATACAAAATATAAATGACAAAAAATTTGGTCAATCTTGTTTAAGAAACACCGACGATCGACGGCAAAAGATCACAATTAATTTTTATCAATAATTAAGAACTGTACGTTAATTTTAAGAAAATAAAAGAAAAATGCATCGACGTATAGTCATACTTAAAAAAAACAAATTTGTATTATTAGTTTAAAACGTTACTTTCTACTTTTCTTTAAGCATTACTAAATAAAAATATAATTCGTCGATGTCATAAAAATATATCCCTTACTTTTTTATAAGCTTGCAGGACAAGATGTCCCCACCTCTCGATGGCTTTATCTACGTCCGTCAAACAATAGTCGGGAATATAATTCGGCAATAAAGTGAACAGCCTTTCCACATTCATGTCCGTGTGATATTCAATGTAGTATTGTTGCGCCGCGATCATAGCCAAGTCTTCCTCCTTGTCGCATCGATACTCCCCGAATTTCACACCTCGCACGACTTGCTGATAAATCAGATTCGTCGCTACCTGATCTTCCGTCGGCTCGTGCCACGGCGCGAATATCTCTTTTCTAAAAAACAGTCTCCAAGGTGCGTTCCTCTCCTGTGCTCCTTGTTCCTTCGCGTATTGTTCACACTGCGATATAGCGTCCATCACGTGATCACCTCCGCTACCCAACGACGAAACCTGTTCGATTTTTCTTGGTTATAAGCGCGGATTTGAGATTGCGCGGAAAGATGTCGTTTTAAAAGAGTAATCGTTACGTGTAATTATCTAGGAATCGCGAGGATACCTCGGCGATAAGATAAAAGTTCGTTGGTTCGTTAAATAAAATTTTTCTTTTAATATTTGAGAAGAGTAAGAAGAATAAGTGATCAAATGATACCGATAAAATAATTATATCGACACGATTATCCATATTCACGTTAACACTATTATAGAACTTGGTTTTAATTAGATTCTATTTTATACTATGTTTACTTTGAAATTTCAAATAATTTCATACGTGTTTTTAAATTACATACATTTATATTATTCGTATCGGTGCTTTTAAAATACGATATTTTTTTTGTAAATCCAAGTGTAATATTTTCAATTTAAAAAGTTAATATAAAACTATTTTTTAAACGTTATCGGATATTAATTTCTTACAAAGAGCAACAAAGTACGAAATCGATGACGCAAACCTTATCGAAAAGTGCAATGTACAAAGAGAATCCAAATTGATCTCTGAGCGAAATCTTGTCCGACAATTGATTGCACAATTCTCGAGCGGTGGTCGCCGAATCAGCGAGAAGTGTTTTCGTATTTCCATCCATAAAAGTAATGGGCAGCATTATCGGCTTTTTGGACTTGGTAGCCTGAAGTTCCAACCAACTCGGAGGCTGATTTCGCGTTCCATTGTTGAAGGTTCGCTTCAACCTGTCCTCGCAATATGGAGCGTAACCCGGTGGACCCTCGCGTATGAACGCCCTTAAATAATTTACAAATTTTTCCGAGGGTGCGAAGCAACCGACGCAGAGGGATAACAATATCCAACCCCGAGCGTGAGAAGACTTGGAAGGATTGTTCGTGAGTTGCTTGCAAATTTGACAATAGATCTCGTCGCGGAGCTCGGCTCGAAGAATTCCGTGTCCGATGATAAAATGTAGCTTTTCAAGATTAGAAGTCGGTCGAGCCTCTAGCCAAGATTGATAACTGTCCGCTGTATACTCGTCTTCTTGTAGTCGACGTCTAACGTCTTCTCCTAACTTGTTTTTGCGCTTCAGAGTGAGGGAGACGAGTTTGTGACGAATCGATCGGGGCTTTTGCTTGAGAAATGATTCCTAAATAGTTTTATCGATGTAATCAATTGAAATTATTCGCTTGAATTGCTTTTTAAAATATTTTCAGAATCTTTAAGATCGGTTTCAAAAAGCATTTTAATGTATTTAATATTTGACTTAGAAATTTAAGAGATAATGTGATATTAATGCCAAATATGTATATTTGATATGCGTTTGTTAAATTAAATAAATTTATCTTATCGTGTATATTAAAATACTTTTTTCAAAACATTTTTCTTCGCGAAAGAATATTAAATTATACTTACGGGATCCATTCCCATCATTTGCGCTTCTTGAAATTCTTTACTCCTGATGAAATTCCTCCCAAGCGTAGCGGTTACTTTTGACATTACCGAAGTATTGTCTCTGTCCATTGTATGAAATCGAGGTTCTGGTAAATCACCCGTAAATCGAAGTATTGTAATCCACAAGGCTTGAGCTGCCTGTAATTATAAAACGACAAGATTTTACACGATAATTTCAACGATAATATATATATATATATATACAATAAAAGCACATGATATATGTTTTTTTTTTAAAAAAATAAAACAAACCAATTGATCTCCTTGTGTATGAAGAGGTAACAATGGATGTTTTAATGGTTTTCTCGAATATTGATGGGTAATATTCCCTTGGAAATAAGTTGCAGCAAACTTTTGGAATTTGAATTCGGATAAATCTTCTTCATCTTCGGAAGCTGTTTGTACCGGACTAATAATTTCTTGTTGATCAGCTTTGGGTGCAGGAAGATCCTTGAAGAATAACATATCGATTAAAGTTTTAATATACATTAGAAATTTAAAACCGTTTAATTAAAATGCATACATTGAATACTGAAGTTTCTCTGGCTGGAGTTGGCGCTTCGCTACTTGAATCCGGCAAGAAATCAAACATTGCCTCGACGAGTTTACTGTCGTCCACGGGTTCATCTTGTTTCTTTGCAGCATCATTGATAAGATTCTTTTTTATCTCCATTCTTCGTCTGTCTTCCATTTCTAATTCGATCTCTTTTCTTTCCAATTCTTGCATGCGTTCCTAAAATTTAAGAAACAATTATACATCTAAAGTTCTTAGTACAAATACTTTTTTTTACGAAAAACAAAATTGTCTCTCCATAATATATTCACGCATAAAACGAGTAGTATTTCAATAAGCTCAACGATTCAAATTGTTTTTTTATCCTATTTTTATCAATGTAATAATTTTCAAAGTTAAAGTTACTAAAAATCGTTACTTTAAAGACTACTTTAACGATAACGATATAAGCTTACCCTAAAGTGTTGGTCAGCGATTTCTTTGGCTCTCTTGTTGCCTTGATCCTTCAATTCTCTCTCTTCCTTCTTTCTCAATCGCAGAGCTTCTATATGCAGTCTATACTCGTACTTGAGCTTCTTATACCTTCTCTGGGCTATCATCCGCCTCACGTGCGCCTGTATTTTCACTATCGCCCACATTTTCTTCCTGTAGGCGCGTCTCACCAGGTGACCTCTCGCCCTTGCCTGGAGCGCCACAATGTGACCTCGCAAGTGTCTGAATCTGTGCGAAAGTACTCGCGATCTTATGAGAGCTTGAAGACGCATGTAGCCGATCCTCATCCGCTTGTAGCGTTGACGTTGTGCGTAACCACGCCAGTACTTTTGAATCTTGATGGCAGCGGCTCGCATACGTAAGAACCGCCGACGATAAACCCAGCCGCGTATATTTTTCTGAAGAATCAGGATCTTGCGAGTGAGGACGCGATCGCGTTCTTGCTCGAGGAACAAATCATGAGCATCCTTGAGGAATACTTTGGTGTGGCCGAGCTGATAGTCCGATCTGCCCAGTACAACGTGGCAGAGTTTCGTCGTTGCGTATCGACAGTCAGTCTGTGAGAAAATCATCCAGCGATTAGCGATACTCGCAATAAATGTTAAACGTGTATATTTACAATTTTCAATAAATATTTCTATGGCTAAATATTTCATTATTTCTATTTAATAGTTTTATCGAAAATAGTTCTTAATTCGGCTGATACGTATGTGATTATACGCCGTATAATTTTACAATTTGATATTTTATCTTTCATAATTTAATCTTTTTTTTTAATATTTACTGCTTAATTTCTATTTTTGTCTGGTTATTTTATCGATGATTTTATCACACGAGGAATAATTTTTAATAGAATAACAACTTACCTTATGCGCAGGAGGTATACCAGGTATCAGGAATCGATATCTTTCTACAAATTCCGAAAAAGAGTGCCGAATCGGATAACCCGCTCTTCGTATTCTAATCGTCTCCATCATTCCAGAATACCGTAATTGACGACAACAAAGTCCTCTATCGAACATCTAAAATGTATAAGATAATTTATTAATTTACATTAAATACATTTGTATCATAAATAATATTTTATTAAGAGAATCACAAATACCATTGGTTTTTTATACTCGTTAGGTTTTATACATCTGATAAAAAATGGTTGGCAATTACACAAAGTTTTCATCAGAGCATCCAAAGATTTTTTAAACTGCGTTGATAAAGTCGGAGCTCTTTTTCTTGTTTCCGACCCCATACCTATATCCTCTACGAAACAAGTTTGAAGAAATTTATTGGTAGAAATGTGTATCAATTGCAAAAGGTCCGTGCTAAAAGTATCTCTGTTCTTTTCCAAAAAACTCCGAGTATCGTAAAATACAACGCCGGCAAAATGATTTAAACCGAACGAAGTATTAATGTCAGACTTTGGCTTTAAATAATTACGATGTGTTCCATGAGTTTTGTGAATTTTAGCAAGCATCGTCTGATCCGTGCCCTAAAGTAATTATTAGTTTAAACGTTGATCACATTTATGCTAGGTATTGTTTTTTCCTATAAAAATATTATTACCTTGGGAAACTTCGATTCTTCGTCGATAAGAGCCATTATATTTAATTGCTTTATAGCGATCAGGTCTAAAGCATCTTGATTGTCTACGAATTCTATATGTTGCCAATTGATTCCTTCGTGATTATATTCCTCTTGTTCCAACTTAAAAATATGTTGTACGAAAAATTGTTGCAAATTTTCGTTCGCATAATTAATACAAAACTGTTCAAAACTATTATGATTAAAATTTTCAAAACCAAAAATATCGAGCACTCCAATTGCACTTCGAGACGCATGTTTCGGCCTAAAAATTGCTTCGTTAATTTTTTTAACTATATGTATAAATAATCTTCCATAAATGCCTTTTACAAACGCATCTCTAATATCTACTGACTGTTCTCTCGATAACGTGGAAACCTAAGGCATACATATATGCTTGAGTAACATTAAAAATAAAACCGATCGCTTGACTAAATAATAGCGAGTACGTTTTTATGGAATACGTACAACTGTTTCACCACTCGCAAATATTGTTCGACGTGTCAGAGCATCGATAAGGGATTGAACTTGAACGCCGAGTAGTTGTGCCACACGTTTAACATTTGTTTGCTCTGGTATTTCCGTTGCATCAAGATTATCTAACAAATAAATATTAAGCTTGTAAATTTAGCTTCGAACGACGATTCCAGTTGATTTAACGGGTTTTCATCGACTTACCAATGACTGTTGCTTTGTATTTTACATTACCCATGTGTAATACTGCCGCGAGTAATTTTAAAATTTCCCATATTTCACTGTCGCTAAAAAGTAAGACTTTCATCGCTGAGCGAATATCGGAAAATTCAGCGGCATCATCGCGTCCTTCACAGGTAATACTTCCGCCCTTGACAAAAAATTTTTATGAAAAATTTATAATTATAATTTTTAAAATTCGTATATTGTATTTGCAGTTTACTCAAAAATTTATATTAATTAATATAAGCGTATTGCTATTAATTATTATGCAATGAACGATAAATTATAATTTTCATTCGAGCAAACATAAATTTTCAATTCATCGAAATTTTTAACTAACTACTAATAATATTACGTATAGCAATAAGAATAAAAAAATATAAAATATATAAAAATGATAAAAAAACTGATTTCTTTAAAAATTAAATTTAATTATATATAAGTCTAAATATAAAATATTTTGTAGAATTTCTATATAATTTTACATACGCCTATTAAATATTTATATGTCGACGCTTCTTCTAATTCTAGTTTCTGTTTTTCTTCCTTGGATAGTCCCGCTAACATACAATAAAAAATATGATAATTTCGTTCGTCTAAACTTTGTGAAACTATTCGAGACTTTTCTAAAAGATATTGTTCGATTTTTGCTCCTTCTATAACCCCTTGATCACTAAAATGAATATCGATGTATTTTCCAAACCTAGACGAATTATCATTTCTGACCGTTTTTGCATTTCCGAAAGCTGAAATAAAATTTTACGTAAAAAACTTATTCACATAAAAAAAATTCACAAAAGTAACAAATAGCTATTTACCTTCAAGTATAGGATTTGCTTCTAAAATTTGCTGCTCGATCCACGAGTGCTTTCCACTAATAGCTGCCAAATATTGTAAAATTAATTTTGTACTTTCTGTTTTGCCTGCACCACTTTCACCGCTATAACATAAAATAAAATTTTCTTTAACGGTTTAATTTTTTAATAAAATTTTATTAATTTTCTTTCTAATTTTTATACGTAAGAATTACGTAGAAAATTACTATACTTGATAACTTTTTAATATTTATATGGATTGGATTGACTTTAAAAGCTTTCAATACTATACGAAAAGTTTCACTTTAACAAAATTAAAATCTTTTATACTATGAATAAAAATATATGCATAATAATTAAGTGTAATTACGTTTATATATCGGCAATGAATTACGAATTAAGATTTTAATTATCAAAAGTTAATAATGATAATAAAATCGAGAAAATAAAAATTAAAAACTATTATTATTATTTTAATCTTATAATATTAATTTAAATTTGTATAAAAACGTAAACTATTTTAAGGATATTAAACTTTTGATAGATATATAATAATAATTTTTTCATTTTAGTTTTATTTCATATTTTCATATTTCCCCATAGATTGTTCAAAATATAAAAAAATATTAAAAACTAAATTTTAGCGAATTTTTTGGTAAAATAAAAATATTAACTTTTACTCGTATTAAAATATAATCTTGTTGATTTTATTAAATATAAAATTAGAATATATTATTCTATCTTGAAACATCATTTTTCGAATCTTAACTGCAATAATAATAAAGGATATTAATATAAAATTACGGTATTAAGTTAAGATAGAAACCTTTTCATATTCTTTCTATATTTTAAATGCTTTTTTAATTCGCTTATTCGGAAGTAACCGAGCAGTCACTTAAAATCACCAATCAATAGTAAATGATAAATGTTTATAAAATTCTCTTACAGAATGAATAAAAAAATATATCATTCAAACTAAATATAGCATAATTAAATAGTTTTGCATAATATATTTCCATCGATACTATTAATCTTAAGTTTTATTTTGTTATGTAAATACAAATTATAAGTAGATGAATACCTTATAACGATGCACTGATCTTGGCCGTAACGATTCATGTGGGCGTAGCTGTTATCGCCTATGGCAAATATATGGGGAGGCAGCTCGCCGATTTTACGGTCCTTGTATAATTTTATTTGCTCGGCTGTGTAGATCGGCAGAATCTGATACGGATTGACAGCGACGAGAATCGAGCCGGTGTAGGTCTGCCAAAAGTCATATCGCATATCAAATCAAATTAAGTTTATGTTCGTTTATGGGGTGAGTTACTTTTTTGCTCGAGAGCCTTCGTCTATACTACATGATATGCAAAGTAAAAATAGTGAACTCACGTAGATCAGATTCTCGTTGTAGCGGATGAGCAAGTTTCTGAGGATTCCGGCTTCATGGAGGTCGCCCAAGCTTATCATGTCTTCGACGCCTTGCACCGATGTCGCGTGCATGGCCTTTATCCTCCTCTCCGGTGTTAGCCATTGTTCCTGTATTTGCAATTAAAGACATTTAGCAAACATTGTCGAGCTTCAATTCAAGTCTTGTGTTATCCCTAGACTCTTTTATAGGCTATAGCTTATAGTAGTAATTTATACAAATTTTTGTCCCACAAATTAATTGGCATACAAAATACAGTGCTTTTGAATTTAGAATTTTATACATATCATCTTTATTAATTGTATTAAATCGAAACATAAAAAAGTGATTTAAACTCTTTTTCCAAATTCTAAAAATAAAGATAGTTTTTTAAGGAACATTGTACTCTTTTGACAATATTTTTCTATACTTCTTTAAATCTTCAACTTTAAAAATAAAGTCATTTGATTGTGCAAATTCATAAATTTATGTTAAAATATTTATTCGATAGATTTTTGTTTAACACACTTTAATTGTAAAACTATATTAAAAGCCATAATAAATATTATTTTAAAATCAAATCATATGTACAACTGTCCTTTTTTAAATAATGGATACAAAAGAATATAAAAGAAGACCTTGTTGTCGTCGTCCCTAACTTGAATTCGTCTTCCTTCAGCGGATACAACTCGGGCGCCAATGGCTACATCAAACTCCTTCCCTGAAATAGGCTCGATCCATATATAATCGCCCTGAAAAGAAAAAAATATTTATGAATATTCACGGAAGAAAGAAATGTGGTAATGTTTTTATTTAAAATTTTATAAAACTTTGGTTTGAACAATTGTTGCGATTTCTAGTAGATGTCGATTAAATATTAATTAATTAATGTTTAACTTTTATATTTGTTTCATAATTTTTTTCCTGATGTATAAATTGATTTAAGAATTAAGAAAGTTGAGATATAATTTAGAATTTTTTAGACTTATACAGGGAGCGATCGTTTTTCATAACTAAAACAGAATTTGCAATTTATTCAATTTAAAATGTAAGACTACATAAATTTTATAATCATGAAAGCTTTAAAATAAAAAATTTTCAGGTATCAATACCTTTTTCAGAATATTTGAATGAAGCTAATGATTTAATTACTCTAAGTAACGCAGAATAGTACATTGTAAAGATGAAACATAGAACAATTTTCTCTTATTTATGATTGTTCTCACGTTCGCATTTTTTATAAGACTGTAAGAAAAAAGTAAGTCTTAGTCTCATTATATTCGTGAATTATAAAATCAATGTATACGGTATTACAGTGTTCACCTTTGTTTTTTTTATAACTTTTAAATGACTCTGACGAACAGTGGTATTATTTCAAGTTTTGTAAACTATTTTCATCGTGAAAATACACGATCGAATTTTATGTACGTAGGTTCTGTTATTAATATATATAATTCATTATCTTTTAAAAAAAACTCAAGACAAGACAGCGTCGATCATTTATGTCATAAATTTAATAGTAAAACTTTTAAGTACATAAATGCTTTACATGTGTTAACTCGATAAATAATGGAACTCTTATTTGTTTTTAAGCGAGTACCAAATTAATTTACTGTAATATTAAGTTTGAAAGTATCTCAAATTTGATGAAATATTTTGTGACAAATTAGATAAAAACTAGGAATGATTGTTTTCAATTATCTTTTAATTTACATAAAAAATATTCATATTTAGAAAATTACAATAGAAAATATTAATTTATAAATACTGTAAATATCAAAAGTTATAATATTAATATCATAAATTACTTTAATATTTTTATTTAATGATATAGATAAATTAAAGCTGAATTAAATTTATTATATTAGTATAAAAAAGTATTATATTTTCATTAAATAAAAATTATATTTGATAATATGAAATATACATTTGGATATACCATCGATTTAGGCAATAAAAAGATTACAATAATATAGATTAAAAGTGCAGCATTTTTTAAAGAGATATCACTTATCGTTAAAATTGATAAATTAATCTTTCGTTATATGTCTAATATGTAGTCGAGTAAGCAAAATATTTTTTACAAATAACAATTTAATTTTTAATAAATCGAAAGTGATTAAGATAAATCATAAAATATGCACAAATCATTTTTAAAGTAGTAATCACATTAAAACAATAGATCCTGCAGAATCAGATAAAAATTTCTCGTTTTCATTGGTGTACAAATCTCTTGGATGAGTGTACAAAAAATAAGTGACGTAGAACAAGAGGAGGGAGCGGTTGAAGAGTTTCCTAAGTGACATAATCGTGTGATAAAATGATAAAAGCTTTTAAATCAAGATCGTGTTCATGGGGAGACTCCGGCTTTTGTAAGGTTTCACGTGCATTCGAGAACATACATTCTCGAAGTAATATATCTTGGCGACTTACGAAGATATATATTAATAGTTGTCAAACATTTAGTTTATGTTTTTTGATGACAATCGTGTAATTTTGCTTATCGTTTCCGAGTGTATTTTTTAATGTAACGAAATGTATAAAATAAAATACCTCGGCAAAAATTTAAGTTTTTAAAAAATTATACGATTTACTTAAAAAAATAGTACACTGAATCAAAAAACAGTAAAATGTATTGACGTAAGAAGAAGATATTTGAATAAAAATTATCAGGCTGTTAATTATAGCTAAGACACACTTAACAAGTTTTATAAGTATTATCTTGAGAGTACGGTAAAAATGTTCTATAAATCACGTCAACTTTTACCGTGATTTTACGGTAATTTTTATCCAAAGATTCTTTCCGAAGGAATCAATTTTTCCATAATTTTTCAAAATTTTTCTAACATTTACACAGCTATTTGAATACATTTTCATAAATCAAGTAGCAAATTTATATCTCTTTACGTTTAAGGTATTCGGATACTTTGGGAAGATTTAAACGTAATAGAATAAAAAGTAAATTATTCTGTTTTCAGTCTCTATTAATGAAATAATAAATATTCTAAGAATAATAATATAAATGAAATTCTTAAACTTTTTCAAATAAGAATTCTTTAAAATTTTATCTTAAAATCATCTTTTATAATAAGATTTGTATTACTAAACATTCTTTTAATTGCTTTATTAATTCGTATAATACATTTAATTACTTAATCTTTCCAGGTCTAAATTTATATGGAAACCTTTTCTAAATACTTTTTTATGTAAATAATTCAAATATATTACCATTAGAAATACTCAAATACAATTATAACCGGTAAAACCAAATATAGTTTCTAATACCATGAATACGCATTTAATCAAAATATACGTTGCGTGATAAATTTTATAAAATTACGATTCCTTCGGTTCTCTTTTTTTCCATTCGGGAAAATAGTTAAAATATACGATAATAAGGCTCGATTGTGATGTAATACCGAGATGAATTTCGTACCACGACTCGGTGTGATTTTCAACGCAAACTTTTGGTCTCGCTGAGTTTCGTAAACTTCCCGACGCGAGTCACAGTCAAAAGGAAAAAAAGGAAAAAAGAAGAAGCCGAAGAAGAAGGAAAAAACGAACCAAAGCAAAACTACGTATTACTGACACAGGAACCCGATTTGACAAAGCTAAAAAGACGGCGTCTGCGAGTTTCGCGGAAGAGACGCCAATCCCGATCGTAGCCGCTCGGATGCTCGACACAGAAGAGCAGACGGACATTCGCGCACCCACACAATCGCCCCGCGAATGCACACCGACAATATGCACTTGATATTTGTAAGCGGCCCAATTGTTCAGCTTACCGGAACATAGGAAGAGCTCTTCCGCTCTTTGGTTCGTAGGTACAACAACTGGACGGGCCGGTCGCCTCGAACTCGTCGAAATTTACACCGCCGTTTCGTTGCTCCGGCTTTCGAGACCTCTTTAACAGTATTTTTTTGGGCGAGGAATTTTAATTTCACCGGCGCTGCCGAGCGTGGGCGTATCAAATATTAATGGAAAATCCTTTGTCGAACTTTCTTTTTAACTGCCTATTGTTTATTTTTACCTTTCGGCCGTGAAAGCTTGTCGCTCGACCAACGCCGAACCAAATATATTTTTAAGTTACTCTAATTGGTCGATACGATATGAAAAATAGAATTGCAGAAAGTTCGTTATTGTAAACGCGTTTGACCGGTGTTTACTTGTGCGTAAAACCGTATGTGTAAAATATATGAAAATAATTTCCTGTTCGGTGGACATCGTTTTGTAAATATGTATGCGATGGGCGTAACTATAAATATCATACGTAAATTCGGTATAAATTTATGTTTCTTTAACCGTCGCATCTTATTGCACATTGCATAGGGTATATATTACATCTCCTAACCTTCGACGTTCAGGAAACGAATACACGATGTTTGTCAAATAAAAAAACTTAATAAAACGGTCTTAAGAAAAAGTTAACCTTCGTTTATGGACGTGCACTATAAATTATTAATATGCAATCGTTTATCGAGTTGAAAAATATAACGACCGCGAGACTTGCTTTAAGAATTAACAAGAATAAATTTATTTTCTAAATATGTACTTTAAATATTATTATTATTATTTATTCACACAGATATGCAACTAAAGCTTTAGAAAAATAATGCAAATAGAAATAAAAAATATTATCATAAAATACTAATTATAATTGACTACTCAATCTAAATTTATAACACAGTCAAATATAATATTTATAAAACGACTTTATTTTATAATTATTTATCGATTATTTTAAAAGTAGTATAATATGTAATGTAGACCAACTTGTTCGCTTATTTTTAAAGTTTATATATTGAATATTAATGTATGAATATATAAAATTAATGATTTCGATATGTAGATATGTCGAATGTACAAGTGTGTAGAATATTTTTAATCGTTTGAACTGAATCACAGTTATGTATAATTCAAACTAGAAAGTTTTAATGAATTCATACATATAATTTTGAGGTTTACTGAAAACATAAACGTAGTATAATTTATTTTAAAATTAAAAAGAAGTAGATTTTGCTTCGAATCTGATCGCATTTGAAACGAAAAACAATAACCTCGTTTTAAAAGGATAATTGCATCTTCCCAAGGTAAAATACGTAAATTTGTTTTTCTTAAGGCGCTCGTATGATGTAAACTTTATTTTTACGTAAAAAAAAACTTTTTGTAATTTGTATTTTAGAATGAACAATGAATAATTTTAACGTTGAATAAATCAGTCCTAGTAGAAAAAATTATAAATTAGGATATACTTTCCAGACATTAACACTAATATGAATAGTATATCTTTCAAACGTTATTTATAATTTATTAGCTTATTTAGATAAGTAAAAATAAAAATTTGTCTCATTATTCTAAAAATAATTAAATATACACAATCAGAAATTAGTATTGATTTCAAATTTTAATAAAATTTAGAGTTAAAAAATGCTAATAAAAAAGCTTGGACCATAAATATAATTTATTTTAATTTAATCTTAAATTGGTATAATTTATATTATAATTTTAATATAATATTTGAGAGAAGAATAAAATAAAATATGTTCGATAACAAGCATAATAAAATATAAAATAATACTAAGTGGTTTATAACTGAAATAAATTACAAATTATTTTGCTAATGAAAGTAAGCTAAATTAAGTGAATAAATTACAGTTTTGTCAAGTTACCAAAAAAAATAATTTCTGCAGACTAACCACAATTTGTCTATCTACTTCGAAACGAAATTACCTTTTCGAGTTGAAGCTCTTGAATAAGCGCGTAATATAGTGAAAATAAAATCAAAGAAAAATTAATCATTCGTATCTAGTTTTTAACATAATCAAGTATTCAATTTAAATAGTGCGGTTTATTCTAAAAAAATATTCATTATTTTTATATATAATTTTATCTGAATAATTTGAAATGACTTATTATTTTTTGTTATTGCTTAATTAAAGAAGAAGTGGATTATATTCTGTAATATCTATTAAATTTCATTTGAAAACAAATTTATTAAATTTATTGTTAATTAGAATATATGTAAAATTACAATATTTACATTACGTATGGAATAGTTTTGTGATATTTTTCTTTTACAAAGTTTTAGTAATTGACAATATAAAAATATTGAAAATTTATTTTATTAATTTTCATACATTGTATAGTCATAAATTTATACCCCAAATATATAAATTTTATTACATATCATAAATATCATAGGAATTATAATAAAAAATATATTACAATAAATTTGAAATTTTTAAAATTTTATTTTACTCGAGAAACGTTATTCATTATTTAAATTTTATTTATTCTCTCCTCAATTGTAATAACAGATTTAAGGAAAATATTGTTGTTTAAAAAATTATAAATAGTTAACTTTATAGCTATAAATTAATAGCTTTTCTTTTATTTTATTTTGGAGCTTTATTTTTATTTTATTATTTACCAATAAAAACGATACCAAGCTTATTAGAAAGAACAATAATATTACTTTATAACTTATGTAATTCAATACTCAATAATTTTGATAATATTTATAATATTTAAGGGATAAGAAAGATCACTTATGTTTAAGATAAAATTTACATTATAAAAAAATTATTATTTAACTTATAACTTTACAATAAAAGTTGTTATTTGAGTTTTAGTAGAAAATTAAAATCAATTATTTATATAAAACATATCATAAAATATAAATAATTTAAATTTTTTAAACGATTTAAAATTTATTGTCATTTAATTAAAAAATATTTTAAAAGTTTATCGAACCTATTTGATTATCTAAATTAGTCGAGTTTAATATTCTTTGAAACCTTGAATTAGCCCACGCAGAAAATATTTATCTTTTTTTGTCTCTCTTGCATTTGCCTGTCTCTACGTGTCTCATAAATAACTATTATTCATATCAAACAGTATTGGCACAAACTATTACACAATTTCTATCACTAGTTTTTTCTGTATTTCTAGATTTTATAGCCGTGACACAATAAATTATCAAGTTTCATAACGTTATAATGGATTATTGGGTTAATTGTGCGACAACTGATTTTATTCAAATAGAATGTTTTGACTTTCTCAATGATTGATTTTGTAATGATTATTATAAAAATTTTAAATACAAATCAAAATAATTTTACTAAAATTATCGCCTAAAAATTGGATTTCCAATTAAAAAATTAACTTCATCTTACTCAGGAATAATGTATTTATGCAATAAATATTAATATAAATCGACTTATATATTTGAAAAGAAAATCAATATTTATTTGTAATTCCTAAATATCCACTAGATTCTTTTTTAGGTGTTTAATTAGCACTTTATACTAGATAATCAGAATTTATAATGTTAAATTGACAAGTGAAAGGAGGTTAAAATAAAAATTCTGTTATACGTCAATAATGTACAAGTTTTTTCTTAGAAAAAGCCTTTATATCAAAATTTCAAAGTTAATTGATTATATTTAAACATCAAATAACTCATAAGTGACACATAATTATCGATGAAAGTTTAAATAAGAAAAATGAATATACTCCCTTGAGATTGTAGTAAGCAGCAATTAAAAGTATATCAGTACAATCTCTTACATGAAAAGAATAAACAATGCAATCTTTTATAGTATCTATTGCTTAATCACGCGTTACTGTATCGTGACTATTGTCAAATAATATTAACTTTGTAAATGTAAATTAATTAATCTATTTTAATGGTTAATGAAGATTTAGGTTTGCTTAGAATTTTATAGAACATTATTAAAATTATATATTGTAAATTTTATCTTATTAATATATTTTTATTTTATTTAATTATTCGCTTATTATCAGACTAATAAACAATATTAAAAAAATTTACTAAAAATAAAATTAATAATGTTTAAATTTGAACTAAATTATTATTAATTATAAGTTAGGATAATAATTTATGTTGAATGGGAAAATGAATCGTATTAAGTATATACAATAGTACATCGAATATTCGGTACATGATTGATAAAAAAGACAATTAAATATATTTTAAATATTCTTATTTGAATTGTACTTTGCCTATATAATAATGACAATTTCATCAACGGTATGAAATTCATTATAATCAGCTAATCACTTAAACAAGTTCATATAATATTATATTGTTTACAGAGTCAACTTTCTTTATAGTAAAACATTTAACGCAAATTTAACGGCATAACCATCTTTGTGAAAATGTAATCTAAATCTTCTTAAAAAATAGTGGATATTTTACCAAAAATTTAAATATTACAAAAAATTTCTTATATCACCCGAATAATAATTTTTCCAAGATTTTTACAAATGTGCAAAAAAAAGTATACCTATGAATTTTTCTTTGAAAAAAAATCCACATACGTTAAAGTTAAAAAAAAAATACGTATTTATTTATCCTCTACCACTTATTCTATTTACTTTGACCTTGACAATTAGAAACGGGTTTTGCGCACGAAAATCATGTTTTCTCTACCGTGTGAGCGTTTGTACGTATTTTTATCTTGTAGCGTCGATAAGAATATATTGGAACGAAGATTGCAGCACTGTACAGTGGATTCGCACATAAGCACATAGCTAGCAAAACCATTTGTTTACAGCTCGGAATTACCATTCGTGCCTCTTTCGGGGCTCATAAACATTTTCACCCGTCACAGATTCCTACTGACCGAGTTAGGGGCACAGCTGCCGTCGAACCAAGTTGCGCGTGTGAAAGTTTTAAGTGGCAAAATAATCATTGCCAACGACTTTAAAGCGTGTGAAGATTTCTCGCGAACATTCTGATCCTTCGTGATTCAAGCTCAAAATTTGTTCGATGTTATGGGGTTTGAATAATTGCATAATGATATAACAGCTGTACTCACCCGAGTAACAATGACCATCTCTCAAGTCGTGGTTGTCGGCTCGCTACCTAAAAATTAAAAATTTCTGCGATTATTTTCGTAGGCTGCGTTGGGTCTACGATCAAATTGAAAATTATTCCAATGATAAGTCGAGTCTAATGGTGCATCGATAAAAGTCTATTCAACGAATTACATAAATTTAAATGGATGATATTTCGTACTGTATTATAATATTGATAAAAACAATAATACGGGTAAAAATAAAATTGCATGTAAGAAAGAATTACATAACTTGTTTTTAAATACTGATATTTTATTTTTAATTTGCGTTTTTTTTACGTTTAAGGTATATGGTTGCTTAAGATCTGAAAAAGTATTATATCATTATCGCCAAATTAAATTATGGGTATGTTGTCTTTACTTATTTATGTAAGTCAAAATGACAGACGTAAGCGATGTTTTTTTTTATTTTATAAGGACGAGTACTGAATAATAAAAATATTGCTGGATAAGTATAAAGTAATTTCATACGTATTTTAAAATAGACTTATACTTCGTAAAATATATATTTTATAAATAACGAACAACTTAATTTTATATAAAAATATAAAGTAATGAACATTCATTTTTAATTGCTCTGTTTTAAACGTTCGTTAATCTCGATATTTGCGTAAGACATAAGTTTAATTCAAGAATGATTAAAATTAAAAAGTTGTCGATTCTTTAAAATTTTTAATGCATTATAAGTCACAAGAGTATTTATTCATTATTCTAAATGTTACTATTTACAGAGTTGCATTTAAAATGAAGTGGAGATCTAATCTAAAAGTGTAATAGTTGGACATCATTTCACTTTCATGTAAAACAGTATTTAGATTTCTAGTTCAACCAAGATAAGTGATGTAACTAGTAAGATTTTTATAATTTTTTATAAAATTTTCATATAATTTGCATCTAATTATTAACGAAGCATTTTTTTTAAATAAAACTTTCGCAGTGAACTAAACATGGAAAAGATGTTTTTAATCCGTAACATATTACTGGTTAAGTAACTTATCTTGACTGAAATTGATATCCAGAAAATATTTTGTATAAAAGTGAAATGATGTTTAACTATTATCTATGTACACAAAAATATTGGTATTAATACCATAATAAACTATCGTACGATGAGATTAAAATAACAGGTTAATATTGTATATATATATATATATACTTTTTGTGTTCAGAATAATTTACAATTCTTTATGATAATTTATCTTCTAATTTTACAACCATTACTAATGACACTTTTATTAGTTTAATTAATTTAAAATTTTAATAAAACTATTAAAAATATCAATAAAATAAAAATTAATGATTTTTTTAATTTAAAACGTAATAATCCAATTTATCATTAGTAATAGAGGCATGATATTATTTTACGATTTGTGTGCTTTGATTATGTTGACTAACACAAGTAACAACTTAATTTTTTACATTACATAATGATTACGAAAAATTCAAATAAATGTAATAGTATGTAATTTAACCACTATTATAAATCGATTTACTTATAATTTTTTGTTTACATCCCGTAATAAAAAAAATTGATCTGGAGTAAATAAAATACAATAACTTAATTATATTCAAATAAAATAAAGGTTCATATTTATTATAATAAATTATTTATGTTTAAGATCGACAGTCGATGTATGAATAAATTGAAAAATGTAAGATTAAAAAGCAGATCACTCGAATCCAAGTATTTTGTTTGAAAAATAAAAAAACCTTAACCCAGTTATTCTTCAAAATTGAAATTTACCTTTTTCAAAGTTATTCGATAAAAAATTCGCTCTGATCGCCTGACGTACTTTTTACCCTTATCATTTCATCGATACAAAAATTCACTAAATATTTAAATTCCTCCATTTCAAATACTTTAATAAATACGAGACGTATAAGTAGTCATTAAATCCCTTAAGCTATTAAAAATTTCCTAAAAATCTCGTTGTTCCATATCACCTGTTGATTCAGTTAATAGTGCGAATTAAAAAACTCAAAGGTGCGGAATGCGTGTAGCGATCATCCGTGAAAAATTATGCAGTGTGGACTCGCACGCGTGTGTACACGCACACAATAAAGAACACGATACTC
This sequence comes from Dolichoris vasculosae, assembly GCA_018907195.1. Lineage (NCBI taxonomy): Eukaryota > Metazoa > Arthropoda > Insecta > Hymenoptera > Agaonidae > Dolichoris > Dolichoris vasculosae. Next base: position 1,634,700 of record JACCHY010000004.1, on the reverse strand, counting down.
GGGTTAATATCTCTGGTCGATCACCGTTACAGCCAGCAGAAACAGCAGAGAAACGAACACACAAACCTGTTCGCAAAGTGGGTTAGGTAGTGCCTGGCAGCAGCATCCACAGAAAGAGAGAAGAAATATCTGGTTGACGCGTAAGAAAAAAACACGACACATCCACTGTCGCGACTAGATTTCGATGTTTTTTGCGACTTTTCTACGTTTTTCTTTCTTTCCTTTAGTTTTTTACCCCTTGGTTCACGATGTCGTGATTACGGTGGTTAGTTCACGTTCTACTCGAGTGGATCGCGTGAATTTCTGGGAACCTCATCTATAGCGTTTTTCGTTTTAAGGCCAAGGTTGGAGTTAATGTTTCAGGTTTTTTCGGATAATTTTGAAGAGAAAGAAGATTTTTTTTCAACGAGATACTCAGCTACCGTTTCAGTTTTTTAATATTCAGTTTCGAAGTAAAAATTATACATTTGCCCATAAACTGAAAACTTTTAATTCTTTTAGTGAATCGTGAAGGCGTTTTTTGTACTATATATTTCGAGACACTGAGAATCGATTGGAAATCATTTTACTAATTATTGTGTGAACAGTTGTATAATTCATTTTAACGAAAATAACAAAAACTGTTAAAATTAACGAGCAAAATAATTATATTTTTATCTCATTTATTTAAAAAAAATCTGAAAAATAATAGAATAGAACTCGAATTGATTGTAGATATTACAGACTTTAACATAATTACCCTATTAAAAATGTAATTTTTATAAAATACTAATATATACCTTTGGAAAAAAAAATGACATCGGTATCGCAAAAGGTTTAAGGTTGTACCAATATTAAATTGTAATATCAGATACTTATATCGAAGTAAAAATATGTATATGATGGATTATGCTGTATTGAAAACTGGTTTGCAAAATTTTTAAAAAAGTGGAACTAATAAAAATTTGTTAACCATATATAATATTTTATAATATTATATAAATAAAGATTTATGTTTATTATTATAAAAAGTATGTTACTTTAATGAATTAAGTCCACGTTTCAAATTATATTTTTACACATAAATATGTAAGCCTATAATGTACAAGCAATTGTTTATAAAATAATTTATTCATTTATCGATATTTTTTGTAATAATTTCAAAATTATAATTTTTAGACTTTAAAATATACGTATAATTTCATTTTTTTAACAAAAAAATTATTAAAAAATTTTGTTTTATTATTTTAATAATTTGTTAATAATAATATTGAATAATTTAATAGTTTAATCGTTTTTTATGTGTACATGAAAATATGTTCTTATTATATCATATAAAATAAGAAATTTAATTTTTGTCGTTAGTGAAAATTTTTTAAAATAATATAAACTAAACGATATCGAAATAGATATCGAACCTATTTTATAAAAAAATTAATTTTACATTAATAATTGTATTTTTTAATAATTACTAAGTAATTACTTACTACAAAAAATTTTTAACGGTTACTTTTATGAATATCTACGTTGATCAGTCTTTAAGAACTTCAAATGAGTTACCATTACTGCATAATGCAATTATAAAACTTAACAATATTTTGTTGTCAAATATACTATGTTAACAAATGATACTTATGAAAACGTGCAATAACAGTAAATCTAAATTTGGTACTTAAATTCTGATACTGTATTATTAGAATATTAATAGTCATCTAATGAATAATTAACTTTGTGAAATATGACTGTAGTCTATTTGGTTAATTTTAAAATAAATTAAAGAATTCTATACGCGTCTACGGAATAATAAAACTTACAACTTCTAAGATTACCTACATTTAAAATTATAGTTTTTTTCAATACACAAGTACGCAAGCTAGAACTCACAACTCTATTAAATGATATGTCTCGGACACAGAGTGGAATAGTAATAAAGTTTAAATTGCAATGTCTGACCCTTTGCTCGGCACTCGAAAAATAAAACAATCGCGGTGCATAAGTTTACGTTGTCGTCTACGCGTGTAAGAGCAATCGCACCAATTTCATCCTTGGCAACCTGTTCCGGTCGTTGAGGATTAACGACCCTTCCCTTGACATTTCTAACTCTCTTATAATGCCTCGTGGGACAATTTTTTGCAGACTTAAATAATGCATACGAAGCGATCGACCGTGAAAACGTAGAAAGTCGCGATGTAGTCGAGTGCGAATTTTACGCTCATTGAAAAGGACCGTACATTTAATTGAATTCGCGCATGAAGGTATTCGCTGTACAATAATCCGGTCGCTCAATTTTCTTTTGCATGGAGTGAGTCGTTCGAGCGAAAGGAAAAAGCTTAACTAATTTTAATCGAAAGTCTATTTCAGATATATTTTCAGATGGTCAAATATTCAAAAATGAAAGAATGTGAAGATTTCCTCAAAAAAATCCATTTGCAAGTCGTTCTTAAAACATCATTCGTAATGACTCTAATTGAAAAAGAACTCAAATTCTATACTATTTTTACTTGTATTTCTGAATATCCTCAATTTTATCGTTCGAGCATTTCTTTTCCAACAAACTTTTTATTATTTTTTAACCTTCTCCAGATATCTGAATTTTCGTAAAATGAAGCTAAAGCTTGAGTGAGCTTAGCAGAAATATTTAAATGACTATCAATAAGTAAACCTATTTATAAAACTAATATGATCGCGCAGTTTTAGATATTAATCTCACTTTCGAGTAAATGCTTGACTAAAATCCGAGAATAAGTATCCAATCTATTCAAATATTATGTAACCAGAAAATGCTACTTATTAATTTTTAAATAAAAATATGACGAATATATTGTTAATGAATATCATAAACTATTAACAACAAAAATTAACAAATTATAAATAAGAATAAAATAGTGCAAAATTGACATCTTTTTATAACATTAATAATTTTTTCTGTATTTTAAAATTATTGCATTAAAATACACTTATTGCAAAATTCAATTATTATTGTTACCTCTAAAAATGTACTTTGTAATTAAAAATATCTTTAATGTTGTAAAAATAATAATTTTAATAATAACATTTATAATAATAAAATACATTTTAAAAATATGAAAAAAAACATTTAAAAATGTACGAAATTATTGATTAAAATCAATATACTGAAAATATGAAAAAAATTTTATTATACATTTCACGATGTTATAAATATTTCACTCTAAATATTTAAATCGATCAAAGAAGCTTAAAATAATAATTTATATGTATACGTATATATTAAAAATATTCTGTATGTTTCAATAAAATAAAGTGAATTTTTAACAAATTTACATCAAAACAAAAGAATAAATAAAAATTCAAAAATTAAAACTTTATTATCAGTATTACGTAATTTATCAAAATCTTAATCGGCGTGACACATTAAATAATAAATCATGATTAGAGTTTGAGTATTCTCACAAAGCTCTTTACAATTTTCATGCACGCAGTTACAAAAACCTAAATAGAACAAAATATAAGTAAATGAAGAGTTACTCGAAACAACTTTATACAATTCTCCAACCAGCAAAATTGTCGCACGATAGTCGTGAATAGTAACAACATGAAATTATAGGGCAATCTATAATTGCTAAGTATGATTCAAATAAAAATGTCATCACAGACAACTGTCAAGACAATTCCACGTGAGGAGTAAGCGTCATTCATCATCTTCGTGAGTTAATCGCTGAACTTAATCCAAAAAGTACAGACCCCCGCAAACGAGTGTTTATCATTCTTTATGTAATAATTATAAACAAATAATGGAGCAAGTAGTTAATTTTTCACGCTGTAATTAACGAAGTGAATACATTTTATATTTCGCAATTGTATAGTAACGAATGGAAATTTACGTAGCTTAATAAATGGTTGCCGTTGAAAATCAGGCGGTTTTATTCAATATTAAAAAACTTGAGAATATTCACGAAGCGAAGTTTTTTTTTAGTAATAAATAGTATATTGGATTAAATTATAACTCTAAGATAAGTTTTAATATTGCTAAATATATTTAGATCATTAAAAGATTTAAATGGTACTTGAAGTTATAATATGAATTATCTGATATACATTATTAAATTTTGGAAAAAAATAAAATAAAATTTTACCACTCGTTTCAATAATAATATAAAAAAAATTATATATTTTACAATTGATCGGTAAAAAGTAAATATGTTTTAAATTCATACTTTAACCAAGATTTTTTAATATCCAAATTATCTGCTACACGAGCGTTGGAATCTGTAATATACTTAGAAATATTTTTATATTGCTAAGTTATATTCGAAACTCAGTCAAATAAATAATGGTTCAAATTTCGATTTAAATTTTAATATAATTATTTTTAATATAAGAAAGAAAATAAATAAGTGAAAAAAGTGTAGTTAAAGAATATAAATTATTATATAAATATAATAAAAATTCGATTATCGTTACGTTAAATAAAAGTTACCTCTTTAAAAAAGCGATTAAATATTTAAAGGTCAATTGGATCCTTAAACATTTGCTATATAATTACCGTATGAAATCTTTCTCGTATTATGCAATAAACAGGAACGAGCTCTGCTCCATTTGTCGGTATGGATTTTTTGCACGCAGGCACTATTCAATTCAAATGAACGTGTCGCTTTTCGAAGTGAAGATCCTGCTTTGATTTCCGAACTTCGAGCGATGTATTTATTCGATTACTATCCGATCGACGTAACGGATAAGTAAGGATAAGACTCTTGATGCAATTTCAGATGACTAAACTGTATCGAACAACGACTGTTGTGTCAAAGTCGGTACGAAAGTTGTTTGTCTTAACATTACCTCATACGTGTGGATTTAATTTTAAGGTGTATTATTTACTACCGATATTTTGAGTGGAAAATATAAGTGCAGTGACGTGCAATTATTAAATTTGCTCGATATTTATTTGATGAGTATTTTATATTCTTGAGCTCGGCTTTACCAAAGCTTATTTATGCGGAATGAATTTTCTTGTAATATTTATATTTTATCATTACCTTCGAGACAATTTACGATAAATATTTATGAAAATATTATGTTGTATTTCTCTTAAACAAAAAACAAAAATTTTTTTCTTATTAAAAATAAATTGAAAATAAATAATGTAATGTTTTAAATTTATAGTTTTTTTTTATAATTGGATTTTTTGATCAATTAAAAAAATTTTCTATTCGTAACAGAATTTATATAAATGAAAATTGAATTATTTCTAAATTTTTTAGCGAATTACGTTTATCTTTAAATTAATCTTTTGGAAATCAAATTTATTATCGTAGTAGTTAAAAAATATATATAATTTCATGGTCTATCGCGTAATTATATTTTAAAAATAGTTTTTAGCACTCTTTTCGAATTTGTAGATATTAAATATTGAATGAAAAAATTATAACTCTATTGTACATATATTTTTTACATTAGTATTGTTGTTTATTTAAATTTACATCATAAAATTTTAAGACAGCAAAATTATTGTAAAATTTGTATATTTCTATATATTCGATAAAAATGTATTTAAACTGTTGATTTAAAATGTTTAAATTTTATCAGATACCTTTAGTATATATATTTAATAATAAAATAAGAATAAAAATATATAAAATTATGTAGAATTTAAAAATATTCTAAGAAACGAAATTATTTAAAATTTAAGTTTTTCAATTTTAATATGTCAGCATTACAATTCTATATATATATATATATATGGAACTAATCATTACAAGCTATTAAAATATTTCGTGAGAATAATTATACCGTATTTCGCAGTTTTTTAATTTGTGTGTGATACAACATTACGTTGTTCGTGTCAATTAAATTTTCTATATTTAGAAATCTAACCATGATTTTTGAAGTTTTTATATCTATTTTACGTTTCGGTTTTTTTATAAATGATATCATAGCACTTGATTGAATCGATCATTTACTAATACGTATTTGCTAAAGATGCAGTTCAAAAAAGCAAAAGTGTAGTTTCACAAGTTTAATTAGATTTTTATCGCTCGTAAAATATCATATATTTATTTTTTGCAATAAATATAATAAGAAAATTACACATACGAATGTACACAATCATAAAAATATCAATAAGTTTTTACATCTATGGAAAATTTAAAGTAATAAATATTTTTCTTGTTTGTGCAGAAATACTCGAGTATAAGTATTCACGACGTATTCTGCGATTTTAGATATATTTTATGTATCTACGAGATTGTGTGCAATAAACAATTTATAACTTTTGCCAACCTTAGAAGTTCATCTATGGTATTCGATTGTATTATACATACATATCTTATAACTATGAAATACTATATATAATGGAGTCCGATCACGTATAAATCAAGTTCGATTGGATGTCAAACCTAGACTTGTGAAGCTTATGGGATGCTCTACTTGAATCTCGTCGTTGTTGACCCAATACACGTAGAAACGACAGAATACCATACCTAGACTTGTAATATTATGGAGCATTCTACCTGGATGTTGCTATCAACGACCTCGTACACGTAAATGTATAATACAACCGGAAATAGTATCTGGCTTTGTAAAATTACCAAGAATAATTACACGTTCGTTTTGAATTTCTTAGTTATATTTTTAACCTGTAGCTGCGTTACGTCGAGTGTAAAAAAAATATTAACTTGATTGCTATTCGTTATTTTACGTTAAAAAATTTTAACAAGAGCTTGGAACTTTTTTATTAACTTTTTGGTTTAATTTAAAAATGTCCGATAAGATTACGTTCTTTATTTTTCAATAAGAATTATTCAGTACACGAGTGAATTTAATTCGAGTCACATCGCTTAACTCAATTTCACGAGTTAATATAAATTTCATCAAGTATTATTCATAAATAATAAATTTATAGATGCAGTATACATGATTCTTGATTCATATGTGCATTCCTCGTATACCATCTGTGGACGCTCGTATAAGTAGTCGTGACATACGCGTACAAAACCAGAGAGACGTGCGGTCGTATCTTCTATTCACTTATTTGATCGCTCCAGTCATTGACTTTGAAAATATCTGATGGTGAACGGTCAATGACGGCAGTCAATCACGTGTTCGCGCGTCGAAAGGATAAAGCATAGCGACTAATTTCCTCTCGGTTCTTTTTAACGTGGGAAATTTTATCATTTGTAACTGTGACGTTTTTTACTAGCTGTTGTACATTATTATTACTTTCAATGTAATTTTATAAAGAACGATCATTTTATTAGATTTTTTATTTACTATTTTTATTTGCGAGAAATATTTCACATTTTAAAATAATAGGAAAATTTTATTATTTGAGTGAAGTAATTTAGATAAAGTTTTATTATTCAATGTATTCAATTGATTTAATAATGAACTATGTTATAAATTCTGTGTAAACTTGAAAAATTTATCAACGCGATTAAACATGTTTTTTTAATTTACTACCAATGCTCGTTAATTTTCATTTGCTTTTTGTAAAATTACGTTGATATAATTTATAAGCATAATATGTATTCATAATATTCATATAAATATTAAAAGATACAAATAAGTTTTGGTAATAATTGTAGGAAATTTTGTTACTTGATTTTTTTCATTTGCTGATATACTATAGATCCAAAATAATTGTGAATACAATAATTGCAAAGCAATATATTTTAATAAATATAAATTTACAAATAATTTTTTAATAGATAAGATAAGACATGGCAAATAATTACTTAACGTAATTACTAAATACCATTATTATTTCATGTACACGTTTGGTGTAAATTATAAATTTAAAAAAAAATTTCAAGTTTTCCTAGCACTAAACACAACTGTTAAGGTCTAAAATATAAATTTATAAAAAATAAAAATGTAAGAAATTAAATTTAAAAACATGAAATTTAAAAACATTTCATGTATCAAAAATTTATCATATATAGAATCGGATAAAATAATAATACTATTTTCGATTGCGATTTAAATTGTAACTACTATTTATTATAAATTAAACTTAAATATAATTGCAATATACATTATAATTGAGCATTAAATTTTTCAATAAGTTATTAGTTTATTATCTAACGATGTCCATAGCAAATTCTCAGAAATATATTGTATGAAATTATATTATAGTGTCACTATGCACATTGTAAATTGATTCGACGCTATTCAATCACAGTCAATGAGGTTAATTTTAATTTATCAATAAATTAATATACGATAAGCAGAATTACATCTGAAACTTTATAATAACTATAGCTAAAATTAATACTGTTAGAGACGCTCAAATTTTCTTTGGTTATTTATAATCGGTTAATCGAGCGTGTAAAACTGTATTTACGTTTACTACGGTAAAAATGTTATTTAAAAATTGTTTGTGTAGATAACGAAATAATTTTCAAAATTATCTTCATCGCCTAACGCTTTAGACTCGAAACTATTTATCCAAGCTTTTATTACAGTATCATTATTTTTAATATTCCAACTGTCGCTAAGGTATCCTCGAGTATTTTTCTTTCTCTTTTATTCGTTTATAACTCACTGTAACGACATTGGATTACATAAGAATATTAACCTACAAAAAATAAATAGTAATTTTTCTAAAGCCACCGCACGATTCACAAGTTTCTCCGTCGACCGACACGGAAAAATCCTCGTATCCTTGGACCCTCGACAAAGTCGCTCGATATAGAAAAACCTCTTCAACTGACGGCGTGAAAAGTTCGTTGAGACAGCGATGCTCAGCGAACTTCGAAAAACTTTCGCCCAGCCCACGCAAGGCCATTAATCTCGACGAGTTTCAGTTTGAAGAACCAGATCCGAATTTGGCCGATTGTGCAAGTTCGAGAGGACGACTTCCTCGAAGGGGCGGCTCCTAGACGCAAACCCTTTTAAGAGCGGACGTGGAACGTGGAGAAAGATCGTACCGTGCGCGTGCGTGTGTGCGTGCGTGTGTGAGTGTGTGTGTGCACGTCTTCTCTTTTCTCGAGTTCGCACGTACATTTTAGAAGACGGTGGAGTCGTGGGCCGAAGAGCCGCTACGTTTAGAGCCGCTGGAGATCCGTTAATTGCGAGAGCGCCGGCCGTGGACGACTTGTCCCGTCTCTCTCTCTCTCTCTCTCTCTCTCTCTCTCTCTGTTTCTGCCGCTCCTTCTCACAGCTTCGTTTTCGCTCCATTATTCCGCTTCTTTATTGTAGTTCGCCTTTCCTTTCTTTCGATATCTCTTAGACGCTTTAGCTGCATCGTTCGCGTTACTCTTTCGATTTTCTCTCGTTTCTTCTTCCACTTGATAAAAACGTCCTTTCAACGTCTTTTATAACTTCTCTATCTTATTCTTTCGCTTCGAACTTTTTCTTTTATTCTCATGTATTGTTTGCGATTGTAATACTAGTGTCCATTTATTTATTGCGGTTAATAGTCTATTGCTTGATCTAATAGGCTTTTTCAATATTTTCAATCTAATTAGAGAACAAACAATAGTGATCACTAAATGCTGTGTTACACTCCGAGTGTACATATATAAGTAGTTTTACAGCCTGATTAGTTTTATTTTTTCTATCTATTATTTTAATTGATAAATAAATGTAAAAAGTCAAACTTTTCACAAATTTATTGCTTAACCGTTTATTTTTCGCAAAATTTAATTAAATTTTTTTCTAATAAAAAATTCAATTTATTAATTTTACAGAAAATTATTAATAATTTTAAAAACTTGATATATAATCAATTCTTACACTTCATACAAAACTAATGTTATAATAAATAATATTATGCGAAATTTTGTATGCATATTTATTAACATATTTATTAACATTTGTTTCTATATTTTTGATCGCAAAGATTGTAAAATAATCTAATACAATTCTATAATTATAACTTGGTGATTCTTTTTATTTTAACTTTAACTCTTTATCAATGCCAAATTAAATTACATAAGTCGAAATATTATTTAAACACGTAGAAATTTAGAAAAGGTAATAAAAATTGAATCAAATGTTAAGAAAACTATTTTTTATCAAGAAATTAAAGCTATGTCTTTTGTAAATATTACGATAACTCGTTAAATAGTATATAGATATGATAATTCATTGTAACAGAATGTTTTTAATTACTAATACGTAAGAATCACAATCAAAATCATTTATATAGGTTAAATATAATTTTTTGAAAATAAATATAATACATATTAATAAATACATTAAGCAAATGTGTTTTTATGTGCAAAAAATTAGACAAACCGTAACAACGAGAAACTAGTTATGCAAGATTTCAGAGTGAAACTATGGAATAACTGCATCCTTTGCTAAGCCTTCGTAGCAGAATCAGAAATATTTAGTAAATAGTTGACTTAGTTTGTAAGATTTACTAGATACAATTAATTTGTTGGAAGTAGATTGAACAAAATAGTCTCATCGTAATTTCTCGTAAGTCACTATACCTGTGAGAATTCCACCATATAATTCAACAAATATGTGCCTATTTAAAATAATTAACACATATTTGTATCTTGTTTATTTCTAAAAATATTTAAACCTGATCTTAGATTAACTAACTTGGGTTACATACTCTTAAATAGGCTTCAAAATTCTATCGTTATTTCATTTCGTGACTTAAATTTAATATTGAAAAAACTATATATATAAAAAAGATATTCTGAAAAAATTTGTACGTGTTGTAGATAAATCACATTACACTTTCAATAATATAAATGATTAATTATAATTTAACATATTCTAAAAAATAATATTTGCTCTTATATTAACATTTTCAGTCAATATTATTTAAAATAGTTTACATGTTACAAATAACTTAAGGATAACGTAACAAAAAATATAAGTTAAATACGATTATGGGCACTCCAGAAAATCTTAACCTACGTGATATTTATAATACTTAGTAATAAATATATATATATATATATATATATATATCTACGCATTCGTATAAATTGATATAACGATCAAATTGTAGTTATGGAAAGATCACAGTCATTGAACATATGTGTAAATTTTATCGTATCAATATAGAAAGTGCATTCGTTTATTCTAATAGTCTCGGAAGAAAAAAATCTATCCATTATATAATATTTTACGTTAATAATAAAACAGTGAATACAGTAGCTATAAAATCTCGCCAACTCCGCCTTCGTATTCGTCGTAATGACATAAATCGTTTACTCATTACCATTTATATCTCTCGTACATTTCATTGCTTTTATTAAAAATTAAATAGCTTTAAAGCAATATAAATAATATCATAAAAAGAAAATTAATTAAAAATAACGTTTTTCATAATATTGATTCAACTTTTCCAGTCTCGTAAAGTTTTTATAACAAAAAAATTAATAGATTTTAACACGTTATCACCCGCAAATACGCATCATGAAATTTGCGCTTTAAAGTCTTTATCATACGACACCTTCTAAGTGTAGCGTATACGATACTCGACAATATATTTCTCACCTTATCCAATCTATTATTAAACATTATTATCACTCGCTGGCTCGTGCAATAATTTAAATTTAATTTTAAGCTTATTAAACATGGAGCGATCGCAAATAAAATTTCCCGCTATATCTTACAATTAACCTACAATAATTAAAAAATCACAGCATTTCACAACGGTCTACAAGAATATATCGATCGCTCCGACAAATAATCAGAAAAATACATAGTGCAACGTGTTTCGAAACGTAAGAGAGATACGAAAACTATTGGGAAAGTTGGCGAGCAGCGAAGGATAGACGAGAAAACCGAAAAGCCATCGTTGCACACGGCTCTTAAAAAAAAAGACCGGCTATGAAAGAACAAGACGAGAACCGACTCGAGGCTTAATTACTCCCTAAATCCCGTATCCCGTACAAAAATCCTCCGACTTGCACCGACTTCCACCGACGTCTATCGTGGCTCAATCGACTTAGCCAAGCTGCGACGGGATTTTTCTCGTGGGTCGCGCGTCCACGCGGAGGTACGAGACCCGGTTACCTCGCTCGACGGGATTCCGTGGATGCGTGCGAGAGCGGCGCACACCCGCGGGGCACCGCCTGGATAACAGCCGTGCAGGGATTCCTCGAATGCCACCTATTTGGGCGCATACTGTTACGCATTCTCCGCGTACGTGGACTTGTTTTCTTTTTGTTTATCTCGGCCGTCGGGAGGATAGCGCGCATGCGTCGTCGATCTTTGCTTCTTCAGCCTCGGTCGCTATTTTCACGCGAAAACGTCTTTTTCGCTCGATGGTTCGTTGGAATCGTTTTTTAGAGATTGCCCCCGAAGAATCGGTACTCGATCGTTGGTACCTTTTGTTTGTTTCTCTTGTTTAGCGGTATTATCCTTTTACCGTCATTTAAACTTGAAACTCGAGCATTCTCGCATATTTTAAGAATTACCCGCGGTTCTGTGCTCGGGTCGTTACATACGCGTTTATTATCATTGACAGAGCGCATCGTACTATGACGTTACCATTACCGTTTAACCAAAGAAAACGAGTATACGTTTAATTAAAGCTGCCTATTATTTGCCGATTGCGTTGGATGAATTAAGAAGAAACGATAATTTATACAATGTTACCGCTGAATCGCGAGTAAACTGTGCTCCGTAAGAAAGTTGACCGAGAGATATGGAACTGGTAAAAAAAAGGGTTTAATTAGGCGGCCTTTTGAAACGTTGATGTAGTTGCGTCGATTACGCATGAGAAACGCAATAACATTTCTTACCGATTCCTAGAAATTCAACGCTGAACACATTCGTACCATTGTTTTGACGTTGAAAAAAATTAGAACGCGTGGATCTTACGTGCTCCGAAATAATTACGAGCGATCTACTTTGCCGAAAATTACGTTTCCTCGCGTAAAATAATTATTTTATTCATTCACGATATGCTTCGGGAATAATTAATAAATTGATTTATGCTCGTACAAAATGAAACACTTTTCGGTAGGGCTTCGTTTGTGACAGTTTCAAAATAATTAAATCGAAAGTTTGATTTCGATTAAAAATTCAAGCTGTCGGATTGTTTGGATATCCAATTTAAATGTTTACTTCGTAACATAAATATTGTAAAATTTGTTATTTATTCGGTGAGCCAAAGCTTCGGAAGTTTTTATAGCTCGAATAATTATTTTTCTAAGCGATCGTAAGTTTTTTAAACGATGATTTTGACTATTTAAGGTCTACTTCATATATAATTACACGTTACGCATTCCAATTATAATTTTACAGTCGTTGAAAAATATTTTCGTGAAGCTGTAAATGGAAACAAACTTCCAACGATGAAGCATGTATTTGATAAACAACATAAAATATTTGTAAAATATTCTTTTTGCAACGATAAATGTTTTTCAATTAAAATCATATCAAAGTTATAAAATAATATAATGCCCAGTCAATCGGATACTCGTGAAAATTAATATAGAGTATTTTTTAAATACGTAGCACTATAATCATTTTCAATGGATTTTTCTAATTAGGACATTACTATATTATTAAATTCTTTCTGTTTTGTCCTAGATCCGGTGTTCCATTTTAATCTTTTTAGATTTTATTAGGAATAAAAACTCATGCATTTAAAATATCGGAAGGAAAATCGTATATATATTCCTGCGAAGACTATTACAATTTTCTCAATTATCAAAAATATAAAATTTGTCGTTAAAAATGTTTTACGAAAATTTAACCGTTACACGCGATAATGCATATATAGCAGTAGATAATTTATATTTAAAACATATTTATAAAATCTATCAATAATTTATACACAAATGTGCATCTTCGTGTAACTAATCTAAGAATACAACATAAAGATTCTCGAGAGCGACGATGCGAGCCTAAAAAAGATGAAAAACGGACCGTCGCGTGTCACTAAAATTTATTAGTTACAGTAACAAAAGCTTTTTTAACGCAAGGGACAAAACTCCTACGAACAAATACTCGAACAATGCTCGAGTCGACTATCCCGTATCCTTTCGACACGCGAGTATTCGAGACATAAAACTCGGCTCTCGAGCTTCTCGATGACGAGGACGAAGTTGACGGCGCGAACACGACGACGACAACGACGACGACGACGACGACGACGACTCGAGCCCGTAAAAACGAAATAACGTAGTTACCGACGTAACCTCCTTGTAACCACCCACGCGCGGCCCTTCAAAATCGCCAAGCGAGAAAACGAGTGCCGACCGCATCGCACACATCGCCGATATTCTCCCCCGCCGATCTAAAATTCTATTCTAATGCGTATCCTCGGTTCTGTAACTCGTGCACGCTCGAGAGCCTCCCGACGTTGCAAAAGCCACCGGCATACACGCAAGCGCACTGCGCGTGTATCGTGTATCGTGTATCGTGTATCGTGTATCGTGTCCAGCGACTTTCCGGAAGCCCGACGGGGGAAAACGGGAAAAACAGCGTGCGCTCGACACACGCACGCGCGCACACGCACGCGCGGCAACAGGTGCGTCCGTTCGGTCGTGTCAGTGGGTAGCCGAGGTAAAAAAAAAACGAGGAGAGAAAAGGAGGAAAGAAAAGGAGGAGGAAAAAAGAAGAAAAGAAAAGGAAAGAGGACTAAAAAGGTCGACCGGCTTGGAAAAGAGATTCCGCTTCTTTCGTCGCCCGGCTACCGGTCAATGTTCTTCTCCCCATGCCATTTAAACCGGAGAACTTTGACTCGTTCGCGCGCGTCGTATTTTTAATTATCTCGACCAACGATCGCGATTTCATTGAAAGGTCCGACTGGACTGGAGAGTTAAATCGACGCGTCGTTTAAACGGTTCGGCATCGCGACCATCGCCGAGATTGGTTTACCGCTCGATTCGAGTTGTTCGAGTACGACGTGGCTGATTTCGCTACGACAATCGTAATGTCACTCGCGCATCGTTCCCGAGACCGAGAGACCGAGAGACCGAGCGAACGAGCGATCCGCGTTGGTAATTCGACGGAAGCAGTGTCGACGATTCGGTCGTCGATTCGGTCGTCGATTCGCTCGTCGATACGGTCGTCGATTCGGTCGTCGATTCGCTCGTCGATACCCACAGGACGGAGACCGAGTCGACCGAAGCGGGACTCGAGAGCCTTGGAGGGAAAGTAAAAGTCCCCTCGCGGTTACCGGAATCGGGAAAAAAGGGCGAGTCCGAGCAGGGCCTCGGCCCCCCTCCACTTCCTCGATCGGTAGGAACCTACCTAGGCAGCGAGTCGACGGCGATGTCGAGGACGAGCGCCTCCTCTTCGAGGTGAAAATCCCCGGGGCTTCCTCTCCTCCTCACACGTCCCTGAACTCCATGGGAGCACTCGGCGCACACCCGCTATCGACTGGCACACCGGGGCACGCTCTCGGCACCGGGGCCCGACCACCGCGGGAGATCGTTTCGCACCCTCCGGGTCTGCGGCCCTAGTGGGGGAGGTAGCCAAGAGGAGGAGCGAGTCTTGCGCGGCTCTGTCTCGCTCTCGGCGCGCGTACCGCTGCACTGGGACCACTGCAGGTAGAGAAACGGCGCCGAGGTACGAGAGCGCGGACGTAGCACCTTGGCCTCTCTCTCTCTCTCTCTCTCTGTCTCTCTGTCTGTCTCTCGCTCGGCAGTCGTGTAACGATCTTAGCTCCGTCTTTGTCTCTCCGCCTCGAGAGGGGGACGCGACGGCGGCGCTCTCCTTCGGCGTACCTCCGTTCCTGGCGGCGCCGCGACCGACGGGTTAACGCGTCCCCGAGTCGCGTCGCACCTCGAGCCTCTTATCCTGGCGCCACGGCCGACGTCCCCGTGTGCCGGTTTCGACTCCAACGCTGCGACTACGATACGAACGCGGCGGAGCGACGTTGGCCCCCTGCGAGTCGAGTCGAGCGGAACGACGGAGGAAGTTCGAGGTGGGACTGGAGTGACCCTTGGGTTTAGCCAAGAGTAACTTGCGAGGGTTCGACCGGTGTCCCTCGCTCGCGTACCTTCGTGGCCCATAGGTGCGTTCGCGGCTTATGGACGCACCTGTTGCCGGGCTTTTTTCGGGATCGATGCAGCGAACGACTTTATCGACTGGTTCGTAGAACGTCGCGCTGCCCTCGGGAGGATCTTTCGAGTGTCGGTGGATTTTTCGACCGGTTCTTTACTCGTGGTTTTCTTTCTTTTGTTTCGAAGCCGAGAAGATCGATGCGACGAGGGATCGCACGGAAGTAGCCTTGGGTCTTTTCAAACGATCGCGATATTTGTATTGGCGATTTTTAGAAAATGATTTTATCGGTTGAATATCGAGATAACGGTGGTACGTCGTTATGAGTCTGATAACACCTGTGTACAATAACCATCGATGTCTTGATAATATATTTTAATCCGTTTTTAAAGCATCGAGATAATTATCGAAACTTCTTAATTTTACTAATGCGTGTTTCGCTCGTGGTATATGTTTTCACAAAAGAAATGTTATTATGTACTATATTTTAAATAATGTGCATCTTTTTCACTAACTAGTTATCTATCATATTTTTTAAATATTTGATTGATAATCTTTGCGTTGTAAAACACAATCTTTATTATTCAACTAATATAAGTTTAGCGTTAGAAAAAACGACTAATATCGGCATTTTGTTAATTTTTTGAAAATATTGTTCAAGCTCACATATTTAAAGGATTTATATTTAGTGATGCTTAAATAAAGTTATTTAAACCGTTAAATAAGTGTATTACGTTTAAATTATGTTTTGAGTTTTTATTAATAATAATTCGTAAAATTTTCATTATCTTTAATTGAAATGAGTAAAAAAAAATAAAAGTAATAGTTCAATATCCTTACACAAAAAGAAATATATATGATAATATTAGTCTAAGGTTCTTTCTATATTTACGTATTTATTATTATTAATTTATTATTATTGCAATCATTTTATTTCTTAATAAAAATATAAATACAATTTGACAGATATTTTATAATACTCTACAGATAATATTAGATTTTTTCAACCTAATATTCAAAAAGGGTCTTTCGTAAATGTTATAACTAATAATTTTAAAATGAAAATATATTTTTCTTTTATTTTTAAACGCTTTATGTATTATCTAAAAACGTTATAATATAAACAATATGGTATATAGAAAGAACTAAAATTATTTTGTATTGATTTTATTTAGTATAATTTTATTTAGTATTAATTCGTATTACTGAGTAGAATTAATAATTACTTGGCATTAAATAAACTCCAAAAAGGTTATATAAGATATCATCTTGTTTTAGATAGTTACATGACAATAAAATAATACATTAGTTTATTAATTGTATAATAAGATCACCTAAAAGTTTTGAACGACCATCTTAAATAAAATAAAAAACAAAAATGTCTGTTAGAAATTAGTATAATTCATAACTGAGAATTATGTATTTTAATTAATTATAAAACTTTTTTAAAAAATAATAAATTTTCTCATTTTAAAATCTTTGTAATACAAAAGTATACTTTCATTAGTTACTAAAATTATTCCTTTATTCTACTTTACTGAGAAATTGTAATTTATTTATAAAAATAAAGTTAAATTTCACTTCATAAAATTGCTCTAATTAATCATCAATTTAAACTCTCTCAAATTAAATTTCATCTGAAAATCTCGCGTCATTGTTATTTAATAAATTTTTAAAGCTAGTATTTTATTAGCTGATATAGGAAAATATAAAAATTTGTTTTATATAATTATATAAAATATTTTTATTTTAAAATATATTACTATGCAAATAAAAGTAAAATCAAAAGAAATCGATTAAAATTTATGTATTCTAGAAATTATCCATTTATGAATAAATGTGTTTAAATTTGGTTGAATGCGTATTGAAGTCACGATAATGAATAACATTAAATAATTTTACAATATAATCGGGGAAAACTGACAAGTAAAAGTATACAAGGTTGGCGAGACAATTGCCAAATTAGCCATAGTCGCTTAAACCGAGCACAATGGTATGCTTAATACGCAAAAAGATCTGTTAATGCTTATAAGCTCAATTGTAATCTGTAAAACTTTTTGTAGTAATTTATCCTCATAAATTACTTTTTCGCTCGTTACCTCAAATTCCAGATAAAGCATCAGTAGCGTAGAGCGACTAATGAAAGTGAAAAATGTATAAAATATTTTTCACAAATAACTTCTTTTTATTAACAAGTTTACAAAATAAGTGTAGTATGAAAATATTTTCATGAAATTCAGTTGCATTATCGATATGAATAACCATATTAAAATTTATTTTTAATTCGATGATTAATTTAAAAGCTGTAATTGCATATAATATCAATCAAATCTTGTTATAAAAGTGTAGAAAAGGGAAAAACGATATAAAAGTTAACAGATAATATTACAAATTTTAAAAACATCATAAAAACGTCAAACTTTTAGTTGCTTTTTGAAATATAAGTTACTTAGTTATTCGGTACGTGAACAAAGCGATAATAAATATTCTGCTTGTAAAAAAAGATTACTATGAAATTCGAATATAAATTGAAATCATATTCAAATTACTATGAATACATTTATGAGTGATTATAAAACTGTTTTAAATTAGAAAATAGTTCATGAATTTAAATGTGATATTCTATCATCAAAAAATATAGTAAAACCTTAAAAATTATTGGGACGATTAATTACATTACAAGCCTACAAAATAAAATAATTTCAACAAGAATACAATATTTTGTATTCACGTTTCTTTTTTCTAATAATAAATAAATAAATATTTTAATACATCCTTGTATAATTACGTGGTAAAAGTTAAGGAAATAAAATCGAATTTAGTATTTTTTTATACGTTTAAATTCGAATAACTTATATTGCTTAATAAATTGTTTTGTTGAACGCTCATACATAGTTATAAAAATATTTTAAACTAACGCTTGAATAAATTTTATCTACAAGTTTTAAATACGAGTTCATTAGATGACAAAACATTCAACATCTGTATTATAATACATATGCAAGGCTTTCAGGTAGTAAAAAACCAAAAGAAATTTTTTCTGACTTGCATGTTTATTGCACCATACCAGTCATTGAAGGATCCAATTTGAGACATATATGAACTCCAATGCGTCATTTTTTTACCGATCACCGACAAAAAACCCATGGCATAATTTTTCATACCAAGGCTTTTAGAAAATTTATTTAAAATTTACTATATTATATGTGGATATTTTATTTTATTAGTATGGTAATGAAAGTGAAAATATAAATACAATTTTATTTTTGAAAATTTAACTTCTCTCGGATTAATTAATTTTATACGTAGTATTTGTAAGCTATTACATAAAATATCATGAAAGTATTAAGAAGTTGTTGAAAAAATTCATATGATGAAATATCAATATTTATTTGTTTATTTTATTTATTTATTTGTTGATTAATAAAATATTTCGTTAATAATGACAAAAATAAACGATAAATTATAAGCGCTAAATTATACTGCAAAAGATATTTTTAACATTAGCCTCGACATGTCATAAAAAGCTTCAATAGATTAAAATCACTGAAATGTTTCTTATTCTACGAATAATTCTACTTTCTAATATTTATATTTATTTGAACTGTAGAAAAAACTTTTAGTTTTGTAAAAATGCTTTTAATAAAGCAAATTGAGTCATCCGACGTTTCGTATTTGTTACATTGTTTTGTCAAAATGACAGTGCTAAAAAAGCAATAAAATTAATGTCTTAAAATTGCATAGACCTAAATTAAGCAAATGAGTAGTAATAAAGCAAAACATCATCGTTTACTATACGCCTTAAGTAAACGTATTGAAAACGTAAAATTTACGTTTTATTGAAAATTAACATGTATTGTATTTGTGTGAAATTAGTGAAATGGTAATAAGTATGAAATGGTAAATTAGTAAATGGAATATTAATGAATTATCGAAATATGCTAAATTAAAATTTTGTGCAAAATAATTTTTTAAATTAAAAACATAGTAAAGGTAAATATTAATACCTACTTTAAAATTCATTGCTAATGAGTACATTAAAATAACATATATTCTGTATTGTAAATGAAATTTATATGTACGTAATTGACCTCACAATATTCTTAAATATCATAATTATAATGATAAATGTAATAATGATTATAATAGTAAATCCAATTGCTTATTTGCATTGTATAATTATTCTATATATAAAATTTTTTATGAAATTTAACGACAAACTTAGAAATTGAATCGTTTCATATAAGTAATTTAAAAAAATGATAATAAAATCTAGTATATAAACAAAAAATTATATAAAAACATCGTTTATTATCTTTTTAAGGATTTAAAATTTAAGTAGGATGCTAAAAATAAAATAAGTTCTGAAATATACAATATACGTTAATATTTATTTTATAATTTAAATAATAAAAATTATAATCGAAATCTTATAAAATAGTACAGTAATATATAATAGAGTATTTCGCTCTCAATTTATTGAATTGTACACAATTACTGGGATAGAGTATTCAGAACTTAAAAACTTAGTTTCTGTAATTTTACAGAATCTAAAAAGTATTTGCTTTTAATTATCAATGAAAAGCAAAAACAATAATAAGAACTATTTCGCAAATATATAAAAAATATAAACCAAAATGAAACTTCATTTTTATTTCATGAAACATTTATTTATAAAGTTTTCGCAGATTTACAGATTTCCTTTATAATAGCATGAGATGCCATGTATATAATTTTATCGCGTTAGTAATTTTATTATATTTCTATAAGGATTTGTATATATACATATATGTACATATATACATAAAAATATATATGTATGTATACATGTACCTATATGTTTATGCATGTATGTACATATATGTACATATATTATATTGAAAATATATTTTTATGCTTTGATTAATTAGATACATAATTTCATATTGCAAGATAAACGCGTACAGCTTTGGTTTTTTTCAAGTAGCGTTACATAAGGCAAGGACTTTACACGTTAGACAAAAACTTTACTACGATGCTTTGTATACATTTTAATACATATTAGTTTAATTTTAAATATACAAAAATGCCTAAAAAAACTTTTAAAAGTTTGTAATAAAAGTGTAATATTAATATATTGATTTTTTAAAATTTCTATTTTACAAATAAAATTCTAAATTATTAATTATTTCCAAATGTAAATTTTATTAATTTAAAGCAACCTTGACTTTTACAAAAAAATAAGTATTTATTGCAAATTATTAAATAAAAAATTGCGCATGAAATTTATATAACTAAAATATCTATAATTTGTATGATATATATGTATATATACATATATGCATGTGTTTTCTTGGGCAACAAGTGAATCTTTAATCATATGGCCAACTTTTAAAATATATTTTTACATCATTGTAAGATGATTGGAGATTGCACTTTTATTTACACGTGAGTTTTAATTGCAATTTAGTAACCTTATAAGTTTAAATGCTATGCATCGAAGTGTTTGGAAAGATTTCGTGATACATAAACATTTTATTACACGTGTAAATATACATGATTTAACAAACGCTTCATCCAATATGTGACTTAATAAATTAGATCATTTATAATACACTTACTGACGTTGTATCCAAATAATATGAATCGGTAACGTTTATATAGTTTATATATTTGTTTATATAGAAAACTAAATAACACTATCGCGTAACAGTTAACAGCCATCGCCTTTCCATCACTCGTTACAGTGGTATAATGAAGTATACAGTATTGATAAATTATTCCATACATGGATGCGTATGCGTATACGGGCGATTAGGAGCGCTTGCAAAATATTATAATTGCAGTAATATTTTTTATTACAAATACTTCATCATTCGATGCTTATTAATTCGGTACGCGGGCAAAACTTTTCACGTTCTTTGCGTAGTATTTTATGATATTGCACAAAACTGCAAAAGTACCAACAGCTAAAGTCTTTACACAATCTCAGCCCTAAGATGGTAAAGTCGACGCTTTTATAGCGCGATCAAACCATATTGTGAGTACGTAAGGTTCGTATTGTATCACAATAAAAGTATCCCATCACAATATATGTAAGCAATTGTAGTATTTTAAGGTTTTGGCTTAAGTATACATTTTATAATTTTTTTTCTTTTCCGTTATCATATAACTGTGAAACGAATCATTTAGGAAACTCATTTTAATTGTTATTTCAAAATAACAAAATGCTCAATTTATATGGAACGGATAAACAGAGATTATAAAAACTTATAGAAGTTGTACCTTAAATTAGTTATATAAGTGAATTATAATAGATAATATAAAACAATTATTAATAACAATTAAGGCGACTAGGGATAGTATAAGGTGTACCTTACTTATCGTACTTATTTTAAAGCTTCTCTTTAATTATTTTTCAAGTTAGCAAACAGAGAGTGTATAAAAAAACATTGGTTTGTTTATTAGTTTAAATTTTTGTTTTGCAATAAATTATTTTTTTTATAAAACAATTTATTAATAATTATTCTCTGTTTTGTTCACTTTAAAAGCATTTAACCAGAATTTTCTTCTTGTTTACAATTTTCTTGGTGAATAAAAATGCTTTTTGAAATTATGTTCAAAATATCTATATAAAAGCTTATTTCGATTTATTATCTCACTTGTTTCCTATGTTTTTTTATGTTTCGTTGGCTGTCGTTAAACAACCACTGTATTGATTTGTCACAAAGAAGGCTACAAATATAATTTTCTATATTGTACTTAGCCTTGGAGCAAATGATTTACTGAAGTAACGACGAAATATCCCAAATTTTAATCATTCGATCTTGTCCAACGGTTAGTAACCTTCGTCGAGGAGCATCAAGATCCATACAAACAATACTATGTTTAGCATCATGAAACGACGCTAATGATGTTTGACTGCATAATAAAATTAATGTAATTAAATATATGAAAAAAATAAATAAAATTTAAATCGAGATTAATTACTTTAAAAAAATATATATACACAATCGTTCTACAATAATAAAAATTAAAGTTTAAATATGCACTAATTTTAATATATCTGAATAATTATTCTGTATCTCTTTAGTTTTGATTTTTTTAAATCTAATACAATAAAATAAAACTTTTAATATTTGAAAACAGATAAATAACGAAAAATTTATAAAACTTTTTTCATTTCATTTTTATACTCACAATTTGTTAAAATTATGATACTTATACATGATTAGTAAGAATTTATTTATCTTACATTTTTTTAGATAGTTGTAATATATTTTTATTATTGATGTAAAATGGATAAAGAATTGCTTTTTCGGTATTTAAAAATGTTTTGAAACTTTTTGATTCTTTATTTGTACTCTAATATATATATATAACAGATTAATACATACTTGGCATCTTTTAATTGAATATGGCAAGGATCGCATACACGAACTTCAAATTCGAAACCCATCGAAGGAATTGGAATGCGTTGCGATGTACAACGAGCACAAAGTGCTTGACCACAATGACGACAATGGTGTTGTCTTAGACCTAATTGCCGCTGATCCATCATGGCTTTAATATTCCAGAAAAATGGTCTTCCACATGCCTATAATTTTTAATTGATTAAATTATTATCCATTAGTTATTTGAACATCTTAAAAGTTATTCCTTAATAAGAAATTTCAGAAATTTTACTTGGCATGTATTTGATTCAACCCAATTTGCAGTTTCTTTTCTATTAGCTGCCATATCCCAGCAAACTATAACTCCATCTTCACCACCAGAAAATAAAATACGTTCCGTACTTGTATAACAAAGTGCAGTTACTTTATTACTAATAAAAAAATAAGTTGTGTAAGTTTATCTTTATGCGAATCAAAACGTATTTAATAAAACACAGACATAATATTTTATTAATTAAAAAATAATTAGACAACGAAAAAAACATTGTCACAATGAATTCAATATGAAATTCACTTACTGGTGACCTTGTAATTCGTACGCAGTCCCTTGACGACCACCAATGTCCCATACAATAATACTTTGGTCAAAACTACCGGAGAATAAAAGCTGCTTTTCGCTATCCCAAGCTAAAGATCGAATGCTTCCGGTATGAGTTTTCAACGTAGTTACAAAATTACAACCGTTGTTTTCGAGTTTCAACATCTGTATTTGTCCAGAATAATCTCCAACAAAGGCATATTTAGATTGAGAGTCAAATCTATTCTTATTTAGGAAATTATTATTTAAACATAATTTCAAACTGCATTAAATAAAAATTTTAAACTAAATAATAAATATTTAAAAAAGTTAGTTATTAATATTAAAAAGGATACTGCAAAGCTGTGTACCAAGCATCGGTTTGAAACGTTCCCAGTTTCTGACCAGTTTCAGTACTATGATATTGGAAAAGCTTGTCTCGTCCGATACTCAGAATCCATTCACAGGTCAAGGAAAATATGACACCCGAGACTCTTGCTTGATGAGCAATATATTCTCTAATGGGTGTCATTCGATTGTAATCACTTTCCAATATGAATTCCTATAACATAAGTATTATTTCTTTAATACTGCACTTTATAAATTAACGATAATTATTTATTAAATATTTTATATACAAACATTAATATTGCCATTTTCAAGTCCAACAAATAGTTGTCTTGTTTCGGGACAAAAATCCATTGACGTTGCACCTGCAACCATATATTGACAAACGCTTGGCCAATATTGACCCGAGTCACGTTTTAACCACACTCTAACAGTTCTAAAATACATAATTTATAGATATTAGTCATAAAATCTCGAAATAAATTAAAAATAAATATAAAAAATGTCATTAGCAAAGTTAAGAAATTTGGTACATATAAATTTTATAAACGTTATTGTTCTCATGTATACGATATATATATATATATATCTAATTAAGTTATTAAATTAGATACATGTTGTAAAATCCAATTTAGAAATTACATTAAGGTGTACTATTGATTAGTAATCGTAAATATGGTAAAGAATATGTAAAGGATAAAGTAAAGTTACAATTAAAATTTTATATCGTTCTTATGTTCGAACGAGTCCGTCATAGACGACCTTGCAAGTTTACTTTCAAACAATAAATCGAATTGGCAGAAAAACTTGTACAAAAAGCCAAGATCATACTAACAAGAAGGCGCCGAAACATCAAGTGTTTATATACTTGCGAATCTAGATAATTTACCTGTCATCACAAATACTAATAACGCCATCGACTCTGGGAATGATAACCGCGGCATTGACATCATCGTTGCAACCCTCGAGCTTTGATAAGAGTATCGGCTTCCTGTTGCTACTAAATTTGTCCTGGTTAATACCTGGTGCGGGTTTGATTTCAGCTGCCATTTCACCTACTGTTGGTCGGCATTAACTTGCTAATCCGATTGTCATTTGACAGTTGTTGGACTTCGGCTTTGATGACGCGATGTTAATTACAGTCTAGGAATATACAAAATGAATAAGAGTTGTAAGATTGATACGATTTTGATCCACGTGAGACTTAAATTACAGTCGTTCTCCACCACAAAGAAATTGTACTGTAGTTGTGTTAAAATGAAACAGTGACGTCGACAATCTCGGATATTCTTGTTTACTCGATCGATAATGACTTTCGTTCGATTTTCTCAATTTATTGAAAACGTATATAAATTATTATAAAATATATTTAATACACAAAAAATATTTTAATACATCGAATGCTTGAATTATTTCGTTTGATAAAATATTAAAATATTTTTAATAAGATTTTCAAATCTAAATTAACGATTAAAAATGTTTACATTGAGCCCATTTTAATTTAATTTAATTGTAATAAAAAATAACGTATTAAAGATTGGTCGCAATTTTTTGTTTTTAAAACGAAAATTCGTTGTAGTAATTTGATAAATACTATTTTACCTACTCAGCTGTTTGAATCATCTGTATTATAAGTAAACTATTAAAAAACTAGGTAAAAGAACGACAATCGACGGACGAGGACATGGACTAAATGTTGAATTTATTAAATTCGTATAATTTGTAATGTTTTTTAAACTTAATTTGAGTTATTTGTGTCAATTGAAAATGTAGGGCTTTAATATTTATAAAAGTAAATTAAATAGGCTTTTACGCCACTGTATTTTTAGTTATATTTTGTTGATCAGGTTCTTCAAACTTGTAAAATATTTCTTCTTTACACAATTCTTTTTATGACCTTTTATTTATTTATTTTTAATATGTTTTAATCTGAATTTATCCAAAGCATATTTTTTATAAATAATATAAGATAGAAATTTTTATAAGAACATAACCTACCAAGTGATAATAAATAATCCGTCCATTTCTAAAAATAATTGAAGAGATTTCTTAATTAATATTTTAAAGTAAAATAATGTAAAAAGCAAATAATTTAATTTAAACATAAAAATGTCAGCTAATGCTTCAATTTCAGGAGTTAAGGTAATCAAGTTTAACGAGCTATTTTTAATGCTAATTTGTATTAATATTACTTATTTTATTTGTTCTTTTTTTTTTTTAATAGAATGAAGTTGACTCCGATGATGATTTGAAAAGACAAGGGTCATTTAGAAAATTATTACCAGTTAATAGTAATGGAGATTCTCAACTTAGCACTGCTATCAAGATGATAGATCGACCAAATGCCTCACAAAACAGTAAGGAATATTTGGTGTATCTTCAAGAGTATAATATTCTTGCAGAATAGTAAGATGTATTCTTATAACTGTTTGTTTTTAATTTATTTTGAAAATTTATGTAAATATATATATTTACGTATACAATTTTATATATTTCAAGTAATTTGTTACGAAGTCAAGATCTAAGAGGAATTTATGTTATTCCATCAGCACAAAATTCTTTCCGTAAATAAATATTTTAATATTTTTATTACAAATGATGTGAGTTATAGATATACATATACAGTAAATGTTTCAGTTTGGTACGGTGTACAGTTTATTCGTCAAGGAACGTACCAGGGTGGTGTTTTCAGATTTACAATAACATTGCCTCAAAATTTTCCAGATGGAAAATGTCCAGTAGGTTTATTTGTTTTTTCTTCGATTATAATAATTCTTATTTTTATGTTAATATACAAAATTTCTATTTCAGATTGTCATTTTTCAAAGTAAAGTTTTTCATCCCTTAATCAATTATATAACAGGAGAACTCAATACTCTATGGGGTTTTCCTGAATGGAAAGGAAATAATAGGATTTGGCAGCTGGTGCAATATATAACAAAAATCTTCACTAAACTCGATACTAAGATGATTTCTGTTAACGAAGAAGCTTCCTTATTGTACTTTAGTAAAAATATTATACAATAAGCAAATGAACATTTTATATTTTAAGTAATAAAAATGTTTTAAATTTTAGACTGGAAACAAATTTTGAAAATTTTAAAGAGCTAGCAAAAAAATGTGTCAAAGATAGTTTGAGTGTAGTTTATGATCCACCTACAACAGATGATCCACATTATATTACATTTAGTCCTTACGATAGTGAATTGCACGATCCTGTTAAACAAGAAATCTTCAAATTAAAGGTAATTAACCATTCGATACATCAATTTTAGAGAATAAAATAACGTACATTATTTTCTAATACACTTTTATTTGTACATTAATTAGGATGATATCGAGAGCAAACCTACAGGATATTCATGGGTGCAACCAGGTTCTCTACAATCATTCTCAAAACCAGAAGACAGATAATGAATATTTAGAATCTTATTATGTATTTAATTTGCAACTAACATCATTTTGCATTTACTTGCTTACATAATGAAAGAGAATGTCAATTTTAAAAAACAATGCAATCCAAACCATTTTTATATTCTAAGAGTAAAACGTAAATGTGAAGTACTGTAATTAATCGAAATATTGTGATTTGTACTTTGGAGATTTTTACCGACTGACGTAAAATTACTTTGTTACAAAACTATTAATACTCGTTACTAATAAGATGGAATGAGTCATCGGTTATTCGACTATAATTGATTAGTCGCTGTGAGCGATTTAAAAACGTAATTTAATAAGAATATTTTAAAATGGTGATAGTATAACTCTGGTAAGAATATTAACACAGTTTAATAGTGTGTTTGTTAATAGAAATTGTTATTCTTATAATAACGGCAAAAGAGATTGTTATGTATTAAAAAAATAATTATTTACGTATATTAATCTTTGTATACTAAGCAGAGCAAATATTTAAAATATTTACATACGCTTTTTATAATCACTATGGTAAAATTATTTTACATTTAATAATCATAATTTTCTAGTATTAAATATAAAACATAAGTATTATATATAAACACAAACTATAAACATTGTGAAAAAATTTGTACATGTTTCATGTACATTAATTTCATTTTTGCTAGAAAGGATAGGAAAGGAATTATTAATCGACATTAAATATTTCGTGCCTAAAAAATAAATGTTATGATTTTAAATTTTGTGAATTATGAATAATTATTATATACACATTTTTACTAGCTATTGCAGTAAAACATAATGTAATTTATTAATAATAATAATCATACTAGTTTTGATGAAAACGTGTTATTTTCAATATATCGTAATTCAAATGGACTTATAAAAGATATAAGTGCAAAAAGCATAATTTGAAAATAGAATATTAAAGAATCTTTTATGTTATCAATATTTTAGTAATTTAAAAATAAAAAAGATTGAAAAACAAATGTTCTAATAGCTATTTAAAAACACCATCAGGAAATGAATTTTCTATTTAATTTAATTACTTCTAAAATCTTTTTATAACTATTCTACTATTTTAATCAAATACAAAACTTAAAATTTTTACATATTCTATTTTTTATCAGTATATAATATATTTATGCTTTAACTTTATTAACTTAATAATATAATCATAACATGAAATTGAATCGGCATATTATATTACGAAGCAAATATGAAAATATATAATTATAATGAAAAAAGAGTATAGATTGAAATTTTTCCGATAATTTTACCGTAATTAAAATTATTAAAACACAATCGTATTTATTTGCGAATATCAGATTTTCAAAATTTTGTTTCAATATTTTATATATTGGTATCAATACATTAAACAATTGTTTGCTTGAAATTCTATAATATGAAGTCTTAATTCTAATATATAATATTTTTTAATGTAGTAATGAAGGATTTCGGAATTTTTTTGAATTTTAAAAAGCACAATTTTAAGTTTAAGGAACGTTAAAAATGCTAAATGAATATTTTTATTTGAGTAATTATCTCGTTTTCATGCTTATATATAATAGTTTTTTGAAATTATATAAAAAAATACTGTAAACAGGTTGAAACGTAATATTAAAAACATTTATTAATTATTCATTAAATACAATTTGTACTTGTAAAAAAAAGTATATGTAAAAAATAAAAAAATTTAGCACTTACTTTTTGCTTTGAATGAAAAGTCAATATCGTTCCATTATGACAAGGGTAATCACAATTCGATCTCAATTGAATAATATTGTATTGAAATTGATCAAATTAATGAAATTGAAAATAATATCATCAATATTCTCTTATAAATAGAATTAAATGTTTTAATTCATTAACTTATAAGTATTTAGTAGAATAAAGTTGAAAAATTTAATATCTTGCTAAGCAAAAATTTTATATATTTGTTTTAAACTTGAAAAACTGATATACGATCCGAAGCAAATTTCTATACTTTTTAAATTTAATTTTTCAAAGCTTATATTCGAAAAATTTTCAATCTTTGAAATAATGTGTTCAAGCTGAAGACAATAATTAAATTTTTATTTTAGCACTTTGTGAAATTCGATGTATAAAATATGCAATAACTGAATTCATTATGTGAACATATTGAAATTGAATTCTGTATACAAATTTATTCAAGGTTTTTTATAGTTTGACTGGTTCGATCATGAAACAATATACGTTCATTTCATTCGTTTAATTATAGATTCTCAAACATATTGCATTGCAGTTGATCATTTCTTAAGGTACTATAAGAAATGATAGTAATTAAAAACACGATATTGAACACATTTATAAATACAATTAGAAATTTTAATTTATAAATTTCTATGCGAATATTTTGTCAATTTATAGAATTCTAAATATACATAGACTTAAGATTTTTTAAATTAAATTCTAAAGTATTCTCAATATTAAAGAAAACAAACAACTAAATAATTTTATTAAAGATAAAACTTATTTTAATTTCATTTACTCGTACAAAATAATGAAACAAAAAATTTATAACTAATTTTATACCAGTTATAGAAAAATATCTAATGACAATATATATAATCAACTATAATATTAATTATGAATTTCCAAGTTGTACATATTAATTAACATTATAAAGGTATTCAAGTAATTATTCCTACTTTATAATTTAGTAATTATACTAAATTACAAATAATAATTATTTAATAATAAAAATACTTATTAGACTTTTAACTAATCCTGTTTTAAATATGTTAATAAATTAATTTTGATCAATATTTATAGACAAGAGAAAATTTTTAAATAGTATAATTTTAAATTTTAAATAATTAATACAATACGAATATAATATTTATAATATACTAAAAATGATATATTTACAAAACATCTATAATTTTATTTTATCAATATTTGTATTATTATACTGTAATTATTTTATTGCTATATCGTTATAAGTATTCAAAAATAAATACTTTACAATTAACTACTTATAAGATAATTTACTGGCTTCGTTAGTTTCAAAATAAATTTGATTTATATCCTATTACCGGACAAAAATAACATTTATTATAAAAATTAAATTACGATTGAAAATATAACTTTTGGAAAAATCTATTTTAAAATATCTGCAATGCAATAAAAGTATAAAATAATACAGCGTATTATAATGAAACATACGTTGCATAAATTTACATCGTTAAATAAAAATGATTTTTACTCATATTACCAACAATACTTTTATCATTTAAAAAGAAAGGGTAGAGGTGAAAAAAATGTATAGGATTAATCGTGTTATCTCTGTCGCGCAATATATTCTCTCTTTTTCTTTCATTCTCGCACTTCCACCTAATGCGCGTTTTCGATGTACGTATACCGGCGATATTATCTTACGAACCTTGTATCGAGTAGAAACACTTATTCGTTGAACCTTCACGTTTACTCCCAACAATCAAAACTAATATTATCTATTATATGTAGTATCGTTTGGTATCGTTTATCACCATAACCTCGTATCCTTCCAATCGAACGACAGGTGCTGACATCTTTAAGTCAAATAGCGATGCACTTGTTCATATGAACTTTGATTGTGCGTCGTTTCATTCCGAAATTCTAATATTCCTACTCTTAAAACCTCAATCCCACGCTAATTGATCGTGCAACTGATTTGATTGCATGCAATTTGCAGTCGGCAGAGGTATCGAATTAATGTTTTGTAATTTTTTTTTCACGGTTTGTGTCAAAATCTACGAGTCGTAGTTATCGTAAATGAAGTGTGCAAAGACTTTGACTATAGTTCTGTTCGAGACTGAATTTTCACGATATTAGTTTCCATAATTTTTAAGGTTAATTTTGGGTGCATCCAACATTTTGCATCCAAAATTAATCCAAAAAATTCGAAGCAGTGCATTAGTGAAACGACAAAATAAATAGTAGTATATGTAAAATATTTGTATATGAAATTGAATATCGTTGAATTGAATATAAAATTTTTTAAATAAATTGCCGCATTGGAGATGCAAACGATCAAGTGTGTAGTCGTAGGAGATGGTGCAGTAGGTAAAACCTGCTTGCTTATCTCCTACACTACTAACAAATTTCCTTCGGAATATGTACCCACTGTATTTGACAATTATGCGGTAACAGTCATGATCGGAGGTGATCCTTATACACTAGGATTATTTGACACTGCTGGCAAGTATTTTTTTACAATTATAAACTATTGTCATATTACCAATGATATAGATTGAATTTAATGATTGTTCAAATATTTGATATTTGTAATTATACAATTAATGACTAAAGAATGAATACTTGGGTTCATTATTGAAAATTTATAATATTTAATTTACTTTAGAAATTACTGCTGTATAATTAAATTATAAAGTTAAATAATATTTATTTTATAATATTAACTCCTTAAAATCATATTTATACCATTAGAAATTTTCAAAATTAAGAATTTTTATTTTTATTGATTATGAAAATCATTTACAGGCCAGGAGGATTACGATAGATTGCGTCCTTTAAGTTATCCACAAACGGATGTATTTTTGGTTTGCTTTTCAGTAGTGTCGCCTTCTTCGTTTGAAAATGTAAAAGAGAAGGTAAGCGAATAATTTGATATGTATACTCGATATATTTATTGCTATCTAATCTAAATTGCTAACGAATTATTTAGTGGGTACCAGAAATTACACATCATTGTCAAAGGACTCCATTTTTATTAGTCGGAACTCAAATTGATTTAAGAGATGACGTTGCTACGATAGAAAAATTAGCAAAAAATAAACAGAAACCTATTTCGGTTGAACAAGGTGAAAAACTCGCAAAAGAACTGAAAGCTGTAAAATATGTCGAATGTAGTGCATTAACTCAGGTAAGTTAGCAATTAATTATACAGGCAAGTTTAATGTTCCATGTAATTTTTTGTGCTAATTAATATAAATTTTAGAAAGGGTTAAAGAATGTTTTTGACGAAGCAATTTTAGCTGCTTTGGAGCCACCAGAGCCTCCCAAGGGTAGAAAGTGTTTTATTTTGTAAAAATCACTAGTCGATTTTTCAGCCAGTCATGCGTGAATAGGTAAAAATAATTTTTTTTTTAATTACGTGATATTTGAATAAATATTTATTTTTATATTTAAAAAAAATATTTCATTATTTTCAATTGTATTAAAAGAATAGACATTTTATAACGTGACTAAAGAAGATATATATTTTTTAATATAGAATATCTTCATATTTAACTACAATTTAAAAAATAAATAAGTATTTTATCGTTTATTTATAAAGATATATTTTTCAGGAACGCACTTGTAGCCGCTGTGTTTGACGCCACAACAGCGATCGTCTCTCGTGCGGTTTAATAACTATTGATTCGACATCAGCGGCAGACACATTCCGTAATTTTGAAAAAATATAGTAGAGATTTTCGAGACTAATTAAGAATTCGATAAATAGTTTTGCTATTGACTTTTATCGAATTTTCATATAAACTTCAATACACCCATATATACTCATTCATAAGCAAAGTTGTGACCACATCTTCTGCCAGTCTACAAATTATACATTAAGAATTATTAAACTTCTGGGATCTATGTATGTTTTTTATATTTTTGGCGAACAAACTAACAAAAATTCGCCAAAACGATGCACTGATTTAATAAAGTGATAGAATTATTACTCAAGAACTGCAGTAATGAGTAATAAATACTGCGCGATGTCAAGTAGAAGATTGGTAAAGATCATAGTGTTGTCAGCGTTTCGGTAATTTTTAACTAGCCATTATTGAGATTTTATTTATGAAAGTCTTTAGACAGTATTCAATTATATATTTTAATTAGTTATGAAAATCGCAATTTAGAGATAGGAAGAAATTATATTTGTTGATATGTACTCTTATATCAATGCAATGTCTGATTTTTTATATTTTAAGTTATATTATATTATATTATATTATATTATATTATATTATATATTATTTTTTAGTATAAAGGAATTAGGATTCATTTGTATGGCCCATATAAGGCACTGTTATGTATCAAATATTCTTAAATAAACATTAAATTACATTTGTATACATTTTGTATTTTAAATATTTAACATATCGTAATCAATATAACTGAATATTATGTATAGGTAAGAAACGTACTAAACTATGTATATTTTTAATGATTAATTTTTTTTTAATGTTCGCGTGATTTTTATAAACTACAGACTGATCACGAAGATTTCAGCCACGTAAAAATCACCAGAAAGATTATTTTTTCCCACACACGAGGTGGAAGGAAATTATAAAGAAAATATTTAACGCTTTTAGACTCGATATAAACAGACTATCCATGCACTCTTTATCGCGCATCGAATCAAAACTCTACCATCTTTTGTCGATGGCTCCTCTTCCAATGTGTTTATATGTAACAAAATCAAAACGTTTCTCTAGTTTTCCGTCGGTTCAAAAAGTCATTGTTGCAACAAATTCTTTGGCGAAGGTTACGAAATCAATCTCCTATTGTGTTGAGACAGTTACTCGCGATATGGCATTCGCTTGTTTTCTTCGATCGATAAGTCGTTTCTTCGTAGACGGTGATACCATCAAATAAGTTGTGGATGCGCGATTGAAACTATGTACTATTCTACAAATCGTTTGAACGGATGTTGACAAATGAACTCGAAACTATACAAGTTCTTGTGCTGACTGCTCCGGAATAGAAGTTTAGATAGAGGTATTTGATCCTGAGATCGCGTCTCGACTAAAAGCTATCACAGAGATCTAACGAAGACGTATTCTAATTCCGAATTGTCGTTTGACCACCGTCTGTAAACTTTACTACACAAGGACGATACTCTGAGAAGTAACTTGCCTTTTCAAACCCACGGGTTAGTTGTCAGTCATTATTTGAGCGAAATTGATTCTTTAAACTCTGCATAGTGTGATCGAGATACACGAGTCCTTCCCAACCAACTCCAAGTTTAGATCTTTTTCGAAGAGCAGTTACCAAAAGTAGAAACTACCCGAATCCTTCGATTTGTCCACAGTCGAGTACTCGGTATGGAACTTTCATGGAAAGATCCTCTGCTGCTTTAATATACTTGGCGATCGAACATCAAGATCGACGGATGGTTAAACTCTTTCTAGCAAAGGCCAAGGTTGCCCCTGTCAAAATCGTAAATTTACCACGGTTCGAACTCGAACTATGCGGTTGCCTTACTAAGTAAATTAATTGCTATCCGGTTTACAAGGACATCCGTCTACAATTTTCTGTTAGTCAGATTGAACGAGCGACGTCGTCTCGTCTGTTTTTCAAGGAGTCTGGAGACACGTCAATCAATTGAAAACTCCGACTATTTAGCTTCTCAAAATTCTTCTTTTTTACAAATACAAGTTTGTTTAATTCATATATTTGACATTTTTACGAGTGTAAAGAATAATGTTATTTAAAACCATTGTTAAAATCCACGTTAAGTTGACTATTAATAGGCTTAATTTATAATAAATAAATAAATATATATATATATATAATCTGAGAAATTTAACAATAGTAATATGTTATTAATTTTAAATATCTATAAAACAATATTAAACCATTGTAATTACAATAATAATATATTGAAACAAAAGAATTTTAAATTAATTTCCTCAATTTAACGTAACAACTAAAATAATAAATTATTTGTATGATTTGTGAAATTCAAATACAATAAAAATGTTAATAAAATAAAAGAGTTATTTCTAAAAAACTTACCAATATTTCTTAATTTTTGCTTGCAACTTAATTTTATTTATAAATTATAGGTAAATTTATTTGTGCTATACTTCCTTTCATAAAGCAGGTTTTAAAATAAAAAAATTGTATCCCTTGTTACAAACATTTTTTGCAAGGTCTTCGTAATTGAAAAAAATATCTCGTTATTATATTAATAATACACTATTAATTATTCATTTTTTGAATAATGTAAAAACGTTAAAAATCAATTATCTCTTGAAAATCTGGATCATATACATTTAATTAAATAATAAAAAATTTGTTACGATATAAAAAAACTGCGGTATCAGGTTGAAACGTAGCAAAAAAAGCGAAGGCAAGTAAACAGAATATCTTAACGTCTATTAATATTTGGTTATACGTCATTTTTCGATACCGCGCTTTTAAATTCGAATCGTTTTCAAGACATACTATTATGTCTTATGAATGTTACAATCTGTATCCTATAAAATTCGAACCAAATACTTATTCTATTTTCTCAAAAAATATTGAAATAAATAAAAACGTATGCAATATTGTTTGCTATAAATTCATTTATTAAAAAAAAAGAAGAAAACAAAATTGTTTTACAAAAGGTAAAACGAATATAAGTGTCTTAAATATAACGTAAATACAGTTGAGCACATGGAAAAAGGACGAATAAAAGTTGAGTAAAAAGACAAAGAACGCAATATTTCACTCGGCGATTAAGCGATTAAGCGATTAAGCGATTAAACTTAAGTACAAGTTTCGCGCGCGCTTTCAAAATGCTCGTTTCTTCTCAGCACTTACTTCCCACTCGATTTCCGTAAGTTTACGAAAAAACACATCGACCCGCCTACCTTAAATTAGCCCTCCCTCGATACTCGATAGTGAAGCTGCTCCGCAAAGGCCGACGATCACCGCGCAAGATTACCGCCTCGATAAACCACTTTCCGCCTATTTATTTTCCTTTTTCCCGGGAGGTCCTCCGAACACAATGGCGCGGGATCACAATGCCAGGGTGAGAGCGTATCGCTCTCGAATCGATCGTTTGGGCCGCAGCCCTTTTCGGGATGAGTCCGAGTCCGTGTCCGGAGGCCAAAAGTCGCGCAGTCTGCGGGTCGATGTTGCGTTTCCTCGAATCCAAACTGGAGAAACTGGATGCGCTGGTCTTCGCAGTGGGGAAGTTCTTGGCACCTTGGATCAGCGCTGCGATTTCACCTTAACGATTCACACGGACATTCCGAACGCCCGTCGAGCTTTCGGGGACCGAATTTTATTTTTGTTTTTTTCCCCCTGGTATCGAACCGCTCTATATTTTTTCTCGATTTATCGGCGATTCGAGATAGAGAGAGAGAAAGAGAGAGAGAGAGAGACAAGGTCGCATATGGCGCGTGTCAGATTACAGATTAAACGAGGGTTTGTTCTTCGTTTATTTTAAAATTAAGAAATTCAACTGTATAATTTTCTTTCATGCGGGCGTAAACTTGATTAATGGTTGTCTTTCCTAAAAGATATCTTCTTTATATTTTTTAACGATACTCGAATATATATGCGTCCTTGGCTATTTGTCTACGTTTCTGGAAATACCATGAAAAGAGTACGATAATTAATACGAGTCCTTTTATTTGAATTTTTACAGCAAACCCATATCTTTGTACGGGGAGATATTTTTTCAGATTATTTTAGATTTTTAATTTGATTGGTTTGTAAAATCTTGTTTCGGTAAATTGATAATAAAATACTTTATCTTTCGTACATTTTTATTATTGTACTTTGTTCGTTAATGATCGATAAAATATTTTTCTTTTTGAGTATTTTTATAAGCAAATTCGACGTATCGATGTTAATTTTTTAATATCGAATTTATTTGTTGTAGAAAAATAATAATTACATTTTGTGCTTCGTTTCTTTCGCTTTAGTGCATTTTACGAAAAATATTTTTTCAGACGTTTTTCCCACTAATCTTTGTTTATTCGATTTTTTAAATTCGATACGTAATAAATTCATCACGATTTATTTTACAAATAAATTTAGCTTGTGTTCGATCGACGTAAAATCTTTGCAACGGTTGAATACAAATATTTTGTATTTTATTGAAAAACTAGATACGATGCTAATATTTAATTCCTTTTTCGATACGTTCACGATTAAAAAAGATAAATACAAATTATCAAAATAGTTTATAAAGCGACATTATTGAACTGGCACTTAATAATTTAAAGTGAAAGTTTTTATGTTTTTTAAAATTAGTTAAAGACTGTGGTTACGATTTAAAGTCTTATATATGGAGACCGAGGGGCAAAGTTTTTAACCTTACTCTGCAAAACAATTAAGGCAAATTTTACACCGTATGTAATCATACTTACGTAGAATGTTGAAATCCGTTAAATGCGAATAATATGCGAATAGTTAGTCTTATGTAAAACCAATATAAGCCTTTATTTTAATATTAAATATTTAAACCGTCAAAATATATACGCATACTTGTATATGTCGAAGCTATTCGGGTATGTTCCAGAAAAAAAGAGAGAGGGTAACAGGTACTTGTACATAAGTAAGCAACAGCTGACGGCCATATTTTTATTTGTATATTCTTTCTCGAATCGACTATGAAGGTCACCTTTTGCAGTGTACATCTCACAGTCACGATCCATGATGTTGACTAGGGGTCTAGAAGATTCTCAATGTTTATTGTAAGTTGCAGTTATACTTCATTTGAATAGCAGAACGATGATCGCCATTTTAAGTATAAGTATGAAAATATTTTTTTAGTAAAATAAATTCTTGTAAAAAATCTTGTGAATCTTTATACGTATATCAATAATTTTAACGACATTAATATATTTTTAGTAATATCAATTTTAGCATAAATAAATCAGTGCAGATATGTTTATCATAAGTATTATCGAAAAAATTAATAATACCATATTTTCTCGTAACAAAAAAATTATTCGAAGAAAATTTTTATTATAATTAAAACTAAGTCATGTTTATAACGTCTTCAAAATTATTGATATAATTATTATTATTATGTAACTAACTTTATTCAACAATTTTTTTTGTATTTACTAAACGTTACGTAGATACTTTAAACGAAATGCACACCCAAAGGCAAATTTATTTTAATAAAAAATGTGTTATATGCTATGCTGATGAATCGTTTTAAAAAATAATTTATTTCGTATTAACGAATTAACGTATAGTGCAAGTTGTTTTCGATCTCGTCATTGATTCAAATTCTGATTTAAGCAAAAATGTTTTCTAAATAAAATATTTCTGATTTCCAATACAAGTATTGATTACATTTTTAATAGAGATATTCGATAGATTATAAATTTATTTTATTTTAAATGTTCAATATACAATTAAATAAAATCAAATAGCCATTTTTTGGTATACATTTATCAGCTATTGTTTTTTTAGTTTTTTCTTATTATCGTTTAGTTTGATCATAATTCTAGTAAAATATTATCGTTATATTCGTAACCATCGTTATTTATATAACTACTTTTAAAAAATTTCGATATTTGTCTTTAAAAGAAAATATGAATTCGTAACAAATAAATTTTATTTTACAATAATACAAAAATAAAATTTCACTCTACTAAATATGACTTCGAGGAAGCGATCGGTTTTTTTCAACTACCAATGTATTAGAATACAATTAAGCATAGAACATAAAGTTTTCTCGTTACACGCAATTGCCTAAAAATAAATAAAATAAAGCTTTGACGTATATCGTAGCAACTGAAACGTAACCCAAATGCACAATCAGCGCTCCTCGGTCCAATGCTTTATCCTGAATTCGTCTGTACAAAAGGTCCGAGACTCGTTCCAGACAATTCAATGACCACGTGGTTTTCTCCAGAAACCATACCTGGACTTCGGAGTCGACTGCGGTCAGCCAACCTTCCCATAAAAGACCAGCTTACTACTGACCGTGAGTACCGTCATCTCGACTTGTGACTCACGGTCGAATAAAAGAAATCTCACCAGCATATTCCGTGATGTACAACGTGACCCGCCAATTCCATGGCGTCAAACGTGACACAGTTCCAACGGCTGTCTACGGTAACTACTGTTCTTTGGTTAAACGATTTCTTTAAATATCTTAATCTTTTAAATCTCGTAGCTTTGAAAGGTCTTTAGGCTTTCGTCGCCAGCTTTTTACGCTCCCCCGTAATCGATGAATGCGCGGTAATCATGGCCACGTCGTTCACTCGGTATTTAATGGTTTTGATCAATGACGGTCGAATTTTCGACTTGATTTTTGCTCTACTCGGTCTCCTCGATCGATCTTTTAGCCTTGTCTGTTAATTTTTTAGATTTTTTAGATTTG
Source organism: Dolichoris vasculosae (assembly GCA_018907195.1). NCBI lineage: Eukaryota > Metazoa > Arthropoda > Insecta > Hymenoptera > Agaonidae > Dolichoris > Dolichoris vasculosae. Next base: position 1,595,021 of record JACCHY010000004.1, on the reverse strand, counting down.
GTTTTGATACGTTGCATTACCCGTATTAACCTTATTCACCCCTGGGATTCATTTATCAAATAAGAATTATATTTTGATACATACTTTTATTTGTAAAATGCACTAACCTTAAATCTCTTTCAAACGTATTTTGGTATTTTGTAAAGCGAACTCTCGTTTGAAAATAATCTGACCGATGGTCTGTGCATCGTTTGAGAAAGGTTTGATATTCGTTCGATACATCGTTTCGTGCAATATTTCCTCTCTTCGTCACTGTACTTTACTTCGAGATCGATGATATTCCATTCTCTTCTCGTACGATTCGTAATACGAAATTCAGCATTGCTATTGCGTTACTTTCACTATTGTTATACCTTATTACATATTACGCGAAATTCAATTATCAATCCTATTACCGATTTAGAGAGGTAATAGTAGGAGCAGAAATAATGAGTAGAAAGTTTGTTAAATAATATAATATCATCTATTATTCATTTATCAAATGAATAGCCGTTTTTTATTGCATTGCTTGAGAATGAAGTAACGCGTAGACATATTCTTTCTTTCTTTTTTTTCTATCACTAGCATTTTATCTTGACTAATTTTATTAGCGAATCGTTGCTGTTATTTTTTGGAATATTATCTTTATAGTCATTTTGAAAAATTTACTACAGTAAAATCCAAGGATGTGAGCTAATTATAAAGTCATTTTAATCCGTAAAAGTAAAAGTAGACTTATATACCTAGTTTTTTAATGATCTGAAATTTGATATTCTTGGTTTTTATTCAGGCGATTAATAATAAATGTCTTGAAAATAATAATATAATTTTATAAAACGACTCTATTTACAATGCAAATATTTTAACGTTTAAATATCTTAAGATTGTAGATGAAATCAAAATTATAATCTATTGAAATTCTAAGAATACTTAAGAATGTAAAATTTAACGAGTGGTATAAAGTAAAAGATTTTAATAGAATCGACTGTAATGTATCAATAGTACATAAGTCGAATGCTGTAAGTTTGGTTCTTAAAATAAAATTTTTTAGGAAGAAAATACACTCCGTTCAAAGAAAAAAAGAACGTACTAATTAAATTTTTCGTCATATTTGAATTATAACTATTTTCAATTTAATGTATAATTCAATTAATTTAAAAATCTCTATTTATTGCTATCCATATGATTTTACATTCGTACCATAAATATCGTATTTTTATGTTATATACGAATATCCAAATATATATATTTCTTTTCCCTTGAATATCTTAAATATTAAATCTAAAAATTAATATTAATAAAAATTTTAGAATTTCACGAAAGTAATGAATAAAATAAAAACGAGCTAATTTTACACCCATCTAAAGTTGTTTTTGATAACCATTAAACAAATCTTTAAATACAATCTTACAAGGTTTAATTATTTATTATACTTATACTGCTTTTTACGTAGTTGATAAATTTAAACAAGTTCATAATAAATTTAAAGTGGTGATTATTTTATAAGAGTTGTCTAATCTTAATTAATATTTTAAGATGAATTTCATTCAAATTTAATTAGTTTTATAAATTATTAATATTGATTTAGCAAAAATATCTACACGAATATAGTTTAAAATATATCCGTTGACGTGATTTATAAAAAGCATCGTGTAATATAAAAATAAATACGTACAATCTTACACAAATAAATTCGATTTAGTTTTACTTTAATTCGATTAGAACCGAATCGTTCATATATTTGAAAATTTATTTTTGTAAGTTTTATTGCGATATAATTTTACTTTACTAAATTTGTAAAACTAAAAGTCTTCATTTTAAATAATAGAATTACATTTTTAATGTATTTTAACGAAACTTGAAAATAGTATTAAATTTAAACGAATATGTTTTCGCCTTCAATGTGGGTTACTAATATTTTAATTTCCTTCATAAAACAAATTCAAATGTAAAAAATATATAAAGAAAAATTAGATAATACAGATAACTCATATTTACTGGGTTATTATTAAGAATCATAAATGAATATTATGTGAGAGGTTACGCTCAATCAGCATTATAATTTAGCTTTTAATTTTATCTAGAGTCAATTACGGTGATCGAAGGAAATCTTTTTTTGATTATCGTATCATTATTACATAGAGCTCTAATCTTTTCTTAGAAAAGTTCTAATAGAGAATACCATAATTTTTATCAGGTCCATTAGAATATTGACCGATAAAAAATTCCATATGGAAATATATATTTCTTAATTAACTCAAGAAAAGCCAGTGAACGCTTGATTTATTCGTCTCTAGCTATTTTTGAAATTAAGCTTGTTCCCAACTAAATCACCCTGGACATCTGCATCGTGTGATTAGTTGTAAAGCTTCTCAGAGACCGATCCAATCATTTGCTTCTTGGTAAGATGTGGCTCCCCGCGGGGCTTTAGTTTTACCTTTAATTCACTGGTTTTTCCCTAATGCGGTCGTGTCGTCAATATTTCCCGGTCGATGGGAAACACGAAGCGCTCGCCTCGACTTCCGCCCTCGTAATTCAAAGGCGAGTTCAAAAGCAGTGATCGAACGCTTAAGTGGCTCGGATACGTGTGTTCTGGCTTGTTATACGCGACATTTTTGTTGCTGCGCCTCGTTTTGATCTAGTTAATTAGTTAGTCCGCCCTCGCGAGATTTTTTGGCCTTATCTTAAACGATGTGCGGGCGCCTGTTCCTTCTGTTTTTATATCTCGCGGTTAGTGCTTTATGTACGTCTGGATTTTGAAGAAAAGCTTTTTCTTTTATCCGAGAGCTTGTATGTACCGAACGAGTAGATTTAACCCGACGTCAATGTTATCTCTATGGAATACATGTTTTACGAGCGTGAAGAGCAGACTTTTTTATTCATGAAAACAAAAAATGCTCTAGCGATAAAAAAGTTTCAAAGATAATTATTATTATTGTAAATTGTTTTTTATGAAGATGATTCGTACTTGAAATTTAATACAATCGTGAATATTTTATTGAAAACTATCTAATAAAAATATAAATTTTTTTATTCATTTTGATTACGGCACTTGTTATATTTGAATGTATCGCGTACTTATGTTTATAAAGAAAATTTATTTGTGATTTCACGATTTAACGTAGCTTTTAAATATAGAAATATATTCGTGCTTCTTTAGTTGTGTAACGTGGGATATGCAACATATAGATTTATTGGTATCGTTCCATTTTACGTACGTTAAATTATTTTGCAGAAATCTTTTAAATATGTTCATTTCAATCGAGTATTTTAATAAATAATTTAGCTTCCGACTACATTTGCTACCCCATTATTCATCAGCGGTCGTTGGCAGCTCTTCTAGAATTTTCTTTATGCGTGACAGTTTTCTTAGATTGTTCGTATTTAATTTTATCTTCATCGAAACGCCGAGTTTTTTCTTATGGTATTCTCTGTAATATCTTTATATATATTAGTTTATCATGTAAATCGATAAAAACTTTATTCCAATAATTTTGAGTAATTAATTTATTAATTTATAACTTCCAATGATGTATTTTCATATGATACTTAATATTTCTAAATTATTTGTATTTCAATAATGATTTGTTTTATTTACTTAATATTTTTTCGAACTTTATTAAATTTATCGAAATACTTGAGAAATTAGCTAAATATTAAGGTAGGATTATATTAAGATTAAATTTAACAATCAGTTATAAATTAATAAGTACAATTTAATATTCGTGATAATGAATAATTTAATAATAATTTAGTAATGCCTCAAGAACATTAAACGCGTAAGAAACTACGTTTTATATAAATCTCAATATCGATCAATCTCCAACAATTTAAAGAGCATTAAAATCAATTTCACTGATTCGTTAGAGTTGAATTATGTTTTAAAATCATTTGAAAACAATTCAAAAACTATCAAAATTTGTATTTGTCGAATTTTAATTTATAATATTTTTTCCGTATCATATAAAAATAGAAATTATGTAAAAGAGTGGTTGAATTTTTAATACGCTTCCGTCAATTATAGTTTCATCAGCTAAGCAACATTAATATCTTCGTATAATTAAAGAAACCGAAAGTACTTCCTGTTTCCACTTCAATGATCCTTACGAACGAATCTCTAGATTATGGACAACTTTATCGAAGAAATAATATATCAGTTCTTACTTCTTCCTTGCGATACACGCATTAAGTAATGAAGATAAGCAATCAAAAATCTCCCAGGCTCTCCAATCCTCAGCCTCTTCCGCCGTTCATTTCAATCAGTGGTTATACCTTGGTGATGCTTTTCCGATTTTCGCTTGCCATGCGTTTATCCTCGTGCATAATGATACGCGCGCGACGTTTGATTACACGGTGAACGCAATTTCCCGGCGATCTCTTTTTGCGGCTCCCCCTGTGAATGTCCGTGAATACGATCGCGCGTGTAAAGAGGAACAAAGTTTTGAATACAGATGCAACTCGATTATTTTACTTTGTTTGCAACACGATGCAATGGATTCCGATGAACGTCGATTAGCGAGATAATCCTTCGAGTGAGAAAGTTGGAGATGCACGTCGGTGATTAGTCAAAGAAACCCAAGAAAAACGCCTTCATTCGGTAGGGATTTTTCTCATTCGTCTTCTTTTATTTGTTACCGTAGGGACGTCTTTAGATTACATCTTTTCTTAAGCTATAAAGGTCGAGAGGTTACCTAATAAAATTTTATCCTTTACGTCTCTTTTTGGAAATGGTATTAAATGAAAAGAAAAAACTAAGCACTTAAGATCTTTATAATTATAATTTTTAATTCTCCGATGATCGGAGTGACGCGTTATTTCTTTATTCGTGATGATGGAGTCTTTCTTCGTAATTTATACAAAGTACATTCAGTATATGAGTTATAATCTTATAAACTTTTAACAAAAGAATTATATTTGGATAATATAAATTTATAATTATAATAAAATTCATACGTGTATATTAATGTGGATAATAAACAGGGAATAAAATAAATCCTTTAATTTAAATTGTATGAATATATAAATAAAACATTAAAGAATAAAAGATGTTTGTATACTGTGTTATATTTTAACATGTATATATTATTGCATTTTTTAATTGAAAAAACAGACTTAATTAAAATAAAAGCAATTTTTTCAATTTATTTTGAAATTTGAAACATAATTTTAATTGATTTAAAGAACGAAAAATATATAAAATAATGGTATAATATTTATTATTATTAGATTTTTTATATCTATGAAATAAATCATTATTTAAAAGATGTAAATTTAATTACTTTTGAAATCTATATTTTTTATTATTGAAATTCTATTATATTATTATTTCATGTATCTGATTCGTATTTTTATTACTCAAGATTTAGTACTGAAAAAATAATGAATAAATTTAGAATAAAATAAATGTATTACTTTAAGATAAAGAAATATACAAGAAACATGGTTTTAATAAGTGACATCAGCGTGTTTATTTTTTATATCTACATTTCGAGTGTATAATAAAATATACAAATTTAGAAAATACTTAAGATAAGAAAGGTGATGTATATATAGATATATCTAGAACGAGTGTGCGAGAGAGAGAGAGAGAGAGAAAACGAAAAAAGAGAAATTGTAATTGTGATGAAAATCGATGTACGATAACAGACAAATTTGCAGTATCATTAGAGGTACGTTGCCTAAAGAATTCTTGATCAGCGACTGAAAAGTTCTATCTACCGTCTGAAAAATGACATAGAGACGTCTTACATAAAGGATTTTGAATCAAGATCGCTGATTCGAGTTGTTACATTATAATGACACAATGCATCCTCCATTGTTGTAAGTGGTTTAAATCACAATTCATTTTTGAACACTGGTTATTAAGATTTAAATAAAATTAAAGAAATAAAATATTAAGAGTTTTAGGTGAGTTATTAAGAAATTTATGTCGATAGGAGGGCAAATTGAAGAAAGACTTCATTTCGTGCTTTCATTCGACAATGAGAAGATTATTCGAGCCGAATTCATTGCGTTACAGTAAATATAATAGGAAGTCCTCGGTTAGTTTATCGACGAGTTACCGACTGAGCGTTTATAGACTAGTGTCGATAACAATGCCTAAGTGATGTCTTGCTTCCTCAAAACTGACGTTCAAGGCGAACTTTCCACAGTATTCGCATACGATAAGCAATGAGATATTAACAGAATGACGAAGTTTTGGTTATTTCTTCATTTATCGTTTATTTTTGTTTTACATAATTATATTTAAATTTTTAGATGATATCCAACTCAGAGAATTTATATTTAAATTTTAATTAACTGGTACGAGTTTTTATGTGATGTTCTTACAAAATTTGTAACAATATTGTATCACATCACAATGAATGAAAACTTATGTAAATATTTTACGTATTTTTTTTAAATATCGTTAAAGATACTTTATTATGATCGATATAAATTTGAAAAATAAATTTTCACCTTGGGTAATTTTTTAAATAACGAGCAAAAATTTAAAAATTAGTTAAAAATAGAATCATTTATAATTCGTTTCATCCCTTTAAAGATTCTTTATTTTCGTTGTATTTGATTACATAGACTTAATAATCAATAAACTTAATGGTTCAATAAAGAAAACTCAGTAATTAATTTACGAATAAAAGAAATTGGTTAAAATCAATACAATCGACTATAACTAAGACATGAGTTTGTTTTATCGTATACTAAAAAAAGTCAATATACGTGATTCTTTTTTTTGATATCCGTAAATATCTTTTATCTAGGAAATATAATTTATTTAATGTAATTCATAATGGGGTTATTAAATGGTACGTGTATATATATAAATATAGAAGTGGTAATATTAACAAAATTAATATTGTAAGGCTTGAACGAGTCTAGTATCGCGGTAAAAGTCCGAAAAATTTTTGTTCAAGTGAGATTTGATAACGAATATGTGTCTTATTAGATGCGCTAGAACTTAACTAAAGTAAAATGTCCATCGTTAAGCCAAATCCCGGGAGAAGCTACGTAATTTCGTCGAGCAGCGCATTGAAATCCCTTGAAATTACAAAAGCGAATTCGCTTTTTGCGCGCATCTTCGATCGGGTCGGAGGACCTCTTCCCTTCGCTCATTCGGAAGTTCCTCTAGAAGTTCGACTCCCTCTCGAGCTGCAGACGCGATCCGTCCACAGACGTATCACGAAGCTCTTTGGTGTCCTCCGTCCGTCGGGTCTCGTAGTCTGGGTACGATCACGATTCTCCCTAATTGAAGTAACCACAAGGTTCTCGTCGACCGCCGCTTCTTTCACCGATTCAACACAGCCAAGCACAAGGGGATCGAGACTTTTCGCTCTCTCCTCCGTCTTACTCTTTTCTGCGACGCGATCCGGCAATTCCATCAAATGATCGAAATGAATACCTCCCGGTTTCTTCGATTCTTTGGCCTCTGCATTTCCGTTCGCACGTGCCGTTAGTGTATATGTGACCGAACGCCAAAGAGAGGAGTCGAGAGAAAACCCGTAACTCGATGATACTCGATCACCTCTCGGTGCGCCGCGCCTCGTCATTATTGCTCTGCTCCTGAACCCCGAATCTCTCTCTTTCTCTCTCTCTTTCTCTTTCGCTCTGTGGTTTAATTGCAAAAGCGATACTTAGGTAGCGGCAGCCACGTACGAGCGTAATCGACGCGGCTAAGAGTATTTAATCCTTTTTGATAATCCGACAATAAGAGACGGAAATGAACTGCATAATAATAATCCGCGATTAGTTCATTTACACAGTTTTTCCATTGATAATATGTATGCACGTATATATACAGTGTAATAATTATTCGGGATAAATAATAGCGCGGAAAAAAATTGATGTACCCGACGCGTGTGTTGCGGACGTAACGAATATTGCTAAGAGTACTCGAACGAACGGCGAGTTTGTATCGTTTATTATTTTAGCGTTTGTAGTACAATGTAAATAGATGAACCTGTAGTTTATAACTGAAATTTGAAACCAAATTTACAATTCATATTTCTGCATTTCAAAATGAATTGTGGCCGACTGTACGATACGTTTATTTATATTTGTTAAAAATAACAGATTTTTCGTTTCTATGGTTTAGAAATTCTTTTACAAAATTAAACTTATTTTACAAAATAATGCGTTTTATCTCGGAAAAGCTTTTATTTTACAAGCTTTTATATTTGTATTTAAGAATTTAAAAAATATTAGCTCGATATTTAACTCTATTGAAACTCGTGTCGTCTATTTCAAGTATCCTGTCGCACTCCTTCAATTTATCGTTCATCTCTCGTTTATTAAAATATACTATCATTTCACGAGAACGTCTCGCATACTAATAATTAAAGCGCTCGCTTTACTCACGGGTTCATTACGTTGGTACTACCCCTGTGCTAGCCAATAGCGGTGCGCGTTCAAGCTCGGCCAAATAAATAAATCGAGCAAACGCCGTGTTCACCGTAAATTGTCGAGACGCGCACCGGTGTAAGCATACGCACGCCTACGCAATACGTATATTTGTGTTCGTAGGGTGTGAGTCTCGTTTATTCGAAGGCAACTAATAGCGAAGTGTATACCCGTATACCCGTGTGTGTGTGAGTTTTGTGTGTGTTGGGTTTCTGAGTGATGTAGGTGTTGGTGAATACGCAAATGCGACACGCCTCTTTGCGGCGAGCTTGAATTTCGATCTACGAAAACGTTGGCAATGTTTATGCTCGCTTTTATGCTTAATTAAGGATGTGTCTATGGGTGTAACATTTCTCGTGGAAAAAAAGATTTTTAGATATAGATGCACATATTCGTTGCGCGAATCGAAATACTTTTTTACAAGTTTGAAAATGTCAAAAAAAATGCCTGAATAAAACTAGTCTAAATATCTAGTCTACACGGAAAGAAATATATATCAAAAATGAATTTAGAAATGGTAAAGAATAAGTCTATTAATAAAGTTGTAATATTTACCGTAGGTATAATTTTGATATTTTTACCTGAAATCATTTCAAGTTTTTTTCTAAAGAAAGAATATTTACTTAAAATAACTTGTAAATAACTGAAACTATTTTATTTTTACAATACACATGAGTTTTTAAGAAATGCTTATAACTCTTTTATTCGTAATTATTTATATAACTTATGGTAAATATATTTTTATCTACCAAGATTATAAAAATATTATTTTTAAAATAATGTTTAAAAACTTATTATCGTTCCCTAAAAATTAAATAATCATAATTAAAAATAAAATAAATTAAAGTGGATAAAAATTTATTAAATGCATAATATTAAAAATCTAGATTAAAATTCCATAATTTCATTACGAAATGATATATATATAAATAATTAAATCTAATATTTGAAGCAACTGGTTAATGTTTTCACACAAGTATATTTTATATTTAAATATTTTCAAATTTATAAAAATTTAAAAACTTTTTTCAAATATATCTTTTTTCACAAATTGTAACGTAATTTATTATAAAGAACTTTATTTTTACCCAGAAATATCTATCCGTTAAATTTTTAAAAATTTTTATTACGTTTTAAGCTTGCTTAATTATTTTTATAAAAGAATATCAAGTTGTCTTTGCTTGCTCAGAAAAGCAGATTTGCACACAGATGTAGTTTAAGCACTGTCTAGCAGTAATAAATCTCGTATTGACAAGTTCAAGAGAAAGCAGATGATTATATGTATAATGGATGTGTTTCGGATAACGATAATAACCTTACGACAATCGTCATGACAAATGTTTCAATAATGGTTCTTTCGTTGGTGTAGATTTTAAAAGTTTTTGATGAACATTAATTTTTTTTAATTTAATTATAAATATTAGTATAGCATATTAAGAAAATTTTTCTACGTTATTACTTGGATGAAGGTTAACATATTTTTCAAATTAGCGTTTTTTCTTTTACGTAAAAAATCAAAAACTATAAAAAATATTTTGTTTATCAGTGCATAAATAATATTATCATAGATAATCGTAAGCATTATTTAGAATTCGTTTTACTCCTTTACGTTGCAGGATATAAGATTCAAACTCCGTCTCTTATATCGATTTTTCATTTATCTGGATAAGTCGATGTAACTATTCTTGGTAAACGAGGCTCTTGTCTTCAACTTCAAGCGGATAAGGTAACTTTCGAAAATACGTAATTCTTAGTTTTCTAGCTTATTTGTACAGAAAGAATTAAAAAATATCTTTTTAAAATTAAAAGTTTTACAACCATCGAGGAGAACTGGTATTCGTATGCAAAAATATTCGCGCAAAGTTTCGTTTCGAAAACAAATGTACCCAATTATTGGAATTTGAAATTTCGTTTCTACGACGTTATTTTACAAGCATTTTATTTACCATAATGAACCTTGTTCAGAGAGATTAGGTAGGAAAATTAAATATAAAAATGACTCAAGGAATTCTTACCGCCCCAACGGTGGTCGAGATAATTTATTTAAAATAAAATTTTACGTCCACCAAGAGGCGAAACGTACCACATCCTAACTTTAAGTCGCATTTTCGGAAGAAAAAAGTAAATAAATAAAGGAAGAAAAGAAAAGAGCAGCAAACCTGCGCAATATCCAGCTGAATTTATTAACACCATTCCCCGATGTAATATACAATAAAGCAGCGCGGAGACAAAAGATAAAAAGCTCGAGTCTCCTCCTCCTCCAGCGTCATTTCCATTTTCAGGGCGACGAAGCCCTCGTTCCTCTCTCTCTCTCTCTCTCTCTCTCTCTCTCTCTCTCTCTCTGTATCTTTCACACACAGGATTACGTCCACCAACATAACCGAGCGCGCGTAAACGCCCTCGCGCTCAGTTCGCCACGGGCGACTAAAAATCCGGCGCGCATGCGATTCCTATCTGAGGCGCGCGACACCCCCGGCACACATCTTGCGCCATTACTCAGACTGTCCCTCGTGCGTGGGACGCGCTCGCGTAAAAATGACTCGTGTCAACGAACGGGCCCGGAGAGAAGTCGACCCCCCGGGCGCGAGCCTCTCCCGCGGGTGGGCCCGTCTCCTTTTCTTTTTTCCGCCTCGGTGCTCGAAAGTGGAATACGGTGGTTGAGACGAGCTGCCGAATTTCCGCGGTTCTTCCCGAGGCGGTTTTTTTCGGATCTCCCGCGATGCCTCGGCCTTTCGAGGCTTAGAACTCGCTGATTCACGATGATCTAGACCGTGGGTGTGGTTTCGAATTTCGTTAACGTAACTTTGCCAAAGCGCATGGCTGGATATTAAAATATTCGCGGATTCCATTTGTCCGGACCTTCGTTTCGTTTCGAATAGCGAATCATTTGAATTGCAAAAATTCGACTAGCAAAATATACGAATGATCGCTCTTTCCTAGACGATTAAATTGCTTTTGGATCTTCGCAAAACTTTATTTATTCTGCCTTCGACTTTTTTGCGCAAAGGAATTTTAACGTTGATTCGAGCGATGATAGTTAACAAGGATACCAGAATTTACCGAATCCGCTAGTTTAGAGTAAATACACTAATTTTAAAGGTCGTAGATTTTATTTGTGTTCTAAATTATCAACGTCAACGTTTGATAATTTAAAATGTAGAAACGACACTTTTCGTTTTTTATTTCCAGAGGTTAAAAATGCTCGATAAACGCACGCATTTTTATAAAATGGCGAGCAATTGATTAATCTGTTAGAGTTTTTATTTTATACTCGATTACGCGTACACCGACTGTGATAAAATTTAGCGATTTGTAGGTTTGGTCTCGATCGAAAAAATACACACGTCTATATATCAATTTTTAGAGGATGTACTCGGAGCAAAAAAAAAAACTTGGGTGCAGAAATCTTTTACTTTATTGTTTGTCAAAGAAACGTGACGAGGCATTTCTCGAAGGGCCATTGTGGATTATTTGTAAACGTAAGTCATAATTCCCGGAGTCCCTCGATCGATGCTTGCGGACGATAACATAATTTTTCATCGCCGAACTTCATTATCAACTTCATATTTATCAACGAAAGTGAATTGGAATCCGAAATATGTTGGACTCTGCCCTTACACCTCTACACTATATCTCATACACGTGTCCACGAATGGAGAGCGACATACATTCGAGTTCTTTCTTCTTGAACTCTTTTGCCATTTTAACTGACTTGTTTTTACGGAGGAGATCCAGTTTTCTCGAGAACGTTTGATATTTTATAAAAGTTGGGTGAGTTTATTTACACGGTAAAATTTTACTAATTTTATAATATATTTATTATCTTTCTATTCTTGAATAAATTATATAATACTATTAAGACCAAAGTTTATCGAGTAAAATTTTTGAATTTATAGTTAAAAAGATGTTATGTGTTATATAACGCATTAACGATATTTCATTTATAAAGATTGAATATATAAGGTAGATAAAAAATTATTTTAAAGTTTTAAAATTCGTATTCGTTGATTTTAATTTAATTATGAAAATATATGAGAGACGTTTCTTTACGGAATAGTGCTTATATTTACATCTTACATATTTTTATTCGAAATGTAATTATAATTATTTTGATTGAATTTGCAAATAATACAAAAATTACTTTTATTATACACACTTATCTAATTATGATTTAAATAGAAATTTTAAATTACAAGTTTACATAACGATAAAAAATTATATAAAACTTCGAAACTCGCATCTGAATTTATATTCTATGATCAAGTATGTATTTAAATACATTTCTATTAAATTAATCATAAGGATTTTCTAAGAATTTAATCAACCTAAAATTAAGAATAAAAAACGATACGAATATATATACATATGTAATATATTGCATTTATATTATCGATTATAGAGTAATGGCTAGTCGAAGTAGCTGCAATATTTTTATTTTTAGTGCCGAGGACAATTTAATTTATAAACGATTATTGGATATTTCATCAGTTATTATACGTCTTTGCATTACGTTTGCGAATAAGCTTAGATTTCCTTAAGCATATCGTCCATTCCACTAAATTGCAATTATTTTTACTCGCGAAGGCAATTTCAAATTTCGAAGTTAATTTAAAAAAAAATTCACGATTGATTTTCACGCGAAAAAGTACAGAGCTTACGTATTCACCTCATTTTTCTTTATAATCTCAAATCGTTACCAGCGTCCTTCTCATTCTCGCTCACGGCAGTTATTATATTCCCCGTTAATTTTTTACACTCGAATTTGTATCCACGCGCAATCGGAAACAAGCAAAGCGATTAAGAAAAAAGCCAAGCAAAGGAAATAAACAATAAAACGAAATAAAACTAAGAGACGAATAAAACGGCAGGCCAATTTGATCTGGTCTGGGCATCGCACCCTGGTATTCCCTACGCGAACCCCTCCGGGACACGTATGCACGCAGACATCATCTCCTATCACTGTTTCCTTTACGCGAGCTTACGCCTGCGCAGTCACGGTGGCAGGGTGTGGACCCTCGTCCTGCAACAGATTGAGAATGGAGTAGCTTCTCTCTTTTCTTCTCCCTAGTCCTTCCGTGTATTTCTTTCTTCTACCGTTTCTTCTTCTTCTTTTTTTCAGCTCTGTCTTTCTATCTGCGGTGTACAGCCGTCAATGGCTGCCTCGCGAGATACGGCGCGATACGTAGGGGAAGAATAGGGATGGAGAAGAGACGAGACGTCGATGATGTTGCGCAAGCTGAGAAGCAGAAAGAAAGGCCAAAGAGAGGAAATCGATGCCTATCCCCGTATAAGGCTGAGAAAGAAAAAGAGAAAGGACAAGGAGAGGACGCGTCTTCTCTCTATTCTGATCGATGAGCTTTTTACCGTACCCGCGGTACGTTAGCCAACAAGACGTTTGGCGACCTGTGGGAAAAAAAATTGCCTTTCGAGATCGGCTCTACAATGTCGGAGTTTCGTCTTAATACTCGTCGGTTCTATGTGGGTTTTATAGAAATGGAACCGATAATTAATCTATCTATTGAGAAAATGCGGTACGATGTTTGTATCTCGGTCGTTATGGTTATAACTCAAAACAGTTTAAAGGAAGGAGTAAGTGTCGAAAACGAAATTGAAACTAATCAATATTGATTGAATTTAAAAATAAAGTAAAATAGGTATATATTTAAAATGTAGTCGACGTATCGCGATTAGTTTTAATTTTTTTTCACCGACGCGATCGAAACAATTTATAATTTTCCTTCGTTTCAAAATGGAAATTATTAATGTTTTTAATACAACGATGAAAATTTTACCGACTGTTCGTGCATTCAAGTTTAAAGAGAAATGGCTACGCCGTCGCTTATTCACCAGTGGGTAGGAAGATAAATTACGAATAAAAATATTCTCGAAAAGTGCCATGTATATGTAAGGCTTCTAACTTCAAAGTTACTTCTTTGAGGCGGAAAAACACATAAGTATACAGGAAACGGAGATGAAAAAGCCAAGGGGTGTCTTTTATTTCACAAGCATAGCTGAATATAAAATATGCATTCGGGCGCGCATTTGTAAAAATGCAAGGCAGACACGAAGTTGGTTTTTCCAAGATCTTTTCAGTATACTAGACCCATTTTATGATGGGTCCGTTCTATTCTAGGCGGATGTAAACTACGAATTCTGTGTTTAATTTTTCCTCGATATAGTTCACGATTGTTATCAAATTGAAGGGTATAAGTGGAATCTCTCGTTAGAAAAAATAAAAAATATAGCACGTTTTAATATAAATGGAGTTTTTTTTGTTAAAATTTGAAATTGTAACCTTGTATGAATTGTATGCATTTATGCTTCATAAAATTTTTATGATAAGCTTATATTTTAAACATGAATTTACGCGAATTCATTAAATTGAATACAGAAACGAAAACATTTTCTCAATTGAAGATACTATTATTATATATTTTTAATAGTATTTACTTATTTTTTTATTTATTTATTTGAATAAAATGAAAATATTGTAGAATTGATATTTTGTATATTATATTATATTTATGTAAATAATTATATATCTTTATATCAATTATTCAAAAAATCTACTTTTTTTCATGTATATTTAAAATAGTTGTAGATTGAATTTTTCAAAAGTTAGCTTTTCAAAAAAAATAATTATGGAAATCTTTAATTTGCATACGTATTTTTTTACTTACCAATAAATCTGTATGATTTATTATCAAAATCATAAATTTTACACTTTCGAATAATTTACTTAAATAATCTTACACTGTATCATTTACATCTCAAACCGTGTATTACATATTATAAAATTATAAAATTATATAATTAATTTTTATAAATATATTCATCTAAATCAAACTTTATAAATGTAAAATATTAAGACTTAAATAATTGTAGTGTTATATATACAGCTAAATATATACATGTATGTATATATTCTTAGAAAAATACTAATTCTCGCAACCGAGCTCGGGTTTACAAAAGCTAAGAAAAAAATCGATCGAGTTTTTTGATGAAACGACAAAGGCAGAAAACGATATAAAAAAATAAACAGTTAATTCGTACGAAGCGTATCACACGTGTTTCCACTTCTTGACTTCCCCCGTTACTTCCCACATCGAGCGTCACTCAGAATCGTACCACAGCCAAGGCAATCCATCTAAATCATATTTTTTTCCTACTTCGATCTTCACGAGCGCAGTCTCAGGGCTGTTTATTTGACGAGTAGCAGAGAGATGGAGAGCCGAGTAGACGCGTATCAGCGTGTCGGCTGCGTTGGATACGAAAAATCGGAGAACTCCCGTCTGGTTGGCTCCGGCTCCCGTTGCCGTGGGTCAGCACCGGGTGAGCGAAAAACAGGAGCACAGGAAGGAAAGCCGAGAGGAAGCTGATAAGCTGCCCGAGACACACGAGAGGCACGTGCGGTTCCCTCTTATCCGAGTATCCGACGCGTTAGTACCTATTAAGATACCGCCCGTCTCTTTGATCCGCAACTCCTCTCCATCCTTTTCGGTTTTTCATCTTCTTTTACCATCTTTTACAACGCCGCTTCTTTTTAACGCATCGGGGCTGATTTCTTCTCGGACGAGTCGCGAGAGGGTTTATTCCCGTAGGAGCGTTTTCCACGTATTTATGTACGCGAAAGCGTCAAGGAGAAAGGGCTTATCTTGACCCTAGCGGAGATGCCGATTTACGAGATTCGTGCCACCGGTTCGGACCTTTTACCTCATTATTTTATTAAATTTATAAGGGCACGTGCGAATATGCGGTCTTCGAATTCCTCGCTGCCATTTTGATTTCTTTTTCCATCCTTGAATACTGCGTCTGGATCCAAACTTATTCTACTTTCTTCTAATGCTTCTCGAATTACTACGTAAAGTTTCTCGTAGGACTATTTTCACTTGCGCTTTAATAAATATATTTCATGTTTTACATGGATATATATTGCTTTCGTTGCATGATGCGTAAAATAGACAATTTTGTATGCAATGATGATTTCTCACGTTAAGATTATTCGCGTATTATTTAAATGTAATACTTGTATTTGAAGGCGAATGAGTACGAATGCAAATAATATATTCACTGGATAGAGAATACTTTCGTGATGTAAGCGGTAACATTTACAAAAGTATTTTCTTACTCAAATCTTTTATATTTCACATAATAGAACACTTAAAATCCGTTAAAAAACAACAAAAATTTTTATTTTAAACTGTCGTCTTCGTACAGTAGAGTATTGCTAATCTTAAGAGACTGTTTTATCTGATAAGACTATAACTGCCGAGTCAGAAGGTAGATTCTCCTTTCTTCAAACTGTCATAGCATACGAGAATAGTTACAATTGATGATCTTAGACGATAGTTTCTTCCTTCTCATTTAAACTATAATAATGCATACGTACCTAAGGCCAAAGAAACTTTCTCTTTCTGGTGCTATTTAGATCAACACTTTTATCTTGCCTCGTAGGTCAAATCGCATAAGTGTTTACAGCCCTCCATTTTATTATTTTATATGGTTTTGAATAATATTAATTACTTTGTACAATAATTTTAAATTGTATACAATAAATAAATATTATATTGATAAATTACGCGTATAAAGTTATTCGAAGAATCGAATAAATATTGTATAAATTATATTACAATTATATTATAATTATATTACATTGTAACATTATATGTAACGTATTATTTGATTTTATTATTTTAACCGATTCAATACTTTATTACATAAAGCTTTAAATAAATCAGAAAATTATTTTTTTATTAACATATATAATTTTAATAAATATACATAATTTTATTGTTATTTAAAAATCTGTTTTAAATTAGTTACAAGGGTTACTCGCTATAAATTTTATGAATTTGATTATTTCAAGTGTACGAGTAAAATAATATTATATAAATATAAAAAGTATGAAAATAATATAAAAATTTTTTTGTATAAAAGATTAAAATAAATCGATAAATATATATACTCGATACATAAATAAGTGAAAACAAAAAAAATTAATTTTAATCGATACATTAATTTATTCAATTTCTTTTTCTAATTGTTTTAATAAGTTGCATTTAACGTGCGATGACTAAATATTTATATTTTATATTGAAATTAGAAATATATGCTTTAAGAAAAATATAATCCAAAAATTGTTTTGAACGTTGGACAAAAAATGTAGTACAAACGTATAACATTTATCAATATATTCGTTCGGTGTACATTATAGTTTCGCATACGTATTATATTCCGTAATTTAATATATACGTACACATTACTTTAGGAACGCTACGAAACGAAATAATATGAAGTTAAAAAATCCAAATTAAAGAACGACTCACTTTTTCGTGATCTTGCGCGCATTAATAATACGCATGAAACATGGACGTACTTAGTTTACATGATAAGTAAATGTCCCGTAGAGAACATTTATGAGTATGTAACTTATTTAAAAATAAAATAATCGTGCAAGGCAAAGTGATTAAGTGTTTCCGAGTGAGCGATGATCCTCTCGTTGAACGAATATCATCGCTAAATAGCAACCGTGCTACTTTGCATAGTCGGTGATTTTTTAATCGAGGATCGAGGAAAAGACAACGCGCGCACTTCGTCGAAAGATACGCCGTCGCGTAAAGTGGGCAAACAAAGTAACGAGATCGTCAAGGGAAAAAGCGGCTCGTCGCTCGTAGGAAAGGTCGCGGACAATCGTAGGACAATCGCCGCGCATTATCGAAGAAATATCGATGCGAGCTGCTTTTGATACGCGTCTCGCGCATTCGCTCATCGACGGGCGAGAGACAAAGGTTGGATACGTCGAGAGCTCGAGTTATCCGTGTACAGCTACACGACGCCGCGGGGCTTCGTGGGTGGCAACAATAGGTCTTGGCTGACCAGGTTCCGATGACCGGGGTATCGTCAGTGTCCGCGATCCTCGAAGATGATCGATCACCGAAGCCGCTGTACGCGCGCCAATTCCCGCCAACATTATCGGCTAACGATGATCCGACAGCAACGAACAGCCTCTCCCTCTCTGTCTCGCTCTCTGTCTCGCTCTCTGTCTCGCTCTCTGTCTCGCTCTCTGTCTCTTACTTGCCACGGGGATCAAGATCACAATCTGACGTAGCCTGGATTCCCTTCGTCTCGACTCTCGTACTGACAATAGCCGGGCCACGACTCGCAGCTTCACCTGTACGCGTGTACTCGTAGTTCTACGCGTACGAGGATCTCATGCTCCTCGCTCTTCAATTAGAGGATTCCTGTATGGTAGGATGGATTTCGAGGGAATTTATCGAGGCCGGCTAAACTTCGATCGATCGATTCTACGATGGTGAGCTTCGCGGCTCTAGGGACGAATATTTCTCGAGTATAATGAGTTATGTGTCCTGTTGGAGACGTCCTCGCTAGGGTGAGCTAAAAACGTTACGAATACAATTCGGATGAAAATTGTTGGGACTTTTAAAATGAACGTGATAGATCAATGACAGCATCACTGAAATTAAAACGATCAATATTTTTGTTTCGAAAGTCTTTTGGGGCAAACGAGTGTACGAGAATGAATCATATTTTTCTCGAAAGTAGCTATCGAATGTTATATTTTAAATTCAAGACGATGAAAATTACACGCATTTCTCTTTATTCGTTTTCTTAGATCCGCTATACGTCACGGAAGATTTTTCCCTTGGGATTTTCTATTAATATTGTTTACCGCTTTCAATTATTACATAATTATTTCTTCTTACAATCTTTGTAACTACGCGAACATTTGTTTTGTATAAATTCATCTTGTGTTTTATCCTTTTATACCTCGTTTTACTTCAAACTCAGCTGTTAGCTATCAAAATTTTTGTAAAGTTTTATTTCGTATTTGAGTTTACAACAAAATATTCTTACTTTGCAGCTTTTGCTCTCTTCTACATCTTTTATAGTTTATGTTCTACTAAGTTTTTATTACAAAAAACTTTACGTAATAAACAATACTATTATGAAATATTTTTTTATTATGTATGCAATACTTTGTAAAGTACATTATACAAAACTTTAAAAATATTGAAAAGAATAAATATTTGCTATTATTATATTTTTATTGTTATAACAAAAATGCTTAAGCTATTGAATCTTTTATAAAAGAATAGTATTTTAAAAAAAATATATTACATTTGTTATATCTAACAGAAGTTTATGCCAAATATATAATATAAATATGAATAATGTCATAGTTTTTTAAATGTTTATAAATAAATTTATTTTTAATATTAATTCAAGAAATATATTTTTTAAATATATTTATATTATTTTATATTATTAAAAATAAGTTAGTAATACATAAATTTATATTTGAAATACTATAAAACTATAGTTAATCTACATAATGTTAAGTTGAAAAGAAAATTTTATTTTAGAAGTGCGATATTATATATATATTCACACGCACACATACACTAAATAAATTAAAACAGTTTCTATGTCGGGCGAAAAATTGAAGATCAATTTATATTATATATCCAATGATATACAATGGCAAACTATTTTTTTAATTAATCGGATTCAAAGAAATACAAATGTTATTAGTATATATTAATATTACATCTTCAAGTTATATAAATATAACAAACGCGTACTCGTAAATAGAAAAATATACACACACACACACATTTATTAAAATAAAATTAATTATTGAGATGTTTTTTCTTAAAAACTTTAATTTTTAATTTAATACTTTAGTAATTATGATTTTTATCATTTTTTCGGAAACAAACTTTTTTTCAAACAAAGTATTATCTATTTATAGTTCAAATTTTATCATAGTTTAAGATAGACAATTTATAAGTTAGTAAGTAGAAATGTGAAAAAAAAGTATTTGAACTGTATAATAAAACTATTTTTATTATATTTTATATCTTTTTTTGGAAATTTATTTAGTTATATTAATAGAACTTAAAACAATCACAATAAAAATAAAAAAATATATAAAATTGTAATATATTTTTATAATCAAAATTTAAAATGAATTAAAACTGAACAATTTAATTATTTTAACATCAGAAAATTTATTAAAACAAAAAATATAATTTGTGGAATAAATTGTACGAAAGTATATTTATATATTATAAGTAAGTTCCTGCACTTTATTTTAAAAAATAAAATAAAAAAGTAATCATTTAAATATCATCATATAACCGGATATAAAAGAATTATTATTTTCTAAATAATATACGATGGTTAAGTTTCAAAATTGTTGAAGCCTAGCTAATTTTAAAAGAGGGTAATTTTACGATAAATTGTAATGTATTTAAATCGTTATTAACGCTTAAAGATTCATTTATTTTTGAGAAGTATCGATTAGCTTTATAATATTAAATATTATTGGTTAGTAGAAGAAAGTAAGAAAATTCCATTTTAAAAGGTTAATACTTTTTAGTGGTTTATTTAACGTTAGTCATACTATCATTACGTTCTGTTATAAATTCGAAAATAATAATATTAATTAAAAAGCTAAAAATTGAAAAGTTTAAAAGAATATAATTTTTTGTCGAACATATGCTTCCGTTCTTTAGAAATTTTGCTCGTTTCGAGTATTTCAAAAGCGCGAAAATTTAAAGTAATTTTTATAGTTATTTTTGGTTTCTGAATCATTGAAAAAAATGATTGAATAAGATATCGAAAATAAACTCGAACGTCTCGTTTAGCTTAAAAAAAAATTTGCCGATACACCGAGTTTCTCGATCATTTTCCCTAAATTATGTTCTATCGTTACATCATTGCTATTATTACTAATTATACCATAATATGCATTAATGTCGATAATAGGATCGTTGCATCAGCCGAAGATTAAATTTAATACGAAAATTGAAAAGCATGAAATCCCGTGGATAGATGTAATTCAGGCACTCTTTCGTGTTGAGATACACGAAAAAGACTCGCACTGCTCAGGATCTATCCATGAGTCCCTATCCATCCTTGACACAATGGCTGCCATTATCGCTTCACGCTTCTCTTTGCGGCTCGGGATCGCATGTTAAAGGCCTCGTTCCTGTCCCCCGAGCGGCTCACGTGCGCTCGTACAGCAGCCAAAATTGGCAGGGCGGACACGCGATCGATCCCCTCGGCATAACTTGCGAAAAAAGAAGCGCGACGCCGATAAGCGCGTCGATACAAATTGTTTTTGCCGCCAGGACGCGCGGAGGCTCGGTTCTCGTAAATCCAGATTCGATTTCACGTTTAAATATGCGAATCCGATGAGCGCGTGCGTCGTTTCGTTTTTAATTAATCTGCGAGCCGCGAGATAACCGGCTTCCATCGAAACCGTGCGAAACCAACGCCGGAGTTTATATTTAACATATATGAAAAGACTAGCGCTTGGATTTCGCGATATTGTTTTATGCGCGCTCGGTGATGTTATCGGTCCGTACTCCGGAACGCGACCTCGAGGTGTCGATAATAACGTAACGAGGGCTTTATGACGTTGCCGCTCGCTTGTGTGGATAATCAATTACCGCGTGTAATAAAAATTTGCTAAATTCACAGTTTTTGTATTGCGCTTATGGCTGGCGGAAAATGAACGACGCGATTGACAATGAAAAAACTAGCGAAGCGCGAAATGGCCTTATTCATGCTGTATTACTCGTGCTTTAAACTTTTAATTCCGTACGAAAAATTATAAACATTTACGTGTAAAATTATTGCAAGATGTTCACCGGTGATTATCGAAAGTGTTTTCGTAAGATTATCCGCTCGAAAAATTTGAATTACTCGGTTCGATCTCGGATGTTGTATCCAAGAATCGTGCAATAATTTATCTTAGATGTAAATCAAGTTTATTCAACAAATTATTTATTTATTTATATCTCAAAGATTTTTAATGTTTTATTAAATTCTGTAACTAGCGAATACCTTCTATTTTCTTAGAAGTTTATAAAAGACTTAGAATTCCAAGAATAATTTTCCTTAAATTTCAAAGGAAAATGATGAATCGATCATAGGAATGTATAGTATTTATTTTTTTGGAGCGTTGAAAATAAAATTTCAAACAATATGATCATGTTTGTGTAGAATAAAATTATTTCTCGTTAACGGTATTAGTTTTTTATAATAGTAATTCACAATTCTCAAATATTTATAGTTTTGATTATTAAAATTAATATATTGTTATTTATTTCTTATATAATAAATTCATATGTATCACAAACGATTGATACATATTTTACTTAACTTGGAGTTTCAAGTTAACTTTCCAAAAATAAAGTTACCATTATTATTACCGACGTTTATAATGCAATATATTAAATGGAAAAATTCTTCAAATTAATCTCATAAATTTACTTCGTATTAACGTACGTATATTATATTTTACTGTTTTAATTACTCAGATATTTTAATATCTGTGTATATTTAAAAAAAATCATAAATCTTTACAAGACAACTTGAAAGCTCAAAAAATTAATTCGATTTTGCCACATTGTAATATTCGTACCTTGAAGCGAGAATTTTGAATGCAATCGTAATTTTTGTATAATAGTTTTATAAACAATACTAAATATTAAGCGATGCAAATTTTATGACAAACATAATTTTACAAATTTGACGTTTTAAATACGTCAGGGGTACAAGCAATTATAGATAAAATATTCTATACATTATCAATATTTAAAATCATTTTAAAAAAATTATTCACAGTTTTAGAAATTAAAAATTTTTGGCTTGCTTACTCAATCATAGAAGCGTGAATTTTTTTTTATTAAAAAAAAATTATCAATATATTTTTATTTTATTTCATAAGAATATTTAAAAAATATCAGTTATACATTGAACATTCTTAAAAATATTCGTACAATTGTACCAGAATATTAAATTAAATTAATTCTTCCGCCGAATGTCCAATTCCCTATATTACACGCTAGAACACATTAAATTTCAATAAATATGCAAGTATGTTGCATGCGACTTGCCTACATTTATGAGATTTTCGATTAAGCAGCTAAAACCACTTAACGAGTTCATATTCTTATGCAATAAAGATTAGAAAGTTTATAATTCTTTACGCGTGTTTTATTTTGTTACCTTTTTTAATTTTACACTTAATATAATTCATAAATAATTACTGTATACTAGTTACAGAAGATTTAGCGATACAAAAATATATTTTTAATCGACTTTATCGTTTAAACAATATCTTTGGTTAAATATAATAATAGATATTTAAAATATACCTTCAATAATAATTCAATGCAAATATTTAAATAATGATATTCAATTTCTACGAAAGGAAGTTAAAAAATAATTTAGGAATACGTTGGTCGAATGTTTTGAATCGTCAAAATAACGAAGAAAAATTCTATTTTTAAACCCAATATTATAAAGAATCATAATTATTGTAATAAAATTTAGCAAAAATAAATTATTGTGATAAAATATGAAAACAACAATTAAAAACGAAGAAAGTAATTTTTTGATTTATTTTCGAAGTCATCTTTAACATCGATATCAGATATAATTTTATATCGTTAATAATTTTCTCTTTAATATAAAGTACAAGTAAATAAAAAAAGTTTGTTCCTAATGTTATTAAAGAAACAGTATCGAATACTTTTGTATTTCGCATTTTGCGTTGTTTTCAAAAATTTGTTATATGACAGGCAACCGAAACTTAGATAATGAACTATTTACAAATGAAACGAAAAATCAAATTACGTGTAAAATTTCTATAAAACCGTTATTTAGAGCTAAATGTGTTTATTTGACAATATTTAAATTTAACAACCACTACGACATATTCGGTTATAGAAATATAAGGCAAATATATTTCATTATTTACGTTCGTTTAAGCGCGAATTTCCAGTTTAGCAGCCAATTTAAATCGCTTTTGCATTGGAAATCGAATAGCCTCGGCCTACGCTAATTGCAATTTAACGAGGATCGGTAACAGCGATATCGACGAATTCGGAGGCGTCTCGAACGCCTTGACTCATTAAGCGCGTGTCGCGCGAAGAAAAAAAAAATAAAAAAGGAAAATCCACGAGAGTTATCGGTGCTTTCTGGTAGACGCCTCCGTTAATTTACAAACGAAAATTTCCCGGGCTCACGCGCGTCCTCCTCACCGAGGCCCGAATATTCGTGCACGTGGTCCTCGGAGTAGCGCTTCTCGCGCACTCCCGTATATCCTCTTTTTATTCGCTCGTAAACGCACGCGTGGTAAGCGCCGCCGTCGACAACCGACGACGCCACCGCCACCGAGAGTATAAACTTGCCTCCAATAAACCTTTCCTCCCGCCCTCGTGCGATCGGCCTCACCTATAACGCTTGCGTCCTCCCCTCCTCCGATGACGGCGTACTTCGCCCTTTCCGCCCCTCGACGACAGGGGAAGGGAACGTCTCTACACGGGCTGATAAACCCGAGAGAGAGAGAGAGAGAGAGAGAGAGAAGCGTGTCGTCTACTCTTACCGATCGCCGCATCTTTCAAACATCTTCGAACGATGCTTTCTCAAGATTAGCCTATTTAATTTCTTGTTAACGTATTTCGAGTTGACGGTGTGCATTTTTAAGTTTCACCTGCTTCTCGCGAAATCGCATTCGCATTAAGATTTTTGGTTATACTTTTATAATTTTTCAAGTACTTTTTCTCGTGCAACGCGCATTTTTTAACGATTAAATTGCTTTTGTCACACGTAAACGTGTACGGATGTATCAACGGCGTATTAAATTTGCGTAGTAATATAAAACACAGATTTTATTAATGTTGCTAACTTAATTTTTTGTTTTTTTCCACTTCTTTAACAATAACTTATACGTCTCTTTTATTACTGCTTTATCAACGTTGTTTATTGACTTTATTAATTTCATCACCATTTTACAAAACTTTGATGACTGTTTGATAAAAGGTAATTAGCAAGCTTATTTTTTAATAACACTAATGTAACTGGCAACGATATATAAAATTAATTTTTTTATTCAAAAATAAAATATTTCGTATAAAATGTAAATAAAGAATGCATAAAATTTTTTTCTTCTTATTAAACGAAAAGCTTTTATCGCGTTATATTTAATAAGAACATTTTTCTACCTAATTAACTCTTAGATACTGAAACTATTAATAATAAAGATTGATGTAAGCTCTAGTTGGTAATAATATTTAAATTTCAATCGTGCTTATATTACAATTATAATCGTGTTTAGTCTTGTGAAAATATTTATCGAATGATTAGCAAGAGTGAATAGAGAATAGTACCAGCATTGTTCGAGCATGACGGACACCTACTCTCTATGAATGTACGTCGAAATTATTTCACTAATTTTTTTTCAACTTTTTTATGCTGTGTTTATATATTTTCATGTATCTAGTAATTTATAATTGCATTTGTGTTTAATAGTATTTATAAGTATTCGATATTATCATTTTATATTTGTATTACTTTTACATTTGTCGTAGTAAATATAATCTATAACAAATATTTTTTTTACATTGTAATATTTATAATTTAGTGGTAAATAGAGAATTAAATTTTATTCTACAAAAAATGTTTAATAAAATATACTACGGTATGTTGAAACGAAAAGAAACAAACACTATAAGTTAAAGAAACCAATCTGTTTTTTATTTTTTGAAAAATATTATATTGCAAGAATCAAATGAAGTTAAATAAACGAGATTTAAGTGTAAATACAATAGTATCAGTTTAATTAGGCTATTAAAATAAAACATGTAAATATTAAACATAAATTCAAGGAATCGTTTCTATTGCACTGGAACGAATTGGATATTAATTTAAACTGTTAAATAAATAATGATGATATAAATAATAATAAAAAAGAAATTTGTTACTATTTAAGATCACGTAACAATAAAATTATTGTATGATATTAATTCGAATACAAAAATAATTCGACTCAAGTAGTGCAAAATTCCACAATCATTTATTTATTTGAATATCGTTGAATAAAATCAATAAATAATTTGATTAAGAAATTTTAAAACACGAAAACTATAAGGTTGGAATATTTAATTTCTAGTTGATATATTTGTATCAATTTTAATGATTTTACTATTTTTATACGAAGCTGTTGATAGAACTGTAGATTTTTTCTATTATGTCAAGGCACGTGGTCGAAAGGGACGTAATCTTTTAATCTAGCAAGGTTATTTTTCATTTTTAGAACAAACGAATAAAGAATGTTTTCGAATACTCGTTCCTAACTCGAAATGCAAATTTATAAGAATTATAACTATAAGTTATGGCTGATTCTTGAAATCAATAATTCTGAGTTAAAACGGCAAAGCATACCAGTTTATTTTTCTCTAGACGTTCGATAACTTTCACTCCCCAGAGCTTTAACAACTTCACTCTGTTTTATCTCCTTTATTGCAGCATCGACTTCTCCGGATAAAACTACCACTACGCTAAAATCTCTACCAGACACTCCTATTTTTCCTTTGTCTCTTTTTCTCCTTTTTCTCCACCTGTTTAGACCTTTCTTGCGAGCAACTTGGCCCTTTCCATCCATTCTGTCGGAAAGAAGCTGTTCGTTTCTTTATATCCCCGCATACGTATCTAAACCGTCGTACGCTTACGAGCATCGATGCTTCGGTCTTCTCTTTGTTTCAGCGTCGCGCGCCATTACTCAATCCAACGCCCTCGCGGTTTCCCTTTTTTTTTTCCACGCATATTTTCCTTCTCCGTATATTTCTACATCGTCGATCTCTCTCTTCCTCTCTGTGGATTCCGTCCTTCGCAAATTGCCCATAGTCCGACCCTCGTTCCATTCGATTGGATTACAATACGATGACCCAACGTCACGGTTGTCATACTCCGGAATAAGAAAGACAGAGAGGACGAGAGAGAAAGAGCGACTGGTGCGGTCGATAGTCGCCAGGTACGGGAGGCATCGGTCGGAGGTTGTCGCGGAGTACGTTGTATATGACGTAAGGTAAACAGGTCCGATGAACCGAATGGGGTGGTCGGCGCATTATTATCGCTCGCACGCGGCCTCTGCCAGATGGAAGAGGGAGAACAGCAGGCGAAGGCGAATTTAGGTGCTGTTTTGATGATTATTTACCGGGACTTGTTAGCGCAGTCGATACTCTCCGAGATCCATTACGAGAGTGTTTTATTGAAACGAGCTTTCCAGTCGAATGAACGACTTAGGCTCATGCATACGCAATTAGAAAAAACATTTTCTACGATTATGCTCGTTACACATGATTTACCCCTGCACTTTACGTATATTTATCTACCTTTTACAAACTTTTCCTTTTTCTTCTTTATTTCGAACTTTATAGTTTTTTACTTTAATTTATAGATTTTGTTGCTTCAAACTTTACCAATCGTTTTCGAATAACTATATCGAATCTAACTCTATCCTTCTAACCTTTATTTATGTAATTAGAAGTCGTAAACATTTATATCGTACGCACGTCGATCGTTTCTTCCATATTTTGTACACTTTTACTCGCCTCACTTTTACTCACACTAATTGTTCTTCATTAAGCCAAAGGAATTTCTTTTTTGGAAACGTAGGCATTAATTTATAAAAATGTTCCATAAATAATTAGCGAATAAAAGAGCAAAATAAAAAGAAATAATTTAATAATGTTACGAATATTCAAAGGTACAATAATGTGATAATTTACAATCGCTCAACGTAGGTCGGCAATTGGAACATATTTAGAAGCATAGCCGTTTCTTAAATTCTCTAATCGTGTCTTATTAAGCGAAATCGCTCGACCATTAATATCGAATTCCTTCGCGCTCCATCTTTTACACGTATTTCCTCGGTCTCTCAACGACCGAACGAGCCATGCGCACACGAACTTGTTAAACAATTGCCAGAGCTCACTTCATCGCTAAAAAACAGGACATTGTGCGGGTCACAGAGCGGAGTTTATGCCTCTTTCTGTCCGCTTTACGACTCTCGTAATGTACAGTGGCGCGTTTGTACACGCGGAAAGTTCACGCACAGATTATTCCGGGCGCGCGTCCGCGATCGACCCTTTTCATTCGCACTTGTGCCACAGCTCGTGTTTCTCGTGGTGCGTTTAGCGTCGTTTACGGCGCGATATCCGATGCGTATAAAAGCACTTGCACGTTGCGCTTTTCAGTTACAAGAGTTTACCTGTATAATGCGGAATAATTAGTAGCGGCATTTTATGAAATGCACGAGAAGAAATATTCAAACTTTACTGGTCTTGGCTTTATGTTTTTGACGATGAAAACTAGCATCATTTTGTATGTTTGGTAATTTTTTTGTTATGTACGCGTATACGAGTATATTTTTTCATCGGCATGCGTTTGCTAGAGTAATAATTTCTAAAAGAAAATATAGTTCCGAAATTCCGAAAGAATCGATATTTTTTTAACGCACATTTTTATTTTTGATACGTTGATACGAATGCGAGTGAATTAATATAATGTTATTATCGATGAACGTATGCTTATCCATTTTCGAGATAATAATTGATATTTGTTGAATGAGTTTTGTTTTAAAATATTACATCACGGAATTATAAACTTTTTAATGGAAATTAACTTTATTGAAATATTTAATTTTATTTAAATAAAAGTAAATTAAATATAAATCGAATGTGTATTGGAATGAAAAAAATTAATTGATTATTTATTATAATACATATGGTAATAATCCTCATAATAGTAATGCATCTTTATACTAAGTGAGCGAGTATGAATATATAAAAAAGTAAGAGTTTATTGTAGCACCAATTTACTTGATATTAATGAATCGTAATGGTGATTTATTTTTTAATCCACAATTACCTTTCCATATAATGTGTAAAAAGAGTATATGTTACGCAAATACAAAAAATATCCTTTTCCGTTTTTTCGAATAATTTTTTCAGTATATTCTTTTTTGTTTTGCTAAGTACGTATAAATTTCACGAATAAAAATTTAGCTTGGATAAACAATGTTAATAATTAAAATATAAAAACAAAGATGGAAATTTTTTAATATAAATATAATTTCCATTTTATTTAGTTTTTTTTGTAACATGTACATAAAAGTCGTTAAATTTTTTGGCACATAATATATAAAAAATTAATTTTACAAATAAGTAGTTAATTTGGACAATTTTCAAATCCTTTTTAAAAACATTTATAACGAAATATTTTTTACCGCAAGTGAATATTAAATATTAAAATTGATCCTTACATGGTAAGAATCAAATGTAATATCATTGAATAAAAATCTAAAGTATTCATAGTCTTTGAATTTACGGTTATTGTTCGAAGTCATATTTTATTTTAGCGTAGGATAAAATATTTTTCAAAAATATGTTTTAAATTGTAATAAAAATTGGTAACTCTTTTATTTCAGAACAAAGTAGCTTTGTATTCATTGAAATTTAGAAAGTTACACGGTAATGTTAGTTTAGTATAGAATTGAATGAACAGTTGCTACCAAGCTTTTGAACACATACTTTGTATCTAAGCAGTAAACGTTGTCTATATATCTTTTCATTGTAAAGTTGAATGTTGTTTCAAGGTAAAAAAAATTTTAAGAAGGTGTTGTTATTATTCGTAAGAAGATATATTTAATCATATTTATTATTTCTTATCATCTGATGGCTTTACTTTTCCAGGTTGTAACACTTAATCAGAAAATTGTTACGAAGTTTCTGAATATTATTATTAATTAATATACACGCTAAAATATAGAGCGAAAAATGCTTTACATTTAATATTAACATTCTCAAGCTCGTGCAAAGTCCTACCAAAATTTTTATTTACACTATTACGATGTGAATTTTTTCTTATCATTGGTTATTCACTCGAAATTTATATTTTGCCATTAAATAAGAAATGTTATTCGAACCAATAATACGCCTCTAATGAATTATAGTTCTATTCGTGGTTGGATTTTTTGGTTGAAACGAGTTGGTTGCGCTAAAAAAAGTTTTATATTCGATAATTAAATTAGTCCGCGACTATTAAATTTTGAAACAAAACGTTGTTTCAAATAAATCTCCCCTTTCCAGCATAAAGAAAAACCCTTTGAAAAACTTGGAGCCGCTCGGAAACCGCTGAAATGTAAAAATGAAGTGGGCGTTGCCGAACTCGATCCTCGATAGAAATAGACAAGATTCCAGGAGCCGAGAAAATGCCTGCACAGGGTGCGTATGAAACTGCGAGTTAAAAAGAGAGAGCAGAGTTTTAAATCTAAAATATCGAAAACAGTTTTCGTATATATCGCGCACCATAACTTACTTCACGCTGTATTACGGGCGTAGAACGGCGCTAGAGGACAAGTCTGCCTCTATCTACTACCATAACTTTGCGATTCCACTTTTATTCCCTCGGATCGATTCTCTTTTCTTTTATCCATTTTTTATTTTTCGTTCGAGGTTTTTCCTATTTCAGGCAACGCGGCATTTCTTCACCCTTTGTAAATATTTCACCACGGGAACCTTCCGAAATGGCTTTGTACATTGTGCTTATAATTTATTTTAAGCGCACATACTCCTTTTATTGGATTTTGAACGATCGTGAGTCAACATTTTTGTAACGTCTTTTAATATCGTTCGTGTTTACGTTATAGAATAAATTAGCAATCGATATATTGTAAAAATATCAAAGACTACGGCTACGACTCGTCATTGATTCGATTTTATTTTCAGTTCAACTACTTGATATTTTGTTAGCGGATCGGGAATCGTTATTTTTAAAAATTCTCTTATAATATATATAATTAGGAATAATCATAAATTTGATACGAAGGAACGAAAGATATCGAAAAATTATGTACGTTTGGAAAAAGCGTTGTAAACCGTAATTTGTAATCGGCCATTTTCGGTTGAAATAACGCTGATGAATTCATAAAATTATATTAATATAGATATTCGGAAGGCAGAGTTAAGTTTAGTTTGATCGAAAATCGAAGAGACCTTCCATTAGAATTAGAAATTAAGTTAATCGATCGATCGTAAAATTTATAAGAGTAGCATTCGTAACCATACGCGAATCGACTAAACGTTCACATTCGACATGGCATACGAACAGAACAAATCGCAGCGGCGTTTATAATGACCTCCGATCACGATCGTTTCCGTGTATTCAACATCAATGTCACAGCGCACGAGAAACACTCCGCTTGTTTAATTAACAAATTGGCGTCATCTGACCGCGAACGCGTACGAATCCAAATGGTATACGCGAACGTGCCGTCAAGGGGAGACGATCCCCGCGTGTACGAGTCTGGACTAGTTTACGTACGATATGCATACGTATTTCGAGTTAATAACGACGACGTGGAACGTGGAAGTGGGGTGGGAAGTGATTCTCGTAGTCATTTGGCGAAGTGGCCGTAACACGCGTTCGGGTTTTTTTCTTCCTCCCTAATCACGAGACAAAACGACCAGCGGATAATTTCCGTGACGTCGAGAGACCAATTGATAAAATAGGAGGACGCGAACTTCTGCGTGTATACCTGCGATTATACGCCGGGAGATACTCGAACACCGATCCGTTGCTCGCCCATTCCCCTCTTGGTTTTCAGTTTTTATTTTTTTTTTTTTGTTCTTTGCTCGGAGACTTGGTGTAGCAATAAATTTGATCGTGCTTTGTGATCGTACAATAAAAGTTGATATCGGCCTCTGTGTCTTTTTTTCGCGTGCTCGCGCCGCCAGAAGCAGCTCCGAGAATTTATGTATTTATATTCGTGGATGCATACGCGTCGCTTGTTTTATATGGAGAAAAAATATGATCAATGCTTTGTACAAATATGCTTGGTTTTGTCAAAAAATATTTATGTCACGTTTTTACTTTTGTCGCGAATAAAACACGTTTGAGAGAGGAAAAAAAGAGACGGAAAGAGGAGATAGATTTATGTAAAGATACGGGAAATTTCGTAGGTAAGCGAACTAGTTCCCAAGTCCGTCAAGAACGTTAAACTCCGAGTTATCGGATGTACGATCGTTTAAAAGGCGCGAGTCGTGATTAATACGCGACTCGCATTTTACTCGCGTTAGAACGAGTCCTCGATCCGAATTCCCGTACAAACAGCTTTTCGCGTAGCCGTACACGAACTCCGATTCCCGTCCAGAGAGGCTTAAAAAAACAAGGAATGCCGATCGCGTCGAATGGAGCCAACAACGGCAATGACAATAACGCCGGATACGAATGATACGAAACGACAATGTCCGAGGTTCTCTGCTGCCGGGGGTCCGCCGTTATGGCTAATATGAAAATTAGTCTGGACTCGCGCGCGATAAATGATCGTATTAAGCGACTCGGTCGAAGCGACTCGGAGCATTCGTCTTCGGTAAGTGCCGATTATCTCGAGAAGCTCGTATCTCTTCGGTCAACGTCATGCCGAGCCGATGTCTCTCATTCAGCGGAGCGCGAGTCTCTCCGTTCTACGAGAGGAAGAGACGGCGCTCCTGTTTCGGCTGCTCGATGTTTCTTTTGCTCGGGTAGACGAGGGATTGCTTATCAGGCTCGTATCTACGCGCTCGAAACAATGCCCGTTAGTCCCGTGTACTACCGAGCGCTTAAGCCAATATCGAAGCTTCCGTCGTTGTTAGTCGCTGTTTGCTTCTTACCGATCGGTGATCTTTCGGTGACTAGTTTGTCATACTACTCTTAACGAGTTTTTATTTGCGAGGGTTTCGATAATGGAATGATTTTTTCTCGTAAGATTAAAAAATTTACAATTTTATTCCAGTGCTTGTATCGATTTTTTATGTTTTCGTTAGTGAGAATTTTATAGTTTGCTTGTATTTGTGTTCCATATAAATAAAGTAGCATGAAGTAACGAACCGTTAGTCTGGTTATTGGTTGATTAATGTTTTACGTTCAAAATGTTTTGTAAATGTTTTTTTTTTCTTCTTGTAGAATTTGAAGTATCCCATTGTTATAAATATTCTAAAATTTAATCAAATACCTGCAAATAATGTCATTTTGGAATTTTTAAGTATTACTAAACTTTAATTTTTTTCAATATTTAACAAAAATTTTTTTTATATCTGATACTTCTTATGTACGTATATTAAATAAGAAATTATTGACTAATCATTTATATTTTTGTAATTAAAAAGAAAGTATAATCGTTTAATTTTAAATATATATTTTTTAATTTTTGAATAAAAATTCCTTTGCTCATAAAACATTATAAAAAGTGTACTTTAATGGATAAATCATCGAATAAAAAATTTTCTGAAAATGTAAATTTATTTACTCTAAGAGATTATTTTTATATCTAATTGTAATTATGATTACATGTAATTAAAACATAATATTTTATTTTAACCGTTTATATATCCTATGTACAAATATTTTAATATTTTAAACAAGACGTCGATAATATTAATTATTTATAAATAGCTACTTATTTTTGCAAAAATGTTCAAATTATTACAACTATCGTAAGATTCCAAACGTTTTTCATGAAAAATGTTACAATAACTTCAACTAGCGTAAAACCTAAACTCGTTAATATTGAGCCTGATTACTTTAATATTCAAATATAATTCAGGGTTCGATAAGTAAATATATATTAAAGTTTTATGACACTATATTATTACTTTCTTTAGATTTATCGAACTATATATCTAGTTCAGAAGTTTTCATATAATGCATATAAAATATATAATATTCTCATAAATAATGTCACCTGTATTAATGGTACAATACATTCTTTACAATTTCAAAATGATAAAAAATGTTTACATTCAAAAAAAAAAATACTCTGAAAATTTAAAAAAAAAAATGTTGCATCTATCATAACGAATCGTATTACAGTCGTATGCGATGAATAATTTCACAAAAATTTAAGTAATTCGATTTAGAGTGGAATTATCGGCTTACTCGTGCAATTAGCGATAAAATAAATATTTTCCTATATATAAATAACAAGTTTTTGGGAAATAAATCAAATTTTTTTTAAAAAAAGATCGAAATATATATCGACTGTTCAACTAAAATAAAAAAATACAATTGTATTAGTATCATTCGATCATCATTGTTAGATTCTTTTTGCAATTAGTGAAATCGAACTTTGTAGTAACGATCGTTCAAATTAAAATTTAGATTCACTAAGGTCGAATTAGATTATACGTTACAAATTTGAAAATTCATATTTCTAAAAATGATAATGGAAAAAGTAACAGTTATGGCATAATCATAAATTGAACTGGAACGTATATAATTCTCGAATAACGGAAATAGAAAAGTTTGGCGGAGCATCGCGGTAACAAAAAAAAGTAGAAAGTAGAAAAGAAAAACAGTGTCGAGGTGATCGCCGGAGTCGAAGAAATTTCGAGGTCGATAAATTCATACGTAGGGCGAGGTAAGTACATACACACGGAGGTAAGGAGCCGCCCTCGGAAATAATAAAACGAACGTCAGAAGGTCGTCAAAGCGAAGAGAATAAAAGGTAGCGAGATCGAGAAAGGGACGATAAAAAAGGAGTTAAATTCTCCGTCTTACCCCGTTTCTCTCGAAGTCCTCCTTTATGCCTACGCGCGGAGAAAAGAGCGAGATGGAGTCGAAACGTAAGGGAGTTAAAACGCGATCCAATTTCTCAGGCCATTGAGTGCGGGCGACTACCATCTGTCTAACGCGTGCGCTGGCTTTTTACAGGCGAACCGTGAAATGCGCAAACAGAAGGCTCAGTGTCTCTCTCCATCTCTCTCCATCTCTCTCCTCGCCTGTCTATTCGTCTATCGGTCTTTTTCTCCACTCGGCGGCGCGCGCTTCTTTACATTTTAATCAAATCATTTCTCTGATACGCGCTTCGGTATACACGAACTGCACGCACCCCTTCGTGACCTCTTTTTCTTTTCCACGTCGATGACTGTTTCTGCCATTGGTGCGTCTCGGGGGAGGCGCAACGAGAGGGAAATCGAAGGGGTTTAATCTCGACATACTTTTTTGGATTTGCTGTTCTTCTTTTTTCGGAATACAAATTAAGCGATGCAGTGCTCGACACGGTTTACCTTTCGTTCTGCACTTGGTTGTATTGTGTATTTACTATTCCAAAGAGCTAATCGCGTTCACTTTATAAATGTGCAAATACGTATAATTAGTACTTCGATTAACTTGTTACGCGATTTTGGTTGTATTATTAAGCTTCTTCGTCGATGCGTGGATATTTAAAGCACGTGTGTATCGGAACGAAGAATATCTAATCCATTTGGTGCATTTTGAAAAAATCTCAACGGCGAATGCGTAAATTATTTTGTTAAAAGAGGCAATTAAAAATAAATGAATATTAGCCTATTTAAGTTTATGATAATATTTTAATTATTAATGCTTATATTAATAATTATAAATACTTTAATTATAATAGATTAAAATTCATCCGTTATAGTATTATACCGATATATATATACGAATCTTATATATATATTATACGGATATTCTAATATTTATATATAATTGTTGGCTCGAATCGGGATTGATTTTCTACAAATATTTTATTTTCTAGATAATGTTAGGTAATTTTTTATAAGATGGTTATGCAATTTATTAAAAATAGTTTACATCGATTATACGTTTCCGATAGTTGAACGAAGCAAATATAGTTTGTTTAAAATAAATATTCAAGCTAACAAATAAGAAATGATACGTATTAATGTTATATATTATACATATAGATACGTAATTTAAATACTTATTTATCGATTAAAAATAAAGAAAATAAAAGGTACAGCATTTATAAAGTAATAAGTACTAAAATAGCAATATATTACAAATTCTCCTTTAATAATCCAACGTTTGCACAAAAACAAATTACATTTATAAACATTTTTTTTCGTACCGTAATTATACAAAACGTAAACAAAATTAAAAAAGTATGTTCGTTGCATATTTAAATAATAAAATCCTATGTAGATTACGAATAAAAGAATGCACTCGTACAATACATTGAAATATATGAAAATCGAATTATTCCATTTGGAAAGTACCGTATTAAAACATATAATTGACCGGAATAAAATTTGCCGACAGATTTAAAAACGACGTAGAAGCTCGATCTTAAGTAACTCGAATGAATTTGGAAATAGTTTGTCATCGTCGTAGCGTGAATTGGTACGCATCGATTAACCTTGTGAAATCGCTCAAGATATATTGCAGTTGGGTTGACTCTTTCGTAAGGGAAGAGTACATAATTTAACCCGGGTATTCTTCAAAGAAATAAGCTTGCACGCGTAGAATCGAAACGCTAACCAAGAAAGTCCTGCTAATAAACTTACAAACGCGTAAAAGTGAGCCAGAAAGCTCGTACAAGTGCTCCTCTCCTCCCCCGTAGATACGTACACAGACGGGAGGAGTGAGAGGGAGTGAGATGGGAGTGAGATGGGGGTTAGATGGGGGGTTAGATGGGGGTGAGAAAGGTAAGGGTAGGGTAAGAGAGCGGAGAGACGATGAGCTTCCGGGTGCTTTCGGCGCGGGCTCGCACCGAAGCGTCTACTACGAGGGCGGACACCGCGAGAATAACGTCGGGGGTGGCGCCGAGGGAGGCAGGGGGTTGGTCGGGCGTTCGATAAAGTAGCGATCGCGCGCGCACTCGGGGTGGAGCGAGAAGGGATGGGTGCTCTCGGCATGGGACTCAATTACACGGTTCGGCGCTCGATTGCTACTCTCCTCCTCCGCATCCTCTGCATTTTCCATTTCTCCCTCTCACTCGTGCTCGCATCGGTGCGATATTTGTCCCTATCTTTGTCCATCGCTATCTCCGTCCTTCGGCAGTGGCGCGTACAGCATCAGTAGTTCAGAGATGAAACGGTCTCTCTTTATCTCTCCACTCGGTTTCGCGCGTGGAAGGAGAGACGAAAGCTTTCTCGCCGTCTCCCTCTCCTCGCCTCTTCCTGTCGTTCTACACAGTTTCTCTTGGGGAATGGGAGAATCGGTTCTGTCTCCCCCGGCATTTTCTATCCTCTCTTTCTAGAAAACACAAGATTGCGTAGAAAACCTGGAGAATTGGGTATTTTACTTTCTAGTCTTGTTTCTACTTTGATATCTTTTTAACGTTAATCTTATGCTTAACTTCACGTTAATATTATTTATAATTAGCGCCTTAATAAGCAATAGAATCGGTGATTTTGATATTAAATATGAAAATTTTGAGCCTCCAAGAATAAAAGAATTAACGTTAACTGTCAACAAATTTTTAAGCAAATAT
Organism: Dolichoris vasculosae; assembly: GCA_018907195.1. NCBI lineage: Eukaryota > Metazoa > Arthropoda > Insecta > Hymenoptera > Agaonidae > Dolichoris > Dolichoris vasculosae. The sequence goes on along the minus strand of JACCHY010000004.1, from coordinate 1,557,532 downwards.
TACTATCAAGATAAAAAAATTTTGATTTTTCTTTTGTCAAATACTTGAACTAGTTTGTTTAATTTTAATTTTTGCATACTATATATTAAAGTTGTAATTTAAAAAACGTGGTGTTTTATTTATATGTTAAATTTACAAACATCGGAATATTATAAACTAACGTTATAACAAACAACAAATATTTTATATTGGAAGAATAGAAATATATTTTAATAAAAATAAATTGTTAATTATTATAAAAAAAAGTTTAAAGAATTTAAACAACTGAAGATTGTATTTTAAAAGTAGCATAGTTTTTTTCTTTATTAATTATATAAAATAATTTCAACTCTTTTCATTAATCATGTTTTGAATTTTTTCATAAATCAATATTCAGATTAATAACATTTTTACAGTTTTATGATTCTTTACTCTTTTTTAACAAATCGTCTTTATAATATTTGTACTTATGATAAGTAGAAATATACAAATAGCAAAATAAAATTCTTCATTTAAATTCAAATTTAATTAAAATTTCAAGATTAAAAATAAAACTAATTAAAACCAGAAAAATCCTATTAGTGTTAAGATTTTTGTAAGAAAATAAATATATATTGAAGTAGGTTAAAATATCCTCTCAGAACGAAATGAAACTCTTTAATCTAATGAATGATAATGACGTCTTAAACTAGTTCAATAATTCTATTTTCTCAAAGTGCATATATCTTAAGTTTATTCAGAGGTAAATATATGATTTAAAAAAATACTCGATTTTATTTAATAAAGAAAAATTAAAATTTTTTATTATAGGAAATATTTTAAAAATTATAGATAATCGTATCATTGATTAATAACTAAGTATAATTTTATTTTTTATTTCGATTATTTTAGGAACATTTACTACTTAATGACTCTTTGTTAATAGTACTGTTAATTAATGAATAGTTAGTTATAGATTATAAACTACAAATAAATTTTTGTGTAATTTAAAAATATCTTTCATGAAATTCCTGTTTTATTTTATTTTCATAGTAAATTGATATAAAAATATATAAGAAAATTGAAAAAAAATATTTTAAAAATTCATATTTTTTAAAATTTATAAATTGATTAGTTATTTATAAATTAAAAAACAATATAAAATAATAAACTGAATTTCTATAATTATTTGTCTGCAAGTTTTGGTTTGAAATTAAAATTAGTAAAAATGTATATTTAGAGATAAATCACTTTTATAATTGTATTTAATAAAGTTACAATTTTTATGACAATTCACTTTTATCCAAAAATTAAAAATATTACTCAGAAGATTCTGAGACTTTCCATCAAGCAACGACGCCTATGCTCTAAATTTAGATAAACTCAGCCTACAGTTAGTTTCTATATCAAAGGGGTGAGTTTGCCGTCATTACTGTCACTGTCTTAGAAATTGTCGGTCCACTTACATTATCGATAAGTTCAGCAGATCGAAACGTAACGAAATATAATATTCAATTTGAAAAGAAAAACAATTCCCAGAATATGTTGAAAGACGGTTCGTGTTTTTAGAACGAGATGTCATTCGGTTCGAAGCAAGAAAATAAATTTTTGTGAATAATTAATCAAATCCTTTAATAAGAATTAATTAATAGCATTTTACCCGACAATTTAAATATTCATACTTTTCTTATTAACTTTATTTGAGCGTTATTATTTAAAAATAATTTTTACAAATATTTATATATATATATATATATATATAAACATACTAATTTAAGAAGAATTTCATAATAATAAAGAAATCATTGAGTAATGAAAAAAGAGAAAAATCAAAAGTATAATGACAAAAGTTTGTGTTAATTTGAAAATTTCAATCATATAACACAAAGGGATAATATGAAATATTTTAATAAACTAATACTTTTATGTTCCTAACGACATAAGGTATATTTTTAATCTTTACTTTCCGTTCATTAAATTATTTATTTAAGATTTTGCTTTCTTTTTAATTTTTATATTATACTTTTGCAAATAATGAAATTTTTTTTATAAATTTATCGATCAATAAAGATATACATATCAAGTTTATTGAAGCATTGTGTACATTTATGTGGATACATGTACGGAATTTTTACTGCCCCACTTTCCATCGTCCCTGAAATGATGACAAATGTGTTCGTAATTTATAAAAGAGGTTATTTATGAAAAAGGTTTATGATTTAATTTAATTTATGAAAGATATCGTTAAAATACGTTAAATATTAATAATATTACAAGTTTACCCGACTATTATAAAATATAAATCTTCAAAAATCGTTAAATATATATTTTAATATTGAATTGATTTCCAATTCTGCGGTAAAACGATATTCGCGTAAATTCTGTGTTACATAAAATATTTTACATATATTACGTGAATTAATAATATTATTTAGAAATTATACTATACAAAGTCGATAAAAGTCTATTCGACCCATATAAGATCAAAAATAGACGTTTTTCTTTTCTTAAAGTCAGTTTAAACGAAAGCTCAACTTGACGTTATTATCTATGATACCGATGAATTTTCAAATTAACGCTTCGTATTTTTTACGTCACGTCCCGTAGATCTATGTACAAATTCACCTGTTTTCTCATGAGCAAATCATAAGTATAAATATAATTAATCACAATATTGCTTATCACTGAGATTCTACTAAATTATATTAAAATTATATATGATGATATATTTGCTATATTTCAAATTAATCGATGAGCAGATGTAATAAATTAACTACCACAATAAATCTAAGAATTAATATTATAACATAAAATAAGAAAAAGAACCTTTGAAAAATCGTATCCTAAAAATTTTATTATACATGAACCTTTAGCGGTTCATGCAAATGTTCGCAGGTGAGCATACATTATTTAAGTATGTAAATTAAAGATAGATTCTTCATTTAGTTTACATACGTTCGGAAGCGTGTGAAGGAGCACATACTCAATTAATGACAGCAGCGTCGGTGAGGGTATTAATTTCCTCTGATATTCATCCGAAGCGCAAACGAGAAAATTTGTCCAATTATTCAGGAGAAAGTCGCATACAGAGAGACGCTTCGACATTATACAATTACCTTTCAATTAGTCGCCGAGGAAATCAATTATGTGTTCTGCTGCACTTCCGTTCATTGGTTTTTCGATTCTCATAGAAAATTTTCTATAATTCATTTCTTTTCGTTATTTATAACTTTTAAATGATTTATAATACTTTAGTCTTTACTTCGTAGTACTACCCGATAATAAATTTAACATTTGAATAGGAATTGAAATAGGACGATCAGCGAATATTTCCATTGATAAGAACATATTAAATTAAAACATCAAACAATTCGCTTTGAAAAAAAAAATGTTATCAATAACCTTTTTCAGATGTATTTATCAAAATTATCTATAAATTACTTAGAAATATACTATTATTAATTATTGTAATGCATATCATCAGTTTCTAGTATATGATACAAAAATAATTTTATTGAATTTTTCCAAAGTATTTAACTTATGTTTGTAATTAATAGATTATTATCGTTTTGCATATAAATTAGACATATTTAAAACTATATTTCTGTTTTACAAGAAATATTTCTTACGAAATAAACATATAACTGTATATTAATATTAAAAATTGCAAAGTTCCATTTTCTCTTTCACTGATATTCAGAAGGATAATTAAATACTTCAAATTAACAATATTTGCGTAAAGTCTTATTACACTATTTTTCAAATATTCTGTATCTAATTACATTCTCAGTTAATCATTACTCTAGTATATTTATTTGATACATGAAACCATATTACGGTAATAATTTTATATTTTTTTATTCGTTGGTATTAATAATTATTAATGTATTTGAATTATTTTTAAGTTCGTTTGATTAAAATATTCTTAATTTTAATTATATTATTAAAAAATATATCTGTTTTTTTATGTTATGATCAAAAAGAAATTATAAACGTAATATCAATAATTAGAGTAAACTCTGGATGAAATATATTTGTTTTATCTTCGTTTACTTTTTAAAGCAACCATTAAATTGTTAAAATATGTATTTGAAAAATTTTCGAATAAAAATAACGAATATTAACTGTTATACAATTTATAAAGATATTGAAAAAAAATTCATTGAAGATTTTTTTGTGTTAAGTATGTCACGCAATCAAAAGTCGAATTTTGCGCAACATTTAGAATGTAAAAACGACTTGAAGAAAATATTACAATAATTTTTGTAACTCGTGAAAAAAAAGTTTGGACTAAATTTCCGAACGAGTAAAATAAATTATCCTTTTTTTATGTTTACTTCAAAATATAAAACTTATTAAATAATACGAAGAATATGGATATTTTTAAATATTTGAAAATTTTAATTTATAATATTAGATTTTAAAATTCATTGAAGAACTATTACTTTTAAATATAATTCTAAAAAATACACCAAAACGTATGGAATTTATTTAATTATATACTTATGTTAATATAATGCATTTATAAGATGAATATTGTATTTAATTAACATATAATTAATTTAAACAAAGTAAATTTCAAATAATTATTAAAAGCTGATATTAAAATATGCTTTACCTAAAATAGCAGTATATTTCATTGCTCATTAACAATTAATTATTGAGTTCTGAAATGACTTAAATATTTTATTTAATAAATTTCTTTAATAAATATTAAAATTATATGTGAATTAAATATATAATTTAACTTACTTAATTTAGGATAATACTAATATTTAATTAGCGATTTGAATTTCTTAGTAGGTTTATATTTTTAAAAGAGGATTAATAAATTCCTCTCGTTTTTTCAAGATAGATTCTGTTATAATAATATAAAAAAACTAATGATATATATATAAACAATTACTATTAATAAATACTTTATTTAGATTCAAATAGCTTTTTATAATGATTAAAAAACTGCTTTGATTGAACTATATTTTACATATTTAGAACTATAAACAGATTATGTTAAAACTAATTATGTAATTTTTTTTCATTAGTTGATATATATTTTTTTACAATGTAGTTAAACAAGTAAGATAAATAATTTAAGTAAGTAAATTGACAATATATATGTATACAAAAATTAATTATCAGGTAAAAAAGATTCAGGTTGTTTTTTAGTACGTTTGAATAAAAAAAAAATTATAAAAATAATTCGGTATTTAGAAAGTATAGATATTTTTATTATATGTATATTATTATTTAGATAGCATCTCATATTTTGAATTTCTTTCTTAAAATATATTAAATGGAATCTTTTTTATAAAAATATCACAATATAACAGTAAAGATAATTTAATGCTCATTATTCAAAGAAAACATTTTTTTATTGTTAACTAAAAAACTTATATCTTGAATTTTATCATAAATTTTAAAGTTTTTATGTTAATATATAAAAAAAATTGATTCCAAAATATACGTGATTTTATTCAAATGTTATTTAATACAAATAGCTTTGAAATATTCGTTCCTTGATCAATAAAATATTCAAGTTTCGTCAAAGTTTTATTTAAAATCGTGATCTATCTAGATTACTCGATAATATTTTAAAAAACCGAAGATAGCTGCGATATTTTATCGAGGATAAGTTTGAAGGCTTAAATTGAAAAGCGAGAAGCGATATTCACGAAGAGGAGAAAAATAACGTTGTACCCATTACTGCAAGTAAGTATTGCGTCAAAGCATCACCAGTCTATCTCAAAAATGTCTCTCGACTCTTCGTGAACAGAATTCACTTAAGCCACCTTGGGGAGATCTCCTTTCATCTTTCGTCTCTAAAAAAATCGCGCTTTTGCTCTCACGGATTCACGTACACGTATACGGGGTCACTTATACATTACTCGCGTTCACGGTTTGCGCTCAGGTGCGCGCCATGCAGGGCAATATTTCACATGCCGCGAGGCTAATTGAATGCTACCACGGTAGTTCTGGGACCTGACGGGTCCACGGGATTCTCTTTTCTCTTCTCTCTCTCTCTCTCGCTCGTTCTTTCTCTTTATGCATGTATATACCTTTCTGAACATATCAGCAGAGAAAGAGACTTAAAGAGAGAGAGAGAGAGAGAGAGAGAGAGAGAGAGAGAGAGGGAGAGGGAGATTGCAAAAAAGACCGAATAAGAAGCTGAGAAAGAATCATCGAATGATGAGGGGGAGAGAGATAAGAGAGAAAGAGGGAAAGAGAGAAAGAAAGAGAGAATTTTATTTGCACATGAGAATTCTGGGAGGTCATAAAGTTTGTTGAAATGCAATTAATAAACAAAATATTTATGAATTAATGTGAACCATAATTATTTTTATTGAAAAATTTATAAACGATAAGTGTAAGGAAGAACTCGTCGTTTATTTTCAAATTATTTAATGTATATACATATATTTACGAAATAAATTTACATGTGAATTTTATTATAAATACATAGTCCCTTGATAAAAGGTACAACTAAATAATTATAAGATATAAATAAAAAGAAATATACAAATTTTGAAATATTATTTAGGTTAAAAATTCAAAGAATAGGTATTATTAATGGTTAAATATTATCTGATATTTATGTAAGAAATGATTTCAATTAAGTTTACTTACATATAACATTATAAATTTATAAAAATTTTATTTTTCGAAAGATACAGTCTCGAATACGAGTTCGAGTAGTTTTATACGTTTGATTCTTTTGTAAAAGTGTTTCTGAAATTGGAAAATCATTATTTTCGTCGTAATCACTGCGAAGAGAAAAATGACTATGGAGGTGTAGACCTTTTATAAGCGTTACATTGTAATACGGAATGTAATTTGTGTGGGTATAATTTGTACAAAAAAGCATGTAAACAACATCGATTGTAGTAATACGTATGCATGTTTTATGCTCATTCACGTAGGATGTTTGTATGCTAATAAATTCGTTTTCATGTTACTGTAATTGAAAAAAAAATTTATCAAAAACAGGAACTTCATTGTAAGGATATATGTTCCTAATATAATAAAATATAGAAACAACATTTTTCCGTCTTTAAAAGTTTGAACAGTCTTTGACCGTGTAATGGAAACTAAAATACACAATTTCATCTTTAAGTTTTATTACGTGACACGACTATAATAGCAATGTCCAATGATTTAATAGCGACATTCGTTTTACCGCCCGAGTAAGTATTTAGAAAAAAAAATAGCATTATTTGCCGCACGCAACGAAATTTAGAGGAAGAAATTTACACAAAAAGGAAAAAAATACATAAAAACTGATAATTAAGTGAAAATTTTAGCAATTTAACCAAGAATGTGAGATAAAACGAAATAAAAAAGAAAGAAAGAGAGAAAAGAAGAATAAAACTTTATAGTCTCATACTCGAGTCGAGAAAAAGAAAGCGAGAAAAAGAGAGAGGGACAATAATTAACCGGCGGTTAGTTTACCTCGGCGCCCCGTGGATCCGCAGAATACGCATAAAGATCTTCGCAGTCAGAGGTTCAAGTCTGTGTGCGTACGACGAATACGTCTACACGATCGCTCGCAGGCCTCTATAACACCTCCTTATAATTATCGGGGCGACAAATGACCCTACGGAGCCGCTTCGAGCCCAGCATCCACCGGATTATTTATCTCCGGGATTAAAATCCACGCTTCCGAGACGGCTGCTGCGCTCGGGAAACGCGCGATATTCTCGGAACGCGGAGGGAACGATTATACGGGCGAGAAGAGCCGCTCGTTTCGCTTCTGTCTCCTTCTTTATCTTTTAATGAACTCGTTGATATGAGAAATGCGCTCATTGCGTATACTTTGTTTACTTGCTGCAGCTTCTCCGCGAGGGTCGGATGAGGGCCTTGGATGAATTTTGCGTACGCTGCTCTCGACTTTGACTCCGAACTGCGCTTCTATCGTTACGTTTATCGCTGGTGTATGAAATTGTTTAATGCCCCGAACGTGTTGCGAGCGAAAACGAACCGAATGGATGGACGCTGTAATATATTTTATTCGAACCACGTTTTTACAACGAATTCAAATTATTGAGAATGCTTTTACCGTTTTACATTGCTTTTTATCTCCCTTGTATCTCAAGATATTTTTATTCTTTGCGTTTACATAAATTGATTTCAATTACACCGCCGAATAGAGTCACTAAACAAACTAATTGAAGATAAAATTGAAAAATATAATTTTTTACGTTGTTTTTTTACAAATACGCGAGGTTTTTTTAATTACGCTTGTTAAACTAGAATCACGTTTCTTATCCTAACTCCGAGGCATCGCATATTATTCCATATATATGGTTATAAAACTATCCTACAAAAGCATAAATTATAATAAATTATTTAAAATATGTCACTCATGGAAGCTAATTTAAAATTCGTTATAAATTATAAATAAATCGAACGTACGAATATCGACTAGACCTACATTTACGTTAAAATAAAAAATATGTACTTACATGAATCAAGATTATTCGAATATTCAATGCTTCTTTCGTCGTTAATAATTGCAATGTCAATAAATATTTTAAAAAGATTTATACTTAGCGGGTAAAATTTTTTAAATATTAACTTATAAAATAATTTTTTTTAAAAATTCGTGCACAATTCTCTACATTTATTAAGATTATTTTTTCTCCGACTTACGTTTGATTTATATTCACGAAGATAAAATTAAACAATTAAGTAAAAAGGAAAAAATTCGAATTAAAATTTTAACGCGTCATTTGCATCCAGAAATTTATACTCGTACTCCTAAATTTGAAAAGGCAATAACAATTTCTTTCAACTTTAAGCAATAAACAACTCAGCGATGTGTATTTACAATACTGGCTTTGTAAGAACAAAACGGTTCATACATCTCTGATCGACACGGTCACTCGAGTAAAAGGAATATAACAGTGTCAGAATTTGACACGCGGTCGGCTTTGTTGAGAGCTCATTAATAGTGAAAGAGCTGACGAGCGCAAATAAACTCTCGAACCGCGAGCTCGGCATAGCTTGATAAGAACAAGCAAAAAAAAAACATAAAAATTCTTCTCTTGGGCAAACCGAGTCTGGGAATCTTGCGTGTTCTTTTTAAAAAGAAACAAAAAACACGCGAAAAAAAAAGAAAGAGAGTCTACTCTTTGCTACCGACTAAGTGTTGCATAAATTATTTAAAATATCTGTCCTTGTACAACGAATAATATGCAAACTACGCGGCATTAACCCGTGACGATTTTAAAGTCGCAGTTTTCTAATTTTATCGCGATTAATAGCTATTGTTACAGAATTCTTCAAATTTCTGCGATAGATTTAAATAATTTCTTTACAGGCAGTTTAAGTACGTACGTTATTTTTCACTCCTTACGAAACGACGTATATTACATTCCAAGTTTCACTTTGCGCTCGCATCGCTGAAAGAAACAACTATTTTATTACACTAGTTAACGCGACTAATAAGAGACATCTGAAACAACGATGGAAAAAGGTAAAATGAGCGATTAATCGATAAAGTGTTCACAATAATTAGACGGTAAGTCCTTAAAATCCCAAGCTCCTCTACGAATCAGTTTACGTGCATCGCTCCAAGTCGAACACGCCGTAATCGCCGCAATAACGAAAAAGGCAATAAGATAATGTCCGCGGCCTCGGGAACGCAATAATTTCTCCTCCTCGGCGGACGATGTCGGCTGACGTCTTCCCAACCACGATCCGTGGAGTGCGGGGGATTGGCTTTTCATCGTAGCCGAGGGAATCCGCGCGGCAAGATCTCGTCCCGCATCGCATCGCATCGGATCGGATCGGATCGCATCGCATCGCATCGCATCGCATCGCATCGCATCGCGCGCGGATGAAATAAAAGCTGCTGCTGCTGCTGTTGCCGTCGTTGTCCTGGCGAGCGCGAGCCAGACATCCTTCTGGACAAGCGCGAATGAGAGGGGAATTTCAATTAAAGCATTTGCATCGGTGTAACCCCCCACTTGCTCATTACGCTGGCCGCATCCTTTGATGGATAGGTCGATTATATTTGTGGGTGCTACGAAAAGAGAGAGAGAGAGAGAGAGTTGTATTTATTTAAAACGTTTGTTTGTTGATTACATGGACACGCGGTGTGGAAGAGAATTCGTTGGGAAAGAAAATACACTAATCCTGTTCGGATGATCCTTTGGAAAGTTCGTACCGGATGTTTTAGATATTTTTTGGAGGCTGAGGTAACTTGTACTTACTAGATCCTTTTCTTGATTGCATAATTAATAATTTTCGTTTCTCGTTTTGGCTCTGATGTTTTCTTTATAAAATACGGTTTATGCGTTCCATTTGTCATTTCTATGATCGCTATTGACTAAATGCTAGATTTATTGTATCTCATTGAGTTGTCGATAAACTACTTTCCTTTCAATACAGTTTACATTTTAAATGCAAATAAAATCTCGTGCTGCGACGTTTATCGACTAAAGTAGTATCTGTACAATAATAAAATTACTTTATAAAATATATTTTAAACGATAAATAAGATCAATTGGAAAAATCAACTAAAATGACAGTTACATACATTTATTGTAAAAATGAAAGCAAACTCGTATAATTCGAAAAAGTTTATAATCCATTTTTTGTATGCAAATATTAGAAAGTAAGATGAATAAGTACTTTTTTATTAACGAGAAGTATCAAAAAAATACTCGCCGAACTTTTATTGATTTTACTTCAGGACGAAAATATTATCAATTTAACCTTTCATTATAATATTCACGATGAGTTAGCTTACGAAGTATTTAAATAAATTCGTTTCTTTACTTGTATTGAATTTGTATTTTTATTACAATAAATTAATTTGCCGTGTAATTAAATATTCGTATGATGTTTATTTATGAAAAAATTAAACAGTTTTGAATTTTTATATTATTTATATATTTGCGTTTTAATATCGTTTGTATTAAATTTTTTATGACAAACAAAATTTGCTTATATATATACATAAAATTTTAAGTACAAGAAGGTAAAAAAATGTTCTCGATTTATTAAAATTTTTTATACCTACCAACTTACACTAATAACACGTCATCATTCTCAATTAAGAAAATGAAACTTTATAGTATTTGTTGGGGCATAGTTTTATAGCTGGGTTAATCCTTATTATTTTGGTGCATCCAATTTTATATGATAGCCATTTTCATTAGCCATATTTTATAAATTTTTAGTTTCTTGTACATGATTTCTGTTTGGTTTTTCATTGGTAGTGATCACTTCGGTAGCATTCGACTATTATTATAGATTATATGTATACATATTTATTATATTTTATTAAAAAGTTCTAAAAATGATACACTTATGCAAATTGTTATAGATATTTGAATGTTGTCGAAATATTATATATAAAAAAAAATACTGCTTTAAAATACAAGTGTTGATTAAATAACTTCTATTATTTATAGAATTTCAAAAATACAATTGTATTCAGAATGGAAATTCTCTTATACACAAGTTTATAATTTGGAAATGTATAGAAAATTATTTGTATTTAAAATAAAACTTTAGTAAAGTGTATTGATTATTAAAACAAATTTTTTTTTATTCGTTAAGCAAAAAGGATTTTTTATATATCACCAAGTTAATATTTTTTAACTATAAATATATTTATTTATCAAATGTCTAATTTTTGAGCGTTAATAAATCAAATATTTAGTTTTCGTTGTCATTGTTAATTCAAAGAATTAATTTATACAAGAGCTAAATCGTATTTAAAATCCATACCTAATGTTTACTAAAATACTCTATCCTTCGAAAATGTTCGAGGACCCACTATTACAGAAATTTCATCAAATCATTCCTCGATATATAGTATATATATATGTATATATATGCATGTATGTATATAAATATACAAATATTCAAAAATAATATACGTATTTTTTTTAATCTTAGAATTTAATATTCCGCGATAAATAACGATAAAATAAAATATGTAAAGTATCGTCCTTTAACCTTGCTATATTTATTATTACGAATGCACGATGCCCAATTATATCTTATTAAAATTTCTCATAATTCTATTAAATATAGAAATGCTCGCGAGTGGAAGTACGAAAAATGTTTTGAAATATTTATACGTAAACATATCAAAGTTACATTGAATCAATACGTATAAAAGTGCGATGTTGTAATTTAATGAAAAAGTATACTTTGGAAGGTTTCGCCAGGTGTATATAAAATATGAGAAAAATTTACAATACGATTAGATAGCGATCAAGTAAAATATAGTTGCGTTAAGTTAAAGGCATCTCCGCAAATTCTCATATTTATATATGATAATTTTACGAGTCATAATTTACCGAGCAATGATTTTCTTATAGCCGATTACAGAAATAAGAGGAAAAACAGAGAAGGACCGGAGTCGTGGATGGGCGACAGGAAATTTTTTTAGCAGCACCGTTCGCCCAGTTTAGAGTTTAGCCTGAGCGCTCAAAGCTCGACATTATTGCGGGTGTAAAGAGGAGAAAGTCCCCACCCAAGCTGGTGTCACGGCTATAAGGATATAAGGATACGTCGAGGGCCGTCTCCGAGCGGCCCTCAATAAAAATCACAGCGCGAGTCGTTATTTCGATATTTAAAAGAAGCGACGAAACGCTTCGGGGAAATAAGGCTTTGGCAGGCTCGTCTCGCTCTCTATCCTCGCGGGGCCTCCGATTATAATTGTAAATGCTACCATAAAGCAGACGAGGGCCCCTCGAGTCCGCAGGGGTCCGGACCTCGAGAATGCGTGTCCGCGCGAGTCCCTGAAGAATGGGAGCCCGTGCCTTCCTCGTCCGGCCGCTAAATCATCGTTCCTGTCATCGGCTTCGTTATCTCCGAGAGCGCGGCTTGCCATCCCGGCTCCTCGATACCGTCAACGCGACGCTACGCTGACCTCCACCTTCGGCTTTTTTCCCTTTGTGCGCCTCTGTGCGCGGCGACTTTAACGAGCTCCACCGGCTTCTGGACTATAATGCTCGTATTATACTACTGCACGCGTCTCTCGCTCTTTTCCTGCGCTCCTCTCTTTTGCCTGTCCTCCGACCTCCGCGTCCTTTGCATATTCTTTCTTTGTGGGTACTCTACACTCGATGAATGATCTTCTGTTTATGCGCGGACGTTGAGTCGCTTTTCGAGTTCGATAAATCTGTGGGTATGGATTTCAGAATGGAAAAATATTGTTGCGCGGTACAAGTGCGGCTTGCGTGCGGATGTTCAACATCCAGATTCTTATTTTGAGCGAATTAATAAATTATTTACGCATATTGTTGACTCATTCTCGTGCTTGTATATATCGTTATATCGTTGTTCGTAAAAATGTTGCTTGATTCCAAGAAAACTTTTCTTCGTTCCACACGCAACGAGCGTTTGATACTACGAGTGAAATTTTGACAAACGCAAGAAAATACGAAGATGTTTATTATCGAGGTAAGGAGAATTAATTATTCGATTATTTTTAAAATAAAATATTTTTATATAAATTATTTTTTTAAATAAATTTAATCCGGATATTTCTCTTTACGTAATAAAAAAAATAAAGAATACAGTAGTTTGTATCAACATTTCATCTTTATTTATTCTTTAATAATTTAATTACATTATGATAAATGATACATTAAGATAACTTGTAATATCACTATCGGAAGCATCGTCTTTTTCACAAAAAATTTTTTCTAATCTAAAAAAAAGCCTGTTATTAATAAAGATTACTGATTTAGAAAAAAAATTATATACTGCTTTATCCGTTCAATTTAAAAATAAAACTACGAGATATCAGAATTTCTAAAATTAGTCTTTTTAAGATTGAATACTGATTAATCATACCATAAATGTCAGATATCTATCGGTATATTTCTACGGACAATTTATTTCGGATCATATGGCAATTCATAAACTCAGAAAATCAAATCATATGTGTAGTCGATTCGAAGGTGCGGCTAAGGTTGTCCGAACATGAATCTTCGAATCTCGCTTTTAAGACAGTCTGATGACTCTTAGATACAGTCTAAAGACATGCTGACGTCCAAAGATAAAATCATAAAGTGTTTCATAAAAGTTTCTTTCTGTTTTCAATCTCGGCGAACGAATTCAATTCTTCTTTAAGTATACGATTACAATAAAGTATGACCGATGATTTTACTTAATTTTCTTTCGTTCGGCAAATTGCCTCCTTTACCTATAATTTAGAATAGCAATCGAATAAATGTTGAAGATTTATAATTGTAATTTTTTCATACAGTGATATAACAATAAGATTTTTAGAGCAATATATAAAAATAAAAACATAACCATCTATTATAAAAATATAAAAACTTCGATAACATCTATAAAGCAATCGTTATTTAAATTTATTATGTATTCGTAATCTTATTTAATAACTAGTCTAAATATAAAAAATAATATTATCGGAGAGAAAGATAATTCTTGTAACCAGGATGAAATTTACAAGATATTGAAACTATAAAAATTGAAATTCCTACAATAAACACGTATTTCCTTAAAAAGAAATATATATATTTTCGAGTACGAGAGACGATACATAAGGCGATAACAGGGATTAACTTAAGAAAGAAGGAGACAAGAAAAACTCGAAAACTTATTTTCAATACAAAAATTCGTCCTCCACGAAATCGCCTTAATTACGGGATTCCCCAAAAAACCGACAGCCTGCGCGTATTAAGCCATAACTCATGCAATAATAAGCCGCAATAAATATATCCGTTAATTCGGTGAGTATAGTCACGCGGTCGGCTGTATTCGTACTGCGTGTCCCTCGTGTTTGTCAAATATGCTTTTTGTCGCCCCTTTTCTCTCCACAGGTGCCATCGCTACACTTTTTTATTCTCTCTCTCTCTCTCTCTCTCTCTCTCTCTCTCTTTCTTTCTTTCGCGCGCGCGATTTTTTCCATAAAATCCTGTAACATAAACCAACGGATGAGTTAGGACGCGAATGGCGACTATACGGCACATTTCTAAAGCGACTTTTTACTCCTTTACCTTGTGCTCCTCTTCCCCTTTTCTTTTTCTCTCTGTCTATTCTTAGCGCGAAAGGAACTGTTGCGTGATAAAATATGTTACAGTCTGATGAGCTTGGCTGTGGAAGGTGAGGACGAATAAGTGAACTAAAGAGATACGCTTGGATCCCCTCCTCCAATTTTTCTTGCTTTCTTTTCACCCGATCGTTTATCTTTTTATCTTATTTCCCTCTTTCTCACATTTGTGACAACAAGTTCCTTGTGCAGCAGCTGCTGCTGACGTGGATCGTCTCTTTTCCGTTTTCTTATAGGCTTCCATAAATATTGCATATAAATACGTGGCTCGAGAGATGCACACAAGCTCGGCTGTCCGCACGTGTACATTTATGTGCTTCTAAACGCGCATTCGTTAAGGTGGAAATTCTCGAGCGAGAGCGAATCACCCGGTTGACCTTAAGGGGTTTTCACACTGTCGAGTACGAGAAAGGATCATCGCTGCGAACGATACGATAAAAGCGTAAACTACGGGTTTGCTTAATTAGCGAGAACAAATATCACATTGGAAAGGTCAACCGTGTATTTCGACGTAAACGTTAATTTATTTCGGTAATATGTTTTGAGAGAATATTTCGAATTATTCGATGTCCGAAAATAATTCCGATTTTTTATTTTTCATAACTCAAATCAATTATTCACTTTCGCACCTTCTCGAATCGCGGCAAGTGTTAAAAATCGAATAGGTATAATTTACCACGGGAGTATATCATCCATACAAAATATCAATGATATCGATATTTCCTACGACGAGTTTATAATTCTCGTAAAAATTATTTAGCAAATGTGGGATGAGACAAAATCTTAAAACGATCGATCTTTCAAAAATTCTATCGATACGCTTATAATATATAAGCCTATCTGTAATGTTTAATCTATACAAGTATTATCCACTTAATTATTAACGAACTTATTAAAGATAACACAAACTTATTAACGACCTCGTACGAAATCGTTACTATGCACGAAGCATTAATTTATCGTTTTTTATTTTTAAAAAAAATCTAACGCGCACGATCGATTCGTACATACGCGATTTTATAAAGCATCGCTGGCGGTACTCGGATCGCTACGCTTTTTTCACAGGACGAATTCTGGAACGATTCGCTCCCTCGTTGACATATTTGTACTTTTTTTATGCGCAATAATTAAAGGCTTTTATAATGAAAGCACCGACTCGATGGAAGTTGCGTTGTATATCGCAGCGGAAAAGAGCACGCGTCAACCTCCGAAGATCTCCGGTGTGGCGGACCCTTGTACCTCGGGGATACAACGAAAGCTAAAAGAGCTTAAAAAGCACTCGTATCTCAGGCGCTGCCGTTCCCACTCGTGCACACACGCAGCCACAACACACACATATGCATACACACTCGTAGGAACATGCAGAGTAGATCCGTGCGCTTTCGGCTCATCCAGTCACGAGTAAATTAACGCGCGGACCTCCGCGGGGGGCCGCGTCACTGTCCCCTGCTAAGGCCGAAACAGCGAGAGAGAGTCAGAGAGAGATGCCCGTATAAGCAGAGGTATACGTGTATAGGTGTCTACCGTATAGGTAGACATAGAACGCGCCTGTCGGTCACCGCATTCCTTCTCCACTAGTACACCCTCTTCTTCTTCTTCTCGCTTCTTCTTTCCTTTTCAGCATCGCTACTCGCGCTTTCGTCTTTAGCTTTTTTTATCTCTCTTTCTCTCAACTTTGCTCGCTCGATTTCTTCGAGAGGATTTTGAGAGAGATATAGAGAAAGATATATATATATATATATATATATATATATATGCTCTTCCAACTCTGACACTACGCGCGCGCCTGTAGCCTTTAGCTCTTTTATCCCTCACCTATACGGATCCAGATAACATCGCAGCACTCCTCTCTCTCTCTCTCTCTCTCTCTCTTTGTCTTTTCTCAATTTTTTATTTTCCCTTTTATTTTTCTTTGCCTACCGAAATATTCTTTCCCTCTATCGGAGTTTTATATTTCTTTTAGTTTCTCGACTTAAAAGCACTATCCTGTATTTTTTCACTTTCTTTCTTGTAAATTGATTTTCTTTTACTTACCTACCAAAATATTCTTATTTTTATACTTTTGTTATTGTCGCTGCATCGATAATAACATTTACATGGATCGATTGGCTGTAGCCTTCCCTTTATCAAAACTTCTGTTTATTTACCAAAGATAAGCATCGAATTCTATGACTCCAGAAATTATGGTTTGCTTTAATTACCATTGCGATATTCTTTAAAAGATACTTTAAAGGCCACATCTCATTTAACTTGGAGTTATTCTCGATAATACACCGCTTGATACTCCCTTACGTCGTCGACGTAGATTTTTATCCTCTCGCTCGCTCCTACTAACGTTTCCACTCAAAGTTAGGCAATTCTTATTCAATTTTACTCTCCACATATTTAATTCTCCAATCCCTCTTCATCTTGCATAATATTTCTCTCTCCCTCCCTCTTTTGTTCCGCTCGGCTCTCCTTCCTTCTTCCCGCTCTTTCTCCGCTCTTCCCGCGTACGCCCGAAGAGTGCGAGAGGAAGACCCCACTGCGCGTTGTACGAGACGCGGCGGTGGGTATATCCCGTGTACGACCTGCCACTCGTCAGCCCACCCCAAGCGCTGTGTACAGAGGCGCGTGATGCTGCCTTTCCCTCGCTTACTCTCTCTCTCTCTTTGCTCTCTCTCTTTCGCTCGCACTCGCTCGAGCGAGTAAGCGAAAAGGATAGCGGAAAGTCGCGGTGTTCGCTCGCCATTCCGCGCCGATTGGTCGGACTCGACAGCAAGACTCGCCCCTCATCCATCGACTCGTTCTTTCTCGCTGTCTTTCTCTTGTCCCCTCTCCACCCACGTTCTTTCTCTCTCTCGCTTCGTTCCTCTTACTCTCGTCCCTTCGCGCGGGAAGGAGGAAGGGAGACGGACGCATGACACATATGTAAAGCGGTGCATTGGATATCGGCATGGAACGGAAGAGAGGGAGAGACAGAAGAAGAGAGGGAGATCATCGACTGATAGATCAAGGTAAAAGTGTAGGAAGAGAGAAAATTTTGTTGAAGAATGGTGATCGAAGCCGAGAGTTGAAAAAGAGGAAAAGAGAGTGACGTATTCTAATAGGCTCGGCTGAGCTTTCACGGAAGATTTGATTGTTTTCTGTATTCGAGAACATATGACAGCTTGAAATGGAAAAAGGGTTATTTGTGAAGAATTGTACTTCATTTTTAGATATATGAAAGATTAGTTAAATGTTTATGGCCGTGTCCCACGAAAAAATGTAGAAACGTTTTTTTCAAAGTTTATTTTAATATCGGTATACGCCTAATTACATACAGTTATTAATCAAATAGATATTAATCGGTTACGCGATAATACCAATTGTATCACAACTCGATGATTCTGCAATAAGTTCGTTATTAATGTTTATCGGTTTATAATACGATTAAAAATAAATCCAAATTTAGCTTTTGTACCAAATTATTCTTAAATTATATTTTTACTCCTGATCGATAAAATTATAAACAATAATTCGTTAGCGTTACTTTACTCCTATTTATTTTCAAAGTATTAACTTTAACATCGATACGTTTTAAAACTTACATAAAAACAAAATTGAATTCAATAAAAATTCAAAAACTAAAGTGAAAGATTTGTTATCGAAATAAAAGAGGTTAATGTAAAATTTCAAAGATAGATCGAGAACAAATTTAATATGTATACGAATTTCCTGTACTCTGCATCGCATTAATCGGAGATAAAATATCGATTCATAGAATGTTCAAGGTATAGAGTTATAGATTACTTTTTTGGGAGTCGTAAAAAAGAATATCGATGTTTTGGTCATTTTTGACCGTAGTTTAAACATAACCCGATAAAATCAACCCATTTATTTTGATACCTTTGGTAAAATTCCGATGACATTATTAATTTATGAAAACCTGGGTAAAGCTTACTAATTTTTAAGTAATTAAGTTCAAATATTAATCAACGTCTTCTGGATTATAAATTGATGGAAATATCTCCGATCGCATAATTATTAAATATTATTGAAAAATTTCTTCATTGAAGTACAAATACGTACGTATCATCGTCCTCAACGTTATATCGCCTACGCCGATCCGTCTTTATTAATCCTTAATAAAATTGAATTTATTTAACGATTCAGCGCAATCGCCTGTACATTACACAATTTGTAGAATAGATTCGGAGCACGAAAAGACAGAGAGGGAGAATCAATAGGAGAGCAAGGAGATATCAATAACGGCAGAAAATCGCTTTACAAGCAATTAATAATATTCGAGCGCATTATTAAAAGAAACAAGAAGAGGCAAAACAAAAAAAAAATGAACAACCGTGAGCGGAATGAAAGAAACGTTCGAAGGTGTTCTAGTCACTGGGTGGAGCTCGCACTCGGGCGCCTTTTGTCCACTTGTACAAAGCTAACAAGATGTTTCACGGATCAGCATAGTGCCAAGAGATCAGATATAACACGCTTACGGAGGTCCCTCGGTCGCGCGCGCTCGGATTTTTGTTCTCTCTCGCTCTCTCTCTCGCTCCCTCTCGCTCTCGCTCTCCGGCCTCCACTGACTGTGTGTGACGAGCTGCGTGGCAGGCAGAAACTCTGCATAACATTAATAATTCCCTCGAGGCTGTCGCTCGTTCGCTCGCTCGCAGCGGGCTTCGGGCATGAATTTCAGGAAAGCAAATCACCACGTTGCTACCTACTCCTTGACTCTCATCTTTTTTCCTTCCTCTCCTTTTTCTGTCCTCTTCTTTCTTCCTCTGCCTCCTCTGTCGCTTCGTCTTCTCATTCTTCGGCATCTCCTTTGCTTTCTTTTCTTTTTATGCTTCTTTAAGATACGTCAAATTTCTCTGTGTGCGCACCAAAGAGAACGAAATTAAATTCCATTTATTTGTTGTCACTCGCGGAGCGCGAGTCCGCGGATGGAAGAGGAAAAAAGTTATCTAATCGAGCGGCTTTTGCATCTGAGTTCCTTTGTACTATGACAGATATACTCAATTATTAATAAAAAAGGGAGTTCAGAGAAAGAGAGAGAGAGAGAGAGAGAGAGAGAGTGAGAAGGGGAAGACTGACGTAAGTGAAAACAAGAAATGTTCTCATTTATACATGATAGCCATTGTTTTTCATGGATTTTCATTATTGCCGAAGAAATTTATTTTTCAATAGTCTTTTATATTTTAAAAAGATTTTTTTATCGATAACTTTTCGTCGTTTCTAATAAAAAACATTAAAATAAGTCACTAAGCTCTTTCATATCGAACTATTCTTTTCGATTCTTTCTCTCTTTCTTCCTTCCATTTCTTTATGCATTCCTTTTATTAAAAAATATAGTTTTAATAAAATTTTAATGAAATTTTTTTTATCGTACGAACGAGTATAATTTTTTGTTTCGATCGATTTCCATTAATTAACTTTAATCGAAAAGTAGATATCATATTTTTTTTAACAAAAGACTGCATTTTAACTAAAACAAAATCTTTAATTATTAGTTGACCGGACTAAAAAAGATTTTTATTTTACTTTCATTTTATCGTTATAATGTATCGTATATATTTAGTATTATTTATTAAAACATAAAAGCTGTAAAGAGGCTTACAAATATAAAGGTCGTATCAACGTTACGTAAGGTATTTAAAAGAAATATATGTATTCCATATAAATTTCAAATGAGAATATATCATAAAGCTGTTTAAGAAAATAATAGATTCTAATAAATCTTCATAATTGCTAAATAATTGGTCGAATATCGTATCAAATATAAACAAATTTATATTTATGGATATGTGTATGTACATAAATTTATGTAAAAATAATAACGTACACGATTCGAATAGCGATAAAGAATCAGCATTAGATGTTTTAATTTTACTTCATTTTATAAAAATACGTATATTATACGTAGGAAATTTATTACAATGTATTACCACGTAGAAGATATTACGAGTTAAAAAATATTAGCAACATTATTAGCGTAGGGTAACGATTACCGTCATATTTAAAAGTATACGTACTTTTAAAATATATTAAATATCGACACTGGTACTCGATCAATTTCTATGCAGCTCTTATTAATAGTACTTGGCCAACGAAAGAGAAATATCGCAATGATTAAGAAATAAGTATTTTAAGTGTAAATATTATAAATTTTGTAATTCAGCAAAATGTCATCGTATGTCGGTTAATGTAGGATTCGGATAATAACGTATTTCGCGATATTATTTGCACGGAACAAGTGGGATTTGGATGAATTCGTTTAATTTTCTTCATTTTAATATTGTTTCGTAGTCGCGTTTAAGATCGAATAAAAGAAATAGCTCGATCGTTTATAAATAATAAGCTAGGAGTAAATAAAATAAGGTGGAAGGTAGGATCGGCCGAGCACTCGCTCGATATCTCATTATCTTTGTGAGATATTAAAAGGTGTTTCCGATTTTATCAGAGAAACGACTCGTTCTATCGGAGGCAAAAAATTCCTTATCAAATTCAGTAGCCGCTTACATTGCCATTCCCCCCGTCCAGTAACGGATACATTCAATTATCGATAAAAAGAAAAAAAAAGAAATCCGCTCGCTCGGAGGTAGAGCTCGAGAAATAAATAGAGAAAGAATAGAGGAGCGAAGTAGGAAGCGCACTCGGGAGGCGCGAGCGAGATAAAAAAAGAAAAAAAAGAAGAGGAAGCCACGAGTAGAGAGAGAGAGAGAGAGAGAGAAGGACGTTTAAATATGATTCGGACGAACTTGTTTCTCGTTCCCTTCTTTTTCCTCCTCTTTTTCATGCCTCTTGCTCGTAAAAAGTTGCGAATGTATATAAAGCTAGGAGAGAAAGAAGGAGAATGCGAGATGCGGATTTACGAGTGGTTCGTTCTTACTCACGAGAGCATAGCGCGTGATTCATATCGCGTTCGGGCCGGGAGGGTCAGGGGGGTGGAGGAGGAGGAGGAGGTGGAGGAGGCGGAAGGGGCAGGGACAGGGGCAGGGGCAGGGGGGGGCGGAGGGGGATGAGGTCGGAGCAGCTTGTAAAAAAGAAGCAGAAACAAAAATCGCTGACAAGAACTTGAGACGCGCGCGCGCGCGCGTGCGAGCGACGCAGGTAGCTCCCGTGAAGTAGAAATCAAGTCGAAGAATAAGCTGTGCGTATGCTAATCGTGGAAGGAGCGAGCTCTCGAGTGTGCGCGCGCCTGGTTGTGCGTTTAAGTGCATCGATGAACTTTTATTCCACTTCCCGCTGGGAGACGAAATTTCTTCCTTTTTCCCTATTTTTATTATTTCTTCTTCTTCTTCTTCTTTTCTTATTTTTTCTCCTCCTCCTCCTCCTCCTCCTCCTCCTCCTTCTCCTCCTTCTCTTCCTTCTTCATCTTCTTCTTCCTCTTCTTCTTCTTCTTCTTCTTCTTCTTCTTCTTCTTCTTCTTCCCCTTCCTCCTATTCTGCTTCCTTTTTTTTGGTACTGGCTTGAGAGAGAAAAAGAACCGGGGTGGGAGAACTTAAACGCCTCTTTCGTCGTCGTTATTTATTGGCGTAATGATTCATTTCTTCGTCTGCTTTATTTTACTTTTATTTTGAATAAAAATCATATTTGTTTTCCGAGCAGGTCGTAACGTTAATTTTCGTAATATTTCCCTGTCATTTTTATATTTGTAAGAGCCTCGCTCTCTCTCTCGCTCTGTTTATATGTCTTGTCGAGTTGCTTTTTAAATACCCCAAGAGATTTTTCATTTTTTATTCTCGTCAAATAACTTGCTTATTTTCACGTTCTCTCGCTGGAGAGCGATCAATGTTTATGTGTGCGTGTGTGCACCCGACCATTTATGTATGAGGTGGGTGCCAGGTGGACGATGGCGGTACCGGGGGAGGGGGCAAAAAAAGAACATTCGGATACTGACCTGTAAATTTTCCTCTTTACAGCATTCTACGGTTGTGCGGGAACAAATTCTTGCCTGGTATTTCTGAATAAAGCTTAAATGCTTTCCGACTTAAAATCACTTTCGATTACGCGCAAGATTGCCTCTATGCAGATTTATTGTATTATCAAATTTAAATTAAATTCAATTAAATACTCTTTTTTAATACCAGTTCAAAATACTCTTCGTACATACATCGTGCGATTAATTTTGATTTTTTTAATTAACGATGAAATGCGTCTTTTGAATTAAAAAAACATTTTTCTTATTCTCGTGCATACGTCACATTTATTCTCTATATTTTGCTTCTCTTTGTCTTTCGCTCATTCTATAAATTTTTTATGTACCTATGCAAAATAATACGCGGAGTCGTTACTCTTTTTCGAGACGTATCGCCTCTGTTGAATCCTCTTAAAGGCTGTTGAAAAATTTTTTAAGTTATTCGTAGCCGAATAATCGAGATAATTAATAATCGACCCTTTTTCTAGATAATACCATTTAAAAACTTGCTACAAATCAATATTTTAAAATATTTATTCGACAATGAGAATCTTTCGTTCTAACTGATTTTTAAATTATCGCTTTTTATCATTATAACTTACAAAAACGAGTTTCTAAAGATGTATAAGTTTATTTATAAAAGCGAATACTTTAAAATTTAATTCACTCTTTTAATTATCCAACATAAAAATTTTTCAGAGTTTTTAACCGAGCTTCTAAAAATTTGTTAAGTGATACGACATACACCTAACGAATAACACGTGATTCATATAAAAAGTACGATAAACTTGATCGATAAATTACGTATATATCGATCGATATTTGATACATATTTTTAGAAAATAGTTTTTGAATAAATAATACCGCGTTTACATCGAGATTTCATACATAAAATGATAAATTTTATACAAAAAAGTGCTACAAAATTCTTTTCGGTGTTACCGTGAAATATTCACTCGGTGTAATAGATTGAAATATCACGTACAACGTAACATTACCCAAAGTACGTTATAAAGTTTTTTAAAGTGAAACGATTCAAAAAGAAATTCACACGCATTCGTACTCGAAAAGAATATTTTGTTGGATCATTCGGTGCCAATGAAAAGAGCGAATTCTTTAGATTTAGATTAAAAGTGCAATTCTATCGAATTGAGCAGTGAAGCGGTAGCAATTCTCTAGACGCATTTTCATTGGAGTACGTAACAGCGTATTTTGCCAACTGCGCGCAGAAACCGATGCTTCGTCTCGGGAAAAGAAACGACGTCCTACATCGAACTGCTACGCGCTACCTGAAAATTGATCGCACTCCAAGATGCAATCGTGCGCGCGCACTGGAAAATCGCGTAGAGTCCGCTGTCATTGCGTAAACGTACGAACTCGGGAATTCTTAGCCTCTCCTCGGCCGCCGAAATTACGTCTCTTACGCAAATTGATTCGAATTAGTTCCCAATAGCGTATAATCGCGTTCTCTCTCTTTCTCGCTAACGCACGCTTGTCGTATCTGCAGCGCATACATCGCAGCCCGGAATTAGAGACGTTGCTCATTACCTCGACGTTCGCCGCCTAATACTTAAGGCTCACTAAGGTGGCGCGATATTATGCGAGCTCTCAGCGATATTACGCTCACCGGCACCGGAGGCGTCTTTGCGCTCGATCATCGCTCCGACGTCGAGGCGCGTGTGTGTTTCTCATCACGTGTGAAAGTAAATCGCGCGCCGTGCCGCGATATTGAGTCATTTAGCTGGTCGAACATTTTTCGCCACGTCAATTTGAGGTAGGCGAGCGAGCCTAGCGCATATGTGCATTCCCTAATGCGTATGTGCATTCCGCGCTCTTGTACGTGGGCTTCGATGTAGGTAATTGAGAAGCAGCAGGATACCGGATAAGAGTATAGGTGGTCGGCTTTTATAGGGTTTCTAATGCCGTTGTAATTTTCTTGCGCTCGGCCTATCGATGGTTTTTCGTGCCGAGCCACAACCGCTTACGATTACGTACTCAGTTCCGAGTTTCACCTCGGCTTTCCTCCGCTCGCTCGGCTCCGCCACCGCTTTTTTGCACCTTTTCGACCTCGAATGTTTGCGCGCGCGCGGCTAATGGATCGAGCCTACGCCGTTTCGTGCTTATTTTTAACGCGCCCTCGAGCGTCGCGAGCATCTCGCGATCGATCGGGGGAGAGGAGCCAACGCTTTGCCAAGCCAAGGCTCAACCCCAAAGGATTATCTTGCGATGCGACGCGTCCTTCAAACTTTTCGAAATCTTCCGTTACGCTCGATAAATACCACCCGATACGGATCTGAAAACCTTTCGGAAGATAAAAGTATTATTGCGGTGTATAAATTTTGAGAAATCGATTTTACTTTTTTGATTTATCGTATTGGATAGCTTCGGTACGTTCGTGCCTTCTCTGATAATGGGTTAAAACGTATTTGTTACGCTTATTATTTAACGAAATTTGGAACTTATTTCATGGTTAAATTTCAACACCGATAACGTTTGATATGATTTTTGGACGGTAGATAAACTAACGCATCGTCGCGTATATAATATTCGGACTGTGATATTCTTACGGAATAAATGTTTTATGGATGAGAATCGGTGTGGATTTCACAGAATAATATAAACAAGTACGATAAACTGCGTATAATACAAAGAAAAGTAAGATGCTTATGTAGTTTATTTTACTAGTATCGACACTTGTACGTAGAATACAGCTTTACTATGAGAAAATACTCGTGAGAACTAAGATAATGTATTTAAGAATATTGAAGTCTGTCTATTAAGTGGTTAAAATTGCGTCTTAGACAGCACCAATTAACATTCTTACATCTGTTAAAATGCTTACAATACAAAAGAACCCGCTTTCATGAAGCAGTAATGGTAAATCTACAATTAATCTTCAAAATGATTACACAGTAATTACTAGCGAATGAAAATGGGTGTATACGTGTAATGCATGTGCGAGCACACGGCTATTAAATAAGACATCGAACTTCTATTTTCGAATTGTTCGACTATCTATCTTTGTCACAGGTGCAGATCTAACTTTCATGAAATGAAGCCCAACATGCTGACATTTTACTGCTGCGAAATACGATTGTATATAGTTACAAGAGCAGTAATTTTCCTATATACAGAATTTAAAAATTAAAATGGGCGCATAGGTTGTTATAACAACAAACAATTAAACGATTGTAAGATCAAATTGTATTTATAATAACAGGAATTGTGGTGCACCACAATTCCTCCTTTTAATATGCGATATTTGTAGACAGATAAAACAAAGAATTCTTTTTCTCTGAAGAAAAATACGATTTTGTAACGATTTTAATTCGATATTTATTATTGGTAAGGCAAAAATTGTAATTAAATCCATTCGTTTGAAATCAATTTTTTAACGACAAAGTAAAAAATATTATATATGTAATTAATAAATTTTTAATATTTATGTATATTTGAAACAACTTAATAAATGTATAAGAGGTAGAGTCTAAAATATTTTTTAAAAATATGTAGTGAAGTCGTGACTTAATAATGGTTGCATGATTTTTAATGTTAAAATAATAAATAGAAGCATATAATTCTTATACAACATATTAACAAAAAACTAAATCGATAAAAAAAACTACGTTCGATACAAACTTAAAAACTGAGATCTTAAATATTTTATCCTTTTCATAACATTTCATGCTGTTTTTAAATTCTGCATAATACTTGATAAAAGATATTTTTAAAAAGCAATCGTTAATATCTTATATTTACATTGAATTATTGAAAAATATATTCGTTGGCAATAAAATTTTTATATTAAATCAAATGAAAATAAAATTAGATATTTTTCAATATAAATTTATTAAATTTTCAAAAATTCTTAATTTCAATTTAATGTATAATATCTTTTGATAAAGATCGTATAACTAATTTATTATATTTAATATTAATAAAATTGTTCGTTTATACAAAAAATTGTTTACACTTATAAGTTAGTTTAAAAAAAGAAATATCGAATTTTTTAAAAAAAATTAAAAACATTTACTAATTTATTATTTATAAATGTAATAATATAACATTAAAAGGTATCGATTATTTTTCATATATTGATAATATAAACAGCTGATTTGATTAAATTGTATTATATTATATGTATTGTATTATGGCACACTGGTAAATAAAACGAAAATAAAACAAACGAAATTTAAAAAATAGTTATAAATTCTTTTTAAACAATGTTACCATTAAAATACACAAATATATATAAATGCGTACTTTAATAAATAAGAGAAAATAATGTAGGAAACATTGAAGTGCATTAGTATCATTCGATTAAAAGCATCGATAATTTAATGTAAGAAAAAATATGTTGAGATGAATATACCTACCGATGTATATTAAGCTTTATAGAAGGTGACTTTATAAAAATAATCGGAATATGTAACTTTAATTTAAAAGCAGCAGGAATTTTTTTTAATATTCACTTAAAAATGAATATATACGAGAATTAAAAATGAATGAAATCTATGAGAATTGTTCATGTTTATTTCTTTAACGGTTTAAAGGATTTTTCATTTAAAATTTTAATATAAGATACAAGAAAAATTAAAAAAAAATATTTATAAATTTTTCAGTGCAAAACTTCCAAGTAAGCGCAATTTGAAATAACACTAATGTTCTTTAAAAAATACAGTCACAGCTTTTATTACAAGCTATAAATAAACCTAGTGATCACGCTTCGAGAAGTCCAAATGATTCTTTAACGAATTATAAATCTCGATATTTACGTCTTATTTAGAACAGACGCTTCTAGTTAATAAATAAGCGTTTCCGAATCAGTGATTCCTCTACTATCCGATCGTTTCGATTTTTCATTTCCGTCGTTCTTTCCATCTCCGCGGCTTTTCGAGCGTTCCACATTACAGAAAACGGTAAGTCAAGTCCGCAAATCCGATTTTCGCAATAACCATCTCGAAAGGGATTCTCGTCGCGGCTGATAAACTCCCGGGTGTTCCCGTAAAAGCGCGGCGAGTTCCTCATCGGCGCGCTGTAAAAGCCTAAAAAAAGAGCGCGAGCTTTCATAAAGAGGAAATAATTTCGAAAGAATAAACATCCAGCTTAACAGTACCGTGAATGCCACGTGCGATCGACCGTGCAATAAAGTCAGCGACACGTGCAAACGGACGGATCCGTGCGTGGGTGTAGGTACGATGGCGCATTTGCGATATCGAGCTCCGGGAGTCGGACGCAGGTTACGTAAACGCGATGTGCGCCCATTCGAATTTACGCGGCGACAAGCGCACGGCAACTGGACCAGAGCGACCCGGACGTCGCCTTCGGCCTATTTCGTCAATTTCGTCAATTTTATATTTCCAGGGCAAAACGTAGCGGTCGATGCGTCGCTTCGTCAACTCGTCGAGGAAACGCGAGCGACCCTTTTCTTTTCGTTCGAGAACGCTCGTTACGTTTTTGGTAAATTTAGCCGCTATTTATGTCGAAAAGGTTTTCGTACGGATCGACGATGGACACAAAAAGGAACGGAAACGCGACCATTTCCGATTGGGATTGGCTGATGTTACAATATTTAACAACTACTCGGTTCTATTTCGCCGATTGCTTTAAGACCGAAGTTAACCTCTAACTTATTTAAGAAAAACATTCCATGTCACTGAAATTGTCTTTCGAAATAAGACAAATTGATTTTAACGAATCGTCGATGTGCCGAAAATCCATTTCAGTTATTGCCATCGATAACGCATCAGTGTTATCTTGTCATCTCGAGAGAGAACATCGAGCGCGAACGTCTTAAAAAAGAGGGACCGAAAAGCGTCGAAGTAACTCGGTGGTATTTTCTTGATCCGGTCGAAAAATCCGCTCGCTTGCCTCGAACGAATGTAAATTACGGTGCACGATACACGCATGCGCGTACATTGCACGGAGTACAAAGCGAACGACGATAGCGCAAACGATACGCATCCGGTAAAAGCGGGTGCGACTGCAAGGGAATGCGCGTCGATATTTTTCACGGCAGTTCCTCCGCCCCTGCCTCCGACCTTTTAATTCACGAGCGCGACTTGCGCGCGTTACACCGGATTGTTTTATAGAGCGTTTGAAAAATTGCGTAGCGATTTCATTAAATTCGCTGCGGTTCTCGTTTCCCTCCCCCTCCCTCCACCCCCGCCCCCCCGTGCCCCTTCCCCACTTTGGCCCCCCAGCAACGACGGCGGTGCCGATTCTTTCGTCCGGTATAAATCGCGCACGCGCCGTCCAACGAATGCGATCGCCGCGAATAAATCCCACGATCGTGAAATTTACTGCTGTGAATCAGATTTTCTATTGTGGCCGCGCGTCGAAGTTATCGCGTTCGAGTCTGAGCGGATGGAGCGTCGATTCTTGCCCGCGGTCGGCGTGTAAACGAGGCTACAAACGTTCTTTCGCGACGACTGCGAATTTTTTTTCTTTTTATTACTATTTTGATCCCTTCCACCTTAGATGTGTACCCGTT
The DNA here is from genome assembly GCA_018907195.1 of Dolichoris vasculosae. Taxonomy (NCBI): domain Eukaryota; kingdom Metazoa; phylum Arthropoda; class Insecta; order Hymenoptera; family Agaonidae; genus Dolichoris; species Dolichoris vasculosae. Next base: position 1,528,150 of record JACCHY010000004.1, on the reverse strand, counting down.
CTTTTTCTTTTCATAATTCTGAGATCGTATCGAGCTTGTGAAAAATGTCGGATAGCCGAATGAGCGCAACTTTTTTTCAGTTGCTGAATGCAAATCTATAAAAACATTTTTTTTATTCCGTCAACTTTGTTATACGAAACGCTAGAAAACACGGAAATAATAAAGGCTAGAATACGATAATAATATAGATTTTTTAACTTTTTTAAACGCTGATTCCAATCTTTAAATATTTTAAATATATTATTCTTATAAACTTTGGAATAACGATCCGAAATGCATTCCAGCGAATATATTTTATATTTTTTTCTTATATTTATTTTATTGTCGAAAGAGTCGGTTCATTTATTTTATATTTTTAAATTAAGCGTGATGCGGATAAATTATTGATAGATCTAGCTAGTCAATTTTTATTTTATTTTCAGATATTATGAATCTCAGACTGACAAATTAAATCTTTTATACAATCGTTCGTGTGCAAAAAAATAATTAATTATATTAAAATTTTATGCTAGCGTTAACTTTAAGCGATATGTCTTATAAAATTTATATACCAAAAATAACGAAAAAATTTGAAAACGCTGTCGCATATTGTTTTTAATTATTTTTAGATGTATTCGATAAAATAAATTTATAATATTTATTAATATCGGTAAATTGTATTATTTTAAAATTAACAGTTATTCAATGTTTTGCAAATAATAATAATGAACATATGAATTTATTATTATAAATGTTTGAAAATAACTACTTTTAATATAATATCTAATTAAATTGTATATGGATAATTTTAAATACTTAAATTTAGTTATTATAAAAGATCTCAAATATAAAGGATACAAGATATATCATTCATGATTCACGAATTGAATAAATCACTGTAAAGCAATGTAAGAAAGTACTTCCTTCTTGAGTCAATTTATTCGAATCTTATACATTTTTTTTACGTATTTAAATTACTTTTTAAATTCACTTATATTCGTGATTATTTATTCTAGTTTTTAGAAACGAATAGAAACTCTAGAGTTTATTAATTATATTTTTTCTTTAATTAATAACTAAATTTGATATAAATTTTTAATATTATTCGAAATTCTGAAAATAATGAAATGGTTAGATCTTTGTACAATTAGTTAAAATTTTTATTAGCTCTTTTAATTAAAATTTTCTAAATAATAAACACAAATTTTCAATACTTTAGATTTTACGATGTGGAAAATATTTGAAATTATAGTTGGTAGACGAAATTACTTCTTATTCAATTAAACATAAGATTGAAGTCTTGAATCTAATTTTTAGAAAAAAAATTTTTTCTTAATTTATAAAAATCAATGCTTATTTTATTTTAATGGAATTGGAATTTTATCAAGAATATTTTATAAAGTAAATATAAAATTATACATTATTACTTTCTCGAAGATTTAACGAACGTTACATTTCATAGAAATTTTACATTTTTACGTTATACCCAATTATTAATGTACCTTTTATATTCAGAGAAATTTAATCAATGTGGCTATGTTAAAAATAAAATTTTATAGATTTCGGAATTATGCAAATCCTATTTCAAGGAAAAATTGAACAAAGAATTTTCAAATTGGAAGAACGATTCTGAAACATTAGTAATCGTTCGCACAGGAAAGCGATGAAATACATCACATCGTTATAGAGAGTGCATTGATAAATCATCGCGTTCAAAGTAGCGAGAGAAAATATAATATCATTTACGAAGCGTGAAAAATGAACACGTGGACAGAAAAGGCATTGATTTCATTGTCACCCAGGATTCATTTTTCCACGCTGGTTAGAAAAATCGTCGGCCTGTATAAATACAATTGCAGGGACTCGCAACGCGAAACAGAAGCGTCAAATCGGACTGCATAAATTAAAGGAAGCTACTCACACATACGCATAGGTGCAAAGATTAGTCCGAGAATTCGGTGCAAGCGAGAACCGAGGGATTCCTATTACGTCACCCTCAACCGACTACAAACTCTACTCCCGCGCATACTCCCCAGTATTTTACAACCCTCCTACGCGTCCTGCCTGCGATATACGTACACGTACACGCGCGTACGTGTGTGTGTGTGTGTTCGAGTTGATTCTTCACGGAGATCGAGTTGTTGGTACATGCGCTCGCAAATATATCTCTAGTTTCTTACCCCGCGCGTGTGGCGCGCATTCGTAAATCAGGGATTACGGAACGAGAGAAATAAAAAGAGATATAAAGAGAAAGACCGAGAGAGAGAGGAAGAGAGAGAGGAAGAGAGAGACGGAGAGTGAGACGGAGAGAATTTAGCCGTAAACAGTTTAATCTCGCAGTGGTGCGGTGTCACGGCGGAGATCGGTGCGATCAGTCAAAACAAGAGATTCTTCACGCTACGAGGCCAAGCGAGCGGAGATTTATTGGCGGAACTATTATCATTTTAGCAGAACCCTTGCTCGAACCCTTTTTTACACGGGGCGTCGTACACAGCTCACGAGATTTTTGGCTTCGTTTTCTCTTAGCCCGTGACGACAGTTAGACACTCGTAAGGGGGAGATCATTCGCTTCGTATTATTGATCTTCGTTCACGAGATTCTTTTCTCTCTAATGATCCTTTTAGTATGTTCACGAGACTCATTTAACATTCTTGGCTGGAAGTAAAGCACACAAACTATTACGATGATGTAGTAGTACATTTGAGGAATAATTAATCACGGACGGAGAGTGAAATACGGCTAAAGTCGCTCTTTCGTCTTTTTACGTTATTATCTTAATATGTTTTTAAATTTCTATTTTTATTCGTTATTTATATCTGTACATCAACCGATCGTTGTACTTCCGAGACCTCGATACAACATCCTTTCTTCTCTTCAACGAGTCTGCGACGACGTAGATAAGAGTCCCGTTGATCCAAAAGAATCTATTAATTAACGACCGTAGATTCGTACACGCGGGGATTATTCTCGAGAAGGCAGAGATGCTAAAGAAGATGCCTCTAGATGCTAATGAATCGATGCATTTCGTTTCCAAATCGTAAAACTAAATAAGTTTTTCGTTACCCTGGTGCACGGGGATGCCGACCAGCGCTAAGCCGTTGGATCGGTAACGAGTGAGCACCCGAGCAGCCCCATATTCTAGGTGGTCGTATCTCTGGGCTGGACGCATCGAGCGCACCTAACGTATCATTAAAAAGTATAATGCAGCGAGGTAAAAATGCGAGCATCCTGTTAGGTTTATTTGAAAAAGTCGCCGCTAAGCCGCGGTTCGTTGAAATAAACACTGTAATAACCCGAACCACCTCCGAGCTTCCGTGCAATAAACCGCCGGCCTTGGATTTTCCTCCTCCGGGGCGACCGAGGAGCGAACAAGAACAAAAGAATGACACACTGCAAAAGTTGCGCGAAGCTCATTAAAGGCGTCCGGGACGTTCGCCCGTGGAAAATTTATGCGCGCGCGTTCGCCAGGGGAACGTAATAAATTCATAGGCGCGCTTTCGATATTGACACGCGAACGCGATTCCGACACTTTGGATTATCATGCGCGCGCAATAATGAACGCCGCGAGCTGTCTCCGAGGGTTCGATCTACGAACCAACCGAGGCTGATCCTTGTTCGCCCTAAAACCGCCTTGAAACCGCCCTAAAACCGCCCTAAAGCCTCAAATTATACACGGGTTGTTCCGTGCGGCAAGTGGACTTTCTTCCCTCGATGTTTTCTAGCGGCTAACTTGAGTCGATTTGATCGCGAACGATTCTTTCTAACGCTTATTATTATAATGAACGAATCGTGGATTTTTTTCTTGCGCTTTCGCGAGAGGAAAGTAGAATGACGAATGCGGGCATCGAGTTGGTAAAGCTTTTTAGGCGGTTTGTAATTATTCTTCAGTTTTCGTTTTAACGCAAAATATTTTTGTTATCGTTCTTTTCGTGCGTTTTTATTACATTTTCATCTTTCAAAGAACGACTGTTGCCAACTTCGCATTTATGACAAAATTTGAACGAAACCGAGCGATATTATATCTCGTTAAAATGAATATTACCGCGTCTGGTTTACTCGAAATTAATTTTTATTCGGATGAACGAAGTCGTCTTCGATATTGGAGCATCGCTTCGCTAACTTCGAGTTGAATAGTCCGTATAGCAGTTTATTTCGCTACTGGATGATACTCACGCAGCCGCAGGTGACGCGCAAGATTGCGGTATTCATGAAACTTTTTTAAAATTGTCAATTCTGCCCGCGGACTCCTTAACGTCCTCATTAAGGGCGGGGTATGAAATTGCCGTAGAAGTGAATCATGCGTCTCCGGAAATGGCTGCCGGCTGTATTTGAGCAAACCGCTTCTGGCTTTAATGCTCTTGAAATTTTTCTTTACATCTGCTTCTTCTCCTTCTACCCTCTTTATTGTTTCTTACACATTTTTTTACCTCGCAAAGAAACATATATTTTATTTTAATCTACACTTTATTAGTGATTGGCATTTAATTATTATATTGTATATTATTTTAATAGTGTATTATATATTTTAATTCTTTTTCCAACGTCGAATGTTTAGAAGTAATTTGTTACAATTATCTATTTTTACAGCTTTTTAAAACTACGTCAAATTTATTTCATTCGGAATAGTACTGAGATATATAACATTTTTAAATTTAAAAGATAATACACGTTACGAAAAAGTGTGATAAAATTAATCATATCGATTAACTTGATATTATATTAACGATTTTAAATATGAATATATCAGAAAATTGCTACTTTATAAAATTTATGAATACTCGCTCGTTATTAATTTTGCAATTATAGTTTCTTTAAGAAAATTTATATAACTTTCAAAATATGATGTAAATAAATAAATAAATTTTATCGATGTTTTATTTAAAATTTTCGAAAAAAATTCTATAATATCAATATTATTTTTATATTTGTCTAGTAGTATTTAAATTAAATTTGAAAAAAAAGGAATATGATCGCATATTGTTTTATGTATTTTACAAAGATTTAATAAATTAAAAAGGATTGAATCAATATTGTATTTTATTAATACAATTTTAATTTATTATTTTTAGTTATATCATGCATAAAAATTATAACTAAAAATTTGAAGCGATAATTATTAATCGTATTTTCTATAAAATTATTTCTTAAAAAATTACATTATTCACCATTAAATAATTGTATATTTTTAAAGAAAAATGAAATGTATAATATTTTCCATTGTACTTAAATCATTTATTTATTTGAATATTTTATAAAATTGGGTTTATTTTATTTAATTGTACCATTATAAAAAAAATAACACGATTGAATATTAAAGTGTAACATAGTGTGCAAACAATTATTTATAAAAAAACTGTTGGGTTTATCGTAAATTATATTACCATTTTTCAATGTACGTTAATCGTAATTATTTTAACGTGCAGATACATATTTTTCCTTAAGTCAAGTACTTACACACGTAGGGTCAAACGGTAAGATCTCCAAGGTCTTCGCGAAGGTTACACATTCGTCCTCTTCTCATTTTTGTTGAGTGTAGGACCAGTAAAAATGGTCGGATATCTCCGGAAAATTTCCTTTCGCGTCTTCCAATAATCCCGCTTTCGCGTACGTCCGCTTAGCATATAACGCGTTTCTCGTTCATCCACGAACACGTACATCCCATTTTTTCCACGAGTGGCAAAGAGGGTAAAAGAGAGAACGCGAGAGAGAGAAAGAATCTCGCATATGACGCCAGACTGTAGGTTGGTGATATTATTGGAGCGTTGCCGAATCGGCGCCGCGTGTCGTACAACCATCGCTCGGCTACGTGACACGCTGGAAAGATTCGTCCTTTCATCGACGGGCGGACACTTTCGATAGGATATCGCCTCGCGAGCTTTTCTTTTATCGGCCTTTTAGTTTTTATTGGGAGGAGGTGCCACGACTAGGCAGCTTATGAATAATGCTCGTAACGCGCCTTTCGCTTACGATCGTTGCCCGTGGGGCAGATTTTTATAGCGCTTTCGAATAGGCGCTGCTTGGGATTCAAAGATGCCTGCCAAACATCATTTACATCGGTTCGGTCGTTACCGCGACGCGCGCTCTTATTAGGATAAAGCTTTTTTCCTTTTAATCAAACTTTTAGAACGAGGGCGGAACTGCTGAGCTTGTCTCGCTATTCCCGTCCTTCGCGTTCGGTTGTCTCGGACGAAGCAATAGAATAATAAATACGCTATCGAGTATTCGCTTTATTTTATCGTCAGCTGCATAAATTGATACTTTGGGATAAATCATTAATGCTTTTGATTCTTATATTAATTTTTATTGCGCTAAGAATGTGGTTTTGAAGATAGCTTTTAATAGTATCCGCCTACTCGTAATTACTCGCAATCGCAAAGTTTACTCGTGAGGTTTTCGAGCGTACGTAGAAAGGATCGATAAAAGTTGTCGACTTCTTCCATGGTATCGGCATTTATCTAATTTTTCAATAGTACGCGATGCAAGTAAAGTTAATCTCGCTTTTGATCACCTTATTCGCTGAATCTTTTGAAAAACAAAAAAAATATACGTAAGCTTAAAAAATTAAGAAGCATCGGGATAAATTCAAATATTAGAACCCAAGATGTATCATGTATCATCAAAAGTAAAATTGATCGAATGCTTTCGTTTCGAATATTCAATAACAATACTCCAGCATCCGAATAATTTCAATTTGAACGGAAAATCGTTCGTTTCCTATCAAAAAAAGAAACACGATGCAAATCGCGAGAAACAACGGCCGAACGACTCGCGCTTCTCAAGATCAGGATCTTGAGCTTTTGCACAAGCTCGCTCCTCGACTCGGCGACGAAAGTATCCACGTCTAGGAAGTCCGCGGTCCGAAAGTAGCGTCGAAGTCGAAAGAGCGCTCGAGTCGGGCGGCGACGGAGCTTTCGGTCCTCGGCAGCCGAATATAACCGGGAGGGGAATTCGGTCCAGTCACAGCTTGCGGCTACAATACGGCGAAGGCCGAGAGCTCGTGCACGCCCCACGAATGTTAACGCGCGGCATTAGCCCGTGGGTGTATTGGTTGGGTGGAGAGGAAACGAGGAAACGGCGACGGCGGTAGCAGCAGGCCGCCTCCACCGCCTCCACCGCCTCCACCGCCTCCACCGCCTCCACCGCCTCCACCGCGACGCCGAGCAATAATTCTGATAACGCAGCATGTTGTCATGTCGACCGGCATACGAAATGTTCTCCGTGCTCCCTCTGTCTTTGTTTCTCTTCGTCTCCGTCCTCCTTGAACGGGCGTACAGAGGTGCAGCAAGATGGAGGAATTTCACTAGCTCTGCGTTTTAAGTGAAACGTGCGGGATTGGGGTTTGCGCGTTCCTTGGGCTTTTTATGAGCCGACCTTTGCGCGTTTATTATCTTGCTTCCAGATCCATGCTTATTACCGCTTGCCTTTATTAACTATTTATCGTTATTGCAGCTAAAAATTCTAAAGTATTATTTCTCCGAGACGGAGCGTGCATCGATTAAATAATAAGTAATACCGTTGTTAAAGTAAACGGTTTAGCGTTCGAAACAAAGACATCGTTTCGAACGACCTTTCGTTGTCTCGATGCCTGAAATTTATTTATTTTCGAGTCGTTCGAATTTTCGATAAATGTAAAGGCTCTTTGAAAGAACCGTGGTTTCTTTAATTGTTAAATCTTCGTAAAAGAATGTAGATCTTTTAAGAGCACGGATAGTCGAGAGAAATGTGGTTAAATTTCTAGAGATAACGTAGACGGTATATCTGGATACGCTCGTAAATTTGAGCCGAGCTTTGTTCCGAATGTTCCGAAGTTTTGATCGAACTTACATATTGCATATGCCATCTTGCAAAATTTAATCGCAATTTTTGAAACTTTTTTCAATCGGAGATATAGAAGCGTTTTTCACCGGTTTCTACAAAAACTGCGGTATAACGATATCGAACGTACCTAATATTTTTCTAAAATGTATCCTTTCATCCTATCAAAGTTTAAAAATTTACTTTATTAATAAAGTTAATAATACTCGTTGTCTTTACGAACGAAGAATTATCGATACGTTCGCAATAGAAAAGTATAACTACGGTGCGGTATCCTAGCAATAAAATTATTTTGACCAATACGTTTAAAACAAGTTTGTTTTTTATTAAGTTAAAAAAGATACAGAAAGTTCGTATACGAGTTACTTTAATCTTTTTTCCCTCTGCACTTATACTTTTCTCTCAGCTTCCACAATCTATAGCATTCTCTTCGCTTTATTTTATTTCTTTCGAGTATCAATATAACTCTCTCCTCCTTTCTCTCTCTCTCGCTCTCTCTCTCTCTCTCTCTCTGCCATTTCCATCCCTTTATTACGTCTCCATATCTTTCTGGCTTATCCCCTTGAAAAGCATCTCTCGCACGTACATACAGACACCAGACTCGCCCTCTCGCTCGTCCCGCGTGTAAATGTAATACATACGGCAAAAGATGCCCCTTTCCGCAGCTTTCGCTCACGATCCTATATAACCCGAGCGACGTTTTCCAGTTCTCCGCCTCTTCCTCCTTCCGACGCGTCGGTATGTGTACACGAATGCGAGAGAAAATGCTCGCCCTCGCCGTACAGCTTCTATCACCACCACTACCACCACCACCACCAACACCACCACCACCACAACCACCACGAATACAACACGACCCAGCGAAATGACTGTATCCACTGAAAAATTGCGAGCTCTTGCACTTTTTTCCTCTCGCAGCTGCGCGACCGACTGATATATTGCGCGCTATGTTTTCCTGCGCGTTTTCAAGCAATTTTTGTTGTTTTCTCTCTCGCTTGCGGTTTCGCGTATACGACCGATGTTTTTTCTCATTTCGACGCCAAGTTCTCCAAGTGCTAGTTTTATCGTTACGAACATTTTTATATTAACAAGGGTTTCTTTCGAAAAATAGAAAAGTTTACCAGCATTTTCTACAATACCTATCGTAAATTTATAGTGCTACGAACGTTTCATTCGAAATTAATGTGATCCTGTTTTCAAAATGGAATAAGTATTCTTGCTTCTTAAACGAATTACCAGCTGAAACGTTTTTACGAAACGTGAAATAACGTTTAATGCTCCGTGTATATTTAGAAAGGTGAATAAATTTATCGACTTTCGGTAAATTATTCTAAATATCGTCGTTAATTTATTAGCAAAACTAATAATCGTATTTTTATCGCGATCTTGGAACTGCATTTCTAACGTTTAAAAATATCTCACCGTTAAAAAAAATGCGAGCAGTACAAATAAAATAACAATGATACTTAGGTAACGAGTAAAACTCGTGACCTCCGGAAGTAGTATACGAATCGGCACTTTATACTCCATCGTAAATCTCAACTTAATGCATTTGTAAACGCAGAGACGTGTATCGCGATACTTCGTCCACCTTCTTAAATTTTGAGACTCGATCGATTCCCAAGATCGCCCGCCGAGATAAAATCTTCCCTTGTGTCACTACCGACCTAATATTCTCCGTAACACGCCCGTACGGAAATCTGACGAATCACTTGGGAAGGTTCCGCGTCTCGTCCCGGTCGCTTAAAAGATTAAAAGGCGAATGGACCGTCGAGAGCGAGAATGGTGCGCGGTTCTAGGCTACCTGGCCGCATCCCTTAGCACACATGAACGCACACGTGAACGTACGCGTGAGGTCGTCTCGCCCTTTCATCAACTTCCGTCATTAATGCCTGAGAAAAATCGCGCGGGAGGATCCGCCCATCGAAGCCGCGAGGCGCGCGCCTCTTTCTCTTTCGTTGATGCATCTCCGTAGAGCCGCGGACGGAGAGCAATTACGAGGCGTGCAATCATCGAGGCTGCGAGTGCACTTGTGCCAGGTGCTCGTGGTAGGCGGGCCCGGCAAGCGTGACCGCGTCCTTCTCCCTCGGTGGTACTCTCCTTCGATTTAAATGCTAAAGTAATCGCTAAATAAACCATGGAAATCACTCGCGGATATCGACTTTGCGTTCTCTTCTTTCTGTCCTCGCGCGCTTCGTTTCTTTTACTTTGTATAAGCGGATCGCTCGACGTCAATTTATACGATAGACGCCTTTGTGCTGCCGATAGTCGATGCAAATACGCGATTCGCATCGGAAGTCTTCTCCGAGAAGTACGTCTTATTTGTGTAGAACGATGAAAAAATTACCCGGACTTACGATTTACGAGGAAGTATCGAGGTGATCGAAACGAAAGTTGTTTTGCAATAGGTTCTACTTTGAAAATTTTGTTGAAGTTTGTTATAAACTTGGAATAATTTACGGGATTGGCCTATAAATGAAATTGTTTGTAGATAGAAATTTTCTCTCTTAAATGAAATTTAAAAACGCTAGTTATTTACGAATGCAAAAATTATTTTATCTTTACTTTAAATGGGTACTTTTTACGAGGTTATAAAAGCTTAACGTTTCAAAGAAATAAAAACAGACTTGATATTTAAACATCGACAAAAAAATTAATATCGAGAAAAAACGATATTTATGCAGCAAGTATTAAAAATCTTAAGCGTTTTGTATTTTATTAAAATCGTTCGATTTTCATTATTTAAAATCGAATAGAAAAACATGTATCTATTGTAATTTGTGTTAATTAAAAGATTTCGAATACAAACGTTATTTCGCATTCGAATTTAGAGAAATATCGAATACCGAAATACGTATAAATGAAATAAGAGTCTACGTAGTAAAATAATAAAAGATCTAATTGTCTATGAATATTCCGATAAGTTTTTAACGTTTATATTTGCGAAGCGTTACTAATTTGATTAATTTATATTAAAATTGTAAAAGGTTAAATAATTCGACGTAGAATTTTTTTTCTTTTCTTATATAAAAATAATTCATCTTAGCGTAAAATGTTTTACATGCTCTAGTAATTTAAAGCAGTGTTTATTTTTTCACAATTTAATGATTCTTGGTAGAACAAAGAATGCACAAACGTTAAGAAAGCTTGAATTTTATTCCGACATCAAAATTATAGACTACAAATTATCCGCTACATTTATTTTTCATAAATCATAATTTTCCATAAACACTTTGAGTGCAACATCTGTGCAATGTATATTTATGACCATAGAAGAAACGAAAAGTTTGAACCCTCAATATTAACCACAACCCGTGTGATATTACGAAAGTTGCACAACGTATTTCGCGTTATAATCACTAAGTTTCCGTTATCGGTCATCGTCGCATTAAAGCCAGCCATTAATAATAGGAGCAACGAGAAATTTCGAGCCACCATTCCTGCTCTCTCGTTCTGTCTCTCGCTCAATATCAAAACGAATAATCTTCCCGAGTCAACGCATCGGGTGCAATTATTAAATTCTAGGTCCCTGTGTTCACCGGCGCTCGAATAAAATGCGTGGAGCTTTCCGCCATCGCCGACGTCGCCACCACCGCAGCCGCCAACGTCCGGCCAGCAGTTAAATGAATAATTTTTTACGATCGATCGCGCCTGCGCAAAATCAAGCGTCCGGTCGATCGTCATTACACACGTTCATCGACGGCTAGAGGCGCGCTCGGCTTTTTGCTTTTTGCTCTAGGAAGGCATTACACACGCGCGGAATACGGGCGAGAAAACGCGTGGGTATATATAGGCGCGCGAAGTTATAAGGAGTTAGCCATAGGAGTAGCCCATCCATCCTTTTCTCATCTCTCTCTCTTTCTCTCTTTCTGGTCGGTCTCTTGGACACGCCGCCGCCGCCGCTGCTGCTACGACTTTAGTCTCACCGCCCTGTAATCATCGCCGAGTCAGTGGCGGCGCTCTCTCGCTAATTATGTTTCATAACACTTCTTACCCCCGGTCCTAATATCTACTCCCTTAAGGGCACCTCATCATTTATTTACATCATATTCATCCTCTCGCAGGCACATACAGATATACGGACGTGCGAGAGCTCGCGCCTGACTCTCGCCATATATTTCTGCGCTCGTCCTTCGCTACCTGAGCGCACGTACCTGAGTTCGAGCCTCCCTGTACGAATGAATGTGCGTGGCCAAAGTCGCTGCCGCCGCCACCGCCGCTGCTGCCGCCACCACCGCCACAACCGCCGCCGCCGTCGATACCTATCGATGTGTATATATACGCATTCCGCGTCTGCTCGACTTTTCGAAGCCGGCGCTCCTGCAAAAACCTTCCTTCTCTGCCTTATGCGCGCATGCATTATATTGTGCCTTTCGCAATTATTGTCCTCATTACGAGCGCGGCTTCAACGGCCGAAGCGTCCTTCTGATCTCTCGCTGCTCTCCTGGCCCTTTTTCTACGTCTTCGGGGCGGATCATTACGAGGAGAGGCAGCGAACAACGCGAGAGTTTATACGCGCGTTTTAGACGTGTCTGATGCCTTGCGTACGCGCCGGTTATTACCGGCAAAGTCCAACTACTTTTCAGCGTAATTAGTCGAGGAAGTCGAAGAGAAAGATAGAGAGGAGAGCTCCGGAGCTTCCATAAATCGAATTCGGTCGTTATTTTCCGATGCGCTTGGGGTACGAACGAACTCACTTTTCAACTTCACTCTCGGATTCGAGGCTATTACTTTTGCAACCTAGACTTCTGCACTTCGATAAAAATATCGTGCTTTTTCATATCCGTAGAATGAAGTTTTTATGTCGTAAGAAGAATTATATAGAAAGAGACTGAGTAATTTTTCGTTAATTCAATAATCTACTCACCGAAAAATCAACGAATTCCTTTATAAAAACTTGTCGTTTTATTTTAAAATTGAATTGACTACAATTTATGATTAGTTTTTCGGTAAAAAATTCCGTTCGTATCATAACGGCAAATTTAAATTAATTGTAATTGATTGTATTAAAAAAATTATTAACCTTAATAACCGCTGGATAAGATTTTAGATTTTCATACAATGTATTATATATTATAATTATAAGTTTCAATTTAAGTGATTCGATTTTATCATAAGTTTCAAAACATGAACGGTGCTTGGTTCTCTATTAACGAATAATTACGTTTATAAAGAAAGAATAGCAAAAAATATAATAATTTATTTCTTATATTCTAAAATATAATTATAGAATATAAAAATATAGATTACGACTCAACAATCATTTTATCGTTTACGAGAATTCGAACTTTTAATATTTTTAGGCAGACTTTAGTTATCTTTCTATAAATTATGGTTCATTGTTATTTAATTAACTCAAGTCGAACCAATGTTATTTAATATTTTCTAAAATTCGCTTGACGAGTATTTATAGATAAATACATCACTTACTAAAATTAATACAAGTTAAATATTAAGAGTGCAATTTATACAATCCTACCCTTATTCCGTTTATCTCAAACGTTGCGATACTTATACCGCTAGCAGAGAATGCAAATGTGTAGCAACCAATTGTTAAAATCATTATCGATTAAAAGTAGTTTCGGAAAAAGGTGAAAAATTACGGAATAAAATAAGATCCAACGAATGTCTTACCATACTTGACTCGTTCTACTTGGTATGTAAGTACATAATATATATTATTTAGTTAAATTACTCTCTTTTCGTACTCGTTCCATATTTTCCAAGCAATGATACGAATTACGCGAAATCGATGTAATAATACGGAACCGCGCAGTTCTTAGATACTCTATTTCTTTCAAATGCGCTCTTATCGAGGAACGAGTTAATCACTAGTCCAACGATAATTAAAAATAATTAACTATTGTAATAAAGCGAAATTCGAAAAAATAATTACAGAGTAAATAAGTGTTTAAAATCCGATCCTTACCTTAATCAGCGCCGTAATTCTCAGTTAAACCACGTCTAATGGGAATTTGATGCGTAAATATCCTAATCTCCCACCCCTCCGAGGGCCGAAACTAACACGCGATACAGACTCGCAAAGAAGGGAGTAAAAGAAAAGAACCCAGTAAAATAGAAGATTAAGGCACTTTCTCTCTGTAACATCCACACGGAGTCGTGTACAGGGGCGTCGCTGTTATCTTATCCGGGGTTAAAAGAGTCGACCGAAGCATCCTCCGCGTACAAAACGCGCGACTGCAGTAATTGGAGGGATTACGTCGGCAGTGGGAGAAGGTCTCGAGCGAGAGATTCGGCAGTTATTCGGGCTCGACTTAGCCCTCGTCTATCCTCCTCCTCCGCCTCCCGAATATATACTCTCTTGGTAGGCGAACGCACGCGTATAGCTGTCTCCTTGCTCATTGTCTCCGGCGTCCGTGTCTCTCCTCGATTGACTCCGGGATTAGCTGGCCGGGCGAGTGCCAACTGTGATCGCGTGCGCTCCGCGTCTGTACGCCCAGCCTCTTGGGAATCTTCTGAATGGACGTCGTTTGCCCACCCCTGGCAAATTGGTGGCACTTCTGCGGCCGGGCGATTAAGTGCTTTCGGGCGATTTCGCCGTTCGGTCCCCGATGCCGGTGTACCGTCGTCGAGCGGATTTACGCGGGGAAATTGGATTCGCGACCGAAAGTCGATCCTTTCTGACTGTTCCTGGGAGCGCTGCCAATCTTACCGACGCTTCCGACTTTTTATGGATATGCCGAAGATTCTTTCCTTATGAAAAATCCAATTCTGCGATATTTCTCTGCACCTTGTAGCGAACGGACGAACGATTCGAGTTTGCTCAAAATATGTACAATGTCCAATGATACGAGTACGTTTTTATTAACTGTATATGTATATTTTTTCTGCAAAATTTTAATTACGATTTATAATGCTTAGTTTGTACCAAATACAAAAATATTAAAGTTTGTACCCGCAAAACTTATTTATTGAAATAAGGGTCTTGATGATAATAAATCGATGTACAAGATTTATATTTTATATAAAAATGATTAAATTATAGCCAATTGAAATAAATGGATTGTATCATAAAAATGTTATATCGAATTAAAAGTATTATATAGCGTACTATTTTTTTTACTACTGAAATATTTAGGGAAAAATGGAGAGAAATATCGATCGAATATTCAACGTGATTTATAAGAAATAATAAAATGTATAAACTTGATGAAATAGTTTAAAGTTTTGAAAATATATATATTATGTATTAATAAATATTTTAACCTTTAAAATAGTTATTTATTCAAATTTTAGAACATTTATCGCATAAAATTGTATAAGTTCACAATACTGTAATTTACTTCATTTTATGGATTAAATTTCTTAATCAATCTTTTAGAAGCAATCTATTCGTATTATTAGAACAAAAATATAAACATATAATATTTTTGATTTGCTTATATAATATGAAAATTATTTAATCTAGATTTTTTAATTTAAAATTTAATTTAATCTATACAAAAAAGGTAATAAATACTATTCAATAATTTTGAATAATTAAGATTATTGTACATCCATACTTATATCTAATAAAGTAAGAAAATAACGTTCCTAGAGAACTACATATTCGAAAATTAAATCCGTAGCGAGAAAAAAGTATAAATTACAGAATACAGTCAAAATTTTTATTATGTTATTATTTATAATTTTCATTTTAGAAAAAAGAATATAAAGTATTTATACCTTTCATTTTATTAATATAATATTATTACATATATTTATTACGAAAAGAACTTAAATATTTTATTTAAATATTATAATTTTAAAATGCAAAATTTATAATATATAAAGATAATAAATTCGAAAAATTTTTAAGCAATTGTAATTATTTGTTAATCGTTTTATAAAAAAATTAAAATTTTGTAAGGTGCAAACATCTAATTTTTTATTTTTATTTAAATAATAGAATAGTTATTAATTCATATTTAAAAGATAAATATAAAAAATTTTATTTTTTATACTTTGCTAAACCTACATTTAATATTAACAGTAATATAGAATTTGTATAAATGTGTTTATTGAAGCGTTGATTGAGTTCTTCTTCGGATGACTATCTCTGCGTTGATGTAGATAAACGATGGAAGCAGTTTTTAAATAAACGAGTTTTCTGTGTTATTTTTCAAGTCGATAAAGAACAATTGGTCTACAAAGCTTACCGATGAATCCAGTGATTGATCCGGGAGAATATATGGATGTATACGAAGTCATACTACGAATATCCTTTGCTCCCGCATACAAATTCCTACATTAATGTATTTTTAACACATAATATAAGTTATATTTGATATAATACGATTTGGCATTTATAAACATATAATTATTTAATTACCATATCTTTTACTCGTCATTGTACATTTTTCATTCGACAAAATGATGTATAAAGAATAATTAATTGTTATATTACAATAACACTTACACTTTATTGTTCTTACAGTCAAAATTCCTATTATTCGTGTCATCCGATGCTTTGCATCATAAACACTCGTTCAACATTTTCTTTGTTATAAATAGGAAGGGGGAGATCGAACGAAGACCACCGCTTAGATCTATAGAGTGGCTTCCCCCTTTTTTGCTCTCTCCAACAGGGTAGGATAAGCATTTATAAAAAATTCTGTATTACAGCTACCATCGTATTTAAAATCAAAATTATTATATATTATATTTAATGGTGGTTTAAAATAATATTAATAGATATTTATACAATTTTTATCTTTTTAAAAAAATATAATAACGTTTATAATATAAAATTTAATTCATATTAGAATAACGATCGGAAATTGTTTATAAAGTGTGTAGTTATGGTTTTATGTAACTCTTAAGTAATTTTTATTTTCGAATACGAATTTAAATTATTTTATTTCAATGTAACGCATGACTTTTTCGTATATTAAAATTTATTACCATAATATCAAAACAAAAATTTAATTTGATAAATACGATAGTTATTCGTGTCTAATCAATAAATGTTGTCAAACTAATTAATAATTATATTTTCAAATGTTGTACTTTACACGTAGAAAAATATGAAAGAAAATTAAATAAAAATATCACGGTTTAATCTCGCATAACGATCCAATTAGTAACACTGCTAAATCACACGAAACATTCGAGATAAAAAATGTGTATTATTCAAACTATGTATATGCAGATCTATATAGATTGACACACTCGTAAGCTCTAATAATTCAAACGGATCTGCAATATTCCCAATCGTCGTTCCTAATCCATCGTATTCGCAAGTCAGTTGAGCACACGTCAAATGGACGTATATAATGCAAAATAGTTTCGGCATCGTGACTCGATGGTGAATTTCAGTTCTAAGTGCTACTGAAATTATGGCCGTTCGTATCGAAGGTCGCGCGATGAAAAATCACGCGTGTATAATGCGTTTAGTCGTATTTCCGTATGGCAGTGTACGACATTATTAATCCACGGATGAAACGATACCTATGATTTTCACTTCGCGAGTTGCGCAATTATCACGAATGTGCATTGAGATGTGGAATTATGCTATTACGTACAATAAATCTTTTTAAGTGACATCGCGCTTACTCAAAGCGCAATTCTATTTCGATGCAAGATAAGAATATTCATAATATTTGCTCGATATATATTGAAATACATTCTTAAATTAAGTTTTTCTGATAGTCGAAAATTATTTATTTATCAATCTTATTCTGTAACAGAAACTTAAATTTAACTATCAAAGTTTGTATAAAATTAAACCTTGGATGAAATAATTTAATTTCGTACAAATGTAGACGATAAGAATAGTTACTAAAAATGACAAATAGTCATTTTCAATCAATCCATTTTCTCTCTAAATTTAAAAAATTCTGTTCGATATTTAAAAATAATTAATAATCAAGTAAAAATGTAATTAAACGAAGATTCAATTTTATTTGTGTAGTTAAAAGTATTATAACATTTTAGTTCGATGATTTTGAAAATTTTACATCGAAATAAATTCACTATTTTTAAGTTAAATACATAAATAACGAAAAAAATTTATTCTATCGATAATTAAATCAAAGTTATTGCTTTAAAAATAAGAATTATTACATTTCGATCGAAGATACTAAGAAAATTATACGAAACTCGGCTTACGTTTGGAGCCAGAAATAATTGTAAGAACGTTCCAGAGAAGAAAAGGTTTAACCTTTCCGCTCGAAAAAGTTTATTCGAAATAAAAATTTGAAAAAGTATTCGTAAGTATTCGAAGACTTTTCCTTCGACGGTAAAATAAAGCCATCGCTTTAGCGACTACACGTCGATCGTTCGTAGACCGATTTCCTCTATTTACAGTCGAAGTAATTCAATAAATTTTTATTTAACAATTCCCTTTGAGAGAAGAAAATAAGAGAGCGAGAGAGAAGCGATGCTCGGATTTACTGCAATTTTATAACGGCCAAACACGCGCCGCGGCCTAAGGCGCTAAACCGCGCGGCTAATGGTCGATCCATCATCGGCGTTTTGACAGAGGCCGATTCGTAAGTCGATCGTTTCTGGCCTCGGCGCGCTCGCAGCGATCGAAGAAAAGAGCGAGGTAACCGGCGGAGGGGCGGAAAGGGAGGCTTCGATTTTGCATCGAACGGCGCAATATAATTGACGCATGCGTGTTCGATTTCATCGGAAATTTACTGTCCCTCGCGGCTTTTATTATACCCTTTACTCGCGGGCCCCCCTTTGGTCAATTCGAGTAAGTTATTTTTTCGTAATAGCGTCCACGCGACGTCGTAAATGCCGGAGCCGCGGCGGTCGGCTAAATATTTCTGCGAGTCGATAAAGTCGGCGAGTTTACGCGCGCGAACGAGCGATCGAGTCGTTGCGAAAGTTGCGTATGCGAAAGATGAGGGATGAGGGCACCGAGGACGAATTTACGGAGGTGTCGCTTACCTGGGGATGATTCGTAACTGTCTTACGCGTCGAGGGATTCCGATGCTTTCGTACGGGATTAACAACATTTTTCGTTGGTTGGATGACGCGTTCGCGCATCTATGGAAAATTTTGTTTTATCGTCCTGCCCGCGTATAAAAACCGACGTGTTATTTAACGTTAGGTTAATCAATATTGCGTATGACTACTGTGACGCGAGGCGTATACGAAATGCTCGGTTGGATTAAAAAAAAGTAACGTATAAATCACGGGATGTAAATTTTCTTGCGTTTTGACCGCGCGTGTACAATATAAAGGGATAATTAATTAAGTTAGCCCTCCACTTGATAGATAACGAAATTTTTTAATTGTGCGATTTATAAAAAGATCTCCGACGTGGAACGTTTATAATATTTGTTTGTGGTTTTTATATCGAAATAATTAATTACGCTCGAAAATTTGAAGTTAATAAACTACTTTGCCCATAAAGAAGAAAAAACGATACTTCTTTTTAAACGTATAATGACAAGGCTGTAACTGGATTTCTTGAAATGCAAATGACACTTTTATTGTTCAACCCTTTGGAGCGCATAGGCATCCAGAAGCCATTCATTAACTACTCGCAAACGTGTAATTGGCAAAAAATACATATACATGTGGATATCTTTCGGGCGGAACATGACCTTATAATTTTCAAGTAGCGTCGCCAGACTTCCGACAAAAACGGACAACGGACAAACGCCAGAAAAACCGAAAGGAATCGGAAAGATTATAAGTACAAGGAGAGGAATACGATCTTCCTGTGTTTCTTTCTCATCGTTAAACCCAGTATTTAGAGCAATCGAGTAAACTATACATACGCGTGTATTTTCGGATAAAAGATTTTGGATAGCTTTGTTACAACTGTTTTTGCGGAGGCTGCGATTTTTATTATTACGGCTCGTTTACCATTCTTTATATTTATATTTTAGACGTAAATTCGTTTGTTCGTTTTCAAAGGATACCATAGAAATCCGAAAAATGAAATAAATATGGATCATCGTTGTTTTTAAACCTTACATTTTATCGCCGATATCCCCTAACGATATCGCTAATTACATCATAGCAAAACTTGACTAAAATTACGTGAAAATGGCTGAAGACCCAGCGATAAAAAGCGACAAAAGAATTTTAGAAAAACCGAACGAATTCGATAGCAAAATATTTATTTCATTGAACGCATACATAGTAAAAATGTTATCTTTATATAAAGAGAAGAAAGCGGTAGATTTTGAAGTTTTGTTCGGTAATATAAAAGACTTTTGACACGCAGATATTTCCTAATATATTTGCTAAAGCAACGAATCCAACGAATACAATCATCAATTTTTTAATGCAATTAGCCAAAGCCTGTCATTACCTTCTGCTTTATAAATGACGCTCTGGCGGTTATATTTCCAGTTCAAAGTATTATTCGATTCTATTTAACTAACAAAAGCTATTCTTTGTAAAATGAGCAACTTACGTGCTCGACTTACGTAATTACACGCGAACAATCGTCCATTTTAGTTACTACATTCTCGTTTGAAGAAAAATTTTCTCCCCGAACTCGAGTGTGCACCTCTGCACAATAACGCGTATCCTCCTCTTGGACAACATCGCATCACCTTTTCCTCTTTGTCTTTTGAATCCCCTCACCGCGACAGCCTCGCTCCTCTTCCACACACGCGAGCCAGAAACAACACATGTGCACTGAAAACGGAGCGGGTCCCGAAATGCGCATGATTGACGGACTCCGTGTTCGGCGTCGTTTCGAGCGTCGTTTCGAGCGTCGTTTCGAGGCACACAGTCGAGGCGCAGAGACCGCATTGTATCGCCGCGGTAAATTTCTCTCTCTCAGTCTCTCTCAGTCTCTCTCAGTCTCTCTCCGTCTCTATCCGTCTCTATCCGTCTCTCCGAACCCTAAGAAACGTTACACGTACGTGTGCGTCTTATTTTCTGCAACATTTGAGAACGCGCATACAAGGCTTGTAAGAACGAGAGAGAAAGTGGAAAAGGGAGCCGAGGATTTGTTATAAAAGAGTCGACAATCAGAGCGAACGCACACACGCGGAACTCGAAACGAACGCTAAGCAAACTCGCGTGACGAGCTATTTTTTCTCTCTTTTGCCCTTTCTCTCTTTTTCGAAAAGTCAAAACAGAGCGAACGAGAGTGAGAGCCTTTGACGGGATGCCGCACTCCTTTGCTCGGGGAGTTGACTTTCTGGAAACTTGGGTCTCCGCAACTGGCGTGTGTACATCTGTAGACTGAGCGAACGAGATGCGAAGTGATTAGCACTTTACGCTGACCGAACAAATTCTCTTTTATATACTAAAAAGCCTGCGATACTTTTTTCGCTAGATTTCTCTAAATGTTCCGCGGGTTCTGCTATTCCTCGTTCCTTCCTCTTTCGTTTCGCTACTACTCGATAAGCTTTGTGCTTTCCAAGCACGAAAAAGAATTATCTAAGAACTTTAATACTGCCGAGATTGCGAAATTCCCGAGTTTTTATTTTGGTACGAGCTTGCAGTCGTATGTTCTTTTGAAGTTTTGGTTTATGAAATTCCAATATTTTGCACGTGTATCGTAAACATTCTAAATTATAAATAAACTGACTGCGTTCTCGACGATACCTTTGAAAAATCGATAAAAGTCGATAAACGTTTCGCTCGAAGATATCGAGCGTTTTAAAATTTTTTAACAAAAATACCGATTAAGTAAGTAATAAATTTGTTAAATATTTAATGTAAATATTATTTTTCCATTTTTATTAAAATAATAGAATGATGATATTTTGTTGTCTTATTTACCGATGTCTTAAATTGATTCAATTTATGAATTTCTAAATCGTAGTACAATTCAAATGCACAATTATCGTATGTATTTGTTATTTATTGCAATGTAATGACAACGATTACAAAAACTAAATTTAACGTTCGATTTATTTAAAGATATAAAAGATTTTTAAAATGATTTAAAAAAGTAAATTTATTATTTTATTTCGTACAGTATTTAAATTTCTATTAAAGGTATAAAATTATATGTATATTCGTTACTATTATCTAAGAATTTAATCGATAAGAGCATTGATGATCATCGATGAATTTTTCAAGTAATATTACTTTGTAGAAAAAATTTTTTATCCTTGATATTCGATCACTAAATTTAGAATTTTATCAAAAATAACAATTTTATAAATAATCTTATTAGTACTCTTTAGACTTATAAATATTGGTTAAATAATCGCGAACCAAGTTGAATATTAAGAATTTCAAAAGCTTCTAAGAAGCTTCTAAGAAATTCTTAAATAAGTGTATTTTTTGAATAGATTACTCGTTTATCAATATTTGTTTATAAATGATTTTGTTTAAAAAATTATTATAATCAGTTCATAAATTCATACAGTTATATATAAATAAATAAATATAAATAACTGAATATAAATAAATATATATATGTACATGTATGCATACATTTGTATATATGTGTGCTAAGAAAACAAGTTTCTTCTTACAGATAAATATAGTTTTATTTTTGTACATATATACAGCTTTTGAAAAGTCCTGCTGGAGTCCAACATAGCGCAAAAGAGCTTTAAAAGGTTCGGTGAGCGCGTTTTGTTTAAGCGTCAAAAAGCAATTGAGTCGACGGGCAAATTTCGAGGGTCTTTATGAGCACAGCTATTCGCCTACATATACAAGTTAGAGAAAAAGAAAGGAAAAT
Source organism: Dolichoris vasculosae (assembly GCA_018907195.1). Taxonomy (NCBI): domain Eukaryota; kingdom Metazoa; phylum Arthropoda; class Insecta; order Hymenoptera; family Agaonidae; genus Dolichoris; species Dolichoris vasculosae. Next base: position 1,505,736 of record JACCHY010000004.1, on the reverse strand, counting down.
AAAGAGCGAGAGAGAAAGAGAGACAAAGAAACTTGGTGTCTTTGATGTGGTAGAGGAGTCGAGGCAAAAGAGTCGGTACGCTTAGACTTTTAACGTATTTACGCACATTTTGACTTTTGAGTTTAGCGAATGTTTACCGATGAGCTTTCATCGTACGCGAGAAATTTCAGCTATGTAATAAACTGACTTTTAATGAAATTGCTTTGATATAGTTCGACGAATGTACAGAAAAGATGAAAGAAGCATTAAAATAGTAATTTAGATAAATACGTTTAAAAAAATAAGAAATCTTTAAAACAATAAAATTCACGCGTATTTATTCTCATAAGATTTTGGCATTTACTATTAAGTTTAAAAAATTTACTATTTACGAAGAAGAATTAAAAGTTTTTATTAACTTTTACGAAAAATAATTGCCGGCTCGACATTAACGTGCCTTTTATTATCGTACGCAATTCACGATGTCGTATCATCCGGCGACGGTATAGGCGAGTGAACTAAAGCAAATAAAGAAAGTATCTTGTAAAAAAATTAAAACCCAATAAAAACTGTTCTTATAAATTACTCTGGTACAGTTTTGCCGATCCGCGAGTCAAAGTACAACGAAATAGAAATAAATATAAAATCAGTTCGCAAGACTAAACAAATATTATCGGCATAGTCGGACAAAAAAGTATCTTTCAGCCCGGTACAATTTATTAAGCTAATTTTCCGAACGGGCAAACAGCGATTTTCCACTCTTGCCAAGCGTCCATTATATTAATATATGTAAAACACACGTTGGGATAAGAAGAAAAAGAAAATAAGAAATGATTAGAAAAGTAAGTTTTGCAAAGAGTTTGTCGATCGCTCCGTTGTCTCGCGCGCGCGCACGAAATTGAAGCCCTCGCGAGTTTTCTCAAAGGCCGTTTATCGTACGTGTGTACGTCGCTGCATCGGCGGGCATTCATAATAATTTATGTCCCATTTCCCGCGGCCTTTACACAACAGAACTAACCGACGACGTTAAACAAAAATGTTCCGAGTTGCTCTCGCGCGGCACAGTTAAATTTTATAATGACATGACTGAGCGTACGCGCGTAATGATAGTACGCGCGATTATTGCCAAGCCGTTACTTCCTTTGCTTTCCCACAATAATACGCCGTATTCGTTTACATTAGCGTTACTCTGTGCCGAGCGCCGCTGCGCTTAATCAACGTTGAGCGCCAAGTGCATTCCTCAAATTTTATATACAATGGAGACGCGCTTTACGGAAGTCGTTGGTCGCTCGCTCGTCGGTCCGACTCGTTGCTCCATTCTACGCGCAAACATCGCGAGATTAATATTGATTACGTGGCAGAGCTTCTGCGTTTTGCTTTTCGCAAAGCTCGCAAGCTTTAACGACTTCGATTACTAGCCTTGCGCTTCGATCGAGCGTTTCTTTCTACCTTATCGTCGATACGTTGAGAAAAGAAAGTCGCGTTTCGACTATTCGGGCGCAATCGTATACTTTTTATCGGTAGTCGACGTATTCTCAATCTTACCGTTCGTTTCGTTACGCTCGAGCCGTTTTTCTCAAGCTCTCAAAATTCGAAAACTTCGCACGCGTAATTAGCTCGATAAGATTTTACGTTAAGGTTTACGATCGAGTAAAAACCCTTCGTAAGAATATATCTGAGTCGTACATCGACGATGAAAATAGCTTCGAAAGCGCTCGGCGGTGATTACCGTTGCTGGAAGCGTCGAAAAAAGTAGCGCTACTTTTTTTTACCGATACGATGCAGCGACTTTTGGAGATTTAATTTGAATACGCGTGATCGATCGCCGTTGTCGCGATGTATATCGCGCGTACAAAACACTTATTTATAGCGCTAACGAAACACTTTCGAACGAGTCGGACGAAAGATTAGCGCTAATCTTCCAAAAGAAAAAAGAGCCGGGACAAAAGAACATGATTTTTCGGTAGGCGAACCGGTGTTCATTATCACATCTCGAAGTCATTCGCACGATCGAGATCTCGGCTACGGCAGCCGAATACATTTTAAAAGAATCCATTCGCACAGTGCCTCATCTTGCGGGCGTCTCTCACGCGTTCACTCGTGTATCTCGACAAAAGGAAAGGTGCAAGGATAGAGGAGAGGGATGGAAGAATCGGAGACCGAATCGTGAGCGTTGCTCGTGCGACCGAGTAAATATCGCGAGCCAAGGATGACGAATCATCCGATAAGAGCGGCATGACGAAAGACTTCTGCTAAGACGTAATTCGACTCTCACCCTTCCACGACGCTTGCGTATAAATTTATAATTTTCGAGCGAGCAGCGGTTTTGCATCGGCTTCCTTTTCCGACCGATTTACCGAATTAACGGACGCCGATGTTACGGGTAACGTTCGCGTTGTAATTTCAAATTACAACTCGAAACTACCGGAAGGAATTAATTAACCGACGAAGATTAATAGCGTATTTAAGGTTGATTTTTATCCTAGAAGATTAGTTTATTACATTTTATTGTTGCGCGATTCTTGGACTCCCGTTCGGAGAAAAGAGGATATTTGGATTAAGTTTGGTAGCTTACGTTACCCGTTAAGTCATCAAATATAATAGTTAATGCGACGCGCTTCGTTCGAATATTATCTCCCGTCGTTCTACGATATTTACTCGTGACCTAAGTAACGAGATAAATAATAATAATATTAATAAATAGCCAAGCTTTTCGATGATTCATATAGTTTTAAGTACGTGGCTAACGCGTTTTTAACCAACTAGGAAAACCGATAAATCAAGATGCTTATTACAGCCGCGGTACACTCGGGAGAAAATCGTGAGCACGAAATTAAAATTAAAATCTCGATTTTTTCGAGCTGTACTTTTCGAAAAATTTATCGAGCGTGGAAGGAGTAACCCGTAACGCTCGAAACGTTCCCATGTAGTTTGGAGCTCGGATCGCCGTGAAGCGGAATCTGGGAGTCCGCCGGGGTAATAAAGAAAATCGAGTCAATCGAGTCGGCCCCGTCGGCCCCGTCGGCTCTCCATCAGATTAACCTGGCACCTGCGTTAAAAGGGAGATCCGACCGAACTGCGATCACCCGCATCGTCGAACCGAACGAAGGAAATCGGCGCGAGGAGTGTCGCGATCGCGCGAGACAAGGAAAGACAGCTGAAAGCCCGACGAGTCGATAAACGAGAGACGCGCACCGAATTACATTCACGGAGCGATACGTCAGCCCTGGTTTGCTCCCGCGCAAGAGACGGACGCGATGCATACCTGTATTCAAGCGCGATAAGGCGAGCAGGGAGAGACGAGCGCGTATCGGTGTATAAGTGCCGCGTAACCGCGCAGCGATTTGTCCGGATCAGCGTCAGAGCGTATAAGCAGATTAACGCGAGGCACCGCCACGTTATACGTGAACACGTCGCTGTAGATTCCAGAGGCTGGATCGACTCCTTTGGGACGCTGGCGATTCGGCTCGATCCTCTCCGATGATATCCAAAGATGCCGGCGACCGATCGAGAAGAATGCGCGTCGATGTTTAGGGAGGTGGAAGATCGCTGGGGGTAGATACGATTGTTCCGGGGTGACGGTGTCGTCGGTCATCCCGTGGACCTTACCGCGGGCTAAGATCGCTTTGTGCGGGATTCGTAGATGATGACTCCTCGCGGATTCCTCGCTTTCCCGTGGGATCGCGACGATTTACGCTTACGGAGCTGTGGGATTTTTGGCTCGAAGGTTGATCGGAAAATCAAAATGCGTAATGATTTTTTATTTTATTATCCGCTTCCCGCGTTTCGAGGAACGCCGCAATGTAGCTTTCGTGATTACGCGTTTCGATTTGGGCGAGCGAAGGTAAAATCATCGGCACGTGTATCGTTACGATCGTTTCCAATGAATTTCCTTTATGATGAGGCAGCGTTTAGAGCGGACCAAAGCTGAATGCGTTTAAAAGAAACGGTTTTAGAGTTTATAAAACTAAACGCGATTGTGTACTTATGTAAAAATTTTATTCCGTACACCACTTTTATGTTAGGTCTAACCCGATAGATATTAAGTTTTAAATTTTAAATATGCTGCTTTAAATAGAAATTTATACAATTTTAACGATAGATTTGAAAAGTAACGTTTGCGCGAGTCAAATTCGGAAAAGTAACGTTCGTAAAGATGTAATTCTCTTAAATTTTGTTTAAAAGTAATACGAGTGGATAAAAAAGTATATTATAATTTTGTATTAAAATGAATTCAAATATTTATATAAAATCAAAATTACGCATTAGAAACATTCTGTAGGTTAATACTTTTAATATTTTTTTACTTTAAATTTGTATTTACTTTACACAAATAATATTATTTTCGCGTAAGATTGGAAATAATCTTTAACGGACGATGTTTAGCGATAAACGTTAACTTTTAAGTTATAAAATGTAAGTATAAAGAGTATAATTATATAAAAATATTAAAGTTCGTAACGTGTATTATTTTTTTTAATAATAAAGTAACGAGCTACCGATTTTTAATGAAATATCCGTGAATAATGCGGTTGAAGTAATTTTTGAAAATAAAATTATTCACGCTCGATTTTATAAAAATATTTGAAAACGCTTCCAAGATTCGTTCGATGGATGATACGAGGATAGGCCAATATAAAAAATACGAAATTAGGTAGTCAAAATCTCTTACGGTTAAAAGAAAAGAAAAAGGTTATCGAAAAATTGTTCGAAACAACGATCGTAGTCGCTCCTACACGAGAATGTATCTTTAATTCGCGAGACAAAAGCAACGTTTATTAAATTACTTTTAGCGCGGCGCGATCGGTTAATATTTTTCCTGAAAACCAATTACTTGTCATTGCGAAAGTATACCAAACGGAATCTCGCGATAAAGCTCGTACCATGAATATAGCATACCTCGAAGATAATTCACACTATAGAAAGCGAACAAGGCTGTTTATCAGTCTCCGTTACCACTGTGAAATACATAATTAGCGCTCGCACCGGAGCGAATGCGAAGCTTATCTTAATGAATTTAAGGAAACGCCGGTCCGCAAAGTAATCCTCGAGAGTTATCCAGCGCAGACCTCGGATCGCTCGCGCGAAGAATCCAATAAAAAGAAGCATCAATTTGCTAAAAGAGATTTCAGCGTGTTTCACAGGAGGCCGGAGCTGCGTACAAGAGTACAAGAAGCCATCGCGCTACGGCAGCGGTGCTTCGAACGTCTCTAATGACTCGGGGCCGCTCATCGGCGCGTTATCTCTCACACGAGGGCAACCGAGCGCACCTCCATAAAAGCTCCGCTCGCGCTTCTCTTGTCAAAGGGAAGCCGCCCGGCCACTTCCGGTCGTTTCCCCTCCGAGGCAGTCGTACGCGAGTAGCTCGCGCATATTACTATCGTTATATTCCATTTTCCCTCTTTCTCTCCTTCGCTATTTTTCTTGCGCGCCTCGGCCATTATAGAAGTACACATCGGGGGATCAGGTATATATAAACCCGTTAGCGTTTCGTTGTCGGCGCGCAGAGCCCGAAAACCACTTCAAAGCGAGGCTACGGCATCGGCTCGTTGCCTATACCCCTAAACGCCTCGGCCGATCTTTCATCCACACCGCGTTGCGTCAAGCTTCTATATAATATTAACGCCGCCTGTACATACAAGAAGATAATAGCCCGCGAGAATAGGTACGCGTTCGTGTATGCGAGCGAACCCGTAAAAGCCCGTCCAGAGAGATCGGAGTACGGTGATTCGATCGCTGCGCGATTATAACTTTCTTTTTGCGATACTATCGATTGTTTGATGATTGCCACAATTTTTTCAACTGATTCATGGAATTTTAAACAGAGAGGATGTAATTTTAAAGTGAATTCATTACGTGCTTTTTTTTTTTTTACCGAGCTCCCTCCATCAACAAAACGGAAAGGTTCTCTTTTTATCGTTACGTCTCGATATTGAACATATTTTTAAATGACCTAAGAATTCGTACCAGCTTCTCTCTCACGGTACGCGCTTAATTTTCGTTTTCTCTGGTATTTCCGAGTTTACTGTAAATTTAAATAGCTCGATTATTTATTTTACGTTCATTGTGCGTATCGTAAATTTTCATGTTTTACAGACATCAAAAGTCGATGCTTTAATAACCGATTAGCCTCATTGTTTATAAACGTATTTTATATTTGTGAATCTCTGAGTTACGATTTTCGGCGATCAAATAAGCTAGAAATCCAAATAAATATTATATTAATAGTTTATGATTGATTAGTGGTCAATTTTTAAATGTTAAAAATTACTCATCTGTCGCGTGAGACTTTGCTTCTGATAAGATGATTTTGTACTATCCAAGTTTGCTGTTCTTCGGGAATAAAATCAACCACTGAATTAAGTAACTCGAACGTATTATTCTAATGTACGACGATTCTTTTATATAGCGAAAATTTATCGATGAGTTTCAAAATTTATTTATTAATAAAATGGTTACATACCGCTTATTTTTAAATAAATTACAACAAAATTTAACTTTAATATAATTCCTATGATCTTGTGCACATCTTTTTAATAGATTTATGACTTTTATTACTATAAGTTTTACTGCTATTAAAACCATATTTTCTGATATACGTACATCAAAGATATTTAGTTAGAATTTGAAAATAGAATTCGTAATATTTTAGCATAATAAATATACTATTAAACTTCTAGAATTATTTTGAAATTACATATCAATTATTTTAAAAGATCTTTATACAATATTGTATATATATATATTAAATATGAAAACAAAATATAATTTATCAAGGTAACACGTTTTCCGTAAATTCTAAAGTATCATAATTTTATTTTTATTTGATTAAAATTTAAATAGTAATTTTATATCTAGTAGAATTTTCATAAATAATATTATTTAAACTTTTTGTAAATATTAAACTTTGATATTAAAAAAATATTAAACATTATTGTAGTCGTATATTTTATTATTTTGAAATAATACTGTTCAGTAAATGCGAGTATAAAAAAATATAAAAAAAAAGAATATAAATCACCGAATTATGTCTTATTAAAGTAATAAATTTAGAAAATTTGACTTTAAGATTTGATGCATTTATTATATCATTTTGTATTTAAAATTTATATTATAATTATACTTTTATTATTATTTAATAAACTTATATTCATTTATTTATAAATTCAATAAAATTTGTATTCAAAATACTTGAATTTGAGACGCAAATGTTTATTCACAATAGTAAATTACTATGAACACGTATAGTAAAATTGATAAAAAATTACTTTTTCTTAATAAAAACAATATGTGTTATTACCTTTCCTTATAATTATAAAAAAGACAATTAAACAAACATGATGATAAAAAAGACCTAATTTTGTAAATATATTATTGTACTAAAAATCGATAAAATCGGCTTTTTAAAATTAAAACAGTTTGACATCCTTTAAAAAGCGATTGCATAATCTCTTCATCGCATAATAATCTTGTGTGTCTAATACGCCGAGATTCTCCATTAACTCATTTCCCCAAACCTACAAGAACAGTGAACGATTAATACATATAACCCACGAATTCTCCGAGTTCCCTCTCATCGTCTGAAACAGAGTAAATCTTCACAGCCTTACTCATAAACCTTGTAGACTCACCAAATTCATATTAGCACAATTGAATTTTCACTAATATTTATCAGCTTTTCTAATAAATCTTTTCGAGAAATTTATATTCCACACAAGTTTATTAAAATGTTTACGTACATATAAAAGATTAAATAAGGAAAACTTCAAGAATATCGCTGATGTTATTACGAATAAAATATTTTGTAACAGTAAATATTGAATGAGAACGTATAAACAATAGAATATGTAAATAAGCCATTTTCAACGTAGTTTATAAGAATATTATTCATACATTTTTTAAGTTTATTCATGTACCTAAGTGTATTAAATCTTTAAACAATTAGTAACATCATTAAACATAATTAATATTACTGCATAAAATCAAAATTCATTTTAATAAATATAAAATTTATTTGTAATATACATTTTTACCTTAACAATACAAAATTTAAATAAAATTTTTTTCAGACTATGTATTTATTTATTTGATTAATATACGTAAATAAAAAATATTTTAGATAATTATAATCTAATAAATTATTGAAAATAAAATTTTAACATTAAAGACGTTTCAATAACTTTGTTAAAAGATAATTTAGAGCTAAAAAAAGAGTAAGTTTTATATCACTAATAATCAGGAATGGTATGGGAAAATTATGATATAGTAAATAAATAAATATATTTTCATAATCGATATTATAAATATCAGTACTTATGAATAACTAAACTACTTATCAATCAGAAAATTAATATATAATTAGTATTTTAATCAAACGAAAGTCCTTTTATCTTATTTTTCAATTTAAGAATATGTATGACATTTTATCGTATAGTTTTCAATTGTAGCTTCAGCATATAAATAAATGGGTACGTGACTTTTATCAGTTATTGGAAAAAGGACATAAATTTATTATTATTAATAAATTATCGTATTAATTTCACAATATTTTGTTATTTAATTAACTTCTTTATGTGAATGTATTTAAAATTTTTAAATTTTATTAAAATTAGTCAATGTTTACATTATATTATTGCTTTAAAAATATATTTAAACTCAATTCAATTTAAATTGAAGTCACGTTAGACTGTTTATTTATTAATGTTTATTTATTTAAACCCAATAAATACAGTATATTGTTTTTAAAATCATAATAAACAATGATTTAATATAATAATTTACTTATGACTAATATGCTGTTGTATACAGCAATCGCAGTTTTACATTTTGTTTTTTTTCTTTTTTTGCTTTAATTAGGATTTTTATTATTTGTGAGTATTTTTTACGGGAGGACAAAATTTTTTTGTAATAATTTTGGGGTATTTATATACATTAAATTGGAAGAATAAAAAAAAACTGTACATTCCCATGTTTCACTATTATTATGTTATAATGATTAATTCTAATTAATTAAAGTATTTCAATATTACATCTTTTTCTTAATTGAAAAAAAGTTGAAATAAATCATATATGTTTATAATAAAAAATAAATATTTTTAATCATACCCTCAACCATTTATATTTTAAATTAAGTTTTTTAATTCATTTTACGATATTTAATCAATTTTGTGTTTGTTTAAGAAATTTCAATTGCAGATTCAGTTTCGATAAAACATTTATCATAAAGTAATGTCGTACTTGTAACGCGTTAAGTATTTTCGAGTAAATTCAATACGTTTCGAAAATGGATATTTATTGTAGTTCATATTTTATTCTAGTTATTAAATTCGCATCAAATTGAAAAATATATTCCAAAAGAAAATCATTACAACTGTTTTGCCGTTTGTATCGCATATTTACTTTTGTTATTTTTTATCTATAAATAATTTAAAATAATACATAAGACTATTGCTTTATTCTCATTATAGAATTTTACTCCTGTGAAATATTCTATCAAAGTAAAAGGAAAATTTTATATCATAATTCTTTAAGTGAGACGGTTAAATTATCCGATATTCCACAAATATCGTTTAGAATTATACTTCGGAACATTTGACTATAACGACAAATTAATAGAGAGATGGTAAGAGAGAGAGAGAGAGAGAGAGAGAGGAGCGACACACGTAAACTGTGCATGTGATCTTGACTACGTGAAAATAACCCTTTTCTTCCTCTTCTTCTCGCGTCGGCTTGTTAGCGTTGTTCAAGAGGCAACAAACGACTACGCACCGCGGCATAATTGATTTTCCGTGAGCGGTAAGAATATCCGTCGAAGCGCATAACTTTGTATATAAATAATTAGTGAGTAATAAGGCGAACAAGAGTATACAGCTCATTCAATTAGACGTAAAACATTTCGATAATGAAGTTGGAAGGATCGTTAAGGTGATTGAAACCATTTCATATAATGATCCGCGACTGAATTTGATGCTCCGAATGATGTATTGCTGCTAAACGACACGACATCAAACATTATTATAAATACTTTTCATTTTCCCTTAGACGACCTTGGGTAATTAATAAAGTATTAAGAAATTTTCATATTTCACCCTGGAATAAGAAAAAGCTGTAACTTAGTTAAATTAGCGTTTCAGCGTCGATGGAAGATAAATTGGTAAACTAGCGATAATTTGCTGCATCGAAAAGATTTTATGTTGATTTTATAATCCTTGAAGAACTAGTATTTGAAAATATAATAAATTTTTATCTAAATATTTGTGTTTCTATAAAAACTGTTATAAGACGTAAAGACAATATGATTGTGATTTATATTTATACTTTATATCGAAATATTTAACATTGTAATGAATGACATGTTTTGATAGACTCTTTGTGTACACCATCGCCATAAAATGTAGCGAGATACTATTTTGATAAATCTGCACCATGGAAAGAATATCCTTATTACAGCTATATCACGGCTATCAAGGTATATTTTAATATTATTTTGAGCTTAAAATCTACTTTCTTTAGTATTCATAAACTGTACTTTCCTTTAAAAAATAAACAAAATAAATATTTTTTTTTAAGTATTTATCGTAAACTTCTTAAAAATTAGGTCGAAATAAATATTTTAAAAAGTCTTATTGATATGGAAATTAAGGTATCGTATTAAAAAAAACATTTTTCATTAATAATCATTTGAAAATTGATTTAAGCATTTGTTAAAATAATAATTGCTCCGAGAAATTTATATCTCTTTGATATTATGGACCAATTTAAATTTTAATTTACCGTGTAATTAATTTACACATGTTTAACAATACTTTATCCAACACACACACATACCCAGGACTAAAAAAAGATCTTCGGCTGACTTTATAAATCGAGAACTGCATGTATATAATGTTTATGCGCGGAGCACGAACGTTTACTGAAATAACGCCGTTTGTAAAAAATAGCAAACAAAATTATATTATATCTCGCTAAGCCAACATTTTTAAACAGTTTTTATATATTTTATTCGACTCCGTGACGTAGAAGAAACTAATTGTTTTCGAATAAAGTTTTGAAAATAGTATTTAAGATGTACAATATTTAGACAATAATAATATAGTTGATCATATTTATTTTCACGCATATCAGCATAATCTTAACTATCGTATAAATATTCACATATTCTAACCATATTTATTTCATAGTATAACATTAATTGTAATTATTTTTTTTTTAAAAAATAGATAAAATATCGATTATTACAATATATTTTTCCTCTAGTTGTAAAATTCTAGTACGAATAATTTTATCTAAATAACGCAGTATCTATAAATCGATAAAAGCATAATTGTTTTTATTCATATGTGTCATTAATTCATTATTTACAAATATTAGCAATTTAAAAAAAATGATATGTTTATCGGTAATAAGCATCGTTTAGTTCCAATTTTATACGGGTCTAAAAAATTAGGAGTACAAAAAAGGTTATTTTTTAAATTATACATTTTCAAATATTGCAAATATAAGACATAAATATAACAAATTAATTTGTACGATCGTTTATCGCATTATCATACGAAGGTATTTTATTACCGATCGAATCGTGGTTATCATATATATAACTTCGTTGCAACGATCAAAATAAGTTTTCTAAACTGATCGGAACACAATTAGAAAAAAGTTGGAATCGTTAACGTATATAACGATGAAGTAATTACCGGAACAGTCCTCGACTTCTTTACTTCTCACGTAGCAGCTTTAGGGCTTTCCTCGTTTTCCGCGAAAGCGAAGAACGTGGCGAATGTATAGTAGTGGCGGCAGTAACAGGACGAGTAAGAAAAATGAACAAAAGAAAAGACTAGGGAAAAAGGAGTAATAAGAAACGTCGGTGCATAAGTAAAAATGAAAAAGAGTAAAAAGACCGAGGACACGTCCATCCCCTTCCCTTCCTTCTTATCCCGCTGCACAATCGCCACCCAACACAGCGAGCGAAAGCTAGAGAGAGCTAGAGAGAGCTAGAGAGAGCTAGAGAGAGCGGGAGAGAGCGGGAGAGAGATAGGGAGAGAAGACGGAGAGCAACTCTCCTCCCTCTTACTTCTTTCCCCACCAAATACCACACTTCGCAAAGTCCGCTGGTAAAACAATAAATTGCTACTCGGGCTCATGCTCGGCGCACGGCTCGGTGCTGCTGCAGGCCACCGAAGGGAAAGTGGTCCCTGTCAGCAATTGCTTCCCCTCCCTCTCGCGAGTAGAGAAAAAATGGCAGCTGCCGTGCCGTAGATGGCGCGTACGAGAGCGTAACACGTAGACACCTGCCCACTCTCCCTCGCCCTCTCGCTCTTTGTCGCGCGCACGCACCGACGTACCCCGAGAGCCCTTACCTTTTCTCGCGCGCGTACGCGCGCACACACGCACACGTCGCGCGCACGTTACGCGGCCGCTCGCAGCCACGTATCGCGCGCGCGCGCCCGCCAGTAGTATCGGTAGCCCCGGGTGGGAGTGGCCCGGACGCGCACCGCGCGCCGCAACAACCGCCGAGCCAATGGCCTAGCGGAAGGCGTCGCCGTCCTCCGACCCGCCTCCGTTCTTTCGTCGCCCGCTCCGCTCGCGCCTCGCTCGCCCGTTCTTACGTCGCGCGCCACGCCGGACTCCTCGCCGACTACGCGGACCGCGAGCCCGAGCGAGAGACCCGAGCGAGAGACCCGAGCGCGAGAGAGCCAGAGCGAGACCCCGGGTGGGAGAGGAGAAGGCAGGGCAGAAGCAAGAACCATCCCGCTCGAAGGTAGCGGCGGCGAGGGTCAGTCAGTCTGTCAGGCAACCGGTCTGTCGTTTATACACACAAGCAGCAGCAGCAGCGGCAGCATCTAGCCGTTCTCTTCGGCGCGTTTCTCTCTCTCTCACTCTCTCTCTCTCACTCTCTCTCTCCTCCGCTCTTCTCTCCCTTCCTTTCTCCATCGGTCTTTCCTTCTTTCTCCCGCCCGCCGCCCGCCCGCGCGATTTTTCAAATCGTCGGGGCAATCGTCGCCGCCGCCTTCTTCTTCTCTTCTCTCCTTTCTTCGGAGCTCGCGCGCTCGCGTCAGAGATAATACTCCGCCAGTGGATATCGCGCGAGCCGGCCAGACGCGACGGACGACGAGTGAGTTTTGGTAGTCGTCGACGAGTCCCTTTGCGAGTGCGCGACGTTCGTCGACTCGGGGGGACATCGTATGTGCGCGATGAAGACGAAAAGGACGGAGCGCGAAGTCGAGGTTTTCTGACGATAGCCGCTCTCGTCTAGATATCGGCTGGCCACTCGCCCATGAAGGAGGGAACGATACCTCGAAGGGACGCGCGAGCAGGACACGAGCACCAACGTCAGGACGCACCGAGGGAGTCATCGGCGGATCGCTCTTGGGTCGACGCGGAATGAGAGACTCGTTAGAGCCGGTGCCGAGCCGTGAATGAGAGTCGAGGAGAGGACGCGATTCGCGCGTGGCCGACTCCCGGCAACGAGGATGGACTCGTGAAAGACACTCGCGGGAGGGTAAATAAACCGTTGAAACGTAAAGGCACTCGCGCGCTCCTCTTGGATCGGAAAAGACGGGAGGAGGGCGCCGGTCGCGAGAACGAGAGATTGTGGAAGCGGGAATCCGGAGAGCCGACACAGGCGAGGTGTGATGTTGCTGGAGTCGCGCGCCCTCGCCGGTAGGAAGCGTAACGGCCTGACCCTGTCCACGTTCGGCGCTGGATCACCGAGCGAGGAGGACGAGGAGGACTCGTCGTCGTCTCGGGTTCTCCTCGCCGGCAAGATGCAGGCGGCGGCAGAAGCCGCCGCCTCCGCGGCCGCGGTTACCGCCGGCACCACCAAAACGCCCTTGACGACGCCCGGGGATGAGCAGACGGACAGCTCGAGTCCCTCGCCCAATAGCAGCCTGCTTAATAACCTTAACAATAACTGCTCCAACTCGAGTAGACAGTGTGCCACGGATTTTAGCATCGCCGCGATAATGGCGAGGGATTCGCGTCAACAGCAGCAACAGCAGCAGCAGCAGCAGCAACAGCAACAGCAGCAGCAACAACAGCAACAGCAGCAGCAGCAGCAGCAACAACAGCAACAACAGCAACAGCAACAGCAACAGCAGCAAACGAGTCTCCCCACGCAGAATCTACATCGTTATCACACTTATCAGCATTCGAGGCACGGTAGGGAGCAGCAAACCGTCGGCGGCGGTAAATTGCACCAACACGGTGAGTATCTTTTTCGAATTTTCATCTTATTCCTTGTATTTCGTTCTTTCTCGACTTTATCGTGTCCGCTGCCTCGAGAGTTCGCGTAGAGTGCGAACACACGTGGGGAAAATTTATGACAGTCGAAACGAATGTAACGATAACTAATTTCGATAATTAACTTTATAATGTATAGATAACAGATCTCGCTTATTGATTCGTTAATTAGAGTAAATTGCGTAATTGACATTACAGAAACTTGCTTTCTTTGAAACTGTCGCTGATTCGTTTTATCGATTATGTCAAGATAAAAACGTTATACACGTTTGCTGTGACATAATGTAATTGATGGAAGGCTTAGAAAAACGAAAAATTTATCAAAAATAGATTTAGTACTTTAAAAATATAATTTTTATGAATATTGACTAGTTGAGAAGTGTAATTAAGTTCGTACGATTATAGAAAATTTAATATAGCAAACGTATTCTAAGATATTGTTCTGAGTAAACCTTTTTAATTTTTACTTTAGATAAAAGCAGATAAAGCCATTTTTTATGATAGAATGAATGAAAAAATTATTGATAACGGAGTTAATTATTAAGCGTTGTTTAATAGTGATATACGATAAAAATATCTTAATGTTACGTATTGATTAGATCGTATCTTTTATACGAAAAAAAAAATGTGGATATATTTTCTTTTATCGTAGTTACGTATCCATTTTCAAACTTTTACAGAACTCGAAAGTTATAATATAGTACACAACCAAATATTAATTGTATTGCAAGTTCTTTAAAAAAAAGAAGATTAATTTCAGCATACTTAAACTGAAGTACAAAAATTAGTACTAACTATGTTTTTAAAGTAAAGTTACTGTAAAGTTTGTATTAAAATAAACACGGATCCAATAGCAACAAAACATTGAAAGACTCGCCACTTGAATGCTTTTGGCAACGATAAATAATTTCCGCTGGCGTAAATGGACTTCTGCAAATGTCTGTAACTCTTGCAGTTACATGTGATCACAAGGATCGCCATTTATCAAATCTGATAAGTTATTCATCCGAGTTCAAGGACTAATAATAGTCTTTTATCGCGATTTGAAGAATCTTACGACAGTCTATTTAGTTAAATTTTTTTTCATTTACTTTACGCTATGAAGTCTATTACTGGCAATGTACTTACAAATTTTATGTTTTTAATAAAGCGTACAACTTCTATCGCATAAACTTCTAGTAAATTTTTCTTATGTAATATGCTAATCTAAATTGTATAGTATTTTATTAAATTAATTTGGAATCGAGTACTTTTATTTTATGAAAAAAGTATACGTAAATAAAATATACGACTGTGGTAGAAGTAAAATGTAATAAAATGTAATAAAAGTTTCTTGAATTTCGTGAAATGTTAGTCTTTGTTAAGTAAATTGTAATAAACGAGAGAATATAAATGAAAAAATCACTAGTTAAAAATATTACTTTCAATAATAAATTAAAATATAAATTTGAAAAAATATTACGGTATAAACTTGTTGCGAATTGAAAAGGATGTTAAAATAAGTATATGAAAATTATTTTAATCAGATTTAGTATAATATTCGTGTTTAGTTTATTAATATATGTAATACATCGATATATATCTTGTACATAATGAATTTTCAATTCATACAAAAATAGCTTTCATTTTAAAATTTTCTCACATTAAAAATTTTGTTTGTATGGATAGTTAAATAGATGTAATGCGCTTACAGTTAAATAAAATTGACTAACCTATTTCGTAAAACAAGTAGCAACTTATAATCATTGTATCGCTGATGCAAGTGAGTCTTAATACCGATAAAATAAAAAATTTAAAACTGCATGTTAATATAATGTAAGATAAAGTGTGCAGCTATTATAATGTTTTAAAGTAAAAAGGCATTCTCAAAGCGTAAATTATTATGCAATATCGTAATAGACGTACGTGAAAAAGATGAAGAAAACGCGAAGGTAGCATCTTCATTTTATTCGGACCGATATAGCACTTTACATCATAATATATATCTTATATCAACATCTTCCCTAAAGCTCATCGTATAATTGGACATTTATTGATTCTCGAGATGCACTAACGAATAATAGCGACAGAATTTTATATAATTTCTTTACATCTTCGGCTACGACTGTTAATAATCACCAAAACGAATATCTTTTACAGTTCGGTACATAATCCACCGAACTTTAAACTCTGGACGCACGATTCCCGCAGACGTGCATATATATATATGCAGAGAGAGCGAGAGAGAGAGAGAGAGAGGCACGTAGGTCGGAGCTTTGCGGCAGCGAGCAAAGAAAACCGCGGCCAGTCTCGGATCGGCTCGTATATAATAACAGTCCAGGACTCAAGATACCTTTTCTCTCTGCGCACACGCGTATATACATGTATACAATTGTCTTTCTCTTGCAAGTAGAAGACAGCCTCGTACAGAAAGGCGATGGCAATCGATAAACGATGACCCTTCGTTTTTATTCTTGGCGCACGATTGACACGCGATATCGCGGCTTTGCCTTTGCGCGCTCTTTCTCCCATTCGTTTATTCGTGGCCTGAACGCAACTACGATCTTTGCCTCTTGGCTCCCTTGGAATGCGATTTAATGCGCGAAATTTATCACTACCAACGATGAAAAATCGATAATAACGCGCGGCCTCTTTCTTTTCGGTTGGAGAAAGGCTTTTTCTCGACATCTGCGCGCGCATTCTGCACTCGTGGAAAACTGCGGCACTTCTATCGGCGAGCTTGGATTTTCCTCTCTGTTTTTTCTCCTTAGAGAATTTTGTTCGTGCGAGGAAACTTTGTCGCACCTATGACTCGTCAACTTTGTTCGAACGTTGGAGCGATTCTCTTGATAATTGTGACATTGGCGCTTGAATACGAGCTTCCACTACTTACGATAATGACATTTTTTTCATTCTATAGAGAAAATTTGTAGCGATCCCTAACGGATGTAATTTATTATTTGCATTTATTTAAAATGTACATTTAAAATTTGAAACATATCTTATCGTCTCTTCGTTTTGTTCAATTTTTCTTTTTTAGTAGTATTATTCTTGGACAATTTCCAAATAACTTGTCGCGTTTTTACGCAGCATTCTATATTTTATAAGTAAATCAATTTTGAATGCATATCAAAATTAAAATCAGATTATAAAGTATACGTGTAATCATTATCACGATTCATAAATTTTATTTATTTACTACTTATGCAAAATCACGCAATCAATTTTCTAAACCTTGTAAATGAATTTTTAAGATCCGCTTAATGATAGGTAGTATAATTAAGGGAGTAAAGAAATTAAATATTTATTCATAGAATATTTTAGTTTTGTTTTCACACCGATAGTGTTTTACCGTCGATTAATATATATATATATATATATATATATATATTAAATTCTATAGATTAACGCGTTTTCAATAAGTAACTGGCGTTGGTGTCAAATTTGAATCTATATCTGTACGAATCCAATAAATTTTTAATTAATAATCCAACAACGCCACCGATATTTTGTAGAAACACTGTTCAAATATAATAAGAGCAACTTTCGAGAAGCATTTATTTTTAATACATTGATTATTCCACACCTGCTCGCTATATTCGAAACCGCAAGAAAACGTAGAAACTTTGGGTGTATAATCAAAATCAATATTACGTATTAACTTCATGCTTCTTAGATCGGTATAGCCGTACAAATGTTCCGTATAATATCGTAAGGTAATGTAACGTAATAAGAAGTTCGAAAAATTATTCAAGACACCGATTATGAGAAACAGGCTAAATAAAACGAGACCAATCGCTAATTCGTTACGCAAACGAAAATGCACTTATCTATACAAATCTTGTATAACTCTAGCGTAAAACCGATTAATTATGCGCGCACTTCATTGTAAGCTCATCGTTGAGAGAACTGGCGTGAATCCATTCTTTCTCTTCTCCTCCTTCTCTCTCCTCCTCTTTCTCCTCTTCCTCCTCTTCCTCCTCTTACTCCTTCTTCTTTCACCTCGAGGAAAAAGCAGGGGATACGCGTAAGGAGGGGGTAAAGCGAGAAAGACGTACCGGTTAATTTTCAGTTAGAGCGTACGTGGGACAGTCGCCGAAATAAAAATGATCGCGTGGCCGCCTCGAGTTTCATTAATGTGTCGCCTCGACACGCAATAAATAGCCAATGACTTAGTTCAAGCGACAGCGAGCGCAGCGAGAGCAAAGAGAGATAAAAGCCAGAAGCTGCTGCTACAACTGGTTGGGGACAGCGACGAGGTGGTACGACGTGCTCCTGGAATTTCAAGACCTTAAAAGACGCACGCGGCCAATCTTCAATGTATTATTATCTCTCGCGCGTTCTCCTCGGCATTCGTATACACCGAATTTAAATGCAGCGACAATCGTACTTTGCGACTCGGCTTCGAATTAATTTTCGTAATTGATAAAGCTTCTTTTTCGAAAATTGTTCGCTTCCCAAGGGCTGTTAGATATATATTTTTAAACGCTCGTACGCCCGAGGAATAAATTATCACGCATCTGGTAACCAAAGATATATTCTATCGATTCGTCTAGATAATAGCTTTTTGGAAATATTTTTATTTTTCGAAGATTTCGATTTAAAATTGATGAAAAATTCGGGTTTACGGAGTAATTGATTTATTCGTTATTGATCGTTCCTATAATTGTGAATTATAGGGTTATTAATTTTTAAAAACGATTACAAAAATAAATTTTAAAAGTACCGAGTCAATCCGAATAAGCGACTGATCGATAAAGACACCGAGCAAACTTTGGTACACGAGTACTTTCCGAATACCGTAAATTCAGTAATCGAGTCGAGATTGCGTCGAAATACGTAAAATCTCGTACCTAAAATACGTTAAAAATTCGTTAACAATTATTTCTTATTATTTCTTTATTTTTACCAGACCGGCAAAAGCATTTTCTCGTAAAAACCGAACACCCATGCATCATCAACCCGTCGTAAGGCAGGAAAGTCGGGCATTTTATTTAAAGGATGCCTCGTATATTATTAAAATATGATAACGCGAGCTCACACAAGATCCTCGAGTTGTGTCCACGCGATATTCGCCGCGCGAGC
Organism: Dolichoris vasculosae; assembly: GCA_018907195.1. NCBI lineage: Eukaryota > Metazoa > Arthropoda > Insecta > Hymenoptera > Agaonidae > Dolichoris > Dolichoris vasculosae. The sequence goes on along the minus strand of JACCHY010000004.1, from coordinate 1,486,455 downwards.
CTCGAGAGTAAAAGAGTAGAGCGAGGAAGGAGTAAAAACGAGCCGGGGACAAAAATGAACATCGTCATTCTTGCTGCGCAACAAAAGCGCGCCAGGAAAAACAAAAAGCAAAACATTTAAACGTTGGGCTCGCGAGAATGGCAAAAAAGTCGAACGGCTCTCGTATTATACAGGAGCGTGTACCAAGTCGCGGGCGGTTGGTGTGTGGCCGTGCGAAGGTGCGGCCGTGCGCTCATTCTTATATTCTTGTGCTCGACGTGCGTTGCGCGCCCAGAAGCAAAGGAAACTGAGCCCAAACGAAGCTTCCCAGCCCGGATAAATTAATGGCGGTCTTATTTATGCCGCTGCGCCAACTCTCGCTCGCATTGTGATATTTCGCAGGCGCACTTTCTGGAAAATTACAAGGGAATATTGTGCGCTTCTTTATTGCATCCTCGAGCCTTCGATTCGCTTATTTGAATATCGACGCTTCGGAGAAAGAGTTTCGTTGTCGTTCCCGTAACGCGATATCTTACGCGCATTCGAGTATTGTTTTCGAATGCAATTCGAAGCTCTTTAGATCCGATAGCGGTCCTTTGTCAGGCTGCGAACTTCCCGCCGGTTGTTACGATGCAACTCTCTAATTTTCGTATCGCGAAATTTCTTTTATTCGTTATAATTGCGTTATTAGAGTTGGTCGCTCGGTTATAAAATACTTTCGAGCGAACCACCGAATAATTACCAAAAACTATTTCTGAAACGCTCGAAACCCCGTTTCATCCTTGAATTTTGAAGCGAATGAGAAAAAAAGCTTTTCAAACAAACAAATTATTACAAGAAATTCTCAAAGTTATGCAGCGCTATGCAGCGCGGATTCCTCGAGAGGGAATATTAAAGGAATAGCGCGAAACAATGTATTTGCATACAAATAAATCACTATTTAATGATCGGCAAACCAAGAGCTATTAAACCGAATAGCCAGTGACTCTTGCGTTTCTCGGCAACAATTTTCTCGATTCTTCACGTCTTAATAATACTCTCGTATATCGTAAGTCATTACAAACTACAATAGCTATCGACAGTTTCAACTAGCGCCTGCATTCAAAGCGCCAACGTCGCCGTTCTCGATGAATCAGCATCCTCCCAACAGGTTTAGCTCCTTTCCTCTCATCCGAAGAGCCGCGACTCCCTCCGAAAATCTCTTCTTCGGGATGCCATAATGTTTTGTAAACAAACCTAGTGGTCTGTTCGCGATCGCCGCTCGGAGATAAAGAGCGCGAATCGTGGGCTTCTGCTACGATAACGAGCGGCCGAGGTTACGCAAATATCGTCTATTCCGAATAGAGTCGTGGTAAAAGGTTCGATGTTCCTTCTCGGCCCTTCCACGCATTTTCGTTTCCGCCTTCCGGAGCGGGGCTCGACCGTTGGCTCGATGTTATTACGCAACCGCGGCTTCCTCCTTCGAATTATTTTCCTTGATGAGTTTGGTATATTCGCGATGACATTTTTCTCGGTGGATGTTGCGGTTGCCACGCTCGGTGGAAATTAGACACCTAATTAGCGATATTTTGTAAGCGTCTTCTTCAAAATAATTTAAATTATTTTCCCTTCCTGCTTATTTTACAAGATACGTAATTTTTTCTCTTTTAACTTTTTTTTTACTTTATTATTTATTATTAAATATGGGCATATTTCATTAAAATGGTTAATACCTGGAGTTTCGAGAAAATTTTAATTTACAAAAAAAATTTCTCAATGTGTAAGCAAATTGATGCATTTATAGTATTACTGAACACTGCACACAATTTTAATTCCAATTTTTAAGCTTGTTGAGAAATCTTTGCGTCGTAATAAGAAGTTTAACGTTAGCAGTAAACAAAGCCATAATTTTGCTACGTGTTCGTAATCTTTTCTTTGGTTTTTATGAAATAAAAAAAATTAAGGAACTTTTAATAGTTACACCAATCGTTACATAATAAATAAAATCTAAAAAATAATCGATAAATAATCTGTATTTAAATCATTGTAATAAAGTAACCTGGATAAATCGAACGATATGCTTATTATTTTTAAGTAATGGAAAGATAATTTTATAAATCCTTTCGTTTCTAAAGTATATATATTATAGCAAACACTTTATTAAAAAAAGAATTTACATCCTAGAAAGAATAAGCTATCAAGAGGTAGTATTTCGATAATTATATGGTATTACTATAAATGTCCAACTCATTCGTCATTATATTTGAAACCAACTAAACGACGTATAATAAATTGAAACGTACATTGTTACTTATCAAGCGTATATTATTTATATTTAGTTGAAAAATATATATCTATTTGTATTTCTCGTTATATTTAAAATTTGTAAACAAGACTTTTTCACTGGATAATACCGTAATTTATTATTTTTTCCAACTTTAAGCTTATACCGTAAATAACGTAATTACCGTTAATTTAATAGATATATATTACAATGACTTATGTAAAACTATAAATTGTAGACGATTTAAAAAAATTGTAACCTAAATAAATGTAGTATTTATTAATAAAATGGATTAGGTTGATTAGACACGTGTATTCTGCAACTCTTAGATCGCAAAAGGAAGACTTTCAATGAATATAAATTGTTTTATACTAAATTACGTACTGTTTTAATAGTAGTCAATTAGAAAAATTTAACGATATTTTGCAATAATAGCTCCTGCGGAATTGCTTAATATCGCAAAAGCGTTAATCTCCATAGACAATAAAAAAGTAAGTTTAACTTCTTAAGGATCAGCAATATTTCTTTGATACGTTAACGTTCTTTCTCTCGTTCTAAACGGTACGTAATCGTAAAACGTGAATGAAGCATCCGGTCGTTTCTTAAAATACGAAAGAGCTACTTTCTCGTTTTGTGAATGAATTAATATATTCGAAAAGCTGACGCACGATGTTCGCGCGCTTGTTAATAGGTATAGGTGAGAGATTGGTCATCGATCGAGAATATTATTGACATTCCGCAGGCGACACGGAGGAGAGAGAAAGGGGTCAAAGCGTAAAAAATATGTATATATATATATATGTATATATATATATATATAGATGTATATATAAATGTATATATAGATGTATATATAGATGTATATATAGTCGTTACAATCGTAAAAAAGCAAAGGCGCACACCTGCCAATGTCCAAATGGTTAAGTGTTCCCACTGATGCTGCTCAAGTTGGAGCAAGAAATGCCTGCGACAAAGTTGTCGCGAGAATTTTCGCACTGGAACGCGTCACACACAGCGGGTGAACGACAAGTCAGTCGAAGACGAGGTTCGGGCGATGTTTTTTAATTAAATCTTGTCCCGCGACGAAAAGACGTTTGGGCAAGAAAAAGGCTACGGATGACGTGACATTTTAATTGATAGGTACATAAAATTTAGATTTTGGTATTTCTGAATGTTGCGAATTATTTCGGCGGAAACGCTTAATGGCTGCTTATTTTTCATTTAAATTATTTCGCATTTTAATAGCAATCGTCCCGCAAATAATTTCAATGTTTTGTGTAGTATCGAATGTTTTTGTTTTTTTGGGCTTTCGTGGTTTCTTCTTTTTCAATTTTTCTTTCTTAAAAATCTTATACTCCATATTCTCATTTTTAATTGGTTACCAAGTTATTTTACTTTTATGCGCGATGTTAATTAAGATGCAATTTTAATTAGAAAAACCATTTGTAAAGAGCACGTACGTGATTTTCTTACCAGTTTTATCATAACCTTGTCAGCCTCGTTTTGATCGCGCGTTTATTATATACTGTCAAGTCGAAAGCCAACGACGATGATGTCGAATTGTTCGTTTTGAACAAAAAAACAGAAACTCCGAACGGTAAATCACGTGTATCGCGTACGAGAAATATATCAAAGCGTAATAAAAAATTGTCCAAGTATCCGGGCTTCTCGATATCGGTAACCGCGTAGCTTGATCCAAAAATCAGACTTCGATAGATAGATCGTTTATTGGAAAGGTCGTCGTAAAATTAACTCGTAAAGCTGCGTCCATTTTTCGAGCGAAGTTTCCATTATCGTAAGTCACGATGAAAATCAATCGGTTCAACGTTCTTTTCTCGCTTTCGTTATCGTAACGCACGATTCCATTTATAATACTATATTCCCAAGTTTTCATTCGTGTTACAATCGTCTTACGTTCGATATTACACTTCTTTAAAATTTGACGATCGACGTTGCCTCGTATCGATTAAAATAACTTTATTTTCATGAATGTTAATAAAATAGAAAAATATGCAATTATTATAAATGTTAGCTGTTGCTACCAACGCATAAATTATAAATATAATGTAGGTAACTAAATGCCGTATCCTTTTCAGTTCCGTTACATAGATCATACGAAAATCATGAATCTTACTATTTAAAAGATCAATGGAATGAAAAAATTCAGGACATATTTCAGAGTGTCTAACTTTATAACAAACATTCATCCGTTCGTTATCAAGACCCATAAGCAACCCAGACAACATTATACCGTCACGCATCGAAGTTCTGCTCAGTTGAGGGTAACTTTATGTCTTCTTCCGTTACAAATATAGCAAAAGACTTTAGTCAGTTTATTTTGCAAACACCCACGCAGTGCACATCAATGTAATTCACGTAAAAGTAAGTTACGCGTTGCTCGAGAGCAGAAAAAAGATCAATCAGGCGGCAATCAATAAAACAACTGAACAAGACCCACGAGAAATATCCCAAGGCCTTTTCACATCGGTACATTTACGCAAACTCGCTCGCAATCGTCTTCGGTTCAACCATTAACCGCCGGCAACTACGACGCGTTCCTAAGGTCGCGTTTGCTCGTTCGCCAGATAAGAAATACTCGACTCTCGATCGTTGAACGGTGATTCCACGGAGGCGCACAGACACCCGATACGAAAATACACCTCCTCTTGGACCACACGCGCATTCGTACCGCACAAGCGACCAATTAGCGATGATTCGCTCGAGAGTGGCACCGAGAAAATTCGCTCCCTCTTATTCCTAACGAATGCGCAAACCAGTAGGAGAAACCTGCCGCTGGATCGCCTCACCCGTCGAGTCTCGGGAACACTTGTGATACGCGCGAGGCTGCGAATCGCGGACGTGGTTTGACGAGAAGTTTGCTAGGCTCTCGGTAAGCTTGTCGATCTCTTCGTTGGACTCGTCACCGACTTGGTTAATCTTATTTAATTGTTCCGGTTGAAATACTCGGTGGTAGTCGCAAAGAAAGCAGCGATACTATCGAGATTCGTTACTCGGATATGGATTTATAATTATAAACTTTTATTATTGATTAATTTATTGGATTTTTATTAAATGTTTTCTTCTATTCTACGTTTTTTTCGCATTTAAAAATTAAGCATGTATTCGATAATCAGGGATACGATGATTCGAGCTTTTCTTTATGTTCATAAAAAATAATTTTACCACGTGACGTTACTGTCATTAATATCAATAATCAACGAATACAGGTTAAAACGTAGTACCGACTTTAAATCTACCACGCGTGAAATTAATAATAACGCATCTGTATGAATTAAATACGTACCGGTTGACAAATTATTTTATTCCCTTCTTCCATCGCTATTTTGAATTCATAAAATGCATACCTCGAAATTTTTTCAATACCATGTATGATTCAAGTTGTTATTTTGTATATAGGCACGTATATGTAAAATTGTTTGCGTAGCGAAATAAATCATCGCATTCGATTAGATTTAAATAATTTTTTATAATTTATATTAATGGAAGGAAATTTAAATAAATATTATACTACCGCGCGTATAAACTTTTTAATAAATGTACTCCATACTTCGAATATTTAGTTTTCGTAATTATTTTGAAATCGAATAACTTGATTTTAATTAAATTTTAGCATTAAAAATATAAATAAAGTAATCTAATCTACGAATGATTCATTAATTTTTTCTTTATTTAATTATCTTATTTATCGTGTATAAAATATAGATGTAATTACGGGAAAAAATGGTTTAAAGCCATTTAATAAAATATAATAAATAAATGATTGTAAAGTTACTTTGAAATATTTTTGTTACATCGTAAAAGAATTCATAGATCGTCAATAAAATTAAGCTTCTTACAATGTTAAATTTATAACGGTGTGAAGAATGAAATAGAAATATAATTTTCAATGGAGTTTTTACGTTACGATCAAATAGCGAATCTAAAGGAACGAATTTGACAGTAATCAGTTGTAAAATTCTGAAATAACATCTACATACGTAATCAGGCAGTAATGAATCATTAACAGTTAGAAATGAATAAAAGATTCGCTGCACGTATAACTGGATTTCTATCGCCGTTCCATTAATCAAACACCATAATTTTTAAACTTACATTTATACTCGCGCGGCTTCGGATTCCATCGGTTAGAAAGCTCTCGCGTCGAAACGCGGAGAAATTCACAGGGATGAAAGTCATCCGTGAAACTCGGTTATCGATAACGTTTGTCTCGCGCATAAACTCAAGGTAAAAAGGAAAGAAAAAGTAGATCTCGCAGTCGCCAAGTAGACAAACGCCAGGCGGACGTCGAAAGCCACGTCGATGCGTTCGTCGTTTATTTTTTTCTTATAACCTTTTTTCGCATAACCTTGCCAGCGGATAATCATGCCCGAGTAGAAGTACTCGACTCGAACACGACGGATCCTTATGCTTGTCAGGTAATGTTATCCGCCAGGCCGCGCACCACCGCAACGCCGCCGCCGTTTTACTGTTCATCGCGTGTATTATTTTTACTCCTCGTGCTGTTATGCACTTCAGCAGGCGTCAACTGATTTGTATACCGCACCGTCGCGACAAGAGCCCATCTATAAATGCATGCGCGTATAATGGCCTTTGCGCATAAGTACCTCGATTATTTTAAATTCAATTTCAAACAGGAGTTATCTGTTTTTGTTCTTCATACCGCCGTCTCGCGAATTCTAGAAACGAAAGCGTTCCTTTCTTTTTTTCTTTTGCTCCTTCTTTTGCTTTATCTTTTTTTTTTAGATAAAGGTTTGGTTGTATCGACGGTGACCGTGAAAGAAATCGTTCCTTATTGCTGATTCGTTGCACCGGAGAATAGCCTTTGAGTTTTCGCCTTATATTTGTATGGAAATTTAATTTGAATATTATTTACGAGATTATCCGATAAGTGTAGCAAATTTTAGAAAGTTATCGCTTGCGATCCTTTTAATTTTAGAGACTTAAATACCTTGTCGCGTAAAATCAAATTTAATATTTACATCAAACGTAATAAATTAAGGCTTAGCGCTTAAAAATTTATAAGCCAATTTCAAATTTCATTTCAAATCGCTAAATATTTTCCAGCGATATATCGAATTCGCTGCTAATCGATACTAAACCAATCTTTTTCGAATTCTATCGTAATTTAATACGTTAAGAATACGTAGGCAGTAATTTTACTCGTAAAAATTATATCGAAAAATTCGATTCTCGCTCGAATTATTAATCTACGAATCCATCCGGTTTTCTTAAAAAAAAAATGCATATTATTGTAACGAAGAGGAAAAACGCGTTCGAAATGGTTACGCAAACGAGAAACGACGATCACTCGAAAGGAACGATCGAGAATATCAAGGACGAGAAAGGAACGATCGATAAATTATCGTCTTCTATTCAACGCGGAAAGAAGTCATCGTTCCATCGGAGTAGCGAAATCTTTATCATCGTGCACCAACTCGGTGCGAACAAACGAGAACGAACTCTGACAAAGTGAAAGTTTCGCTCGCGTCAAAGAGCAGCGTCCCATTAACCCGTACTCCGGGGAACTTCTCATTGTTTCAGATTTAGAGTTATGCGTCTTCCTATCCATCTCCCTTGGCATCTATATATACGTACACAGAAGCGGCCCCGTCGTTACCTCCTTTTTTTTACGTGCGGCACGTCCGCGCACGTACACTTGGTCGCACACGTGCAAATGCGTGTACATATATCTTTCGGGCGGCGGCGACGTTGGCGGCGACGGCGACTTCGGCGATGGCGGCCGTAACACGAGGAAACCATAATAAACTTGGTAATGGGCAGTTACGAAGCTTGGTCGAAGCTTTCTCTCTCTTTCTCTCTCTCTCTCTCTCTCCGTTTCTCTACGTTTCTCTCAGGTTCTCTCAGGTTCTCTCTCGTTCTCTCTCGTTCTCTCTCCTTCTCTCTCCTTCTCTCTCGTACTCTCTCGTTTTGAACGATCGCGCGCGTGTGCGTCAGGTGCCGGCTATCAATTTCGGGCACACGTTGATGCCTTCTCCTCGCCCGTGCGAGGAATTAATTGCCCGTCTGGCGCACGCCGACTATCCAGGAATGTCGATCGCTCCACGACGCGTTGGTTCACCCGTCGACCTGTACGTTGCGTTTCTCATTGGTTTATTCGTTTCTCTTTTTCTTTTCGCGATAGAAGCGGCTCGATTATTAGAGATAGTCTACGCTTCGACAGACTTTTTATCTTGTACCGTTGACATTTGATTTTATTGATACGAAATTTGTCGATGCGTAACGTATCGCTACCAGTCGAGAGACGTATACTGTTTGTTTTTGATTTATATTTTTTAATCGTTTATTATAGTCTTGGAGGCTGGTTCGATGTAGTCGAATGTCGGAAAACTGTCATAATATATAGTAGATCGTCGATAACTATTAATTATGAAACGCTTATCCCATAGCGATGAAGTTTAAGCACTGAGTGGTTAGAATTTTAATTGTAATGAATACGTCCTGTCTTAAGTTATAAGTGTTGCACTAAGCACATAATTAATGATTTTCCGACGGCGAGCGTTTTATTGTTTTCCGTCGGAAACTCAAAATATTTAACCGTTGATGGTAGGATTAAAATTTATTTAAAATAATTTTTTTAATTCGACGAATAGCGAAAGTTTTATTCGCGCCGATCTTTCTAAACCTATGCGTTAATTTCTAAAAACGTTACGAATAAAATCGTTTCCTCTAATTACTTTCGCTTCGAATTCAAACCCAACAAAATTCTTTTATTACGAATTTGCCAAAGAAATGCAAAATAAGTTGCCACTTGTATGTAATCCGTTGATCTCTGGAAAGCTATGAACAATGTATTTACCGTGGAAGCACATGATTATAATTTCAATTTATAATTTTAATTATGAATTATAAAGCGGAAGAATTGGACTCGCGTGACCTATGCTCGGACCAGAAGCATAAATTCAAATTAAGTCCACCCATTTTCTTTCAGCTATTATGCATCGCAAAGCGCGAAGAGATGCACGCGACGAATTAACGTTCGCACGCGTTTCGACGACGGACGAATCAAATTAATTTTGCGACGGCGAGTTACAGCTACGAGTTGTGCTAATGACAAGGATAGATAAACGAGAGCGGATTCATTGACCGAATATAAGCGAAGTTTCGTTTAACGATGGATTGTAAGCTGGTGTTTGATTCTACTCGTTGTATTTACCGGTGAAAGTTCAAAAGTATCCTGTGAACTGTGCTCGTACTTTATAAAAATAATTTGATTCATCTTTTTTTCTCATTAAATTTTTTGCTTTTAAATTATTAATTATCGTGGTAAAATTTAAGCGTGGTGCAATTTGACACGCGAAAAATATTTTTTCGCTGAACGTATAAAAATGGAAAATGATTTTTTACTGGTAAGAAACGTTAAATATATTTTTAGTACTAAAGTTATTCTAGATAATGATTTGCGAAACAATTATCGAATCATTGTAATAGTGTGTAATTGTTTCTCATTATTATACGAATAGTCTATTCAAACGCAGTAAAAAGAAATGATTCATTTGGTAGTACGAGGGAAAGGATAACTACTATTGATCTTCGTATAAAAACTGTTTATTTGAAATATTTTTTCTTATTAAAGACATTAAAAATATTACTCGATGGAATAATTTACAATCGTACATAGAATTAATTTATCAATGTCCATTCACGAATTTTCTTTCTTTAAATATGTGCAGACAAAAAAAATATTTATTTTATAAAAAATATTTGTTTATTTTATGAATTTTATAATGCAAATTACTTTATGTAAATTTAAAATTCTACTAAATAAGATTAAACATAAATTTTTACGATAAGTTAAAATATTCATTACGTCATATTAGAGTATAAATTTGATATTCGAATGGCAATTAAGTTCATTAAAATGATGAATTTGAGGATTTAAACTCAATTTGATAGAATTAATTAACACAGGAAAATTAAATAATTATGAATGAATATATATCTTATAAGATAAAAAATTTATTTAATTATTTATATTATCTTACTAAGTCTTTATAAAGAAACAAGCAATTATTTTACATTTTTTAAAAACGTTTTAAAATGGATTAATTTAGTTAATGTAAAATTTTTGTTAAAATAATTATCGTCGATAAAATTATAGTCATTTCTTGAAAGTAAATAACCATTAAAATTTTTTATAAATTATTGTAATTCTATACAACAAAATTTTGTTCTTTTTGATAATAATATTATTAAATAATTGTACTAATAACGTTAGACGCAAATAATATTTTGCAACGAATATTAATTCAAAAATTTTGAATTTTTATAATTACAATGTGATCGATTGAATTTATAAGAAATTTATAAAATAAAACGCAATTGGCAACGTAAATAAATTATATAAGCAACATTTTCCATTGAAACATAACTTCATTATACAAAATTACTCGTAAAACTTACGAGCAAAAATATTCAACTCATTTACTAATGACCGCGTTCAGCGAAGTATTCCGAGACCGTTATTATTAATTATATTTCTATTTTAAAAAATGTGAAGCCGACGCACGCGTGAAATATAGTTTTAGCTTAAGCTCTGTTCCGGTAACCGGAGACGAGAGTCTCGGTAACGGCGAACTCGTGGAAAACGAAAGAAAAATCGTTGTCGTTGACACTTGGATACCCAGGAAAAAAGCCGTCTACAAAACGCTTATTCCGTCGTTTCCTTCACTCCGAGTGTCGTTAAGAGCGTTGTGAGCTCGGCTGTGAAAATTCACGCGCACTCGAGTACATCGACGTACTTTATGTTTCAGAGAGGGAGCCCAGCGTTTCCGGAGTCGCGCAGGCATCGACGCCCGCGTCAGCGCAGCAGGTCCAGGAGTCGTCGGTCGACACCGAGGACGAGCCCGAGACCGACGACACGGGAAGTACCATCGGCAAGGCACCTTCGCCCTTAAATCCGCTGCTCCAGGAACGCTCCAACTGCGAGGAGTTGAGACACGTCGTCTGCCACTTGGAGACGAAGGACCTCTGGGATAAGTTCAACGAGCTCGGCACAGAGATGATCATCACCAAAACTGGCAGGTTCGTCATTCGCTTGTGTCTTTCTTTAGATTTTATCTAGACGAAGTTTTATCAGCGCTCGCAAAAAGTCCGTTACTCGTCTAAACTTCGATGGGCCTTAGATAAACTTGCAATTTAGAAAGTGCATTTTTTTCAAGCGAGCGGATCAACGTTTCGACGTTCGTCAAATGTGAGTAATAGTACCGTGTATAAATTAATACTGATAAATTCTCGTTTAATCTATATCGAGATCGTTTGGATGTTTTTTTCGTATGGCAGATTTTTGTCGCGAAAGACGTTACCATTGTTTAAAATATCAGACTTAAATCAAAGCGGAAGTAATATTTGTACAAAACAGTTTATCGCGTTATAATTTCTTTTACTATTAAATCGGCATTAAATATTTTGCACTTAGAACTGTGATACAATCAAACAATATGACTGATGGCGATAATGTACTCACTGCAGCATCTGAATATAAACTTGTACTAAAGAAATAAATGCACTTTGAGAGAATTCAGTGTTTTTTATACGTTTGCACAAGTACTTTGAATAAATGTTCATGAAATTTCGTTATTATCTACCGGGCATTTTATTACATGGTTCCCCATATTTCGATTTATGGTAAAAAAATACATAAAATTAGGAGCTTTTATCGTTAAAATGAAATAAATTATGGAGCTTTTAAAACAATATTCGAATCACCGATGGTTTCGTAAATGCTCTCGACGATAAAAAGTAACATAAATCGTACTCAAAGTTAACGTTAGAACCCTCCAAAACTCCCTTCCCAATTCAACTTTCAATAAGTAAAAGACTCAATCCAACCAGGAGGTAATTTCCACGGGATAATAAAAATCATTGCCAAGGCTGAGCGTCACACCTCGCGTGTTCGATTCAACTCGGCGACCCGCTCGCAAAATCTCGATCTCCTGATTTATCAGCTCGTCGAATCAGTTGGCGTGGCACGAGTGCGAGAAAGAAGGAGGGAGCGATTATGTCCGAACCCAGAAAGGGTTAGAAGAACTCCCCGTGGACAGAGAACAGCGTTAGTCGTTCCATCATTGTGTCCCCGGTTTCGGTTCGACGACGAATCGCGCACAACCAGCAGCCGAAGTCCCTGGATACGAGGGTGACTGTTTCCCTCTCTGTCTGTCTGTCTCTCTCTCTCTCTCTCTCTATCGGTAACGTTCTTTGTTTATTACAAAGTCGAGCCTTCGTTTAAATGGGCACGAAGTGATCGTCGCCCCCTCAAATGCGTGTGCATACGATGCGCTTTGTAACTTCAAGCCTGGAGCAACTTATCGCGCGTTCTCCTCAACGAAAATAATAAATAATAACGTAAATCTTACGTTGATATAAATTTATGTGGAATAACTCACGGGTACTCGCGATAACCGATACTTTTCTCATAAATACTCATTTATACCAAAAATTATTCAAATAACTATACAAAATTTTTCTGACTGCCTATACGCCAAAAAGATTTTTCAATTTATATCGCCATTTATAATTTTTCTTTCTTTCCGTATAAATCATATCGTATCTCGATTCATGAGAAAATTATCGAGTAACGAATTTCGAAAAATGCAAATTTATTTGAATCATTAAGCGCCGTATTTTTCGTCATTATCTCATTTTTAATTTCAAAAGCTCGTTTCTTCAACAAACTCCGTAGAAGAAAGCGAAATAAAGCGAATAAAAATTGTAAATTTTGACACGCGAATAGACAAATACTTAGACGTAGTCGGAATATTTATCCTTAAACAATCTATTTACTTGATTTAAAATTTCACGGACGACAATGTTGTATAATCGACTAATTTGTTAGATCAGCAACACAGTTTCTTACACGTGCTGCAAACGTTTCGCATGATTGCACCTTGAAACGGAGGTTCAACACGAGCGTTTAAATAATTACAAGCCTACATCAAGTTCATTACTTCGTACGTATCCGATACAAATCTAGCCAAGTATATAAATAGTTAAGCCAAAGCAATCACATCTGTATTCTCTCTCTCCTTCCCTCCGTAATTCGCAGCTTTCACGTCTCGGTTACTTATTAAGCGACGCCCTAGCGACGCCTTTCGGTCCCTCGCGCTCGATTGGGAATTCGCGCGCGTGCGTCTCGAAGCGCGAATTCAATCAGTAAACGAGCAGAGCAATACAACACCCACGAGAGTAGCTCCGACACAGGCGAGCATACACGAGGGCGAGGGAAGGGGACACGTCCGTTCCTTTTTCTCGCCCCGCAGGACTACGCGCGATACGCGACACACTTTGAGGGAGGCTGACAACGACTTTATTCGGCAACCTAAGCTCATTACTTTCGAGAGGAAAAATTTATTATTGCGCTGCTTTAACGCTGTCAAAATAAGCGGGCTCGTATTATGATTAATAACGCGGCGAGTTTCTTTTTCGATGTAGTCGTTCTTCGGCTCGTGCTGCGGTGCTGCGGTCCCGGAGTAAGAAATTGCGCCGAGCCAGGGATGAGGAAAAGATACGGGAGGGATTTTAAGCGATTAGCGGCAAGGATGTTTTGCTCGTTGCTCGATTTTCTTAAGGTGGACAGTTATTGGATCAGCTCTACCGATCTTAAAATTGAAATATTGCAGGATTAAATCGCGCCCCGTTTCGAAATTATCGAGCTATTTATCGCGATATGGTGTTTGTATATATATATATATATATATATTGACAAATAAAGAAACGAAAAATTTTTTAATAAAATTTACGGAGCTTGGTACTAATTTGTAACGAACACGGAGAAAGATCGTACATCGATCGCGAAGAAAATTTTATCGATTTTACAGTAACTTTTTCGTTGGTCAAAATATACAATTTGTATAAATTGTATCAAAAGTATAATATTTTAATAAGGTTAATAGATCGACAATTCAGTAAAGAGTCTTAACAAATCGATACACGTATAGAATTACGTACATTTATTTTTAATACTTAAAAACTGTTAAATTGAAGAAAAAGAAAAATAATACCAAGGGATTGTAATTTAATTACGAAAGGATCTAAGTTCCTTTGTACCATCCTCGTAAATTATTCGTTAGCCAAAGGTCGCAAAACATAAATGCATAGCGAACAAGGGAGAAAGAAGAGTAAATTCATAGACGCGCGATACAAAAGAACAAATTTAGGAGCTGTTACTAGTCGGAGCACCAATCCAAAATTGTATCGAGCGCTAAAGATGCGTCGCGACGCCACTGATGAGGGCCACTTTCTTCCCGGGGGGAACGTCGCTGACACCCCCGTGTAATCAGATCTAAATTGACAGCTATCCGGCAGGCGCTGGTCGTCGCTCCCTTCGGGTGTCAACTTAGTCGGAACCTTCGCCTCCGCCGCCTTCATTCATCTCTTCCGAGAGACGAACGCGTGCGTCCCGACAATGCGATAATAAGCTGCACGCGTGAGTGGAGTACGGAGTTTTGTTTGACACCCTGCCCGGAGGTTTTGTAATTTATTTGCTCGCCACTCGGAGCTTTTCTTTTCCGGAGCAAGGCGTTTTAATGGCTTTCTATCGATGATTGCACGGATGCACATTTTCGATGTTGCAGCTGAAACAGATGTAAAAACCGAGTTTTATCGTTTTCGTTTAGTAGCGTTTAATAGTTGTTACTGTAGTGATTTACCGGACGTTAATGTTAAAAGATGGCCTCTTGACCAAACACCTGATTTATACGTTCGTTGTTAAACGCGACAAATAAAGATTGCACAGTTTGCAATAATACGATTTCATTTGCGCGATAAATTAGGATTACGTTTACTCGATTATTCCAACGGTGATTGAAATATAAAACTTTAACGATATCGATGTCATATTCGTTGTAAAAAAAAGGTGCATCGAAGAGACAAAATCAACGGACCCGACGGTATTTTATTTAATGCTCTCGACGAGGTTCCGCGCTTTTGACCTCGCGATGCAGAAAAAAATTTGTCGCAATCAGTCCGCACAAAAGTTAACGCGATCGCACGAACGCAACTTCGTCCTGCGCGTCTCTTTCCTCTCTCTCTCTCTCTCTCTCTCTCTCCTTTTCTCTTTCACTCGCGGTCAGCACATACCGCTGCTTCGATTCATTAACAAAGGACGTTTTGATAAATAAAAGCATTACTCAGTCACGCGTATAAAGTGCACACAGACGTAAAGGAGCGGTCAGGGGAAAGGGAGAGATGCACAGACGGAACGTGAATGCACAACCAGGTATACCGGACGGAGGAACGAGAGAGACAGACGGAGAATCAGGAGATAAGATCGGCGGGTGTCCCCGCGTTTTAGTGGTAGGCCCAGCGGGATGTCCGACACGGTATTAATGCTTCGCCTCCGAAGCTAAACTCGCGTCTCTCTCTCCCTTCCTCTCCTTCTCTCTCTCTCTCTCTCTCTCTCTCTCATCCTCGTGTCCTTTCACTGCAAAACTCTTGACTTCGAGAGACGCGAACTGTCGTCCACGACTGTATTTCCCCGCTGTGCGTGTGCGCGCGTATCCGCGATTCCAGAGAACGTCGCTCTCGACTCGAGCGTAGACCGTTGCGATCCTTCTCCGCGATCTTGTGCGAACCCAGTAGTTGGACTACCGGGAGGCCGATTACCACTGGTCCGTGCTGGAAAAACTTCGATGATGTGCATCTGCCGACGCGATAACTTACCGAGATCCTTGGAGTACTTTAAAGCGCGGTACTTTCCGGAGATTAAACGGGAGATTGGCTGAGATGAGCGACGACAAATGGGAGCTGTAATAATGAAAATCGAAAGCGATGTATCGATTTTATATGAACACGAACGGCCTTTCGGGAATAAGTATAGATAAAATTAAAAAATAGCCTACGCGTAATGATTGCTAAAATTGAAATTACCATACTATGCTATAACTATTTGGTTAAAAAAAATATAAGTAAATTTTAATTTACTTATCGCGTACGTTGAAAATATCTGGATAGGGTTTATAAATATATAAATTTTGCTCGAGCTAATTACCACGAGTGCTTTGTTATTTATTACAATTGCGAGGCTCATTTGATAAATAATTCTATCGTTTTTACATACATCCACTTCATTAATAGCGATGCTTCTCTTTTTATATCGATGAAGTGATTTCTTCATTCGTTAAAAATGTTAAATCAAATTATTTTATCACGTAATTAAAAAAATATCGAAGCAGTATTTCAATTTAATTTTTATAAAATATCCAAGGGTTCCCGCGAATAAATTTTATAATTTTAATTATGTAATAATATTTTACTGTTAAAGAAATGAATAATTGATATTTATCGGCTATATAAAATCATATAGAAATAAAATTAATAATACGAATATATTAAAAAATTACATATTGAGACAAAAATTTCCAGTAATTTATTTTGACTTTTATTCGGTCGGTTAAAAAATATGATGTAACTAATCTAAATAATTTAAATAATTATCTTGTCATGCATATTTATTTTAGAAGACTTCTTTCTCATTATTTTGTATAAAAATTTTTCAAATTACATTCATAAATTATACTAAACAATATCACGCGTATACAAATATGCATTTCTTGTCGGTGTAAGTTTCTCGTGCTATTTTCTTAATTATTTCTAGGTATACGCGATACCCACGAGTGAAAGTTAAAACTAAATCTATATTCGAAGATTTAAAATCTTTTTCATATGCAAATTTTCAAAATCTTGCGGAGTAATAATTTGTTTGATTAAGAAAATGTGTTAAGTTCTTAATTAGGTATCTCACATTCTAACAATGGATCTTTATAAAATCCTTACATTAAAATATTCATTGAATAGCGGATCCACTTGATGCTTGAGTTCAGATAAAAGAATTGATCGCCTGTAATTCAATGACAAATTAAGCAATCGACGTTTCTACATGGAAAGAGTTATAAGGCACATAATTAGTAAATCAACCTTTCTGAATTGATAATCCACAAATGTACTAATTAAATGTCATTATACTTGGTTCAACCAAGTCGGAGATAGTGAGATAAAACGAGTAACATTTTTTTGCGACCAAATGATTAATTAGTAAACGATTGCCCTTTTAACTGAGAACCACTAATTAATCTACTGATTATTAAAAGAGAATTACGACTTATTCGATCGCACACGTACACACATGAACACATACGCACACACGATATGTTTTAAAATTCTTATCTTAATTTTATCAATATTCGTATTGCATACTCGCCAATACTAAATTATTTCTTAATTTTTTATGATCTCTGCATATATTAATTACAGGAAACTTTATATGAAAGAACTTATAAAAAATTTTAAATCGAAGACAAGTATATAATAAGTAAAGAATTTTTCTACTTCAAAATTATTTATGTTTTTATAAAAGAAATTACTTTTTAAAAGTAATGTATTTTATTACCAAAAAATTTCTTTCATTATATACCTTTACAGAGATTCTTGTAAAACAAGTTTCTGAATGTTTAAATCGAAAATATAATAAATAAACATGAATATTTTAGAATTACCGAAAACTATCTTAATATTATAGCAATAATATTTTTTCGTTAATTTTATTTTTCTAATTACCTTTCACGAATAAAAATTAAAATATTCTCTTTACAAATTAAAATATATTTGTTTGAAATTATTTTTCCTAAATTCTTCTTATTTCATTTTCATTATTGATTATTCTACTTTTAAACTTTATCTTTTGATCTTATTAGAAATTTTTAAATAGAACTCTCATATTTTAATGATAGTCTGTCATCAATGATACCGTTAATGTTTTATAAAAATAACTCTTTTCTTCGTTTTCATAAAATTACTGAAATTTTTCTAAAATTGCTTAATTAGGTCAATTTATATTTATTTATATTTACGTATTTTTGAAGAATATCTTTTTTTGTATAAATATGCGATTATGTTCTGAAATGTTGTTTAATAAAATACAAAATTGTGTGTCACTTTACTATAATCTGTCATATTTCATGTTTCTTATCACTTTATTTCAAATATTTGTTAAATAAAATCATAGTATAATATAGTACATTTTAGATTTTGCAAAACTTTCATTTTATTTCTAACAATCGTGTATCTAAATTATTAAAAATATTTCAATATTTTAATATTAAGTCAAAATTATTATAATATCAATAAACTTCAATAAAGATAAAGTTTCTACATATGGAATCTTTTTAACGAAATATTATCTAGAAATTAGAAATAAAAAAGATATTACAAGTCTATAATTATTTCAATCTCATTATTTGCTTTCTTCTGAAATTACTGTAATGAATAACTTTCTCTTTGAACATAGTTTATTGTAATTACATATAGTATAGATACATTCATAAATTTTAGGAAGTTATATTACTCTAAAAATTGTCAGCTTAAGCTTTTAATTTCAAGGGCTTCGTTCATTATTAAAAACAAAGGTAATAAATATTTCCATATTCGTGTTTTTATGAGCAATTTAATAAAATAAAAATACATTTTATTACTTTCATGTACTGTATACATTTCAGCAGTGGATTGATTTTTTATTTAATCCTTATAGATATTGAGTGTCTTATTAAAATAACTTTATATATATTTATAGGCACAGCTTAATTACTATTCTTGTCATACTTACAAACTCTATGATACTTATAAACAAATACTCATATGTTTTTTAAAATTATAATTAAATTCTTTATTTTTTCCGTTGTATCAATCAACGTCTTCTTCTCGTATTTACTGAAAATATTAGTCTATTTGTGTATACCTTCAAAGATCACATAATTACATTTATTTTTAATAAGTGATTAGTAATTTTTATTTATATCTTTGAAAAATCTCATTAATAAATATATATATAGAAATATAGATTTTTATGTATGTGTGTGTCCTTTTCTATTGGATAAAGATCAAATAACTAATTATATAACATTTCACCTAGAAATGTCTTCATGTTTAAATTACATTTTATTGTTGATTTAAATTTTCATATGATAGCTGTTCAAAAATAATTCCTTGACATATAAGAAACATTCATTGATTAATTATATTAGTTTATAACTGCCTTTTATTTACCATTTATTCTTTATTTTTCGAACCTTATGAATTTTAACATTCGAATATACATCAAAATAAAGAAGAATATATTTTTGAAATACTTAACACGTGACAGTTACTTTCTTCTAAATTTATTAAAGATTCTGTTATCAGATTTTATTGACTCGTTTCTTTATAAAAGAAAGTATAGGAATTCGAAGCTATCTAATTTTTATTTAGAATTTTTTTCGTGTTACTTTTAAATTACTTTAAAACGTATTTCTGAAATAATCATATATAGGCCAATTGAATAATTTAATATTTTTGCTTTTCGATACTGTATACTGAAAATATTGTACATAATCGTAATTTTGTTTATATCGATATAGTTGAAATTTACATTAAAAGTTTATCCTAAGCATTCTTTATTATTTTTATTTTACTTACTCGTTCATTACTTCTCGCCTTTTACATTACCTTCTGAAATTTTATAGATCTCCTGAGTACAGTATGATTTAAACATTGATCGGTAATTATAAAAATTACAAGAATATATATTGATTATAATTAGAAATAGAATCTTAATATTTGAATTTTAGTTTATAGTAAAATTTAATATATCCTCTTTTACATGCTGTATTATATATGTATCAATAATCGATGACTTAAATATTGAATATACTAGACGCATATTATAAATTGAATATGAACCGTAAGTCTATTTTTATCCGCAAATTCTCAAATACATACGTTAATAATTTAGAAGAAACTTTATTATTAATATTGATAAATTCACGAAGCTATAGTATTAACATTAAGAAAAAAATGTTGGAAATTTAAATGGATAAAAATTTATCGCGATAATCGAGCCAAATATTTTATAACATCGTCGATTATATCGCGCATAAAAATAAATTCCTTATCTCCACATTTAACTTGCATCGGTCAAATTTTTAAATAATATTTATCGGTAGAAAACAAATATCGTTTTGTACGCGCCAAAAGAGTCGCGCGTATCATCGAGATGTAAGCCACCGGTAAATTTGTAGCATTAGGCGTAATATAAGAAATTCAGTTACTAACAAAGCTTCGATCACCGACGCCGATAAGATCGATTCACGCTCTAGAAAAGGGGAAGAAACAAACGAGATCGGACGGTAAACAAAAACGAGAAAGCTCGACTCACATTTTCACATTCATCCAGATAACAATCTTCGTTTCTCGTGTGCCCGCAGGAGGATGTTTCCCACCTGCAGAGTGTCGTTCAACGGCCTGAGGCCCGAGGGCTTTTACGCAGTGCTGATGGACATCGTACCCGTGGACGAGAAGCGATATCGCTACGCGTATCACCGGAGCTGTTGGCTCGTCGCAGGCAAAGCCGATCCTCCGGCGCCGGCGAGGCTCTACGTCCACCCGGACTCGCCCTTCAGCGGCGAACAGCTGCGCAAGCAGGTCGTCTCCTTCGAGAAGGTCAAACTCACCAACAACGACATGGACAAGCACGGACACGTGAGTTCGCTTTGTCTGTCTGATGGCCGCCGAGACACGCTAAAACAGATGCCCGTTCGTGTACATTACTTTTTATGTAGATTTTACGTTTTGCCAGAGCTTCGTCAGTGTTTTTGCATTGGATCAAGTTTATTTAAAAGAAATACAAAGTTCTCTGGTTTCTGTTCGCCAGAGTTGGTTGTTACGCGATACACCGCCCGATTCGAACGTTGCTTTATTTATCTCGATATCGATAAAACTATAACATAACTATAACAAGGCAATCGATTCTGGCAAATTCAAATTTTTATAACGGCAATATCGCACGGAATTTAGTTGTTTTTTTTTTTTTTAATTTCTAAAGTAATTCGAACAAGTAAATTAAATTTAGTTTCGTCGATTGCTGGATAAATAAACTATCGTAGTAAATAAGGTATCACGTTTATCGATTGCTCCGTCCTTTATAGCGAATTTTAAATTTTCAAAGGCTTTAAATGAACGAGAATTAAAAATTTCGAAAATGAGTTAATTATAATTATGCTATCGGTGTTAATCGAATCTTTACAAATTTAGACTTAATATCGAATAAAATTGAATTCAAGGTTTTCGCTGTATCAATAAATAATGGAGAAAAACGATGTTGGACTCTAAATTTAAACGTGGAACTGCTCTTATTTATATCTCGGTATATCAACCAAATAAAAATACAGCTTAAGGTATTCATATTTATAAATGAATGATAATTTGATTGAGGCGAGAAAAAAAGAGCGAATTATTATTAAAGTCTGTAGAAAGTGAGACAGAAAGAGAGAGAAGGAAATTTTCACGGGTGACAGTCTAGTCGACTTGGATTTTCTACGAATGAAACGCGATTAATATGCGCTCAGGCCGTTGCTGCACATCTTAACCGATCGTAACGCATCGCATCGCATCGCAAGGAATGGAAGAGATTCGATTAGATCCTGACAGACGGTTGTCAGACCGCCGTTTAATGTATCATCTTGGCGGCGCGTAATTCGATCCGCGATGCGATAATGTACAGACTACTGGGGTGTACTTTCCGTAAAAATAGGAGCGATCACCGGTGAGAAGAGATCAGACAGGCGGAATCCGCGACGATTTAAAACTTTGGCAGTCTAGTGGATGCATAATGAAAGCTTTAATTACGTGCTTTTCTTAGCGGTTTGAAACTTAAAATAGGCTGGCCGCGACACGTTGAATACCAAAGCCATCATTTTACAGCAATGTCATAGAGAGAGAGTTACGAATTTTATGAGTAATAATAAACCGAGAGCTGAATTGAATTAAATTATTTTCGATTTTTGCCGAATCACTTTATATAAAATATGCGTTATTTTCTTATTTCAACTTCTCTCTATCTTAATGAAAAATCACGCTTTGATATTTGACATGGAAATTAAATTTTTACCGCGTATCGGTGTACGCGGATGAAACGCTATCTTTTCATAGAACTTTGTAAACTTTTAATTAATATTAGCATTCAATTGTTATGAAAAATAAAGGGAGCGAGGTAAACTCCATCCTAAGATTGCTTTATACTCTTTTAATATTATATACATTTGCGAGTTGATTCCTTTTCTTTTAACTGGAGAAAAATTTGATTTTCAAATTGATAATTTAATACAGATACGATTTAATCGTATATTCAAATATTTTTTTATCGTTGATGTTACGAAGCTGTCATTTTTTTTTTGAATTATTCGATAGAGATTTATTTGTAATTGCATGATATAAAATCATTTTTAAATTGACACTAAAGTATAAAAATATTTTATTAGTTATTTTATTATTTGCAGAAGCGAATTTATTTTCGCGAATTAATCAAATTTTAGACAAAATTTTTATTTAAATGAATTCAGTTTCGTATAAAGCACAATTTTCAAAGCAATTTTGTCATTCGTCCATAATAATTGATTCAAATAGAATAAAAATAGTTTTCACGTAAATTGTTTAGTTCGTCGATTCGTACTCTAGTTCAAATCTAAAAAATTTTACGAATGACGATAAAATTGATAATTAATAGACCAAAAATTCATTTATAATAATTGGATGATTCTTTGGTACTGGACAGAAAAACGTAAAAAAATTGATAAGATAGAATTTCTTTAAAAAGATAAGATACAATAAAATAGATTCGTGAAATTTCAGTTGGTCCTGAATTCGATGCACAAGTACCAGCCTCGCATCCACTTGGTAAAACGTCCGGATGGCGAGAATCGCGAGCCTATAGAAGACTTGGAACGCGAACCACACAAGACTTTCGTATTCCCCGAGGCCATTTTCACCGCTGTCACCGCCTATCAGAACCAGCTCGTAAGTTTATCTTTTTTCTCTCGCGCTACTACGTGTCTTTTTATTCAACGTCACTTTCGCTATAGTTGCACGTCATTTTTCGAGCATTGGTTATGCTCTTAGAATTTAAATATTACGTCTCGCATTCGTAATATAAAATGCATTCGAGCGATTCGATCGGTGCATTTGCATCGACTCAACCTTCGTTGATAAAAATCGAGGTATGTTTCCCGAAAAAAAACGTTACCTCGTATCGACGATAATCACCGAAAGCGCAACGAGTGACATAGACGTTATTCATTCGTACACTCGAGCGGCAAAATGTCCACGTCTTCGTCCGGTGACTCATTTCACGGCAACGCAGCATCTCGAATCCGCGATTCCGACCTCAAAAATTTAACCGCGTCCTCCGTATCCGAGATCGCTCGCGTTTTCGTCTACTCGTTCTGCCGCGCGTCCCTACAATGTCAAAGGTGATAAATCGAACGAAGAGGCAGACCGGGATGAAGACGCGCCGGCAAAAGGAGACTCTCGCGCGCGTCGAACCCATAGCAGTTAAAAATAATTGTCAAGCCGTTCGGTGTCAGCCGCGAAACGAAAGAAACAAAGTAAAAGAAACGGACACCGGCAGAGCGCGCGACGTATATATTGACTATGTATGCACACGTACCCCCCCAATGACTTTCTTTCATAAATTACTCGGTTCTCGCGTCTCGCGTCGTTAAACGCGACTTTTTAATCTGCATTTTTATATCATAAATCACGCCTAGATTTACGACGAGCGCTGAAAAATAAAGGGAAAAAAGCTCCGTGGAGTTGGAAAAAGAGAGACCGAGAGACCGAGAGAGTGAAGAAGAGAGAGAGAGAGAGAGAGAAAGAGGGGGAATAAACGGCGCGGAAAAAGAGCGAAGAAAAAAGGAGTGCGTTCATTTGCACTTGTGTAGACAAGAGTCGCGAACGTTTCGAGCGCTCGGCATTATCATATTTCACGATACAGTCATTTGGGGCCCTCGCGCACGCCTACATGTGTGGTCTCTCTCTCTCTCTCTCTCTCTCTCTCTCTCTCTCTCTGTTTCTTGCACTCCTCCTTTTCCCGTCCGCCCGACGACGTAGTTGCATTCTCCGCGCGTCGCGGTGTCTTCCTTTTCCATTGCGCGCGCATCCAACGAATCCGCGTTTCCCCACGCGCTCCGCGAATTATCGCGGCGGAATACTCGAGCGAATCTCCGTGTCTCGGTTCCCGATGAGGCCGTGACAATGGACGAACGAAGGAGCACCGGCGCAACGAGGAGAACGCTTCAATCGAGTTTCGTCGGATGCTTAATCTGTGCATCGTAAACCTGTCTCAGCTGTTAAGTATACCACCGCAGGTCGGATCGTTCGCCTTCTTTAGTCGCTATTTTTAACCAATTATTTTTGTTATAAGATAACGGTTCGTCATCCCTTAAGATTTATTTCATCGAAGCGCTGTTGGATTGTATCGAATGCCTCGTTAAATTCTTTGACGGTCTGCCTCGATTTATGAAAATCGTGCGCTTTTCTTTGGTTACGGATCATAGGCTAGTTAACTATGATACGGCTACGTTTTTTCAGGTGTAAGCTCATCGATTGACCAAATTACCTATCGTGCCTTATTTCTTGCTGATATTAAGTTCCGTGGAATTTTATTGGGATAAAATTGAAATTTTCTTGCGTACGTTGCGGTTTTATTCCTTACTCTACGAAAGTTATTATGTACGTTGTAAATATTACCATATCCTTAATACAATTACGAAGAAGAAAACTCTTATTAAAAAAATTTACACATTTTTATCAGGCAATTTTTATAAAGATCGATTTTTTTTAAGTATTATTCGTAAATTAAATATGTTTGGAAGCGCGAGAATATTGCTAATATTATATGTAATATACTTAATCGTGTAAATCAATAAGGAATTTTACGTGATTTTGTAAAATTACAATTTTATGACTATAATAACACTTTGGATTAATAGAGACTTGTAAAATAATACGAAATCTTTAGAAAATTTTCAGAAATTAAATAATATTAAATGTAAAACGTTTTTAAAAAATATTACCTACGCGTATTAATAAAATATAGGAATATAATTTTCGAATTTATTAAAAAAAATGTTTGTAAAATTCGCTATTGAATTGGATAAACAGATTGATTGTTTAATAAAATCGATCCGTATCGATTCATCAATTTATAATATTTTTTTAATTCCAAACGGTTATAATTGGATAATTATCTCGTCCAAAATTGCTTTACTTTTGTAATAATGGATTTACGTCGGGAAGATAAAGCATTCGGATTCGGAATAGGACTAAACTAAATTCCTTTCGACCCAACCGAGAATCCACCGCGTAAAAGGAGAAAAACGTAACGCGAAAGTTAAACGCGGAGGAGATTTTCGGTTCGAGAGTCGCTCGCGCAAGACAACGGAAGCCAGGCGCCGAGAAACCCGCGCAAACGAACGAAAAAAAATGCAAGGATAAACGAAAGCGAAGGAAAGAACGAACCGAGAATGAACTTCTTTCTTCGCACCTCCACAAGCTTTGAAGAATCGAGACTCTCTCAGTGTCCGGTGACGATGCGCCGGTGAACGCACACACCGGATTAAAGATCTCGAGGCTCGTATCCGGGCGGATCGACTTTCAAGAGCCATGCCCGCCTTTTTACGCACGGGTGGTCCTCGCGTACGCGCATGCGCCCCCGAAGATGATGATGATGAGGTGCGAAGAGATGCCCCCCGGCAATTACCTCGACGCGGATGTCTTTCTCGCTCCTGCCACTCGCCGCGTCATTATCGGCGCTCGCTCTTCCGGCTTCGTGGGCGTTTTATCGTCCGAGGGGGAAAGAGAAGCACAGAGAGAGAAAGAGTGAGACGATTTCGCAGTTTACCTAGAAATCTCACGGCCGGCGGTAAACATCCTCGTAAATGGGAGTCCCCCGGTCTATAATTACATCGACAATGCGTTTGCTCTCGTGGCGCTTCTGCGGGACGCGATGCCACGCGCTGACGAGTGAGGTTCTTTCGTTTATTGCGTCGGGAGTCCATTGATTGATTCTACCGCCGCGCTCGCTATTCTTTATGCGCGGTATTATGGCTATTTTTAAGCGCCTTTTCAGTACTTTCGACCTTGCCTCGCGAGTCCGAGTAATTGATATTTCAACGCGACTTTTAAAGTCGCCCGTATCTTCGCTTCGTCACGATCGTCCGCCTCGAACGCAGGATTTCGCTTCTTGTGGTTTTTTTTTCCTTTTTGCTTTTTATTTTTTTATACGCGGACTTACGTCCCAAGAATACGAGATGTTTAAATACTCTTTTCGCGCTTAACGCGAATAAATTTAAATATGGGAACGCATTTAAAAAGATTTATTTACATACAGATGGCGATAAATAAGTTTCGAAAAGTCCAATCATCAATATTCAAAAAGCTTAATGCGTAGATTAAACGTATCTACATCTATCGCAACATTCCACTTTTCGCTTTTGTCGTCCTCTCTTTTAATTTTCTCGGATGATATCGATACGGTGGTCATTCTTTTTCTCAAGACAGGCTGCGGAAGCTGCGCTCAATTTCAAAGAACACCGAATGTACGCGAGCAGACTTTAACCATATTTCACCAGTTATCTCTAGCAGCTTGTAAGTTTGTCATTGAGATCCTTCACGGGACTTTTTCATAAGAATTTAGGCGCGTAAGTAACTGGAACGGATGGAAATTTCACAAGCTATGCCGCGTTACCGCTAATTACCGAGAAACCTACCACCAGCTTTATTTATAACGCATCTCGGTAACCGTGCATGAATAAGCAATAAACGAAAAAGCGATTGCCGCGCGTTTTTTCAATCGACCTTAACGAGGGATCCACGGTTTTTCTTCGAGCTTTCGGTAGGTGTCGAAAACCAAACTCTTCGACGCTCGCGTTAAATGCGCGACGGTAGCTCACGACTCATTGTCCGTCTCGTTTTTTCGCACGAGCTTTTGCGAACGTGGCCGCGAAGCTACGGAGCGGCTTTTTGCCTCCTACCGCCTACCGATTCGCACACGCACACACGCACATCTAGCGCGACTCGATTCGTCTTTCTCGCGCTCCTCTCCTCATAATTCATAACTTAACTGCTGCGTCTCTTTCTTCCTCCTCCATCGTCGTCGTCGTCGTCGTCGTCGTCGTCGTCGTTCACGTTTCTCTTCTCGCTCTTTTTCGCACTCTCGGTTCTTCTTATACGCCGTGGTTATACCCTATAAGTTTGTAATGGCCCACTCGCTCGTTTTTGCTAATATAACGAATTTCCAACCACTTACGAGGAGTGCGCATGCGAGAGAGGAGAGAGAAAAATGCCTTTTTCAAAACTATTAAAAAGCTGGGATGAGAACTCCATTGACTGCTACGCTGAAATTATACCTACGATAATTGCGAGTGGGTTGAATCTCGCTGACGAGTGGAAGCTAATGAGAGATTTGCGTCGTCGGCCTCGAATCCAAGGAATCTGAAAAATCAATTTTAATGACGTAAAGTAAGGGCCGGATAATACGCGGCTGCAAACGTCGAAATTTCACGCGGTGTTATCGAAACGTCAACCTGGACTTTATTTTACTACCGTATAAGATTGAAACCTAGGTTACGTAGTTTTGATTTACAACTGCGAATTGATATAGTAACCGTTGCCATGAATTCGTGTAGAAAATCATCGAATGCGACTGGACACTCGATCAAAGGATTCTAAAGTATTTTTCTATATTTTCGAAATCGTAACATATTTATTCAATGTGCTCGTATTTTAGAAAACTTCGAAGCGATTTTAAATCGAGAGGATAAATTAATAACGAACGTCTCTTCTTCATTTATATTCGACAAGGTCGAAAAAAATTTTTAAATCTTCAATTTTACAAATCTCATTAGTTTTTAAAATCGATGTTTAAAGTCAAATTCTGAAGTTTTTATAGATTGTGTAAAGTTTATTCGTATCTAAATTATTTATCTTTATCATAATATTTTTATTTTTATTTGTGTTTTATTTGTTCTTGAAATTCTCCATAATTAAAGATGTTAATAAAATAATAATTTTCCAACTGCTTGAGAAATTTACATAAAACGTTATGAAATATAGAATTTTAAAATAGTCTGCACGCGCTTGCTTAACTCTAACGGCTATTAAAATTCATAGTAAAAATTGAAAGTATTATTAATAATGATATCAACAAATAAACATACAATAACAATCAAATACTTTATAGTCCGAATCAAGCCATAACTTTTACTACGTTTATAAATTTATTTATTTCACTGTTCTTTTATATATTTAAGCAGAGAAATTTAAATTGAAAAGTCCTTCTTATCCTATAAAAAACTTTGTAATTATGATTTTATTTCGATGGCGGTCAACGGCCTCATCTCTTGCTTGTGAAACCCGACCAAATTTTCCTCATTATTCTGCTACATTCGCACTAGCTTAACATTCGGTGTGTCTCGTTTCTCTCGCTCTCTTTCTCTCTACGTCTTCTTCCGCCCACCCTTTTACATCCCTTTTTTGTACTAACGCTGACGCCGAACCGCGTCTTTATTACCGGGCTTCTGGCGGCAATTAACGATCCTTGCCTAAATAAAAGAAACACTTGTGTAGCGCGTCTCGTAACGTGGAGACTCAGACACATGCACGCTCATCGTCTCCCACTCGGTTCCTTATTCTCTCTCTCTCTCTCTCTCTCTCTCTCTCTCTCTCTCTCTCTCTCTTTCTGTATTCATCTCTCTTCCACGTCGCTCCTCTTTTTCTCTCTCTTTGTCGAGCAGACAGATCGACTCGCTTCAGTGGCAGAAACATATAATTCCGCGCGCTTCTTCTCCTCACTCCCACGGCTTCTCATTACTCTTCTCTCTTCTTCGTTCTCGGCTCATCCACGCGTGTCCTTAATTACGCCTTATTTCTTCCCTCTCGAGTTCATCTTCGCAGATTTTTATATTATTCATCCGACGTATTATTCATCGCGGTTATCTTTTCATTAGTTTTCCACCCTTTCCCTTCTTCCTTCCGTCGCACCTTATTACCGCTCGAAACGCTACCACTTTCTCTACTGCTCTCTACTACCCTTCCCGCCTTCGTAAAATACGACATCGTACATTTTTCGTCCGGAACGCGTCGAAATTCTCACTTTGCGCGCGCATATATCTCCGGCGACTCGTGTTTCATCTCCGCATCGACCGTGGGGTAACCGTGTAAGCGACGCCGACGTAGCGCGTCGTCGTCGTCGTCGTCGTCGTCGTCGTTGTCTGGCTGATCCTTTTGTCTCGGCCGGCGGTCGCGGATGACAAAGCGTTGCCGAGATTCCGGACACTTGTAATGACCGCCTCCTCCGCGCCTCCCGCCCACTACGACATTGTTTCGGGCTCGTGTTTACGTTCATCATCGGGAGGAAGCAGTCCGAAGAAGCGTTGGAGCGTAGCCAGGACGCGACAACAGCTACTTGCGTAGCAAATTTTTTGCCTCTTCTTATTGCTCGCAAACTATAGCTCTTTAACTTTTTCTCAAAAAAAACCCTCCGCTCTATAATAGAAATTTTCTTTTTCGCTTTTTAACTCCATAAATTATATTATAATCGCAAAATTTTCAAATTGTTCGAGTACGCATTCGAAATGCCTAATGTCGTGTTTCGCTAATTTTAAAGTGACGTTTATTCCCGTGTAGTAAAACCGTTACAACTTGATAATTGAAGATTCTACCGGGTAAATAATTATGTAATAAATCAATATTTAATAAATATCGATGGGTGGTCGATAATTTTAATTTAACGTAGAGTGGAAAAGTATTAAAACTTGGGTATTTTATAATTTTCGAGAGCCCTTGCGTTTCGATTGATTGAAAGTTCGTCGGTTTAACCTTTTATACTCGTTAAAATGTCAAAAGAATAAAAAATATCTAGTAATTTCCATTACATAAAGGCAAACGCGTTATATGAAATTTATCGATCCAACTCTTTCTGCTAATATTTGCATTTTATATTTCGATAAGTACTTGTACAAACGCGATATCTAATATTACGAATTTTGCAATCTTATAATTTTCTGATAAGTAAAATTTAATAGCGCATTTTGAGATTCTCGATACAATAAACCATGATATTAAAAAATCTTATCGTAAGATAAGCCAAGTGGAAAAATACCAGCGTAATATTGAAAGCGTTACCTGAAAATAAGCTAGAAAAAAAGATTCATCGTCGAAATCTCGAAAGACGCTTCGAACGCTCTCCATTTTACCGAGAATGTCCGCTCCTTCGATATTCTCCATCGACTCCTCCGAACCGAACCAAGACAACGGCGACGATTCGCGCCTCCGACGATCGCGAAATTGCCATTCGCGCCTTCCGGTATATTTACCCGGCGGCACTCTCTCAAAGATATTGCAGGGGACAAGGAAAAGAAAGGATAAAAAAAGTGGAGGATCGAATTTAAGCCATGGGAGAAAAAGAGAAAAAGGGAGCTACTTGCGAAGGAAGTGATGGCTTTAGTGGCTGCAGGCGTCGTCGGAGAGAGAGAGAGAGAGAACGAGAACGAGTCGGTATACGCGAAAGAAAACATAAATAATCGCGTTCAAATGAGACAAGAGTGAAACGCACACGAACGAAGAAGAGAGAGTGGGAGAGAGAGAAGCCACACACAGCGAACGAGAAGGACGATGATGAGAAGACCCTGAGTGGCATACGATGAGACGCGAGCGCTCGTCCACGTCTTTGCCAAGTCGCGTATATCGCCAATTATTCAAAAGTTATTGCTCATTGTTGAGCTTTTCGGAATGCACGACGCTGAAGTTTATATGTTGGTAATGCTTCGCGTTATTTAAATTTACACATTTCAAATTGTTTTAAATTTTTTTAATGCTTAAACAAAATTCTTCGTTCGATTATGAAATGGTACACGAGTCGAATACATCTTGATTTTTTAAAGCTTTTTATTTAACAAATTCTTCCTTATTTATCTTTAACTTTCTTTTTTAAATTGCCGCAATTGTATAACGTCGATGGAAATAACATTTTTTTGGGAGAAAGTTTTTATTTCGGTCTATTCGTTTTCTTAAAAAATATTACGGTAAACTTTTTGATTGTACTTATCTATTAGAAATAACGTTTTACTTTGAAGAATTTTTAAATATTTTTATTCGCTTAGTTTTATATTTGCTACATCTGTCACTACTATTGCATAATTTTTAAATTATTCAATACGGTACATACAAGTTTTTTACAATCTTAAATGCAAATATAAATTATGATTGATTTTCGTATTTTCTCAATTACTCATTGTAGATTATAGAATTTGCAAAGGCTCGTTGAACGCGTCGGTTATTTTAATAAATCAAGTTCTTTTATTATTGCCAACATTGATTTCGATGTTCGTGTTTTATGGTTTTTTAGAAGAATTTGGATGATTGAATTCACGAGACAAAATAATAATTTACGATTTACATAATATTTCGAGATTTTGTCCTTTAACTTCTTTAGATATCTACATCGTAAATTTTACTTAGATGCGTCATTTCACAAAATCGTAATAAACATTCTGTGCAAATATTTTAAGTTTTCCAGATGATTAATTATTGATGAATAAACGTTTAGGGAAGTCGACTAAATACATATTCAATGTTGCGTAAAGCATAAATTGTAGTTTCAAAGACAATTTGGCAAATTTCAACGCTCTCGTTACTCTAAATATAATAATT
This sequence comes from Dolichoris vasculosae, assembly GCA_018907195.1. NCBI lineage: Eukaryota > Metazoa > Arthropoda > Insecta > Hymenoptera > Agaonidae > Dolichoris > Dolichoris vasculosae. Next base: position 1,454,660 of record JACCHY010000004.1, on the reverse strand, counting down.
CTTTAGTCTATCGTATTCAAATTCCTAGTTCCGTATTCTACATACAACTATAATAAAAGTCAATCCGCAACTTTCACCATAAAAAGTAACGTTCTCTATACCTCCAAAGGTTTAAAATTTAAAAGAAAATCGAAAACATCGGCGGGTTAAAATTTTGTTACGTCATCGCGCAACGCTCGAATCTACTTTCTATAATCATTTGTAATTATTAGCGCGATGAAGATGATTTAAGCAGCAACGTAATTATTTTATCAAGCGTGTAGAAATCCGCGGGAAGATCAGAGTGGGAGGATCGGGAGGACTACTCGCGACTCGCTTTAGTTCCCTCGCGTACGAAAGAGAAGCTTAAGACTCGACCGAGTGCGAAACCAACGGCAGCATACGACGACCTCTTCAATGGGCGCGTCTCTATTAAAGCTATTATTAGAGCGGGTGCTATGCGTGCCCAAAAGCATCCCTTTCAATTACCCTACCGCGTTTCTCGGCATTCATCACGGCGGTGCAGAAAAAAACTCACGAAGCTGCGTAACGCCTCGACGAATCCTATTATCACGTTCGAACTCTCGCTATTTTTGCCGACGCGAGGAACCAAACAACTCACAGCCTTTCTCGTTCTTCCCTCTAATTCTGCGATCGCCGAGCCATTGGTTCTTTCGCTGTCCATCTTTCGTGCAACTTTCGCATAAATATGATTTACTGCATTAAGATGTCTCGTGCAACGCGATATTTTCATCCGTATAACGAGTGCATGGATTTTATGTATCCGATACGCGTCTGTTTGGATATTTTACTTATATCCTCGGATTTTGTACGCGATGCGGTGCAATTAACGCGTGAAAGCTACGCAGACATTTTATCGTGGCTAATAAACGAGCTTATAATGCTTTGCTCTTTCGCCGAATGGTATCGAACGATAATTCGCTCATTCATTTTATAATAAAATTGCACGTATGTAACGTTATTTTTGTAAGATACTCTTCGCCGGTGTGAAAAATCTTGGCGATGTTAAAAAATTTTTTTACGTCGGACGTTTCGGAAACGGTGATCGAAGAGCGCATCCGAGGAAAAATGTAGGCACTTTGGTGGTTCGTACGTGTGGGCTCAACGCGCTAACGAGAAACAAATCGTCAACTCGGTCAGAATTCCCTCGAGCGCAGTGTCGTTACGTTCACGAATTTCCTGCAACGACGCGCCTATTTCCATCGACACTCGTTAACGATAAATATAAATCTTTCCATTCCTGCAATGTAAAAATACATGTCCGTATTGTGAACAAATTCTTTAGTATTTTAATAAGCCTGGAGCCGACGAATACCCTCGGGTATATCGATATATCGCCTCGATATATTCGTTACTCGTTTACGAAAATAAAGACGCGATACTCATTCGTGACTGTTTTTTCTTGCGGTAAGACAACGAGAGATAAATTTGTTAGCGATTGCTTAATTTTGCGATCCTCGGTACCAATTTTTCATTGGAGCTTCGTCCATCGATAAATCCATCGCATCGAACCTGCAAAAAAGGATTTCCGTTTCACAGCGATATTAATGAGGCCGTTTATAGCTACGGTTGACGCCCATCCAATTCTAGAGGCGCGCATTTACGTGCAATAAAACGCGCCTGATTTTCGACGAGTGCCGAGGGCGCGCATCCGCCGCCATTATTTATCGCCGGCTCGCGGAAATTTTGGCGCGCGGTCAGCAGCGAAAGCCGCTCCGATCTCCTGTCAGCGATTCGCTAGATTCTCGGTCTCGCTCGCGTCGGGGAGGGCACGCAAATCGTTCTGGGAAAACAGCCAAAACGCCGGACAGCGTTACGTGTCAGCGCGAACGTAAGTCGCGAGGGAGCAGCGAAAACGAGCCGAGCTTTGTTAAAAAGCCGCGAAATGTTTCCCCGGATGCAAGAAAGTATCGCAGCGGCGGCCAAATCGACGCGATCGCGGCCCTTGTGCGAACGATTCAAAATAGAATGATTAACGCGAGCTGAGGATTAAGCTGGAGTCTCCCCGATGATTAAATTGATCGATGGGTTGCACTTTTTTTTAAAGCGCCTCGTTTATTCAGCTAGAATACCTTGGGACTTTGTCGTTTCGATGTTTCTTTTTTTACTTTTATCATATTTTCGAGTTCGAGGACGCAACCAAGTTGACGTTATTTTATCTTGGAAGTTTAATATTTTTTTTTCGAAAACGGGGTATTCCAGTTTTTTAAAAATACTTTCGTTCGAATTTTGCGTCTTTGAAAAAAATTTATAATCGATAAATTAACTTATATATATACGTATTTTAAATTAAAATTACGCGTTTAATATGTCATTTTATCAAAAAGTAATGATTCCATCATCTCATTTTTGCTACTTTGCTCTTTACAAACTTAACGAGTGACCAAACGACGATAACGTTGAGAACATTCGTGCGCTTAAACGTACAGATCTTATTGCTAAAAGTAAATGTAAATGTTGTCCAATGATTAATGGAAGGGTGGCACTTTATTTCGAAAGTTTATAGAAATTTTGCGAACTATACGCGACATGGTCCAAATATTTAGACTTTTTAGTGCGTGTAGGCTTACAGTTTTGTACAGTGACTCGTTCACCGATTTACTTTCTCGGTAATTCATAATTTTTTTTCATTTTTTATACGTTTCGCAATTATCGTACTTTATATCACGTTTGTATTTCTAACTCTTCGCGAAACGACATAATTAGATCTTTCTTGGTAAATATTTAATTCTTCAAATATCTATTTACGAATAAATATGATTATTAAATAATGGTGATTTTCAAATTTAATAGCAAATATTCCCGATATTCGATATAATTTAATTTTACTACTTTCATCGATTTAACAATAAATTCGTGTTTACGATGTACTCGTGCAGTACAAATATAATCCTAATATTACCGTACGTTGAAGCGAACGCGCATCTCGTAAGAACAGCTACATAAACGGACCCGTATACAAAATTAGAAGCTGAAAAATATCAAGTTTTCAAAAATCATAAAACCCGAACGTTCCGATATTTCGTGGCTGCTCTCGGTGACTCCGTACCGAAAATAATGTCGAACATAACGTGAAAGTCTGCCCACACGCATAGACGAGGGAGAAAGGGCCACGAGTCCGGAGATCTCGAATAACCGAGCTTTCTTCGGTCCATCCCCGAGGCTTAAACGGCAGGTCACACTTACGCCTCTTCTCGTCTTCTCGTCCGCACCGAATGTCAAAAAGTCGGCTCATTCACGTTTCCTTCTTTATTTCTTTCTTTATTTCTTTCTTTATTTCTTTATTTCTTTATTTCTTTATTTCTATTTTACCATCGAAAATTGGAGGTCGCGCGCGCTCTGGTGACTAGGAGCTTGTTTGCTCTGTAACCGAAGCAGCGGTGGCAACAAGCCTCGGAGGGAGGAAGTCGAGAAAAACGAGTAGACGAGCGTAGCGCATCTATAACCGAAAGAGTGGGTGGTCCAATTACCCCAAGGTTTTCGCGCTCCCGCTTGCAGCACGTGCATCGAGGAACGGCAAAGCCGGGTAATAAGACACTCTCTCTCTCTTCCTCGATGCCAAAGCCAAGCTTAAGCCCCTCCGACCCTCCGCCACTCCACCGCCGCTCCTCCGACGCTCGCAGTTACGATTCCACTGACATCATTAGCCAAACATCTGGGCTACTTCCCTCGACGCTCGAGGCGAGGCTCGCGCCGCGACGTCGGCGGTGCCGCGAACGGTTTACGATCGCGCCTCTCGCTCTCGAAAGGGAACCGATGTCGCGGCTCCTTTGATCGGTGCGCTTTTCGTCGCGCGATTACCCCACGGACGATGACTCGTTCCGGCTGTTCGTCGAGTCCTGCTTCCACTTTCGAGGCTTTCCCTCTCCGCGCCGGACACGTCGAACGTTGCGAATCGTAAACCGCGGGGGAACCTCGTGTGCCCGTCGACGAAAATATTTTTATTCCGCGGGAGCTCGACGTCTGCCTCAACTTGGGTTTTTAGCGCCGCGCGTTTATCTAGACGCTGGCGGATCGCGACAATTACGTACTAAATTTGTACGCAAGATGTGCCGTTGTTTCCGTCTCGCGGTATCGACGTAAAATTACCTTAATTATTCGTTGATACGTTAACTCGTGATACCCTTCGACGATATCGACAAGTTAATTACAAGTTTTTATCGATAAATGACGATAAAAATGAAATTGAATTTGATTCGCTGTTGGTTCGCAGCAGTTCGAAAATCGATGTATCGAAAAACGATTACGAGAATACGTGAATTCGTTAAATCTATCGCGTTTGGTTAATTTTTGCATTTTCGTGGAGTCGCTGAGACGAAATTTCGACGTATTTTCCGAGAAGATAATTTCATGAAATCGCTCTTTGTAAAATTTAGTTTTAACGCGTAAAAAAATTATTATTCGATAGCATTCGATTTTCAATGACTCATTCTAAATTTGACTTAATAAGCGGTGTTTCATTCTCGATTATACGTTAAATTTAATTTGAAATTTACGATAAAATAAACCTAAGAGACTTTTCGAATCAAATTTATATTACGTTTTTTCAAAAACTCACAAATTTAAATTAACGCATTATAAAAGTCTATGACAGAAGTGGTTCTAAGATTATAGTTATTAAAGTCTTATGAATATACATAAATAAATTAAAGGGTGAGAGAGGTGGGCATAATGTCCGTGAGGCATGATTCATCACGCGTAGCCCAACCAATGGAATACGCTTACTTATGATAATACTAAATTGAATAAAGTTATATGAAGAAATCGTGTATTTAATTTAAATGCAACGAGCATTTATTTTATAATGAATACTTACCGATATGCAAATAGTAATACAACATAATGAACAAATATTGGCACATTTAGAAGGTGAATTATTTCGCGTATTAAACCCACAACATAATATCGAGAAATGATTAAGGTAAAGGCTTTATATAACGTTACAACGGCTCGGGTATTCTCTCGTTGCGTTCGATCGGGAACGTACGCTATAACACCGAGGAAATCGAGGAAAATTCGCCTAAGCGCGCAAAAATTGCCGTTCCGGACTCTTTTTATCGTGACTCTGTATCGGCGTATACGGCGCTCGAGCGGTTAATTGATCCACGAAGCAATCTCGCGATCGCTTTCCTTTTCCTTTTTTGTCCGCAAATGGATAATTACGGCAAACGCTCGGCCATTCGGGCGCGAGCGGCTAATCGGTGCCCGCAACTTCGGACCCCGCATTGTTTGCCAATCCGTTCCCACCTTCCACCAGTCCCGTCTTTGATAGACGCGCACTTTCCCGTAGCTAATCCTCGGGTGCGAACCTCGACGACGGCGGCGCCTCGACGTGCTTTCACTTCTTCGGAGCGCACTCGTTTTTTCTTCGTTTCCGTGGATCCCCTCCTTCTCCTTCCCACCACTGTCGCTCGTTTCTCTCGCTTTCCAACTTATCTCTCTGCTTCTGCCTTTATCTTTCGTTTACTTCTTTTATAAATGAGTGATAGACGTACGCCGGGGTACGTTAACTGCTGCAAGTGCCGTAAATGTCAATCTCATTAGTCGGCTGTCGTAAATAGTCAGGCGTTTTTAGACTCGGCGATTTTTAACGTTTCTCCGTATCGCGCGGCTAGAATCGAAGCTTGGTTGTTTTCCTTAACCGTGATTAATACAGTTTCCAACGAAGCTGTCCGTCTCGAAAGTCGCGGATTTCGTACGCGACAGTCGCACATTCGTCCCGTGCGTAACGATTTTCAAACGCGTTCGATCTCGATCTGAAAACTTTATAAAACGAGAGAAGAAAGTTCGCGAAATTTAGATATCACGGTAGAATTTCCAGAGGCGTTGAAAATACGCATTGAAAAGTGTACTTTTTGCGTAATATTCGTAGCGCGAATTTTTCACTCCGGATTTAAATTTATCATGGCGATGTTTTACAATGCATGAGTAATCGGTTACTGCTAATAATCAGTTACGTAACAGTAATCAATTATACCGTGATAAATGCGATATTTCGAAAAACTCGGGCTTAAATTAGTATTCATCGATGGACAGGTATATCCAACGTATGATTTTACCGAAAACTATTTTAGTAAAAATCTTAAGTATCGGCCTCGTGACCGAATACTCGTTGATACCGTACTCCTACATTATTAAAAAATGCGCCTGCTTTTAAATGCGTTCAAAAAATTGAATTATTTCTGATTTCTCTTGCAAAATGTAAGGTATAGCTTTGAAATATAGCGCAAGGTAATCCTAAAATTGACGCATCCAAAGAAATTATCGTGAAAACAAAACGCTAAAACTACTTTGACGTTACGCTCGATCGAAGCCTAAAAGCCGTCGCGTTGCGAAAACCAAGTCGCCGATGTTCCAACAGCGAGGCGTTTAAAGCCGCTCTTCCTTCTCATCTCCGGTACGTCGGTACGGCTCTTCTTCCTCTTCCTCTCCGGACTCTCGAATTTCCGACTCGATTCTCGCCTCGGTCGCGATCCCGGGAAGCCGAAGGTCTCCTCGGGACAACGACGATCCCGGACGGCTTTTCTCCGTGTTGCCACCTGCGCATCCGTTTTCGCTTTGGGTGGCCCTCGTCCCCAGCACGCGCCGAACGCGCATACGAAACCTTCGCACCGAGGGGAGTGGGAGGATTTTAAGCCGGCGGGACAAGGGACCAAGGGTGAGAGGATCGTCGCGCGTTTCGATCGGATAAGCCTCTGCGGATGCGCACGTCGACGTCCGAGAGTCGCTTTTTTTGCCGTATCGTAGGCAGCAGCCAAGGCTTTTAAGCTTCGTCTTCGTCCTCGCGATTATCGGGAAGATAAGTATCGTTCGATCGATTCGTTTTCAAGGCCGAGATTCGAGGCGTCGTTACTTCCCGAACGCGCGAGAGACCAAAGTTTGGATCGGTCGTTGCGCGAATTCGTAGCCTCCGGCCTCGAAAAGGCGAAATCGCGCTCGACGGTAAAAATCCTTAAAAGGCTGGAACGGAGCTAATTACTCGTGCGCCGCGAAATGTCGAATAATCGAGAAAAACGAACCGAGGAAGGAAAAAAAGTCGTAAAACATTTTCCCTTGAAAAGCGCGTTAAACGTCCACGCGCGCCGCAAATTTTACGCACTCGCGTATCTCGGCGTGTTTTCTCCGCGGCTGAACGATCGAATTAAGTCGAGCTGGTGAGACTCCGGGCCTTTCGCGCTCCGTAAAATCGGCGATCCGTAAAATCCCCGGGACGACGAAATAATACGCGCGATCGAACTCGACGCGCGCGTTACGGAAGCGTCGACTCGAGGCTGGTTTCTCGCAACGGCTCGTAACATTCCTCGACGAGCGCCGCGCGACTCTCTCGCGTTACGTTGCGCCGGCGTTTAATGGGCGAGGACGTAAAACGCGATAATTGATAGTCGAAAGCGCGCGAGCGAGAGGCTTGTCATTAGCCGCGAGCCGCGGACTCTTTTCGCGGGCGGCTTTACGGCCGCCCGGTTCGGGTAATTGTGGGCGGCGCCGCGACGCCGAGGGTGAGAGGCTACGCGTCCTGTCCGCGGCCCTCGGCGGAGACGCGCGGTTTTCCAAATCAATTCTGAGAAGCGCTCGATGCGTAATTGCACCCTGCCGGTAGATAAATTTTCGCGCGTACCACTGCTAATACGTATTTTTCGGTGCTTGAAACGCGTTTCCTTTTTCTTCGACGTTGTCTTTGCGTAAATCCTACCGGACGTAAACTCCGAGCGTTGCTGCGTTGGATCGTTCTTTTGGTTTGCGTAAATTCCGTGGGGCATGTAAATATAACTTGTTGCTCGGTAACTCATGGATTTTCATTACTTTTCTTTTCGATACCATCCGGTTGGTATCCATTTTCTTTTCTTATCGTTATTTTCCAAGGATCTTTATTCCTTTTGTCAATCTATATTCGGACGCATTCGGTCTTTGGCTGCTCGAGTATTTTAGATTTGGATGTGGAAAGTATGGTACGAAATTTCGGTACGATAGGAATGAATTTGAATTTCTTAAAAATTTTCAACAGCGATACTAAAACTTTTTATCCGACGGATCGAACGGTTCGATGAATACTCGTCTTAATAAATATCGTGTTAAATATCTCGATAAATTTATAGTAAAATAAAATTATACGTTCTCGTATTAAAACATATAAACGGTAAAAATTGAAATAAAAAGTCCATTCGGACTTTCTCTTAATCGTAAAATGTAATTGGTAATGTTGTAAGACGACTTGGCGTAAAGCATTATTTAACGACTCAACGATATTTAGTTCGTTTGAAATTCCCAGGATTAAAGATCGTATACTTTATACTTGTTTAAAAAGATCACCTTAATTTTTATAATTAACTTTTAGTAAATCACATTTATTACACTTTATTTATCGAGAGTATTAACGTCGCAATAAATTCCTCCCAGACGTTCATCGACTAGAAGCGAACCCTCGTGATGTACAATTCGAACGAAAGTCTCCCTAAATTTCAAAGTCCTGCCTCACTTAAAATTCCGAATCTACGAGATCCAAGAGATATAGTTGCGAAGGTTGGAAAAGTAAGGGTCAACTTTCGAAGGCCACTCGAGTCGCGTTCTCGAAAAGCCAAATCTTTGGAAATCATCGGACTTTCGTAAGCCGCTCTTGAAGGAAAATAGATTGCGACTCTTTTGCCTTGTTGTTGCGAGTCAAGTTTCTCGAGGCGTTTCGTCGACTAAACGCTCTTTCCCGATTCCATTCTCCCCTGGATAAAGGCTCCCGAGCAGCGCTAATTTTACGAGCCGTTGACTCTGGATCGATGTTCTGGATGGAAGCCGGCCTTGAGTTACCCTGATGTAAATTCGTTTAATTTTAACGATTGCCGTTAGGTCAATTCGTTGCTTTCGCGACTTTTCCAACCTTAAACATCGCATCATCCCTTGCCACCCTTCGGATACTCTCTACTTTGTCACGGATGTACTCATGCGGGATCGTTACTTTTCTTTTTGTTACAGATTACGAAACTCAAGATCGACAGCAATCCTTTCGCCAAGGGCTTCAGGGACTCATCCAGACTTACAGATTTTGAGAGGTTGGTTCAATTGTATTATATTCTCTCGGGAAATTTCATTTATCATTTACTTGTAAAAGATTAATTTTCGCGCGTATAATTTGTAATATCTTTCCGCGTAATATATCTAACTCTTATAAGATGACAGAGTGTATTACAGAAGATTAAGAACACTTTAATGTTTCATGAATATGAATTAACTAAATAATCTTCGTCCTAGTTTCCCAGGAAATACGAATCGAAATTTCAACTTAAAAAAAATGAAATTTCTCACTCTCACGTATCAAAATATGAAATTTAATCACGAGTTATAAAGTCTGTTCTACGTTCGAGTAAATGAAATTATGTATAGAATTAAGGTATATTATGTTACAATGATTACGAATGCGATGTTTTATAAGAATTATAATGGTAACTTAATATTACTCGATTTGAATTAATTTACCGGTTGCGAGCATAATATTTAAATTAAAATTCGAAAATTTTTATCGAGCTGCATTCACACCAATATTTACACCTCCAAATGACTAAAAATACGATTATTGTTACGAAATTAAAGAACAAGTTAGAAAATTTAAAATATCTTATCTAATTCTTCGGTTCGGATCGATACAAAAAGATTGTAATACAAAAAGAAACTCTCGATTACCATATAAAGTAAATTTTACAATACAACGAAAAAGTATATTCGCGCAAAGTTCTGATAATCAAAGTAACGCGCGGAAACGTAAGGAACCTTCTACGCGTTACATAAAATCCCAAAAACGATGTATAAAATCGTACTTAAATTAAATATATCTTTCTTCGTATTGTACCAGATTTTAATAGTGTACTACGCGCTCAAAAATGTACTCGTCAACGTCTCGTTATAGAATCCACAGAAACGTATTCTCGTTCACACGCTAAGCGTCGATTTAAAAAAATATTTCACACGCGATACGAGCTATAGACTTAAAATAGAAAAACGTAACGCGCGATCCGAAATACTCGTAAGCAAACGCTTAGCACTTAGCACTTCCAAAAAGCATTAATCGCGACGAGCTCGTTCATTCATCACGAATCATTAATTTTCCTCGCTTGCAAACATGAAAGAGCAGCGCGCATAATGAAGCACAGTTACCCTTACAGGGAGACGATGGAGTCGATGCTTGCCGAGCAGCAGAGCCTGAGGTTCCCCCATCGGTTCCCCTTCGAGATCGACCAGTCGAGCGCCGCCGCCGCCGCCGCCGCCAGTAATCTCAGCCTCGAGGAAAAGGCCATGTGGGCCGCCCGATCGCAGATTCTTCTCCGCGCCGCAGCGGCCGCGGCTGTAGGGCCCTACGCCCAGCTGGTGAGTCCCGCCCTGGTGTACCCGGGGGTGGCGGCAGCGGCCGCGGCGAGCTCGAGCCACCAGCAAGCTCAGCAGCATCAGCAAGCGCAGCAGCAGCAGCAACAACTCGGGCATCTGTGGTGGGCCTCGTCCCTGGGACCGACGCTCTTCGCCGCGGCTCATCACCACCAGCAGCAACAGCAGCAACAACAGCAACAGCAACAGCAACAGCAGCAGCAACTCGCCGCGAGCGCGGTTCAGCAGCACAGTCCCGGAGGTGTGGGTCCAGCCGCACCCAGACCCGTTTATCCCTCGGGTCTGAGCGGATTGTCGCACCACAGGTTCGCGCCTTACGCGAGCTCGAGGACGCAGTTGAAGACCTCGACGCAGATCGGCTCCTCGCACCCGTCGACCCTAAGGAGGACGACGCCCTCGCCGACGGACAGCCTTTGCAGGGAGGCTCAGGATCTGTCGCCGTCGTAGTCGAGGCTATGGGTGACGACGAGCCAGTGACCGTAAGAAGGTGAAACACGCGCACGCGTAAAAACTATTTGGTTCGTTCCGTCTATGCTCTCCCATTTGTTTATTTCTCCACGCCTGTATTTACGAGCTGCCAGAGTCGATGTAACGAGCGTCCGCTACCATTTGGAGTCTCGACGACGCGTTACGCATCCGCGATTTCGCAAAATTTTCGAGACTCGGTTATCGGTGGATCGAGGCGACCGAGATTCGAACGCGACCTTGGCGGATCGAGTCGAAGACGTCCCCATCCGATCCGTGCCGATAACTTATTTGTTATCCCGCGAGATTTTATCGAATGCTTCGGGGTGTACACCGTAATTATCGAGGGCGCGCGCGACGAAAGCGAAGGGTCGCGTTGTATTGTACGGGGAGTCGTCGTCGTCGTCCTCGTCGTCGTCGTCGTCGCTGTCGTCGTTATACGAGTGTGTTTTCGTGTGTTCTGTAGATACGTGTGTTTTACTCGGAGCATTGGTTGGGTCGATCGAAGGATGAATTTTATCGCGATGCGCGTGTTCTCGAGGAGTCTTGGCCCAGGAACGAAAACATATCTCGGGTGCCTCGGACGCTCGCCCACGTTACAAGTTACACCTTGTAAGCTCGTATTAGTAAGGGAATGAATGAAACTTGAATAAAAGCAAGAAGAAACCTTAGGCTGAAATATTGTCAACATCGTCACGCCCAACTTGTATATAATTACGCGATCGATGAAAGGTAGTCTTACCAGCGTTTTCTGTACCATAAGCTGTATATTTCGTATTAAGAACTGTATTGTTATCGTTATTTATATTAAAAACAAACAAGAGAACGGCTACTTGCCGTATGCCTCGTCTCTTAAAGTGAAACTTGAACGATGCGACGATGGTGAATCGTCTGCTCCATCGCTTTGACTCTATGTATAATTGGGAAATTTTGCTTTGTTTACAGTATTCGGCTTGTCTCTATTCTTATTAAACGACATAATTGGAGAAACTCAACGTTGTAAATTGCTTTTTATCTTTTTTAATGTTATCTCATTGTACTTTACAGTGAGAAATTTTCGGAATGTTGAAAGAAAATTTGTTCTGATAAATTAACTTTGCGTGACTTTTATTTGAAAAGAAATTTTTATTATGTGTTCTGTAAGAAGATAAAAAAATCATTATCGCTACGAAGCATATTACATTAGATTAGGACGTTATTATATTGTTAAATAAATGCTTGTATCGTCGAAAAAAACACGAATGCGTAGCGATTGCTGGACGAGCTACTACCATGTAAATAAGTCCTGAATAACAAGAAAAAGAAACTCTTATATCGAGTATAAAAGAAATAGTAAGTCGAAGACGAAAATAAAATTGAAGAAAGTGTTTTATGGGAAATAGAAAAATAAACGTAAATGACCTTCGCAGTTTTCACTACTCATCTCCTATTCAATAAAAGTGGAACGAGAATTCTGAAGTGCAATAATCTATACACGATTAATTTATAAAAACAAAGATGGAAGCAATAAAATGAGTAAAAAAATTCTAAAAACTATACATTTTAACTTTCCAGTAATAAAATAAAAGTCCTTGTTATCCTAACGAAATAATAAAGAATTCCAATTATTAAATTTAGTTCTGTAAAATAATTGAAATACATCGTATTATTTAGATCGTATTTGCAAGTTTAAAAATTATAATTACTTCATGGTAACGTTTACTTGTTAAAAATACGTTTACTTATATATTAAAGTAAATTTATAAAAAATATTTATAAATATCGATTGATTTTTTTACTTTTATCTCTATCCATTGCATATTGAAAACTACTTGGCTGGAAAAATCTATAATAGGTAAGCAAAGATAAATTATATTTTATGCAAAACAAAATAAACGACACTTTAGAGAATTAGATTAAGTAACTAACTCATGTTCCAGTTTATGCATCGAGTCAATCAAGGTAACGATCGTAAAATTAAATTCAACATTTATTTTTTATTACACGACGAGTTAAGAAAATTTATTACAACTATTAAAAAAAATTATGAAAACAAATAATATCCATGGAACAATATCGCGGTCTTTGTCTAAAAAATAATACGCATCGTTGAAATATCGAGAGAAAAAATTCATCGATATCGAGCAATTTTTTTCAAATTAGCGAAACGCAAAAATTTACAAGAGGAGAAAACGAAACGCAAAGATCCGTTCAAGGAATATGGGTCGATCGATAATCGCTGCACGCTGAGATAAATCAACGATAAAAATTTTCGCAAACCTTTTTTTCCGCATGGTTCGTGCTAACAAAGGCCCGAGTAAAAGAAAAAGAAAAGAGGTCCACTTAAATATAAATTGGCATGAATTGACTGCTAAACTTTTCACGAGCTGCGTTTTTCTGTCTCACCCTCTAACCACCGCCCCGTTTGCGCTAGTACATGCATTATATTTGCACGCGTCGGTCTCCTCTGTACAAACAGACCCGAGCCAAGTCACGAAGAGCATAATGACCGGTGTTCAAATAGTACTCGATATTTCCGGCGCTGCGTTGGCAAATAATCGCTCGCGCAAACGCAATCGGCCGCTCCGTCGATGCATGAAGCCGCTTTCCTATCCTCGCGGTTCTCCTAACTCTTTGGAGGAACTGTTCCAACGCGGTTCCGTGCACTTGCCTTTAGAATAATGCTTTCCTTAATAATTCAGTCGGTTAAAATTGAAACGGTTGTTCGAATACGGCAGCGCGGAAATATAGCCATTTTTAAACGCATTTTCTAGAGAGCGGAATAATAGAGTCGTTGGATTCGTCGATGGGAATTGCGGGCTTGCATAAAACTAACTTATATAATTATCTTGGCGTTTTTATTAATCGATGTCGTATCGGTGTCAAAATCGTTGTACATGGTTTTAAGATGATATTCGAAAGCTCGTTTTATGGAGGGTTATTTACATGCCGAGCGTCGTGCGTATCGCATGACTTCCCAATTCTCTTGACTAACTAATTATTTAAATTAACATTACATTTTCTACCGTCTTTTATGTCTCCCGGAGTAAGTAATCTCTTTAACTATTTAATCTTCAAAGATTGCTTGCTTCGTTCGGAACGTTAACTTTTACGGTAATACTCAGCATAATAAAATAAGTAGCACATATTTTCACGAGTATTACAGTTTTTTGCGATGGAAACTATTCTTGGGTTATTATTAAAGAGATATTTACTCGTATTTATCGATTAATGTACTTCTTTATTATACCTATATTCTTTAGTAATAATCTCAAATGCTTATAATTTTAACAACTTAAAAATAATTTCTAATTTCAACGTAAATTTACACTATTTTTTGTACAAAATCAAGATATTTTAATAAAACGAAACAAAATATCTATGGTTCGCGTAAAAAAATAGTCACTTTATCATTTTGCCCTCATCCAAGAATATTCAAAGGAGCTTCTCCACGCGAAACGAGCAAAGGTCGTCTCGTTTCGCCACGCGATGTGAATTTATGCGCGTGTAGGCGACATGTTTTCGTGAGTGATTTTCACTCCTCCGTGTAATTATACCGTTGCTGGATTGGAAAATTGAGGTTCGTTGAGTAAGGGACGAGAGACGGCGGAAAAAGGTTGGACAGCGAGTAGAGCTTCCACGACTGACTGACGTCGATTTAATCTTCGGCGATAATTGTCGAGTGAGATAACTCCGAACCGACTCAATTCAATTTAAAATCAACGTTGCATAATTTATTTCAGGCTTCTTGTTTGCCTTTTAATCACAGGAGTTTTTCATTCTTCGCTATTCGCGACTCTAAGTATTTGGCGCTTTCTCGATCGATGGATCAACGTTTTTTTATCAGCGATATACATTTAAAAACGAGAGATGCGTAAATTTTTCAAATTTTCATCTAAAATTTATCGACCATTTGGATCGATGCGCTAATCGTGAATTTCCTATTTTAGAGTTGAATTATGAATCTATTGAAAAGAAGTAGTTTATCGGAAGATAAAACCGTATTGGCAAATGCGGCAATCGATACATATATAAACATCCGAGTTGAAACTACTGAAACTTGGCATAATTACAATCGGTTATTGAATATTATTCAAAGATTTATATAAACTTATCATTTTGCATAAACACGTTATTACGCGTATTAATATAAATTTCACGTTGATGTACACTTAAATAACACGTTGCATAATTAAAACAGTATCGGATGAATTAAAAATATTTTAAAAATATATTAAAAATAACTATAAGTACCGGTACGTATACTCGTGACATTAGTACGTACAATTTATCCTTAGCTGATAAAATAAAATTATAATGAAACGTTGGATTATTCGGGAAAAATAATTATTTCTCCGATATCAATGTATTCTTGTCATTTATCCAAAGGCAATCTATACATTTTTAATAAAAAAAAAATAGTCGGTCCAAAGTTATTCAAAGTTTAATGTAGCCGTTGAGAATATGGCAGACGCGAGATATTTCAAATTAAAAAGCAAAATCACCACAAATCATCCTTTCCCATCCATTGTCATCATTTTACTCGCAAATTTCCTCATTTATGACCTCACGCGCCGTAAATCACCGTCGATTTAACAATGCCGATGCGCCGCCGCGCAAACCATCACTGCGCGCTGCTGCAGCGTTCGCTACGACTTTAATTAGAAATTCGTCACGCGTGCAAACGCGCGCACATACACACGGAGCACCGAAAAAATCGCGCGACACTGCAAAAAATTACCTCCGTATCTTCGTATCCTCGCATCCTCGGCAAACTGCTTGAAATAATCAATTGCATTCTCGTATCTTTTCTCTCTTTATTACGGTAATCCTATAACGTCAGGCTTAGTCGGAACAATCAAGAAGCTTTTCTTAAAAACATGAATACGTTAAAAATGAATGTATTACACGCATAATTTTATAAATGATTAGGAATTTATGCATAGTTTTCATAATCGTATTGTATAATATTGCAATCAAGAAGCACTTTTTTTAAATCTGAATTCTTTCGAATACACGATATTGGTGAAATCAAGCTTATAACTTAGCAGCATAATTATAAAGTTTAATAATATACACAAAATAAAATTTCATTTATTGTTTATTATTTATGTAAATTATGTATATTTAGTATAATATGTACATTGTAACTGAATTGCGATGAATTTACTCTTCAAATATGATAACAAATCTCTATATTATACCGAAATATTTTTTAAATTTACCGTGTAAAAGAATCGTCGAAACTACATTCTTTGCAAGTTTTTAAGGATCGTATGATTTAAAAATGTAGATATTATTTAGTCACTGCTAAGTTTAAATAAAATATTATACGATACGCGAGTCTTAAATTTAAAATTTTTCACGATGCGCCTTATTTCAACGCAAAATACGTAAATTCACTTTTATTTTTAATTTATTTTTGGAAACGTGAATTTTTTAATTTTATTTTACCACGTAAAATCTTAAATATCCGTATAAAAATCTAAACAAGCGACTGTGTGAAAACTCTTGGAGCTGATATTTTTTCTTTTTAGATAGTTTTAATTTGAAATTTAAAACTATCGCGAATTTGATATTTTTCTTATCGAGAAAAATAATCGATATATCTGCTTTACGATCGCTTTATACAAATAAAATAGCAACGTTATTTATTTGAAACAATGAAAAAGATCATTATAATCGTTTACATCTATGACTCGCATGCACTCAACGAGCGATCCAATAAATTAATCTTAAGATTGAATTCTATGCATTCACGATTAGTATTAAGTATTTATTATAAAAACTATAATGCTAAGATAAATTTTGAAATTTTAGAACATTTATATGTCACGATGATAAACGAACCACTATAAAAGAATGTTTTCCTCGAAATAGGTATAAGCGGTTAAAGTTCCAGTACGCGGTTTTACGAATATACGAGGTTCGATGAATCGATTAGAACGAGAAAAAACGAACGAAACGCGAATAAAATAAAGTAATCGACGAAAAGAATCTTGTCGATCAAAAATTTTGTAAAAAATTTACTCACAAAAAAAAACGATAAATACATATTTCACGAATAAACTAGAAAACAAAGTCTGAAACAATTATAACGCGCTGGATCGACCATATCAATCCACTTAGCGGTGTATATTACTTTTCACAAAATCTAAACTCGATGCCATCGCTGCGTTTCGAGACCACTTCTCGGAAAATCTACCTCGACGATCGGCACCCCCGAGAGAAACAAAGCGCCGTTTCGTTTCCTTCCTCGGCTGCCCCGTGGTGACAAGCCCTTTAAAAGAAATCGAGTTTCAATTTTGCCTCCCGATAAAAGATACGCCCCAGCCTCGCGTACGAGAGTCGCGTACGAGAGTCGCGTACGAGAACGGCGACGGCGGCCGCGACGAGGTTGCACCATACGCGTCTCGGCATCGTCGGGTCCAGAAAAGAGGCGGACGGGTCCACTCCTCGCCGGTCAATCCCTTCGGCATAAATCACCAGGAGCGCGCGCCGGAGAAAAGAGGCCGAAGTGGTAGCGCGCGAGTCTGCGATCTCGCCGGCGTTGAAACGCGACGTGAAGGCATTGCCGCGGGAATTAGCATAACGTCGGCATAAATATCGAAGGCGAGCTCTCGGGGAGATTTCGCGCGCCTCGCCCGAGCGCCGAAGAATGTTAAAAGTTCGGCGAGGGCCTTTCTCCGACGGGTCGCCAAAGGAATGCCGATACGCCGATGCCACGCGTGAATCAGCCCTTCGACGGAGCCCGCGGCTCGTTATTTCGGCAAAATTGCGTTGCCGCTTGTTCTTTTATTTTGGATGGTGGTCCGGCCTGCGACGATCGTTACGGGAGGAAGACGCTGCTTTGTTTGCTTGGATTTTCAGGATCGCGAGGATCCGAGTCGGTGCTCCGACGTTTTTCTGCGTTATCGATTCGACGTTACTACGCGCACCGCGAATACGCCGAGTCGTATCGCACTTTTTGCGCGCATTTTTTAAATCTGTACCGATAATTTGAAATTTATCCGCGCTCGTTTTAAACTACCGCTCGAGTATCGGCGAAACTTTAATTACGATGTTTCGATAAAAATCTCGCGATAAATCCCTTTTTATATCTAAAATTAATTTTCAACCAGGATTTTCAATCTAATCGGTAAAAGACTCGAGAAACGTTCTCGGACACCCGATATTTAATTTCTGTGCGCGCTTTCAACTTTTGCGAATCGTGTTAAATTGTACGGAATTATTTTAACCGAACCATTTCTATACGCAGCTTTTCGATATCTCGTCGATGATTCATATTTTTTAACAAACTGAAACGCGCGTTTAATTTATAATGTTAAGATAAGGTTACCTTCGTTCCTCCGCGCTGAACGCGATTCGTGAAAAGAATTTTTAAATTTTTCCAATATTCGAAACAACTTTTACGGCGCGAATTTCATAAAAATTGACTTGGGCTGGGCGTGTTTCTCGGATCGCTTTATTTATTATTTAAAAGTACAAATTATTTTTGCGTTTCACTCCGGTACCAATATAAACACAATGGGCAATAGCTTCGACGTTCGTACGTCGTATTCTTTGGTAGGGGCCATAATGGTTCGCCAAACTCCGTAATAAAGTAACAAAGACTTCGTAAATCAATGACCGATGTATAATTTTTTACTTTTCCGTAATATTCGTTCATTTCCGTCTTTGCGACACTTTTCGAATAACTTATTCATACGTACGAATATATAAGTGCGTGCACTATTTTTTCTCCCCAGTGGAATACATTGTTACACGATCGTAAATTCAATTAGTTTATATCCTCGAATAAACGATTTTATAACGCTACGCGAGAGCAAAATATTAATAGGTTATGGAAATTTTGATAATGTATTCAAATCGCGTTTAATTTAAATTGATAATTTGCATCGTTGTAAATCTCTTACGAGACCAAGTTTACGATTCGAAATATCCGGTGGATTTGGACACTTAACGATTATTCGGGCAGCCGTCAAAAATAGTATCGACCGCTCGGTAATAATTTGAACTCTATTTAATAACTTACGCGCAAACGTAAATTTGTATAAAATTCGTTCCCGAAACTCGCTCGGGCGTAAATATTAAAAATGATTTTTCAGCTGTAAAATACGTTGAAAAACGATTACACGCCTGTATTAAAAGCATAAGTTTGTTTGCTCAGCGTTCACAGTTTAATCAACGCATCGGAAACATCGTAATACTCCTTGCTCGAGCCGCACTGTAACTAAAGATCGTCGAAACCGTGCGAACGAAATGTCGGAAGAGCAGCGTAAAATAAAGCAAATCCGCGCGAAAGACGCAAACAAGAATCCGGGACTCGCGAAGCGGGAAAGAACCTCGCAAAAAGAAAATCCCGCACGAGGGGCGTAATATCCGATCCGCGCTTGAGCATATCTCGCGGCGGGTAAGAGGCCATATTTTGTTAGGGATCGAGAGGAGCGCGGCGCAAGGTGGGAGTGAATCGGTGGCAATTTAATGCGAGATGAAGGCATTATAAAGTCATTAGGGAGAGGCCTGTTCCTCACGCGAAGCCTGGGGAGAGAAGAAGCGCCGGCTCGCGTGCAGAATGCGCATCGGAACTCTCTTTATTTGAATACACAAAACATTAGTGCTTTTCGCTGACTCTTCCTCCTCCACCTCCTCTCTTGATCTCCCCGTGTTTTTATACGTTTACTCGATGCTCGATTCAACTTTTCTACGCACGTCTGTATTAGCGCGCTTGGTGCTCGACTCCGTGGCGTCAAATTTAATAACAAGTCGGTAAGGACGCGGTACGCGTCGCTGCGGACTAATGCTTCTACGGCGTGTCTGTTAAATCGTTAATTACCCAGGCGCAACGCGAGCTCGCCTCGAAGAGGTTTACGAGAGACTGGCAAGAGAGATATAAATGAAGGCTGCCTCAAGAAAATAAAGGGATTCGATTTTTAGCTCGTTCGCTGCTCGAAACGAGAGAAGACTCACGAGACGCGGACGTATGTAAGGCGATTCTTTATTTATTTGAGTTTTTTCCGATACGACACATCCGTGAATTATTTGCGATCTTAATGAATATTAATAATGTACAATGACCTCGTAATATTTGTGTTTAATCGAGTCTCGATCGTTCTCTTAGACTAAACTTAAAACTACTTCGTTTTTACTGCTTCCGATGGCTATTTCCAATCGTTTTCTTCATAGTTGGCCTTTCTATTATTATGGACTATCGGAAAATTACAATCTAAAATATAAGGTTTACTCGTAAAAAGCGATGCAGTCGATGATCGGAATTCTTTTTTTACATCCGCGTCGTCTCCTCTGTTTTAGATTTTTTATCGGGATCCACTTTATCGGAAAATTAAAATTATCCACGTTATTATTACAGTATCGTGTAATTCGGTAAAAAGCCAGTCTTGTTTTTGTAATGAATAATACAGCGTAAAAGTTAACTAAAGACCTTTATTTAAATTAAACGTACTTGTCATACTTTGCATAAGATACACGAAACGTTGAAAGGTTACTTTTTTTTAGTATTTACGTACCATATATGGTACTAGAAGCATTTATCGTAAATGCAAATTTTTTTTAAATTTAACTCATTCGAATTTGAATAAAAAATAGTTGAAGATCTGCGAACAGTAGCTTATTATTTTAAACGGTAAATACTTGTTAAATATAGATTATAATAAGAATTACTCAAACGTTTAAATAAAATTTACTCGGATGTATAAAACGAAACAAGCGTAACCATTCGCTTATTAAGTCACGATATATATAATCAATTTCAAAAAAATATAATTGATCGTACTATCAACGTACTTTACATGTGAAAAAAAATTAAAAATTCACGTAATTATTCGTTACGTATTATTGATTTATTGCGGAGACAACTAAATTACTATTGTAGATTTCATATTAGTTCGACAGATTCATATTACTCGAAGTAGGAAGTAATTTTATATAATATTGGACAAGATATGAAAGAAAAATGAACAAACTCAAACTTTCGTATTATGTTTTAATAAAAGTAGAATTTTTCGTTAAATATATATGTAAAATGCATATTAAAAAATCATTTAAATGTATGGATATTTATTTTTCCGTAAAAATAATCACCAGTTTTTAAAAGAATTATTTTTACCTTAATATATAATTTTATATCTCTCGAATAAAAATATTTTTTGCACATAAGATGCTGATTAAATATAAAGGAACAGTAATTTTCAATGTTATAAGAAAAGAATAAAATTTTATTTCTTTGATATTTATATTGATAAATTATGCAAAATACGTGTAAGTTTGATTTTACTATTTTATTGCGACAAAATAAATTATCACTTTTTAACATTGAATATATTGTACTCCTTCGATAGAAAAACAGACGCGACTTTTTAACATCGATGAAAAGTGCGAAAGCAAAAGTTTACGCGAGCAAACATATAACGTTAGATACATGTGTTGTAAGTAGATAATCAATGCACAGTCAAATATTATATACTCTTAATACAATAATTGCATTCTCTACGAATGTTCATATTTTCGAGGTCTTAAATTTTTATTCAAGACTCGTGTTCTATATGCGTAATATTGTAGAATTTTTACGTTTCCTGTTAGAGTGAAAATCACCTGTTCCCACAAGTATTCTCATTTACTTTAATGTTTAATTGTTTCTCATTAGCATTTCAAGAATTCTTTTAGTTTAACGATCGCTATACTTAAAAACCAACCTATAAGTTCTTCAACGTTTCACGTTTCGCAACTTAAACCGAATCAGACACTTCTTACAGCCAAGAATTTTAGATTCAAGTCCGCTTTCTCACACTTATCGAAACGCAATTATCAATTCTGTTCGAAAAACAAATTAATCAAAAATCATCGTCAACGTAAGTCTAGCTGGTCGTCGTAACTATTTATTTTCTCGATAATCACCGCTTCAATTTACGACTCTATTGACTTATCCCCCCTCTAAACCTCGACCACTGCCTTGCGTTCTTTCTCTAAATAATTAATCGAAAGGAAGCGATACGGTGCGGAGGAGAGTCAGACGGAAGAGAAAGAAACAAAGAGGGAGACAGAAGCTGTTCGTCGAGAGACCGGGGGCTGACGCGAAACGCCCACTTCCGGCGATATCACCCTTCTCTCTCTCTCTCTCAGTCGCTCGCTCGCTCACTTACGGTTAGCGGTTTACAACTCGCGAGACTCGCTCAGCCCTGCGAGGCGACCGCAGTTAAAAGCCAAACCGCAGAGAGGAGTGCAAGATCATGTTAAAATTAAGCTTCGTTTCGAATTGTATCTCGTGGATCTTGTTTTCCTTCTATACGTAACGCCGTTCGCGATTCACCTGTCCGCGGCGTTCGGCCCTTTGAAAAGAAAAGAAGAGCAGTCGTTCTTAGCCTTTACGCCCTTGCGATTATCGTCGGGCGAAAATTATCGCGGAATAGGCCTTCGCTCGTTCTATCTATCCGGAGGAGTTTACGGTGATTCGACCGAGCGCGTAGATCGTGATCAGCGATACTAGACGCTCGAGATCTATTAATTTAGCCCGAGGGACTGACAGCATTAATTCGCCGACGGAAGCGACGCGTCGGGGCGGATCTTCGGGCGCGTGGCCGAGTACAAAGTTTCGCTAAAGTTGAAAGAAGAGTATCTGGAGGGAATTCGCGATAAACGGTAGCGGTATCTTAACGTCGATTGATGCTTTCGCGCATATGCGCCAAAATCTATGCCCGTTTCGAACAGCCGTCGTTGAAAATTTTGCAGTTGGCAACGAGTAACCGAACGAACTATTAATTTTCTTCCAGGCGTTCGCTCATCCATGCTCGATTAAACTTTGGAGCGGCGAGCGCTTTGTATAATTAGTGTAAAAGCGAGTAATCGTACTTATAGTTATGATTCGCAATAGCAACGATAGTAGGTTACTTTGAAACGAAAAGGTCGGGGTTTATTTATTTTGAATTCATAGCGCCGTTACTAACGCGCACAGAAGCCATCGTCGAAACGTAAAAATTCAACCTGATATTAAAAATATAAGAAAAAAAAAAGAACGATCGGAGGGAGCAACCGTTAAAAATGATACTTAAGGTCACTTCGAAAACAATAATAGAAGAAAAGAGCGAGAAAGAGCGAGAGATGGAGAAGGGTTGAGGGCCATCAATCAAGCACGATTTTTCAAAACACGTAACAGAACCCGCGCGAGTAAAGCCTCTTTCTTCCTCTCCGTTGGTACCCATACACGTACGTGAAACGTGAACTTCAAAGATTTACAAGAAGAAGATAATATTACATTATTCTTGGCATGAACGCGAGCGCGCGCGTGAATTTCCATTTCTTTCCGAGCTCTGGAATCGAACCGTTACGTACGTTTAACTCCGCGCGTGTAAACGTCGTGGTATCGACGTTGCACGGTACGAAAATTCGCGAGTCCGATGTATACTCGGTACATTAATTATGCCTACTTTACAGGTGCCAACAACTCGATTATCCGATCGGATTCGATATGGCTCGAGTACGGAATACATCGGACTTTTTCGAGCGCTCGGTCTCACCTCGAAGCCCGTCTGTGTGTATGTGTGTGTGTGTGTGCGCGCGCGAATTGCTCGCGGCACAATCGTACCAACGGAGCGTTTTATCTTCGACGAACTGATTTGCCTCGTAGCTGCGAAATTAGATGCAAGAACGATTTTCCAACGAAGGAGTTGCCGTTCGTTCTCATTCTGCTATTTTGCAACGAATTAGGTAAGGCTTGCGCGGCAAGTTGTCGTAACGATCGGTAAACGTTGAACACGCTATTTTTTTTTAAAGCGCTTTAAATACTACGTTAAGTGCGAGCACTCGGTGATTAGATTCGTAATTGTTCGGTGAGCGATCGTCGAAATCGTGTATCCTCGGGAGCGGCTGGTAAGAAAAATAAAGGAAAGTCCTCGACTGTCACGGTGAATTACATTGTTTAGCAAGAAACGTCTTATCTTCCGAAAGGTGCGCCATATTCCTTAAAAATGTATTTAAAAAGTGTTGTTTCGATACGATTCGGAAAAGATACTCGAACGAGGGAGAGATAATTTTTGTATCGACTGCGCGAAAGGAAAAAAATCAGGTTGTCGTGCAACGTTGATTCGGAGCAGTGAGAAAATATACGATTCGGCTTCGTTCGTTTTATTTAAAAAATTAATTTACCATTCGTTATAAAAAGATCGCGTTACATCGAGGCATCGGACGATTTTTCAAACGGTAAAGAAAAGGCTTTTATTAAACGCCGTTTTCCGTTTACGAATACCGATCGCCAGGAGTTGCGGTACTCGAACGACGAGTCGAAAAAGTCAAATAAAAAGAAAGTAATTGTCCCGTGTATAAACCGATAAAACTCCCGTCCTCTGTAAAGTCTCGAGTAAACGATCCGAAACTGTCCTCGAGATCCGCTGTCGCCCGCATCAACGATCTCGAACGAACGTCCAGTTGCCGAGGTTCGACGAAAAGTCCGATTTTCCACGCTTACACACCCAACGAGACGAGACGACGACCGAGGGAGAGTAAACACGGGAAATAATATCTCGGGACATACACATGCGCGAACGGGGAAGAAAAGTAAAATGGCGGAACGCACCGATAGGTCGAGTATCGATTGGAGCTTCTCCGGCACAGACGCGGACTGTGGCGACGCTCGCGTACACCCGGAGTATCACAGGTACGCTCGAGGTGCGGAGGTGTTTGTACGTGCGAAGATATCGATGGAATCGGACGCTTTTCCGCTTGGGTCGGCGCTTCGTCGAAAGGAGCGGGAAAAGGGTGAAACTTGGGCGTTTTTTAACCGAGTTTCTCGGAGTTCGAGGATCAACGCGTGGCTGCGATATCCAGTCGTTTATTTCCAAGTTGTTTTAATATTTTTAAGATTCAACGAAGAAGGCGACTCTTTCGAATCGAAAATAAAATGCGCTTCGAGAAAAGTTTTTTCAATCTGTTATCGTCCGCGATTTCAGCTTTCTACTTTACGAGTCTTCTGAATTTTTAAGCGATTACTCGAATTCAACCATCGGTTTTCTTTTAATTCGAACCGATAAGCAAACTTAACGATCAAACTTTGAAAAGAAAGCTCGTAGAAGGATGAATAATTTTTCTTTTATCAAGAATCGTTCCTTTTACATTCCTTTCTTAATTTTGTACAATTTGCACCAAAATATCTTCTATAACGCGAACCGACGCGATATTTAGTTTAATCGACTACCGTGAAAATATTATTACTAGAGGCACAGCTTTATAACATGCAAGAATGAGATAATTGCAACGATAATTTGAGCGGTCGTTACTAAAAATTACAGACCAGTCCGTACCTTTTCCCACGAGCGTGAATTTTTAGCACGAGCCATTCGGTGTAAGGATATATTTGTTTTCCATTACAATTTGATTTCGTCACAAATAAAAAGATTAAACGGTGAAAGGTCGCGGAACGTTATCGATTTCTTCGAGGCGCTCGAATCGAAGAGGCCTTCGTAAATTGAAAATTGTGTTTAGAAAATTGATGCGTTGCCGAGGACGTGCGTATAAGCCGTGCAAAGGCCGATAAAATAAACAGAAGCGGATACGTCTAAATTATACCGAATTATAATTTCACAGAGAACAAATTAAGTTCAACGAGGAGCAAGGAGAAGCGAACGCGAGCAAAGGAGGCCCACTGAAAGAGAATTATAGCGCGACAGGCGGTTCGATTGGACACCCGTGTAGTACACACGCGCGCACACATCTCCACACCCACACACCTACGTATCGAGGAGTTGATTTTTCTCGGCCATAAATCGAGATTAGCGTCGCGCGGTAGGTCGCAGGCGGGCAGCACGCGAGTGAATGAATATAGAAGCTCAGCGGCGGCTCACCTATCCGCGAGGGAGAGAGGTCGAGAGAGGGAGGAGAGAGAGAGGGAGAGGCTCGAATTTCACCCCTCGAAAGGGTTCGCGCGATGAGACTCCTGGTGGTATGGCTCTTCGCTGGGTGGTACGTCCTACTCCGCGCGAAGGAGAAAGGGAGAGAGAGTCGGAGAGTCAGAGAGAGAACGTTGCAGTTCTTAACTTACCGCGAGAGCTCGAATATCTCGTAAGTCCAGCTTTAACGAGGCCCTTCGTCGCGAAGAGCTTTCTCGACGCTTTCCGTTTCGGAGCGATCCGTGGTTTCACTCGTGGGAGTGTTTATGTACGCGAATTTCTCGTTGTTCGTTGGAGATGATAATTTTACAAGCTCATCGACTTTCGATGGCGAATGTTTCGTTGATTATTTACGGATTTTCATGAACTTGTATTCGATGGGTGCGTAAGGATTTTTTGAATTTAGATGTTTCGCGTTTAGAAAAATTGTGGATTTAAATAAATTTGAATCGAGCCGTTAAGAAACTATAATGGTAAATTCTCTCGTGTGTACGTGTTTTTATTAGATCCGTTAAAAAATTAATAAAGCCGATGTTATCGTCTCAAAAACGTTTAAACTCGTTTATTTTAATTCTTTTATAAAATATTTTCATTAAAAAAAATGACCCGTGGTTTTAAAACAAAATATTTTACTATAGAATAATATTTAACTGCGTTATATATTAATATATTTGTATACCGTCGAACGATTCGATTGAAATTTTAATCCATAAATTATATCGAAATGTATATTGAAACTAATTTTTTTATTGGATTCGATCGATGGTACTTTGACGAGCGGAAATGTCTGTAACAGTGTTAAAGAATAATAGCGAAACCCATACTTTATTTGGTGTATCCGATGATATTTTTGTGACTGTCATTAACGCGTTACGCACGCGTAATGTACCGGTTGTTGGTACATCTTTGAAACGAATCGAATCACGGATTATACGATTGTTAGTTGGAAGATTATTATTACCGATTTAATGTTAGGTGTTGCATTTTAATATCATATTTTTATAGTAATAAAACATCTTCTTTAAAAACTAAAGAATTATACAATTTATTATATTACTACCATAAAATGTAAAGACCATCATTTAAGGATTTCGTTAAATTGAAGTTTATGTTTTACGCGTAAGAAGAAATATAATACAAACTAAGAAATGAGCGACGAGTCACCATTTATAATAAAATTTTTTTAAATTTCGTTTCTTTATACGAATGCCATTTCACGAATAATTAACACGAGTATTATATAAGCGAAATACGCGAATAATTACTTGTAGAAATTTAATTATAATTTTACAACGATATCAACCTATTAAAAATTAATTTTACCAGTTGATTACTTTTCGCATTTATTTTACAAAAACAAAATTTATCGTAAGATTAATTTACGCTTAAATAATATACCTAGTTAAAAAATCTCACACGCGATAAAATACTTTCCGGTTAAGAGTTTGAAATTTTACGGCTAAAACGTTAGAATATCTCCTTTTTTCTAAACCGATGGAAACAATGCAATGCAGCTGATATACGTTATCGAAGACCATCTCTTTTTTGAAAAAAAGAAAAGGTTCGAAAACGGCTTAGCATGAACCATCGAATTAGCATTCGAATTTTCATCCCGTTCCCTTAAATCGCGCTAAAGAGAAAAGGTGAAATTAGGTAAAAAGAAAAAGGTCCTTAATTAGAGGGTTTCCTTGGCGCATCGTCGCTCCGGTCGAGACGCCATCCATCAACATCAAAGTTAACCGCAGTGTTTTCCCGCGCAGTACATCCACGAGTATCGATCTATCAATGCATGTCATGTCACGCGTTGCCCGTGACTCACGGTCACGCGAAAAATTCGAAGAAAAGAATGAACTTTCCCTTGAAAACTTGGAGCTACGCACGAAGGATCGCTACTGCACGTAGTATACTACACGCGTATTATGGTGGCGCGGAACAAAATGCACTGCCACAACTTTTGACAAGGACGGGACGGATACGACAATGGGATGGCGTTCAGCGAGGTCTCTAAATATTTTCACAGCCACGCGATCTCGCATTGTCACGGTTTCAGTCCCTTTATTATTTGCCTGTTTCCTCCTCGTCTACTCGACTGTCTACGGGTATATTTTTACTTAGTTTTCTTGTCGGCGAACGACACTGGGATTACGCTCGATTTTCGAAAAGCGATATAATAAACACACCGGCTTGTCACCTGGGCGGAGTTTGAGTTTTTCACTTTTCCGATGTGGTACCCTATCGCTCGAATCAGTCTACGGTCTTCTTTCACATTTTCCGCTTTTGCTGCATTCTACGCTTTGATTGATCAGCGTTTAACAGTGACTTTGAGGATGAACTTTTCATAATTATTTCTCTTACGGATTATAAAATATCTCCGTTTGACAAAATATCATAGCGTTTAATTTATAAATCCGGTAACATGTAAAATATCTTTTCATTTAAAAGTAATAATAACAACAACAACAACAACAACAACAAAAATAATAATAAGAAGAGACAGTAAATTTTTAGTAGGCGTAACAAAAGACGTATTTATTGTATTATTTACCAAGGCTTGATCATCTATATTTCTTCTTGTAGATGGAAATAATTTACTTAATTTACTTCTGTGTTTACAAAAACATAAATCATACTATTTAGAAATATATAAATAACAAGGAACGAATAGATCTCATCGCCGATCTAGCTATTAAAATTTCACGATTAAGGATGATGCTTGAAATAAATGGGAATTACGTTCGAGTTTCAAACGAAATGAAAATTTCCTGGAAGGTACGATTCACGTACACAAGCTGATCTCCGCACATTAGAATCTTAATGGAAAATCTAACGTGGTACAGTAAAATTATAAGTACTTGCAGGGAAAGTTCAAAATGATTTTTTTGATCGATGCTCAGGGCTCGACGTAAGTGGACACTTTGTATCGACTGTCAAACACTTTTTTCATTGGGGATTTGATCGATTGGGCTCAGACGCGCTCGACGTTGAAAATTTCGATTGCCCGCAGCAGGTAGTAGCTCCAAAGACTCTCAGCGGGGATTGGGTAATCCATCGAGTATGCCAGACGTTTTGATTTTCGGATTACGAAATTTGAAATATCCCTTCCCCGAATAATTCCATCATCTCGTGTATCGTCCGTAACTCGCGTGTATAAATTCCTTTTACTTTTCAGAAGTGAAATCGTTAAGTTTGTACCGTAATTACAAAGTTTACGTTTATCGTAAGCGCATAAATAGAATCCCTGATGCAAAAAGACATTTTTATGGGTTTGATTGGACACTGTGACGCGATACTCTGAATTCTTTAATATAATTTTTCATCTCCGATGCAGATGGAAACGTTTTATTCCTTGTTCACAAAGAACGAGAGATGACAAATTATTCTTAAGTTTTAGTTTCTCTTTGAATTATTTTTTACCAGAGATAAATTGATGTACAGAAAAATGAAATTTATCAAAAGTCGTTCGAATATTTCAAACGATACGTTGTTTTAATGTCTACGAGAAGTTAGTAAAAGATACGTTTGATCGTATTATGAATACGTATAAACCTAAACGAAACTACTAATGCATTTTGAAAATTCCGTACGGTATAATACCAAAATAATAATGATACGAAACTTTAAGAAATCTTACGAAATACGTTATTAAGGATTATATTTAACGACACGAGATAAATGCCTATTTATAATAAAATTAATATTTACAATTCAATTAATTAGAGAAAATGTCAAGGAAGCAAATTCATTTCGTTAGAAAATTATTTTGTTTTATTAATAATGAATAACGTTATATAAGTGAAATCAATGCTACGATCGTCGTTTAAACGTGAATTTCTAATGCGTTTGTGATAAATATATTATAATTTATTTCCATCATCGCAATATTTCTGACATTCCTAAAAAGATAAAATAATCTTTCCGAGTTATCCTCAACACCTAATTCATTTAAATTCATCGTGATTTTAATAATTATCGTTTATTTTACAAAAATCTATAAAGTATATAAATTTCTTTGTAATTTTACCGTACAAAATAACGGTATCTATCAATCGCCAACATAATTTTCCATTTAATTTAGCTCTTATTACGTTGTCGACGATACAACGAATTCGTGCACACAGATTCGAGAAAAAGTTAAAATTCTCGCTCCGCGTTATCCATTCGAACTTTTCAAACAATTTTAGTATTCGAGTGCAAGGCCAGCGTATAATTCAAATGAAAAGAGAAAAACAGAAAACAAGAAGATAAATAAAAGAAAAAGAAAAATAGCAAAGTCAGAATGAAAGATCGACCCGTCACTTCCTGAACGCATAATTATCATAAAATATGAGTGAACCGATAAAAGATCGACAAATATATGCAAATTTAGCAACATCCGCCGCTCGGAATAACTCGGCCACGGAGTTGGAGAAGCAGACAGCCGTTGCCGAGCCACACCTCGGAGACGAGGTAGAATCCTCGCGAGGATTCGTCGTTGCACTAAAAGACGCACATCTCCTCTCTCTTTGTCTCTTTCTCTCCTTCGCGCCCGCACAATGGGATCAATATCCCGCCGGGGGATAAAGCCCCGTAATCCTCCCGGCATCTGTGGGCCACCTGCAGTCGCGCGTTTCGCCACACGGCCGTTGTACCTACACGCACGCTCCAACCCCGCCCCGACCTCTCTCTTGCTCTCTCTAGCCAGTGTCTCGGGTGACGCGCAGACTCGATTCGCGCGTGTCCGCGCGGACGTGTCTGGCTTTTCCTTGCGACACGCTGAGTACGCGTGCAAATATTTACAGTTTCTCGCTGTCCCCTGGGAACCCGAGTTTTTATGTATCGGTGACACCGAAAGCTCGACCGATATTTTGCTACCGAGGAAAGTCCGTTGAGGCAGCGGGAGATGGACCAAAGCCGAATTTTTATCTTTATGAATTTAGAGGGACGACGGACGTTGGGTGTTGCAGCCGAGTATTGAATGCTGATTGTTCGATGTAAGGGGTGTCAGACTGGGAGGATGAGGTGTACATAGTCGGTGTCTTCCTGTATTTGTATTAACCGCTAAGAAGGATTCCGGAAAAAAATCTTTGACTATTCCTTTGATGAAACCTTTGCGAAATATTTGCTTCCGTGAAAAATAGACATCGCCGAGTATAAAACCGAATTTTATTTTCGTTCAACGAGACATCCCACTGGTAACGAGAAAATAATCCTCCAGGTAGATAACGAGGACGGTACACGTTTGCATCGAGAAGGCGAATACCGTAATATTAGTAGGCGGGATCGTCTCTGATTCATGATGATTCTAATATCGATGATCGCATCCCTGAAACAGTCGCGCCTCTCGTATAATAATCGAATTCGTTACGCTTGAGTTTCGCGAAGACGCGCAAACGTTTCTCTCGCCGCGATTATCATTTTCAGCGGAGGGGCTAAACAGGCGCAATCTCGACAAATTAGTCGGACCAGTGCTCGGCGAACAGCTTGCGAGCCTATTAATTTTCTCCTCTCGCGCTTACCTCCTTTCCTTCCGCGGATTTATCCCGTCCGTTAACGCGCAAACCTTGTGAACCGTAAAACGCGTTGTTTATTCGGAAATCGATCCTCGGGATTTTCGAAAAGCTTATTTTGGGACGATGTCCGAACAGTTTCTAGTCCCTTGTTTATGTTTTCCGTGGGCTTTAACGTCTGAATTTTCCTTTTCGCAAAGGGAAAAACATATAGATTATCTTGAAAAGAATCGAGACGATTCGTTTGTAATTCTTTAAAATGTATACTTTTTTGTACAAGTTAGTTTTTAGTAAATCTTCTATTCGTAATCTATCCTTTATTTTCAAACCGCTGAAGAAGTTTGTTTTTAAAACTATTCCAAAGTTAAAATCTCGTACAATTAACTTACAGACTGATTATTTAGTTTATTTATTTTTAAATTATTAAACCCTCGTCTATTCGATCTATTATAAACATTGTGGAGAACGAAGATTGGAATAAAAATTATTTTAAGTGATATCGGCGACACCACTGTTGAAAAAGTACAGCGGTTTTAGAATTTATTTTGAATTGTGACCTCGTAATAATATAGAACGCCGGTTCATTTTATATTCGAAGTATGAAATATAAATATATGCAACTATAAAATGTATTAAAAGAAATATTAAATGAAAATGAAAATTAAAAATTTCACAAATAATAATTGTGTTTCGTGTTAGTAACGAAAATAAAAAAGGCATTGATTTACCTTGAAATAATTTACTTCTAGCTAAAACTTTTTATAATATTTAACTAATTTTAATAAGTAAAATAGAGAATAATGAACTAAGTTTATATAATTCTTTCGATTAAAATTAGTTACATATACTATAGGTTATATGTAAGAAATATAAAAGCTCTCAATAATTATAAAGTTTGTTTCGGATTCAATAAATATTATTTTTTGATACAAGCGTGATTGTGAAAAACTTTTTTCGACTTTTATATATTGATATTCGTATTCGATATTCAACGGTAAATATAAAACGATACTTTTATTCCTTAATGACTATATATATTTATTCAAGTTTATTTTTGGCTGTTGCTACGCAAACATTATTCTAAGACAGGTGTCATGTAAATAACGTTAGAAAGATTCTGAATAAGTATAATTTCGAATTTATATGTACATATATTATACTATGTATACAAAGTCAATGCATATAAATAATTTGCCTCTCAAAATTATTAGAATTTTTTAGATAAATACATATTTTATATTGAGATTTTTCGTATCTTTCAAATCAACTTTATCATTATTATATGATTCTCTAATTATCGCGAAGTTCCAATTCTCAAAAGTAATTTTTTCGATGACTCTCTGTATACCTGCAGAGTACTTCATTTTACATAGGCGGGAGGATAGTAGTGATCAGTGATATATAATAGAGATCCGACGGTGAAAGTTAGATCTCAATATACTTGGCTTAAACGTATATCTTTAATCATAACTTATAAACTGTCGACGCATGGGTATTTAAATTCGATCGTTTGTGCATTAAATATTTCAAAGTGTATATTGAATCTTGATTTAATATAAAAATTTACTTGAATATCAAATATCATAAAAACAGGAGTTTGTAATATCGTGTGTTAAATTCCCATTCTCTTGAAACGCCTTTTTTCTCATTTGAAACCCAAACATTGGCTTTTATTAAAATTTAAAAAGTTGTTTCACAATGAGCTATAAATGAGTACAGCATAACTTAAAGTATATTGCGAAACTGAAATTTAAAATCTCTTCAAATTAGGGCATTAAAATGTACATTCATAGACAAAAGAAAAAATACAGATTATTATTCTTGTATCTTAAATTAAGATGTGGTCATATATTATAAAATTCCTTACGTTAAGAATGAAAAACGATTTTATGTATAATAGTAAGTTTCTCTTCGAAAGTTGATAAATTATATTTTTTTTAAATTAAAAGTTAAAATTATACCTATTCGGTTACAATTATGAGATATTTTTATTGAAAGCACGAAACTACACATATTACAAAAATTATTATGAACGGTAAATATTAAATTATATGTTTTAAAATTTTGTTTACAAATTCTTTTTTTTAATATCATTACTTTATGTATCAATTAACTTATTTTATATTATAAAAGAATACTTTTATTTTATATAAATTTTAAATTCACTAAAATCTGCAAATATTATATCATCTTTAGTTATAGAATAAAAATATACCAACAATCAACTATTTAAATCAAGAATCTAATTTTTTACTTAAGAATTTTGACAGTCTAAAATATTTAGTTTTTTAAGGATAATGAATTTTATATAGAAATTTTTCACGATCTTAACGATAATAATAGTATAAATTTTTTCAAATGATAAAATATTCATGAGTTGAACATTATTGTATTTATTTATCTCTGCGATAGATAATAATTGAATATTAATTAACTTATAACAAAAAAAATTCGAAACCTATATTTTCGTTAATATTATATATTATTAAATTTTAAGTTAATTCATTCGCATAATTGATTTGAAGATTTATTAAATTATTCATTATTTGGGTAAAGAAGTTTTCTTAATATAATTGTAACATATTCAATATTCAATAAAAATCTAAGGTATTCAAGAAATTTTACTATAAATATATTGACAATAATAAGATATTTAAATATTATAATAATCAACAAATTCATAGAATAAATACACATTTCTATACAATTTTCTTAATATCAAATTAAACAATTTTATTTTAAATTTAATTATTTTAATTTTTAAATCAAGCGATGATCACAGTAATTTCAAAATAATTTTTAATGATATTTAAGAACATACGAAATTTTTTGAATAACTTTTATAATTTTTGATAAAAATTGAGACTTATAATTTTACAAAATCGTTTGCAATAATTTTCAATTTAAAATATTTAAGAAACGTTCGGAAGATTAGTTTAAATAATAAGTTAAAATTACAATATTTTATAAATATGACTTAATATCAGAAAAAGAATTCCGGAAGAATCCTGATCTTTTATTGAAATATACTTTCTTACAGGCTTTAGATTATACAATGTATAAAATTTTCTTAATCCATCGTATCGTCTTCATTAGAATAATTAGCAAAGAATTTAATTCGCCATTAATCCTTATCGATCGCAATACAATTTCGGAAAAATTCCAAATATAACTCGTGATTAGATAAATTCCCGGATAACCGTAGTTTTATCAGCGAGTGTCGAGAAACATCCAATACTTTCCCAGTCAGTACCACAGAATCAGCAACGACTTTCCCGTACATCCACTTCAGTTAACAACAATACGAGTTCTAAAACTAAAAATTCGCTCCAATCGTCGCGAGAAGCAACATCGACGTCCCCATGGTTGTCGCGACCTCGATCGAACTCTTGCACGCGAGCCAACGCCCCGAGTGAAATCTCCTCTCCGTGCGTTCACCGTCCCACGCGGTGAATCGTACACCGATCGCAACAAAGTCGTGCGCGATCTCACCGGCAATTAATCAATCGCTCGATCCACCTCCAGGAAGCACGAGCAATTGACTTGTCGCGCGCGTCGCTCGTCCAGGAACAATGAAAGGCCGACGCGTCAGACGTCGCCGACGGCGCGAAACCCCGAGATCCTCGATGTGCGCATCCGCCTACAACTACCCAAAGACGTCGGACGTCGGAGACGAGACGATCGGCCTATTTCCCTGAGCCCTACGTTGTCCAGCCTTCCTTTGTCCCGTCGAAAATATCGGACCGATAATTCACCGCGTCCTTGCACCGTGATAATTGATTTTGTTGCACGACTCCTTGTGCGTAGTACCGTGACTCGATGCGGAGGTGCTGCTTCCTTTTGTACTTCCGGCCGGGGTTGCATTTGTTCATTCTGGTTGATTCTCGCCCGAGAAAAGAACTCCGAGGAGAAAAGCGCGTGGCTCTTCGTAGGATAGGATCGTGGAATTTGCTTGAGAGGATCGATCATTTTGATCGACGATTATTCGTATTATCATGTCGAATTTGACGATGCGAAAGATTTAGATTTATTACGAGAAAATGCGATCGATTTCGTTATGTTTACCATAAATGATGTTTAAAATGTACTATGATATAAAGTGTACGCGAATGTATTTTACATCACGCTGCAATTATAATTGCATTTTTACTTAATTTTATTGGAGATAATTCAAATTTTATTATCAGTTTAAATAAGAGAACTTAACTCTATAAGATTAAAATTCATTACGAGGTAATTGATTTTGAAGAAATAATTCGCGTAAGCATTATTGATTGTAATTGTAATGGATAGTAAAGAAGAATTTTGATATAAATGGTGGTATTTTTATATAAAGAATCAATTAATTTTATAAAATTATACTCTGTTTTAATGTATTAACTTGGAAAATTTGATTCTTTAATTTTATAGCGCAATATTTAAACCGATCATTATTCCCATATTACGTAAATCTTTCTTAATCCAAGATTTTCATAAATACGTTTTAAGAATAAAATTAAAAGTCTCTTCTTTTATAATAAGAATAATTTATGAAACGTTTATTTTCGGTGGTATTCACGATGTTATTCTGAAAAAGCTAATGATTCAGTTACATGTTTCCATTAAATATTCCGAAAGTTGCACATAGCGACATAAAAGTAAGTTATCCGAAGGTCTTAGCTTTTTTCTCGAGTACGCTTAATTAGGCGTTGAACTCGAGGTGAAATGTTTCCAACAAAACGAAAGATACATGAACCGGTACGTAAATTACAGGTAAGAAACTTGGTGCGTTCTTTGCAATTAACTCGAAGAAATGCCCCAATTTCTTCAACTTAAAAGCCTCCCTCTCGGGTAGCAGTTAATACTATCTTATTTGATTTTCTTACTTGTAAGTTATCACTCGACTTCTCTTAACAATTATATCATAAAAATAATAAAATTATTATATATGTATAGATTTTTACATTTTAATAAATAATACAATAATATCCTTCGAATATATTATTTTATTTATTGTAAAATTTATAAATTATTTACGTATATTTAGAAGTAACGCTTTTATCTTGTTTAAAATAAAATTCGAACGAAAATCAACCGATATTAAATATGTATTTTCACGATATCGAACGTTGAACAACATTTTTTTATAAATGACAATTAAAATATTTTAAAAATTTTATTGCTTATTCTTACACAAAAAATAATAATAATTTAGAACATCGTACGCGTATACACAATTTTCAAAAATACATTTATAAAATAAAATATTTTTTTATAGTATAACGAACGGTATAATTTAAACTTGCATTAATCCGATGTTTCACAGGCGTCAAAAATATAAGCAAGCTCACTAATGTCGATAATGCATCTTATAATTTGCAAGAAGTTAAAGTAATCGTTCATAAATACAGAAAAATGGTACTTTCTAAAAAAGAAGCGGTTAATTTATCCAGAACAATTCATGCCAATCGAGAAGTATAACAAATCGATGGAACGCCGCCTCGTAAATAGTCGGCGCGGTAAGAAAGGGCTTAAAAGACGACAGGTCCGATCGGCTCGATCTTCGGCATTTCGCGCGAGAGCGATGATATATCCCCGTGATAGGCATCGGAGTGTGTTCGAGATCGAAGCCGGTATATACACGTACACGAGCCGAGACGCCGCTGCCGCCGTGAAAAGCGCGGGGCGGAGGAGGAAGAGGATGGGGGAAAGGCGGCGAGCGCTGGGCGGATATGTCGGAGGTAATTGAGGCCCGGGGTCAGTTGGGTCGTCGGTTGCAAGAGTCACGAGTCACGAGAGCGCGGCAGGAACAATACAAGAGCGATTCTCCGTAACTCTTTCCTTCGCCCTTTGCGCTTCTTTCTTCTCGCTCGCTTCTCCTTCTTTCGGCGGACTCTTTTCTCCCGCGCGTCTTCCTTTTGCCTTCGATGCGTTATCCCGAGCCGCGATGACGCGATCGCTGCTCTACGATTAGAAAACGCCGCTGCACGGACTTCCCGTCTTCTGATTACATAAATCATTTCGGTCCGAACTAAGATCGCGTACGTGAGGCTATACTCCAAGTTACGTTCGCAGACTCCGCGAAGACGATTTTTCGACTTTCGATTACTTTTTAAATTGACGGTTACTTCCGCTGAGTGGAAAGCTACCGGTAATATTTCGATTAAAAGTTTCTAAAGGCCAACTTTCGATCGAAAAGACGATTGAAATTAAAGAAACGAACATTTCCCGCAAAATAAATTAAAGGTTTATTAACGTTAATTTTAAATTTTTGTACGTAAAGCACGCTCAGAGACGAAGACGCTAATGAAAAGAAGAAGGAGAGAAAGAGCGAGGCTGCAGTAAGGATGAAAAAGCACTTACCGACGATCCGCGCTGATTACGCTCGGGATATCTCTGGAAGTGCCTCAGCGAACGGTTGAAACCTTCGAAGCGGTCGGTTCGCGATCTCAGGCCGTACGGAGATACACCGAATCGATACTTTAAATTTGTCACACGCTTATTTTGATTACGTTATCGGTCAAAAGTCTGCCTGCTTTTCCGTGTGCGGAGAACAATACGCGTTGCTTGCGTCCTCTCTCTCTCTCTCTCTGTCTCTCCTTCTTTCTCTTACCTCTTTGGGTCTTCGGAACCAGGGCAGCTGTTCTGAAAAGATCGGTGGAACGTGTCGGATATTAATTGCCTCTTGAAAACGTTAAGGACGAGATTTCGACTGTTGACATTAAAGAAGTGATGAAATCGGTTACTAATTGTGTTGTTACAGAACTGAAATTTTATTTGGGAAGTAGCGTTTGGACGTGCTATAGTACGATACTATTTCAAATTACTAGTGGCTTTATTCCACTTTATTTATACAAGCTGCGAAAAATAAGAAATGGATAGAATTTCAAAATTTCAAAAAACTAAGAATAACAATATTACTCTAATATATCAACTATTGCAGAGGTTGAAAGATAACATTGGAAGTTTGATTTAGATTTTAAAAATACTATTGAAACAGGTTCTCGTAACATTACTGATTATTATTCTTGGACATTCATTTTATGATGAAAAATATGCCCCACATCACACTCAAAGGTTAAATACCGAAATCGTTGAATATATATTCTCCGTATGATATGGCCATATTCAATAATATTTGTCATTTAATCGAGTTTGTTTGGGCGATGATGTTGAAACCTAAAGTATAGACAAATCGTACCGGTGTTTTTTTATTATTGATATTTGATTTAAAAATTTAAATATAAAAATACACAAGTTCGGATAATTAGACTTTTTTCTATTAATTTCCAGTACAATTATGTACATAACTAAAATTTATATTTATGAATATAATAATTTAAATATTATAATTTTCAAGCTAAATATCAGAGAGATATTTTTTTCTACTACCGAGTCTATGAATGATTCTATTCTCCATAGTTTATAAGAAAAAAGTCATTTTCTTTTGATACTTTGAATGAAAAGTATGTTATATACTTTTAGAAATGGTAGATCGTAAATCTACTTTCTGCGGCTTGTACGTGTTTTATTGTCAATTCTTTTATTAACCAACGCACTAACGATAGATTAAAATTCCATAGTCTTATATGTAAGAAATTTATCAATGCATGATATACTGTAACGTTGCTGGATGGTAGATTAATTCCTCAAAATTGGATTTAACGCGTAGTAAGATCCATTACATCATTATCGCATATTACATCTTATAATTCTTGCCGATATTAAAGTACTATATACTGCTTCGCTCCATTTTAAAAATTTGTCCAGACGTGTTTCGGGAGAAAAGAATCCCACAAATACTAATGACATTACGCAAAGCGATAAACCATATCCTACATCTTTAAATTCTACGTACGCTCACGATGCACGATCCATTTGACTTATTTAAGTTACAAGATCTTATCTTTACGAGATCGACATTAGGGTTCTCCGATGTAAACGCGGTTTTCGAACCAAATATGAAAGCAAGCAAGAAGCATATAAATGCAACTTCTTTGGTTGGTTCTGATATCGGATTAAACTTGATGAAAAGCTTAAAATCTCGGATTTATAAGCATTTACCTAATCTCTTAAATATGATGCGAACGAAGAGAAAGTTCTGGAAATATCTTGGGACTGTTACCTTTGATACTGGAGTATTCGTTGTTATCCTGATCCTTACGTATCAAAGTATGAATGCCACATCACTCATCGCTTATGGATACGAGACGGCTCTCGGAGATAGTCGGAAACTAGTACGAGAGCTTATTTCTTACGAAAAGATTTCGATCTACTCAAGTTTCTACCGAAATTTTGATTAGGGGTAAACTGAGAATCTCGACACGTTTAAGAAACTTACGAAGTTTTATAAATTTATTGCAGCGCATGGAAATGAAGGAAAGCAAAGGATAAAAGTGTAGTTTCGATATTACGATACCCGTTGTTCTTGGAAATATGAAAATTTTTGTTTCAGGCTCGAATATGCAGTTATACCAGCCATTGGCGTAGGTATAATGGGATTGTGCGTACTGAAAGTGAACTATGGACCGATATATAATAAATCATTTGGATATAATTTATAATGTACTTAAAATTATACCGTCTTAGGTATCGGACAAAGATAACATAAAAATCGTCAAATAGAAAATAGAATTATCAATTTAAAAACTACCATACGGCATGAGATACCTAAAAAAACAAGAGTTTTGGTCGATAAATAAATAAAATGGTAAGCACATACAATATTTAAATTATACAAATAATTTTCCTATGAAATAGAACTTATTTATTCTTCCTTATCGATAACTCACCTCAGTTTTTGGAGCTCAAAAGTGTTAACATCGCTTGTTTTATAGCTTTCCATAAGTTTAAATAATTTTTTTTATTTCTTTCAAACTCTTTTTTTCAAAATTATACATTTATATTATTTATCCACACGATTCGTTAAATTATACTACGTAAATTTCTTCTTATAAAGTTAATTTGCGATAAAAATTAATGTTTTTTCTAATAATTATACTGGAGACTATATTTTATTAAATACACGTTTATTGTAATTAAATAAAAGCGTACGCGCTATTATTTATAAGTCATTTTACGAAATTAAAAAGCTTAGGTTACTAAAACACATAATAAACATAATATATCGATCAGGGTAGTGCGTAATTAAAAAAAAGAACAAATAGTTTTATTTCGTTTTAATTTTAGAAAATACCTTTGTACTCGCTTACAAGGTACAAAAATTCAAAAAGTCAATCCTATAAATCTCTATAAAGATTTTCGAGAATATTTGTACGAATACGTTTAATCTCGTATTTGAAAAAACTTATCCTTTTTGATCGTACAGATTTATATAGAATTAAATTTGAAATTATATTCGAAAAGGTAGAACTCTGATCAAATTACTAAAATTAAATGGAAAAAACGCGATATCTATTCAAGAAAAATTATTCGTCGATTAAATTGTCGGATTATAAAGCGATAGCCTATCCATCCATACGAAAACAATCGATAAAAATGATTATAATAACAGCGAAAGCGAACTCGATCGTTTTAAAAATCATTTTAAAAATATCTCAAGGTTCGCAAAACACAATCCCACGCGATTTTTCGTACACTTGGCGCACGAAGTTTCGCAAAGCCGAGCGAACGCGTTAGATCGCTAAGCATCTCCCGGCGCAATATTACATTCTCAATTATTAGATCCGAGCCGTGGTGCAGATTGAGATTGGAATAAACATTATTTATGAGGCGCCCGGTCATTACCGCACGAAGCCTATCTCCGCCTGATGACCCGTGATATTCGAACCTCGCGCGTTCCTCGATTTGCCCTTCGCAGACAAGCCCACAATCGGAGAAACTCGCACGCGGAGGTTCGGACGTTCGGTCGTTCGGTCGTTCGGTCGTTCATTAAGCAACGACTTTTCCATTACAACTCTAGGAATTAACGATTATTTAAGAGGAGGATTATACGGTTAAATGCTCTCGAGAAAACTTATCGTGCCCAATAATTGAAAAATGAGGTTTTATGGGTACGGATGCCTTTTTATGCCGATGTTTATAATCTTAATACACGATTTCGTTACCCTGGACGAAACGGAGATTGCGCTCGTTCGAGTACGAGAGGAAAAATTCGAGTTTGGCTCGAGTCGTTTCCCCTAGGACTCATCGATCTGCCGAGGTTAAAACTAGCCTCTGGCTTTCAACGAGCAATCATCGATCAAAACCAACGGTAGCTTCGCATTTTATCGAGCGAAATCCATCGCAATCCTTCAACTGTCGGTCGTTGTCGAAGGAACGAAATGAAAGGAACGAGCAACGGAGCACCGAAATCTGGTGTTAAAGAGCCTAAATTAGACTCGTACGACTGTCGCGAGGCTACGAGAAGGAGTCGAGGGACCGAGAGGGCAGGGCACAAAGAGAATAACAAAAGCACTCGGTGGGAAAGAATTGGCGATGTAAGGAGGGAAGGGGTAGTCCGGGGATATCTCCCACGCCAAGAGCCCCAGCGGGGCAATCGAAGACAAATTAGCGTTGCGTGATGCGCGTTGATTCTCCCGATAGCGGAACATCGGACACGGTACGTAAGCATCGTTGCGTCGGTACCGGTACGTTCCCCGCTTCGCAACAGTGTCCCTTTCTCTCTCCCTCTCCCTCGCCTCTCCCTCGCCTCTCCCTCGTTCTTTCATCTCTTTCGCCCCGTTAGCCGCCTGTATATTACTCTATAAAGAGGTATGCGTATTGGAATCCGAGTGCCACGAGCGAACGGTCGATGATATTTGCACGAAATTAAAAAACTGCATCGTTTACTTTTACTTTGTCCATGTTTTTATCGCGAGCTCGTAGTCAACTATCGTAAATAAGCGAGGGAGACAATTTTACGATCGAATTTCGTTTAAATTGATTTCGACTGAAATTTCGACCGCGTTTTTCCTCTTTACCCTTGTTCAGCCATTTTGCAACTGCGAATATTTTGCAAATGGACGATACAACGAGCCCGAATCGAATTTACCGCATTATTTGGCGATAATTCTCGAGTGAATTATTAGAGCATCGGAGAGTTCGTATAGGATAATAGAAAGCTGCGAGAGTTAGCGCAATTGTTTCTCGGTGGAATCGAAAGGAGGGTGACGCGACGTCCCCCGGACAAATTCGTATTGGTGATTACCCGCGCTTTGAAATTCTCCTCTGGATCGCTGTTTTTCGCTAGTTTTCCCACGGAGTACGCGAATATCTTTGATTCCTTTCCCGACGTATCGCACGGACGTGCCTTTCTTTCCCGATTCGACGCGTCCGTGGCAATTATCGCGACCGCGAGTCGATTGTACACGCGCAGATCGATCTCTTTCTCAAGAATAGCGAGCGCATAATGGATACGAGATTACATAGCGATTTTTCGTTGATTCGTCGCTTCCTTGTCCCGCGAGACCTATCATCGGAGAACAATGAAGATCGCTTGGGTTGTTCGCAGAAGAGTCGGTGTAGCGTCGATGACTGCGAACGATGATCCTTTCGTTGCGAGTGGAATCTGCTCGAAAACAAACATCGCTTCATCGGCGGATTTCCGCGATGGAAAAGTAATAATCTTTCGATGAGGTCGATATAATTTTGCGAAGTCTTAGTTTTATAGAATACAAAAAATCATTCGATTTACAGAAAGTTGAATTATAGTATGAAATTAAAAGATTTTTATTTTTTTCCTTCTTTTTATTGAAATACGGAACGTATTCGTTGATTCTATATAATTTAAATTATAAGATATAAATTATATATTTTAAAGAATATTAAATAAATAAATAAATATCTTTTATTAATTCCGTGTAACCTACTCTAATGTATTCTGTATTTTAAACTGTTGGATTAAATTCTATTTAAAGTACGAATATAATACAATTTATATAATTTAGAATATTATTTTAATGAATAATATTTTTTATACGTTTAAACAAAATATTACTGAATTTGAAAGATTTAAAGTTTTATATTTATAACTATAACGTAGAATTTTTTTAATGCATCAGAGTTTGTATTTTAGTAGTATTATTGTTATTATTCTATTATTTTTTACGGATTACATTTTTTTGGTTGAAATGAAATTTTAAAATGTATTGATGTATCGATATTATAAAGCTTAGCTTGAAAAATTTGACAATAATGATTTATTCGTAATATAATAGTATGATACCAATATTTTTTATCTTTATTTAAAACATTCTTCAAATTTAACTTAATTAATTAATCTAAAACTCATTTACAGTCACTAATAATATCTGCAATTATGTTTGGGTAGGATGTAAAGATCATTGCAGAGTTTATAATTTTATGTAATACACTGTTCAAAAAAACGTAAATGAATAAACAGACAATTTAGAAAAATTCTATTTTACATATTCTTTGAAAAGTTCATAAAAAGAACGATTATTATTCATAAATAATTCCTTCGTTATTTCTGAAAGACAATAGAACAGTCATTGGAATTATTTATAGAATTCTTGGTTATCAGATATTGAATGGTAATGAAAAATTTCACACGTTCAATCTATTAT
Organism: Dolichoris vasculosae; assembly: GCA_018907195.1. NCBI lineage: Eukaryota > Metazoa > Arthropoda > Insecta > Hymenoptera > Agaonidae > Dolichoris > Dolichoris vasculosae. The sequence continues at coordinate 1,410,968 of JACCHY010000004.1, read as the reverse complement.
ATATATTACGACCTCTTGTTACAACGATTTTTTTTACAAATATCGAATAAAAATAAAAATGCATGGGTAAATTATGAAGCTTTATTATTAAACATTAATAAAACGTTAAACTAATACAATTATAAAATAATATAATAAATTGACTCGATACGATATACACTGAAACCGATTATTAAATAATTCGAATTCTATTCATAAATTGATTATTATACAACAAAGCCTTTATTGAATTTATGAATCACACTAACTACACTAATAGATATTTAGAAGACCACAAACCAAAGAGTCCATTTAAATCTATTCCATATGTCAAAATCGCTCGATTCAAAGGAAGATTTACCCACTTTTAAAGTACATTTTAGTCGCTCGCTCGAACGAGATTAATGAGACATGAAAAGCCAGCCAGCATTTTTTAATGGCGAAAAAATAATCCGCCCGCATCCAAATTCCGTAGATCGTTCGGTTACCACGTGTGAGGCGGACTAGAAAATTTTTATTTCTCAGACCAATCACCGGCGAAACTTCCATCGACGCTCCGAGTCTCCTTTTCCCTCCAGCCACGCAAAAACCAAATCTTATCCCAAATCCACAACACGATTCGGACGCGGTCCATTCCTAGAGCCGCGGGCGCCGCTGTGGTCGCGGTCGCGTATGCGGTAGCGAACTTAATGCCACGACACTTAGGCCAAAACGTCGAGCAAATGCTCTTGGGAAGCGGCCAAGTCGGTGTCGGGGCAACAATGGACACGGGATAACAACGACCGCACGTGATGATCCCGAGAAGTGGAACCAAAGGTCCTTATTCTCCTTGTTCTTCGCTTTTTTCTTCGCTCTTTTTTTCGCTCTTTTTTCGCTCTTTTTTTCGCTCTTTTTTCGCGTATTTTTATTTTTACTTGGTCGTGTCAACTATTGTGGTTGAGCGAACAAAGCGTTGGTTCTACGCGCGACGAGGATCGTCTATTTATTTGCCTTGCGAGCTCTTTCTCAAAGAGCTCTCGCGAGTGTAAATGAAAATCAAGATTGAAAAGCGGAAGATGCGAAGATTGACGCATGAGCGAAGAATCGATGTAGTGTATCCGTTAAGCATGGAATATTTAAATAAAATAAAATACGAGTGGATTATTAAAATCAATGTTTTTCGATTAGCCGAAAAGTGATCCGCAAAATATTATAATCAAAAACGATAGATAAGAATTTCACAGATAAATTAATTGTATTTTTATAATTTTTTTTGTAGTATAATTTAAAATCAATTACTTTATAAATATTTATTTTTAAATGATAATCTGTTTGTAGTTCATGAAAAATAAACTCGTTGCGTTGATTATACTTTAAAATTAAAATTTTAATATTCCTTCGTGTAATGATTATTTAATATCGTATTAAGTTTAATTTATGTTAAATTTATATTGTATTTGTATTAAAAAGAAAATGGGAATATATAATATCACTGCGACAAAATCGAAATTTGTTCGAATAACATTTAAACATTTATTTCGTAATGCATTATTAATCCATTTGCAAACGAAAAGGCAAACGAAACTTTAGTTGAACGGCATATATTAATTTTTTGCATCATTTTTACCGATTATAAAATGTCGGTATAAGAAATCTTTACAAGATGAAACGTTATATCGATAAATTAATTTTGTACAAAGTAGTTCGTTGCTTGTTTTGATAATTGTCGCGAAAAAATAACCTCTCGAGCAAAATCCTTCCGTGGAAAAAAAATTAATTTTTCTATGCTTTGGTAAAACATGATGTTGGTATCGGTCGAGAATCAAAGCTATTTCCATGTTTACCAAGCATTAAATATAATTTAGACTTAAATACGATACTTATCTTAATCATTGAACACAGTATATAATATATCATGTATATACAAGCAATTAAAATTTACTCGTAACATACAAGATTTACCTTAAAGCAATAATAATCGTGATAACGGTAATAAAGCTCTATCGTAAGAAGAACTTAAGACTCTTGAGACAAGAAAGCTTAAAAATACTCAGGTAAGGCATAGAAACAAATGACGTAACACTTCTGAGGCTGAGCGAGGTAAAAATTCTCGTACAGATGCCTATCACGGTATTTTAGCTAATGACGTCGATAACGATTTAGGAAATCGTGCATCGTCCGTGCACGCGCGAGAAAGAGAAAGAGAAGGAGAAGGAAATAGGACCTTAGGTTTATATACGTAGGTATGTATAAACTTATGCATGTATATCGGAGCGGCGATAGGCTAGTAATACACGAGTATAAGATCTCGGAACGCTCTCGGCTCTCTCGATTAGGCTTGACAAGTGGGAAAGTCATCGGGGTTCCTTATCTAATACCAGAGATCTCTCGCTCTCGACATAGTGCGCGACCAGATCTCCCCTCGTCCTTCTCTCGCTCTATCTCTCGCTTCTCATACCCAGAGAAGGACGCGCTGCATTCTAAAGGTTCACCGGGTTCTAATCTCCCGGTAACGAGTGTCGGCGACGAAGTGCCGCAGGCCAAAGGCGCGACACCCACACGGTCGAGAATGGTTTGTTCGAGATCGTGTTCGTCTGGTTGGTATTACAAGCGCGACTACCGTCGGTTTCGGCCTTGTGCTTACGCGTACGCGCGTTCGTGTTGTTCACCTCTCGTGCGATCCTTGCTCCGCTGCCCAGGACGTTTCGATTACTCCGGATGCGGAGCTAAGCCGACGCTTCTTTCTTTTTTTTTTCCTATCTTTTTTTTCTTTTCGAGATTCTCTTTCCAGATGCGTCCGCGGCTTCTTTCGTGTTTTTGAGAAATCACTGGAGGATCCAACGAATTCCGTGAAAAAGTTTGTTCGTTGGGGGAATGATACCGCGAGAATCGGTAATTACCTTGTTTTAAAACTCTTTTTAACAGCTGAATAAATTCTAAGCTCGATAAACTTCCTCGTGGATCGTGGATGCAACGAATTAAACAAGTACGTTTAAAAAGGTATTATTTAAAATGTTGCGTGTGATGAAAGGTATATTTTACTTGCTAGATTCCCGACGGTTAAGTGCAACTGACTGATTATATTCAAGAATGAGTTCAAATTGAACGAGTAGAACGGTTTTCTTCATTAAATAACCGAAGCTCGTTGGCTTCGTTTCTTTTTTACAATAGTTTTATTTCAACACATTTTTTTATTATTTTTAAAAGCGTCTTGTACCTGGTAATTTACTGATTTATTATTAATGATGTTACTAGTCCTAAGCGATTTTTAATTGTAAACTAAGTATATATGTAATAAACTATTGTTAAAAATTTATCCCATTCATATTGTTGATATTTTAAATATTATCAGTCTTTTGATGTAATTATTTATCTAATAATAGTGATCAGTAGCTGTATAAAAAAATTGTTTAAACTTTTCTTTGTCCAAAATAACATAAAATATTTGAACGATAATGTGTAACGATTCAAGAAAAGACGATCCGTTCTCGAAATTCAAATAAAATAAACCTATCTATAATATATTTATAAATATATTAAATTTAGTATTTTTATTAGTATACAGGTTTCGTTTTTAATAAAAAAAAATATATTGTTATTCAAAGGAATAGTATTTATAAATTTTAAGTTTTATTAAAATATCTAAAAATATTCATCTAACTTTATAATAAACTACATTCGATAAATAGAAATAAACTAAACACAAATTGTTAAAATAAAAAATTTTTCGATTGAATATTTTTTGTTACAATTAAATTATTTATTTTCAAATTATGCTACAAAGAAAATTCATATTAAACGCTTTTTTTCTTTGCTAAATCAAGAATTTAAAGATAAATTTCCTCTAATTTTCCGAACAAGTTCATTGTTTCGTGACAAGATAATTTCAAACGAAGCTGCATCGAAAGACATTTCGTTGAAGTTACATTCCGAATTATAAGAGTGGTTAAAAAATCATCGATAACGCTTAACTAAATCGTGAAAATTATTTTTTATTTATCGAAACAATCTAATAATGTTCGTTGGCATCGTTATCGGAAACATTCGATATTTTCGAAATTCGAAGACTATCAACGGTCGAATACTTTATCCGGTTGACCCGTTTTTTAAAGACTATATCGAGGAAACAAATTTGTTTGTACATAATATTTGAAATAATGTATAATTATTACGAAAGCGAATTAAATAGGAAAAGGAACAATGAGTATAAAAGAGAAATTCCATTATCGTATCGAAAAGTATGCCATCGAGAAAAGGTACGTTTCGCATCCTTCGTTTAAATACACATGTCAGCCTACGTATTAAACGTCACCCCAAGTTAATCAACATCCTGCGGACATTATATGCCGGAATCGCTGATATATGTGCACGTACGCATAATAATATTCATATACACAGAAGCATCGAAAGTCGTCGTCGATTCATAAAGGATCCACCGGCACCGGCCACCTGACACCTCGGTAATTGGCCTTTTACACATTTGTAATAAGCACGCTGCGGAGAAAACAATCAGCTCTTGCGTCAAGTTGAAGATCTCAATTACGGAGGTCGGGCGTGAAAAGCATTCGGATGCGCGACCACTTTAATGGATATCGGCATCTATCAAAGCAGGTGGCACTCGTCATTTTATTCCTCCGGTTCTCTCCATTTTCTCACGAAGTGGAGAAAGAAGTTGAGGGCGAGCGAGAGAGGAAACGAGGGCCAAGAGGGAAGTCTCGCTTCTCTCGCGTGTTGGCGGGTCGTAAAGGGGCCAAACGCGAGAGGAACGGACAGATAGTGACAGGTGTCGGCGCTAAGAAGAGAGACAGAAGAGAGAAGCGGAGAGGAGATCCTCCGCCGACTGCAATTTTCAATTATTTTTTTCGCGTTCCTCTCGCGGTACCTCCGAGCGTCGATCGCTTTCAATTTTCGCGGTAATTGTAATAGATTAACGGTAATTGCGCACGCGCACGATTACGATTGCTTTACATGCGCGACAGAATTATGCACTCGACCGCCGCTCCGCACGCGCAAATCGCCGCCTTCGTTTTTTTTTTACCTCTATGCGTCTTCTACTATACGCGCGCGGGTTTATCGAATTTTTGCGCGCGTACGCGTGTTTACCTTCCGCGAGTGTTAAGGTTTTCAATTACGATTTTCCCTTATCGATCGCGGATCGTAAATGACCGTTAAACGACCTGTTTTCAGAAGGTCGGCTAATTAGGAGCGGAGGCAGACTGCGCACCGATGCTTTTTTCTTTTATCGGGGAAATTGAAAGCACCGGAGGCGTTATTGCGCGGATTAAATTAATTTTGATAGGGTAAATGCGAGGCGAGCTCGACCGCAACTTTCGAGCAAATTTCTTCGTACTCTCCCGGCTTAATGTTTCCAGTGGTTCTGGTGCAGACGTTGATTAATCGCTTTTAATTCGCGTTTCATTCTTAATACTCTTTTTATCGATCTGCGAAATTATGGTAATAAATTTTTCCGCTTTTCCAGCTTAATATTTTAACTATGATAAATACGCGCGTCTCGTGCTTTCTTTCCTCCACCTTCGCTTCAACGCTTTATTTACAACGCGTCGAAACGATACTCTCGAGTTGTCATTCGTCCTATAACAATCCCGGATAAATCGGGGATATTTGCGTAACGAAGAAAAACCAGAGATTACCGAGAGAAGAAACGATACGAGCGAAACTACCGTTCGACGATTTCCGTACCTGGAAAATTATTAAAACTTAAAAAGCGATTCGAACTGTGTATCGTTAAAAGAATGCGATGAATCGGCTTCGATACGCGGTGTTCGAACATTTTTTCAGCGTCGTTAAGTCTAATTTTATCTCGTAAATCTAATTTTTTTAATCCAAAACTTTCCTAAACGTATAAGAAACGTTTATAAACGTTCGCGTAATCGTTGATAATCGCAGCATTTAGATATCGGAAATGATTTATTACATTATATTTAAGCTCTTACGAGGTATTTTTTTCTTCGCGTTTTTATTTTTACCATTGTGCCCGAAAGTAAGATGAGCTTATTAAAATAACAAAACGTTTGCCGTACTCTCGCTAGAAAACGCCGATTTTACGAGCGTAAAATAAAATGAAGTTCCCAACCGGAAAAGATTCTCACGTTGAGCACGAGACAATCGTCTTTTCATCTCGTTTCCATTCCCCTCCGCGCTATAAACGCGCGCGCACACACGCACGTACACACGCACGCGCGGGCGCGTATACGGAATAACGCCTGCGGAACAAAATAGTGGCGCATTTTGTAAGGCGCATTTTCGTTGGATGGCTACACGATTCCCAAGGCGCTCGAAAGTCACGCAGGGTGTTGCGAATCAGTCGTCGCGTGTCGTCTCGTTTTCGATCCCGGGCTAAGGATCCGTCTCTTTTTTTTTTTTCTACGGGCGCACAATGCGAACGCGCCTCGCCATAAAACACGGAGACAGGGAGAACCTGCGCGAATGGAGACGTGCGTTGCCATAGAGATGGAGAGCGAGAAAAGAGGGTCGCGTCGGGTCTCGTCGGGTCTCGTCGCCCGAGATAACCGTTCAGAGATAAATGTAATGTAATGTAACGAGGGAGGCGTCGCGCTGCAAGTGCCACTCCATTGTGGCGCGACTAACTAACTCTCGGCCCAAACAATTTGTCCAAGAGAGAGAGAGTAGGATGAAATACCCCTGTCTTGTCACCCTCGTGCGCGTCTCTCTTCCACCCCCACGTGCAAGACAATCGCAATCTCTTTACCGAGTTGTTATGTCACTCCGGGGGGGAATACCAGCGAAATTTAACTCTCTCTCTCTCTCTCTCTCTCTCTCTCTATACATCTCCCTCTTCACCTTCCCCCTAATTCTATCGCTCGTCTTACGATGTACACACGCGCCAGGATGTTTTCGCCTGCCGCTTTTTATTGCGCAAGCGCGAGAGATGGGCTTAACGTCATTAACGTGACGTTGCGGTGCCACGCGACTGGTGCGACTTAAATCATTTTCCGGCTGACGTGCCCTTCGCGCGCCGTTTGCGTTGCGAAAGAACGATACGAGCGGGGTGGGGATCGGAGGATTGATAAGGTTTTTAAAACGCGACCGAAACGATTGATACGAGGCAACTACGTGGCGTTGACGCGCGACTTTTCGCATTTCTTTATCGACTGTCTTTCTTTTTAAATGCTAAGCGTCTAAAGCGTGAACGTTCGGTTTAATTTTTATCTCTGGTGCGTTTATATGTCGTGATGCTGATTTCGCGAGATTTATCCGATGCTTGTGGAATTTTTGAATCATGGAAGGACGGACGTTTCGAATATTTTTTTCTATGCGTTCGACTTTATCGTGTCGAACTATATCGGGAATGGCTCGCATTTTTTACATTGTTGGCAATCGTAATAGCAATAAACGTTTTCAAAATTACGAAGAGCGCAAACGAGACTTTTATTATCAAATTTTTACGAAATACATTTTTTCTCTCGATATAAATTCACGTGAAAAGAGTGAATTAAACTCATTGTTTAGATTGAAATTTTATTTGCTATTGAAGAAGATTTACTGGTCTTTAAAGCGATGTTTAAATTATAATTATTAATACAGAATTAATAAAATACTTTTGTTTCGTTGAATAAATAAGGAGGATAAAAGTAGTTTTATCGAGAATTGATATCAAATTTCATTTTAAATCACTAATATAATATAATTTAAATACTTTCATATACAATTCTAAAATTAAAAACTTCAATTCGATATATCTATACTAGAAAATAATTAACTCGACGATACATTCGAAATAAGATAAATACGAAAGAATATTTTGAGTAGTTTTTAACTAAAGTATTTTTTTTATAAAAAGACATTAATTTATAAAGTGCATAAAATATTGTAAAGATATTTAAAACTTATTAAATAATAGTAAATTTATATTTATCCTTGTTAAAACGAAAATAATTATTCATCTAAAAAATTAAATTTAGCAATGATTTATATTCTATTACGAGCGATGCTTTGAAAATTCTATCCAAAGATTGAACAGGACACGTAAACGCAAAATTTGAAAAGCTTAATAGTCGAACGTTTCTTTAATTATAAGTATCAAAATTCAAGCTTTAGTTACAAAGAAATGTAAGTATTATAACGCAGAAAGAAGCACAAACATATTTTGACACCCGAACAAAGGATGTATTATGAAACTATTGAAGCGTGGCAAAAACGATCATTAACTAAGATTTCGAGGGTTAAAAATCGAGGCCTCTCTCCCCGTCCGAGATTTTTGTATTTATATGCTCAAAAAAGAGTGACAGGCTAACCGGTGATTATCTCCCGCGTCAATTCAGACACCGTAACTGCCCGATTTTCCCCGACGCTCACCTCCGCTTTGCTTTTCTGCGCGTATACCGGACTCGGGGCTTTGTGCGGTAGGTAAATGCTGTTAGTGGGATGGAACCTAAATCACTCGCTCGCACGCCCTTCTTACACCCACTGCAAATGTAACTACCTTAGCAGACTGGCTCTCCCTCCAGACCTGACAGACCTCTTTCTATTCCCTCATTAGGAGCCGAGTAATGAACCGAGCGAATCTCGCCTCTCGGAAGATGAAGTGCTCGGATTCCATTTGTCTCTCGTACTTTTTACCCTCTTTTCTTTACGTTTCGACGCATCGACTTTGTGCGCTATGGTTTGGATTTTATTTCGAGAGGAGGTATGTCGAGGTGTAATTAATACTTATTACTGCGTAGCCTAGGTATAATTTTTCTCGTACGCGCCAACGAATTAATTTTAAATACGAGATGCAGAGGATGCGTTTTTAATTATCCAATACTACCGAATCTCATCGATGCATTATTATAACGAACGACAAATATTTTAGAATATAAATATTTAGAAAATTCAAAAAATCTATGTGTAGATTATAGTATTTAAAATACGAAGAAAATTATTATACCGATATAAAATAGATTGAACGAATTTTTTAGATAATTTTTAATATTTTGTAAAACAGCTTGAAAATTAATATTCTTCAGTTTTAAACGACTACTTCCGATTTAAAACTTATCAGAATACTAAATATTCAATTTATAAAATGTGCAGGTTTTTGTAAGTTTGTATTAAAATAAAAAATGAATGATAGAATTCTACAACATAGCACTATAAATAAAAACAACACGAAAATGGAGTGTAAAATTCTTATATTTTCCTAACAAAGAAAAAGTGTATCTTCATTTTTTGAATAAATAAGCATTTATCGCGGGACTTTCGTTACATTCGGTACGAGATAAATATATATTTCTACAGCTACAAATATAACGCACATCGTTTACGATACCCCTAACTAAATTCTCACGATTCCAACATCTTTATCCTTCTTATAATCTTAATACATCCGGTAAAAATACATTCGTCACAGTACAGTTTAATCGATTCACCAAAAATATAAAAATGTACTTAACTTTGCAATCTAGCACTTCCAGAGTATCGCGTTTAAGAATTTTCGTCACTCGTAAGTAATGCGTTAGGAAAGAAAAAGCAGCCATTAGAGCAACTTCCAAGTCAAGTCCTAATCAAGATCAACTCGTTGAAATACAAAGTTAAAGCCTCTTCCACGAACGGAGCTTATCGCGCACAAGCGATGCACCGCGTATCGCGTAAACGGTTACGCGAGTTTTAGCTAGCGATGGATCGTTAGGCTTTTTACCGGACGCGATATCAGCGTCGCTTTTCTCTCTCGTTCATAGGCAAGCGACCGAGCGCGTAAAAGCACGCGCAGGCACGCGTACGAGGCAAAGAACGACGAACGATACTTGACTCTTAGCCTAGAGGAAGGCGGGGAGAACGGGGGAGAGAAGAAAGCACTTTTGGTGCTCGTTATGTTCGCACAATGGCCCACTTACGCCGGCTTCCGTGGAATACGATGCTTTTTGCGGTCCGAGCCGCGACCCGGTAAACGCGCGGTGCTCGAGGAAGACGAGGCCCAGGTGTCTCTGAAGGCAGGGATCCAAAGGCTCGGCACAAAGCGTCGTGCGATCTTCCGGACAATGACGGTTCGGAGTCTAAGGCGGAAAAAAGGCTGCGACTCGTGGCCGCGAGCCACGCGCCGAAATTAGCTGACGCCGCGCCCTTTTATTACGAAGCCGGCCTTTGGTACAATGTACGAGGTGAACGAGGCGAACCAGGCGAACCAGGCGAACCAGGCGGCTATTCGCGTGTTTCATTGTTGCTTAATGACCGATGCTTTCGGCCTGGGACCTCAAAGGCCCCGCGACGTTCTCGTGCATACCGACGCGTATTTTAGGGATTGAGTGGACCGCGCACAGGCGACAATTTTGATAACCGCAATTTCGGTGGCTGCGCTCTTGGTGGCACTTGTGCGTCGCTTTCTTCTTTTAGTCTGCACTCGCGAACCTCGTAACGTGAGAGCGTCCTTGGAACATCCTCGTTTCGTTAAAATTGCATGCCCTTCGCGGATTCTGCTCCGCCTTTGGACGTTACAGCTAAAATGAGAGAGGATTATTACCGAGTTTGGGATGGCTCCGTTGCTCTATAGCCAGTCTCGGTAGCAGCGTTCGGATCCTTTTTCTAACTCGAGTAAACGGTATTGTGTCGTGGCTCTGACTTGCATGTTGAAATTATCATTCGTCAGGATGAATTGGTACTAAATGGCGGTTGCGCTGGGCTTTGAGTTTTAAAAGCAATTTACTTACAATCTGCATTTTCTTTTATACTTTTGATTTTACTTCGAGTGCGCTGGTTCGAATGCACTTGTATGTTCGTGCACGCGCGCATATTTTCAGTTGTAAAAAATGAATTTCGTTGCCTTGTTACAACGCGCCCTTTGTTTATATTGGGAGAAAATTGGAAGAAGAATTTATGCTTGATCCGAGTATAACTGTCGAATGTGTCACGATAAGTGATCGATATAGTGTTATGGACATTGCTCTTTAATCGTGAATGAACGGTTTAGTTTAATTACGTTAAATGTAAACATTTATATTTAGCCGTTCACTAATTATATATTTTTAACTTACAATATTTCAACGATGGTAATACGATTATAACGATATTGTTTATTTAAAGTTTTATTTGTAATATAATTATATCTATTTTCACCATTATAAAATAAAAAATTAAGCACGTTAATAAGCAATTTCGATTAAACCGTGAAATGTAAACTATTTTCTCATTTTTTTATATTAATTATGTAATTTTTCGTTTTAAATTGTATTAAATTTTACTCATAATCAAAAGTAATCGAAAATTAGATTATACGATTATATACCATATATTATTTAAAAAAAATTATATATAACATTAAGTAATTGCTTTTTATACTTACGTATATTTAAAATAACGATATTTAAAACTATTTTGTGATCCATTCGAAATTATATTTGTATACCATACAAAATATCTATTTTCATATATTCTTTTAAAGTTTTCGATCATAGTTGCTAATTTATATATCTCGTAATTACAAAGAATGGATTGAAACGTATTTAACAAAATTTATACAAATATTAGATTGAAAAAGTTTTACAAATCTATTCTCATATTCATTGAGAATTTGTACATATTGATAAAATTTATAAAAAATCGATAAATCAATCGACCGAAATTCTTTGTTTACAAAAAATAGCCAAATATGAATATTATTAAATAATATATTTAAGCTTATTCCTTTAACCTAAATATTTTTAAAAATTTTCATCGAAAAAAATTGTAAAATAAATAATCAATTCTTATTAAAACGTAATAATAACGAACGAATCGATTCGCCGAATAGCCACTCTACATTTATTAAGCAAAAATATTCTACAAACTAATCGCGAGGAATACCAGAACAACGCAGTCACTCATCTAATTGTTCAGGGTTACTAATTTACATTTATATATTCGACGTCATATGTTTAGGTAGTTTAGGGCTACTTTTCCAAGCAATAAACTTACATTAAACTGCATCAAGAAACTTTGGCCTCGCAAAAGCAGAATTAATAGAAATTTGAAATTAAAAATATATCGAGAAGTAGAGCTTAAATATAGCCGGAATATACGTCATTGACAATTATTACTTTTTATCGTGCTCTCATAGTTGGCTCGTACATTCAAATTTTGCTCGATAAACTTGGAATAATAATATTTTGAATATTTGTATAAACTCGATGCAAGAATTCATACGAATCGCATAATACAATTTAATTTAGATTCGGAATAAAAGATTCGAACAAGGCCAACTATGTAAATTTTATTTTTTAAAGCGAAAGAATATTGCTTCACAAGGCCACGAAGAAACGCGTTTCTTCTTCTTCTTTTTTTTTTAAGCACAAGTACGAAGGGTATTCGAAGTCGTCTCGAACGATCGTCGACATGCAACGCCTAAAGAGTTCCTAAAAACGTAATACACATCCAAATGTATTTTCCCTAGCAATTCTCGCCGGTCCTAAAAAAACACGTTGCCTCTCCCGTAGGAAAAAAGAAAGGGAAATTTGTCCTTCCAATTTCAAGCTCCCGGGCTCACTATCCAGCACTCCCTGGTAAACCAGCAGCCCTACATGTTTTTCAAAAGGAAGGAAGCCCGAGGTACGAGAGCCACTTAATTTCCGCCGCAACGCGAGGGTTCGGCGGCTCATTATTCCGGTCGTTAAGAAAAATAAACAGAAGGCAGCGTGGAAAACGCGCGAGAGACCGACTACAGCGTCGCCCGAAATTATAGGCGAGTGGTCAAATGGCTTGAAAAATGCCCGACCACAAATCAAAGGTACACGCCTGACTATAGGTATACGAGCGACGCGTTACGAGCGACGCGTTACGAGCGACGCGTTACGAGAGACGCGTTACAAGCGACGTCCACGCAATACGCGATCCGTTCCTTCCTTTCTCCTCGGACGTCGTCTCGTAACGCGTCGCGTTTGGTTGGCGTCTGGTTCACGAGGGCCATCTGTCCGTTTGCCACGGTTACGTTATGCCGTGTACGGAAGGCTTTTTCCTTCTGGCTTTATCGCGCTTATCACGCGCATGCGTCTCAATATAATTCTCCTTTGGCTTTGCTTTCCGATTTTCTTATCCTGATTTATACGCTTCCATTTATATTTCTTCCTTCGTTTTTTTTATCTGCTCGCGGCTTCTAACGCGGTTTTTTGATAAGCGCGCGATACCATTGATTGTTCATGGAATACGCTTTTACTATTTTTGTTTTTTTTACTATCTCTGGACTTAATTTTTCGAAGATACGCTTTGAAATATTTCGTTCGAGAGGATGAACGCGAGGTTGCTTTGATAATTCGGTATTTTTAGAATGACAATATATCGAATTTCGCGAAGAATTTGTTGCACTTGAAAATATTCTCGTTCGCCTTCGGTGAAATTTAGATCCTCTGTGAAAAATTTTTCCAAATGATTATATTTTCTTTAAAATTTCTACGACTATTTATTATTATAATCTTAAAATTATAAACGTTTTACGGCTAAGTGCAACTTTTTGCGTGTAAACGCGTTGCTGGTAAAGATAAATACGTTAACGTTAATGGTGTAAGAACTTTTTGATTAACTCGACCAAAGCTGACTTTCCACGTGAAAATTAAAGTAAAATAAAAAACCGTAAGAAGAAACTTTATAGGATAAATTTATGAGAAACGAATTACAATTCATATCTATTGTGTTGTTTTTATTTTTAAAAACTATGATGTTAGACTTTGAAAACAGCAAATATATTTTTAAACAATTTGATGTTCTCGTAAACTTGTGTAGTATTAACCTGTAATCTTCCTTGTTTACGTAATGGTGAGAACCACAGGATGAAAAACGAGTATGCGTATTAATTTGAATTTAATCTCGTATTGTAGTGTAAATAATATAAATAGAAGATGTTTTCAAAATTTGAAGAATATTAAAAATAATTGATATAAATCTAAATTTAATGAAACTACCAACCATGAGTTTCAAATTCAAACTAATATACAGGTTAAAAGGAAGGGACATAACTTTCAACAAAGAGAAAACGGTAAATTTCAAAACAAGTATAATTATTTCTGTAAAGTTAAGCGATGAGTAAATAAATTAAATAATTTTATAGTGGTAGCGGTAATGTTAAAAATTTAAGTATTCGAGTTGATTATATTTGAAGAAAAGGGAAGAAAGAGACATAAGAAGATAAAATTTGAAAACAAATTTTGGAAAATTCTTACGTATACGAATATAATTTACAATTAATTTAGAATGAATTGCAATTAAAATTTTTTTTAATTTAATTAAGGAGTAGATCTTTTACTTGTCAATTATAATCTCGATGTCAATTCTAAACGAGTTTATTATTAAAAAGTTAATTCGATGCGTAGTAAATTGGTTTTACTCAAAGATAAAACGCATAATGATTTTCATACGAATATAATTAATTGATTTGAAAAAATATTCAATAATTGACCATCGAGACTTGGATTTCAAAAGAGGTCAAGACAAGAATGTGAAAGTATTTAAAGAGTTTTTTATGATTGTGGCAATAAAAGTGTTATTGATTGAAAAGATGGTTCATTATTTGATTCACTGAATTAGTGACTAGAAACTGAAAAATTAAGTGCAAATAAAAAAGTTTAAAGATGAAAAGCATAAGTATCATGAACGTAAGAAAACCACAGAATAAATTATTATTTAAATTATTTTAAACCACAGAATGAGTTAGGAGACAGATTTTAACCCAAGTAAGGCTGAAATATTCCTTACTTCAATTGTCAAGAAATTGGGTTATCAATTAAATCAACTAAAGCAAAATTTTAATGAGTGTTTGTACTTTCACTAAAATTGCACACGTGTATGATAAATTATAAACAACAAAAAAACAATGCTAACACCAAATTCATTTGCATAGATTGAACATGAAATGAAACCAACACCATTCATAATGTAATTACTGCATATATTTTTACAGAAGTAGATAATTATCTTTGTAAGTTTATTTATAATTTTTTGCAATATTCAAAATTTTAATAAATGTAAAAAAAAGAACACAATAAATCATTTACGTGCACAATATTTTTACTTGTATGCGAAAATTGATGGTTACGTATCGAATTAGAAATATGTTATTTTCAATGATATTTAATCAAGTTTTTCTTTTGATGATTAATAAAAGTTAATTTTAAAACTATTATTAGCGTATTTATTCGAAGGGTGATAAATTTTTGAAGAAAATTATGAATAATAAGCATATAAATAATCAAATTTATGAAAGCGATTCTTTGAATAAATTATCAAATTTAATTTTATAATTAAAAGAAAATCAATAGTATTTTTTATAAATCTTTATTTATGTGTATTGGAAGCTATTAAACCATAATAGAATTTTGACAATAATTGACTTTTGAAGCATGAATAATCAATCAGTTTAATCAATTTATATAGACAATATAAGCGAAAAACAAGCATTTAATGTAAGTAGTTCAACCAATATATTATTACACATAATATGTGAGTTTAAATTAATTATAATAAAGGTTACAAATTATTTTATGGTCTTCAATTCACAAAATAGACTTTTTCACATAAATTTGTCCGAACGTTTAATTAAATATAATTCGTTTGTAAATCATTTTGAAAAATAAAAATATCTACTGTGTTACACACCAATAAGTTTTATTCGCCACATCAAATAAAAGGTAAAATTATTAATACCAAAGTATAAAGTTATTATACGTATATAAGTATTATCGATAATTTTATCATTATAAAATTATAATTTCAACCCATATTTTTCGGTTAATTAACGAAAAAGAATCATTTGCTGTTATACTTAAATTAATGTTTATTTGTATTGATATTGACCATTTAGTGTATATGAATAATGAATTTCATAATTTAGCGAATAAAACAAGTATAGAATCAACGATGCAATATTTTGCACCACGTAACATATCTCACAGAATATTTTTTATTCATCAAGGTTTTGATCAATAGATTATAAAAATTTATATATAACACATACAGACTGTATTTTAATTGACTAAGACTATAAAAATTAATAGTTTATATAAACACGTCAAGCTTCAAATATTTACAGATTGGGAAAGTTGAAAAAAATATTTTTAAAAAGGTACATTGGTGATCGATTTTATTCATATTATAATATTTTAATTATCTTAGGAGTTTTCATAGCAAAAAAAACAGCTCTTTCAGCAGTATTAATTAACAACTTGTTTTCTTAATATGTTTACTATTTCAAACGATAAAATAGCTCATAAATAGTAATATAAATATTCTGGTTATGTAACTATAGTAATTAGAAAGGTATTGAAATGATAAAAACTTAATATACTTTATTTATACAAAATAACTACTTAATATATGGTAAATAATACTTCATAAAGTTTATCTAATTTTTTGATACAGACATCTGTAATAAATCTAATCATTAAATGTTATTTGAATTTTTCAAAACAAAACTAAATCTTCTAGGATTTCCTCTAATTATTGTGCGAGATTCTCATCAGATATATAAAAAGTATTTGTAGTAATCCAGTCCATTAAGCATATCTTAATTACGATCGGTACTCTATATAAGAATGAGAAAGATTTATCTTTGAAATAGTATCGATGCTAATAAAACTTGTTGATACGCCGAAGAAATGAGATTGAGTGATCGGACATCGGAAATTCGTCTTATATAATGTCGTTTTTTATTCTATAAGAAAATGCTCGAGTGAATTAATTTTCGAAATATATGCGTTATGAAATAATGATGAAAAAATTTTAAAAAAGTCTTAAAAGTTATTTGTTATTTCTAATGTATAAATCATTATATTTTAATAATGATCAATTAGATATAAACGAACAATGATGATTATGTGGCTTCTCGAAAAATATTAAGACATACTCGATAAAATTTATAATATAAATTATTGTAGAAAGAATTAAAATTAAATTTTCAAACATTTTATGAACGAGTAAATAAAATTTCTTATTGAATATTTATAAAACATCGTTACGTTATTTATATTTATTATTCATCATTAAAGTTCATAAATTGATAATAATAAATATTTTAAAACTTGTTCGTTTATTAAAATACCACGAGTCAAGTATTACAGTGAATGAAAAATTACGTATTTATGAAGAAGTATCTCAGTATTCTTGATACCGAAATATATAAATGATATTTGCACCAATTGGCCGGTCGTACATATCAAAGAACAAAACATGACTCGTAAAATACCAAAGTAACGAATTTCGTACAATCCTAACGTGCGGTAAATAAAATTGATTCCCCGAGTCCTCAACAATGAATACTGACGTTACGACGTACGTTGCCAGATCATTTTCAATTTCATAATCTTTCGTTGGCCCCATGACACTCGTACCGCCTTACTCACGGGAAAAGTAATTTTTCTCGCCTTACCAAGACAAATGGACTTGTCGCTTATTCTTGCCTTGCGCGTGGAAACTCACTCGAAAAGATCAGTACCTACACAAAAATTTACGAGGCCGATCGGTGCGATTATAATTTTGGCAAATTCCTTTGGGAGCCGTAAGAACGTCCAAAATCGGCTACGATAGTTGTGGGTTTCGTTTTGACCGGACGACGATAAAAAGTGCGTATACTAGAGTCACGTGCGTACAAATGATTTCTCCCGGTAGTAGAACTTTTTGCGGTATCAAAGATATTTATGGCGATGAATCGTGACGTAAAATTTAAAGGTAGACGTGCCTAAGAACCAAACGGACGCGTAGGTGTAAATTTTCCACGGATTTCGATGGATCCGAATAGCGGAATACATTTTTAATGTTCCCTACCGTTTGATTTTTCCGTTACTTTGGACAAGTTTACACGCTGAGAGAATTCGAAGAAAAAATACGCGGAAACATAGAATGTTCGTTAAAATTATTACAAAAGTCGATGAAAATATATTCTTGTTGATTATTTTGATAAATATTTTTTATTTGAGTTATTTTTTTATGTTAAAATTATATGCCAGAATTACGAAATAAAATATGTCAAGATAATCTTATAAATATATATAATTTTAAAATACAACTTTTAAAACTTCCGAATGCAGAAAATTAATAGAAAAATATACAAGTTTAAACTTTAATGTTAATTAAGAATTGACAATTTATTTTAAATTAAATAATCATCGAAACTTAAGTTCGTTTATAAAATTTGGTCTTCGCTATAATCAATATATTTATGAACGTTTTTTGGTGATTATCCATTTCTAACCTGCTAAATTATTATTTATATATATTTTAATGTATATTACATGCGAATACGATAAACGTGTTTAATTAATGTTTTAATTATTTTCTTTTATAAAATATTATACGAAGATTATAAGCAATTTAAAGAACTGTTTTTAATTAAAAAAGATTAAATTGAAGCTTTATTACTTCAACTTTTAATATTATGATTATTTACAATATTTCTACCGATTATTTTTTATTGCTCGATAATATTCCGTAACGAAATAATTAATAATTTATAGTTTTTATGTCTATATAATAATGTATCGCTGTATATTGCTGTATATTTTCATTCCCTACTCAAGATATATGGTGCAATTTATAAATGGCAAATAGTCCAAGATTACGTATACAAACATTCTATTTTATAATTCACAGGTTGATAGTAAGAGTCTTAAAGATCAAACATTAATTTACAATATAAGAAATTGTATAATTTTTAAAAGTATTTTATCGCTACTATTTATAAAATTCCGATTAATCGTAGAAGGAAGAAATCATTCGTAAAATTAAAAAAGAAACGGAAGACTAAACAGATTAAACGTAAAATATTATGTAGTAAACAACAAAGAAACGATCGAGAAAACCTTTTCGGTAATCTCCGTGTGTCCTCCTTAATGGAAAGAAAAGCTTCGGGTCAAGGAAAAAAGGCTCGCGCTTAATTAGCGTAACGGCGCATAAACCAGATAAAGGACAAGTAGCAAACGAGGGGATGTTAAGCGCCGACGTAGACGATCCGCGCACATTCGATCCACCCGATTCCCCGCGACCACATATATCTTGATTCCTCGACCCTTCGCATGGGTATCAGGTTGCACAGAAATCGGGAAATTGCCGACCGCGTTAGCCTTTTCTCGTAATCCAAAGCCATGGGAACAGGGAAGGAACGGGGAACGGTTCGGTAGGCAGGCGTCGATAATCATTGTAAATTGTTCGAGCCGCGCATCTGCGAATTGCGCACGGCTCGTTAACGAGACGACACGCGTGCGCGATCTCGATTTTCCGGACCAGCGACTCACGAGCGCGTCTTCGCCGAGTGGCTGATTTATTGCGTTGCGGCAGGTCCGAGTGGGGAGGATATTAGTTTTGGATTTTATTAGCTTTTATAGCTGCTCTTGATTCGGAGTCGCACGGGTGACTTCAATACCGCTAATGTAGGTGTGATCGGTTTTGGGATTTGAAGTAAAATATCGTTTTTCGAGACACTATAGCGACTCGGTTGCTCCGATGACGAAGCTGCTATCGGGGAATCATCGAAGATCGATAAAGCGAAAGTAATAACGCTTTTAGTTGGATGTTACATTTCAAAATTTGTAATAAATTATTTTACGTATGACCTTGTACTTATCAACGCTATTAATAATATATTCGATGCAAAGATGAAATATTAGTTATTTGGGTTAAAAATTCTTTTGGTTAAAAATAATTTTTAATTACGCGAGATGTAAACATCGATATAAAATTTTAAATCGATTATTATCGTAATGAAACGTTCGTATCGTTTCCTATTAATTTTTAAATTATATCGTTAAATTTTTCTCGATAAAGCTTTAAACGATATTTATAATGAAAATCGGAACGACCATATAATATATTATTATACACAATATATTTATACATTAACTTATTTTTATTTGTCATTTTTCATCCGTAAGTTTGAAAATCTGAAGACTAAACCGTATAAATTTGAAAGCATTCCCAAAATAGAGTCAACTATAACACAATGCTCGCAAAGGTAAAAGAAATGGAAAATCCTCAATTATGACAAAAGCTTTATAATATAATACAACGTTTACCCATGCTCCATATAATAGGTTTGAACTCGATAAAAGAAAGGTCGTATTATACAACTTAAATTCAACGCACAAAAGAAGCATGTAAAACTCGCAAGGGTCGCATAACGTGAAAAACATTCCCACTCGTCGGAAAATCATGAAAATCCCATGTACCACAGAGTTTCTTTCTCATAAGGCAGTTAAAAACCCAAACGTCCTCCGCAATGGCGCGTAGTTCATCGTTGCGACGAACACACAAACGAAATAACCGAGCTTGAAAGGAACAGCACGCGCACCAAGTTGAGAAAAAAAAGAGTATCGCATCCCATTCATTTCCACGGTCGACTGGCAGTGTCGTACGACAGTGACGACTCGGTGAATCCCGTGTTTTGCGGACCGCATGCCGGAGGAAGTCACAATAATGACACCACCGCGCGTTGAAAAAGGGGCCACACAGTCTCGGAAGATTCATCGATCGGGGGGAGGCAGGAAAGAAAACGCAGGAAGGAGGAAAAGTGCGACCCACCGACGACTTTGTGCGCTTGGTATAAAGGCACGAAATAAACGAGAAAACGCGGCGAGGGGGTGAGGTGGGAGGGTGGAAACGGCAGACGGGTCGAATCGCACGCGCCTCCCCCGAGGCATGTCGACGTGTCGAAGTCATCGGGGGAGTTTGGTCCGGAACACACGCGCAACGATGCACCGACACGCCTTGCGGCTCGACCGAAGCACCGACTCTGTGGTGTAGATCCCGATCGTCGAACGATAAATAACGATCTTTTCAAGCAGCTGCAATGAAGAGCTCAAACTATTTTTCGTCAAAGCTCGATGCGATTGATTTTTCGGCTGATACACGAATACGCTTGTACCGACTCGAGAGTTCCAATCGTCTTGCGTTTTTCTACTTGTGCTTTCTTCTGCGACTTTCTTGCGAGTTTGCGAGACGGATTTCGGGATGAAAAGCGATAAAATGCTTATAAGTTCGTTTATTTTTTAATCGTCTTTTCACTTTAACGTTAGTTAAAACGTTTTGTTAAAAGAAATATTTTCAAAATTGTCTTGAAGAGTTTAAATTGAAACTTATGGATTTTCGTAATCTTGGAAATTATAGCTACTCGGGATTTAAATGATGTAATTTTGAACTGTTAAATTATTGAAAATTAGTTACACTGAATATGGAATTATTTAACCAAAATTATTTTTAAAAATTGTATCGACTTAATCGAATTCGATGTTTCGAAGATGAAACAATTTTTTAATTATTGCACAATCGTAAAATATTTATTGGATAAAATATATGATTCATTAAAATTTTGCATTACCTGATTTTAAAGTGAATACGATCTTAAAATTATTATCTCTGAATTTCACGAGTTAACGAATTTTAACGCTTCTCCACTTACAACGATAATCAAGAGCCTTAATTTTCAACATAAATACAGCTTACACGATAATTAAAAATATATCTCCCTTTCTGTAAAAAATATACTGTTTCATTATTCTGAAATCTACTTTGATTAAATATTAAAGATATCATCCATCATCCAAAAGCAAAGATTAAACGAATAATTTTTTACGAAAAACATTCGTATAAAATCTTGTTTTGGAAATGATGTTTTTAAAATCCGTTCTTGTTCTCGTGTTACAAAAATCCTATTCCATTGCATACTTGTGTCGATAAAAGCTAATATATGTGGTAAAATCGTCGGAAACCTCTTTCGACGCGTGAAAATTCCGCGGAGCATTAATGCTCGCATAAAATAAAAATAATCTTATCGTCTCGATCAAAGTGTAAGATATGATAATTAATGTGAGCGGGCGCGTATGCGTGAGCAGCAATGCGTCGCTATTTAGCAGCCCTTAGCCGTGATTTAGTGCCTCGCAGGGATTCGAGGGGACCTCGAGCAGTCGAGTGAGAGAAAGAGGGGGAGGTGGGGGGGTTAGGGGGAGGGAGGTGAAGGAGCACGCGGTTTCATTGCGAGTTTATTGTGTATCCCGTCTCGTATACATTCACGCTCGCTCTCGATACTCGGAGAGGCAAAGGGTGTCGGGGAGAGAAATCGAGGACATGTGTACGTAGGTGTGTCGCCCGAGTCACATACGGAACTACCGCACATATTGGGGAGGCGAAGGAGCGGAACCGACGCGAGTAACCGATCCAGCCCACCCACGTCTCGTACGCATTCTCTTACTTCTTTCTCTTTTGGTGCGAGGGTGGACCACCCTCGGACTCTTTTACACTACTTTTTTTGTTCTTTCCTCTTTATTGCAATCTTCTACGGGACATTTAAAGGAGGGCTTTGGCTTGCAGCTTGCATTAATGAGCGATTTATATACGATTCCGGAGAGGCGGACTGAGCGAGGAAGAGAGAAGTGGAGCGTTAAATGACGCGTGAATATAAGGCCGATCACCCTGTTCGAATGCACGCGTTTCTGAGTTTCGGGGGAAGATCGAGTCAAGAAATATTACACGCTGAATTTACTTGAAAATGCTGCACGAGAACAGGCGACGTGAAATATGAAGTTTATGCTCTTGTTCTACGGAGAAAAATCAGATACAGTTGAGCATGTACAAAGTATTTCCGAATACGGGGCGGGAATTTCTCCGTTCCTGTTTTACACGTATTACCCAAGTTTCGTCGTGAATATTTTATTTTTATGGGCGCGATTTGGTCTTTGTTAATATTGCATACGATAATCTTGTTGCTTATCCAGTTAATTATTCTTGTTTTAAGTATATACGTTTCTCCTCGTGTCTATAAAGCTTTTAAGTATAAGAATCGATATATTTTTATTACATTCTTAATTTATATAACGATTAAGGCAATAATAAAACCGATAATTACTATCTGAAAATGCTTATTTTATAATAAAAATAATTGAATGATTATATACCATTTTTCCAAATCCATTTTAACTTTTACTCGATTTAGCATCTTTTAATTTTATAGATATTCGATTGCTTTATTCGTATAGTTACGTTAGCTTATTTTACAATTCAATAACCTTAGGAATATGGCGAATGATGAACTTTATTTAAATCATTTCAATGAATTATTTCATAAAATAACATTTATATAATTTAAAAAATATATTTAAATAATATATGTGTTAATGAATCAGAGACATATAATTATTATACTTTTACGTATAGACTAAATAATTAGATGTGTTCAATATTTTTTAAAACACGTTTATTTTAGAAAAAAATATTCATATTTTTAAAAATATATATTTTTTAATCACTGGAATATACATATAATATTATTATATTTAATTTAAAATTTTTAGAAAACATTACAAATTATATATTTTTTTTAATTATAAAAAAGTCGATATAAATTGACCGTTATTATTTGGTATTATTATTATTATTGTTATTATTATTATTTGGTATCATCAAATATTATTATACAAAATAAAATTTATTGTAACAATACTTATATATTTAATCATATTACAATTTATAATAATATGAATTTAACAATACCTTTTTATTCTTTAAACTTTAAAATATCAAATAAAACTTTTATATATACAAACTTATTTTTAAAACACGTATGTCAAGAAGCAACCTTTAAGTTTTTAGTTGAAAATCAAATTTATACTCCATTAATTAAAAATTATATGTTTTAATTTTTACAACTGTAGCGTATTAATTTTTTCGATAAAATACAGTTATTTAATTATTGAATATGTTCACTAAATTCTATATTTAATTTAAAATGTTTAAAAATTAAAATTATTTAAAATTATTTCATACAAAAAGAGTTTAAAAATATGACGTTATAAATACAGATATATTAATTTTGTTAACATAATTTTTTTAACAATAATATCATTTTTTACCAATGTAATTTATTTAATAAACTTTTTTAAATCTTTATAAGATTAATTTTAAATTAAATTTACGTGTTTGCAAGTAGAGACTTTAGAAACTTAAAACCAAATAATATCATACATATTTTTTAATTTATTTTTAATTTGCATGTTTTAAATATACATATCCGATAACAAAAAATTTCAATTAATATTTTAATCCAAATTATTATTAAAAATATAATATATTATTTAATAACCTTTAGCAGATAATTATAAAGAAATAAGTAATTCAAAGATAAGTTGTGGTTTATAATAATTGTGAAGAATCGTTAAATAAAGTGAATTTTAATATACAATAAGATTACCAAATTAAATTACCAAAACAAAAAATTTAAAACATATGTTTTGGATTTATGGCAACGAAAAGATACAAAACAAGGTGATAAAACTAATCCATCTTCTCGTTATAGTTTTTAAGTCTACACGTGTAATGCATGAGCTCCAGAAATTTTTTTCTACTATTTCTCTCTTTTTCTCTCTCTTTCTGACTATTATATGATATGAATTCATGAGAACATTTAGTACAAAATTCAGTTAATTATTTATAGCCATATGCTCATGCCTTACAAGAGCCAATTAGAAATTGGAAGTCGGAGTAAATTAAATAAGCACTTTATCAGTCAAATATCGACAAGTTCTATAATTTACATGATAAGATTTCGAAAATGAGTTATAATATTAGTACGAAGCTCTCAATCGAAAGGAAAACTAAGGGAGCTATTAATCAGAGTTTCTGTAGAAATTGAATCAGTTTGCAACATAGAACTAATTACTGATAACTTCGGAGCAGCGACCGCCGAGAAATAGGTTGTGACACAAAATAAAATAATAAAGGAGGGAAAAAGGGATCGATCTATGATTAAATCATTTAGCGATGGAAATCCGTTTAATAGGGAAAGATTCAATCTCTGATTCTCCATTACTCGAAGCTCGGCAATAAACGGAAGTTATTCAATTTTACAATAAAAGATTCCGGAACTCTATCGAGACAATAAGATAGTATTTTTTACTTCTGTATGTGTAAATGCGAACACAAATGATCTTTCGAGATGAACAAATATATTGTTATAATATGGTTTCTGTATGCTGTTTTATTTAATTGAATGAATATTTTATGTGAAAACTAATTCGATTTTATTCCTGTTGAACACTGAGACAAAAATTAATTTAGTTTAAATGCTAATTAAATTACTGTAGAATGAAAGGTAAAATATTAATATAATTGATCTTAAAGATTTAATATACTTTAATGAACTGATATACTCGAGGATTTTTCATTTATTTTATATATATATCTGTTTGTCTTAGCAACTTATTAATATTTATTTACTATGGCGAATTTTTTTTATTTGATTATTTATGAATTTTTATTTATGAAAATTTAATTTCTTTCTGTTACTTTTATCGTTAGAAATCGGTTATTTTCTATTTATTCGTTGTTTCTATATTATGATTTCTAAAGTAATTAACTAAATTTATATCATTTTTCTGATTATAATATTATAATGTTTTTTCTAAAATTATTTAAACTATTAATATTATATTGCGCTTTAAATCCTTATCATATTACGCTTTATATTTTTTTCAAATTGCTGTACCTAAAATTATTCACACATTTAAAGTATTATAATGGCGTATTATATATGTTAAAAAACATATATATATATATATATATATATATATACATAAAGATATATGTTACAGTTGGGAGAAAGAAGAAACACCAGAAGCTCAGAGTGCGTATAAAAATACAGCGCATAAAAAGAAAAAGAATAAAGAATGTAGTATAATGCATTAGAGAAAGATGAAGGAACGTACAAGAATAAAAAACTTACTTATAAAACGAAACGAAAGATTTGTTCGTATATCTACGTATGGAGAAAAATGACACTGAGTTTCGAAAATTTTATTTTTGAGAGGCAATTTAATTTATTAATTTGCATAGTGCAACTAATACAGCAAAATTAATATATTCATAAAAATTTAAAAATGCGCTACGTGCAAAGATAGAATCGATCGTCGACGAATAAAGAAATATATTTAAAGTAATCATAAATCTTATTATCGGTTGCATTTCTCCTCTCGATCCAGACACGATTAATTTCCAAACTACGCCTCACTTTCACGTAATCCAAAATTTAAATATTCCGATAATCATACCCCGAAAGTACAAAAAGATATCGGATACGTACGAATCTCGAATTCATCATCCATCATTCGATTGTTCCACAGCTCGGATACAAACGGAGGATCGATTCCAAAAGTCTCCTAGATCGCTGGTATTTTATCAGGACTATCGCTTGGCTGTCAATGTTAGGCATCGCCGACGTTATTATCAACGTAATCCGCGGAGCCATCCCGATAAATCCGCTGCACCTGCAATATTAAAAAAAAAGCGTGAAATATAGCCGGAGAAATGTTTCATTCATTCACGTCTCGTTCGTGATACAGGAGCCCCGCAAGAGCCGGAGGTGAGCGAACGAGCGTCGGAAGAGCGCTTTAAAAGACAGAAGCTCGGTGCGAGTCGAGCGAGAGAGAAAGGACAGAAGAAGGAGCAAAAGAAGGGGCAGATGAAGGGGCAGATGAAGGGGCAGATGAAGGGGCAGATGAAGGGAGCGAGTCTGTTACGAAGGGCTGCTGCGGTGGCGCAAGCATGGCGCGAACGCGAACAAGAACCATAGTAATGCCTGCGGCGCGACGGCAAGACTATTACCACTGCATGAATATGAATGAGACAAGACGGAGCGAGAGGAGGCGCGAAGACGAGGACGGCGACGCTCACGAGGATAAAATACGAAGTCGGCGGCGGGAGGAGAGAGAGGGAGGGTGGGTAGAGGAGGGTAGAGGAGGACCGAGGAGGGCCGAGGAGGGCAGGCAGCATTCAATTAGTCTCCTGGTAATTAGCTGGGAAATCTTCGGCTTTGTCGGCGAGCGCAGGATCCGCCCGTGAGCTCGCATCCTTCTCCTCTTTCTCTCTCCTCTCTGTCCTCTTATGGCTATCCGCAAGAAACTACCGCGTGCGCGCGATTGCCATAAGCGCGGGCTCGTACCTTTTGAGCGAGCCGCTCGCACGTGCGCCCTGCGCCGATATTGGGGAATTCGCAAATCGATGCCACTGCGAATCGAGCTGCGCGAATTACGAGCGATCATTACTTCCGCGCTGATTGGATCGTTGCGTTATTTTTTCGATGGGAGCCACCTTTGCATTTCGCGTGATCGGTTCTGTCGACCGATTCGCCGACGCCATTCGCCAACTGTTTAATTTACTCGGCGAATTATCCCCGAGGGAACTTCTTCTTTGTAACTTCTTCCCGTCGATGTCCATTTCGACAAATATTCAATATTCCAAATGAAAGATCGAGATTATACGTTTCGTGGTGCTTCGCTCGATAAGGAAACTATTTTAGCGAAAGCTTCCAATAGTATTTAAATTTACACGTATGCGCGTTGCTTGGACGAAAAATTAAATATTTAAGTCGCTTCTTATCTGATAATTTTATTACTTCGACTTCGTTATTTGTTTAACTACGTGAGACTAATTAGAAATATAATTAATGTACGGTCGTTTACTTCTGTGAAATTATACTTTTCGATCCAATGATGCTTAGTACCTTTTTACTCTTTACATTTTATACTTTAAAAATGATTAATTATAAAAGTTAACGTTACGAAATGAATATTTATCTAGCGATAATAAATTACAATTTTAGATATTTACTATTTTATTTTTAATCGATAAAGGAAAGATTTCTTAATGCTCGTCGATTAAATTTTGAACGAAAAACGGTTAAATTTTCCGTTATAACGGATATAATACCTGTATTTTTTTTATATTCTGAAATTTAACGTACCAAAAAAATTATTCGAAAATTAATATATTGTTTCATTTCTAAAAACAACAACGTTAACGAAAGTTATATTGTTATAGCTTTATTTATAAATTATATCATTATGTAATACAATGTTAAATTTTAAATTATAACGCAAAAAAAATTTCAAATTTTGTATTTAACTTGATATCGAAGTAACGATTCATTTTCATGTGTTTTTTATCAACAAGGCTATTGATAACGAAAAATTCTTATGAAAAGTAGGATTTGTAAACACGAAAAATTTTTAGTTATGCAAACTATTATTTATAGTAATTATTTTTAGTCTAATAATAATCGTTGCGATTCACGGATATAAATAAACATAGAAAATATTATTATAATGAAATATACGTATATATTCCACGTATATAACTTATCTAAATTTTTTTTGTATAAAATTGTGCAGCCATTATGCATATATTAGATTAAATGTATATTTTTCTATTTCCAAAGTAAAACTTGTTTTAGTAATTTCACCTAAAATTATTTTTTTTATATAACTGTATAATTATTGTATTTATAAAAATGTTTAGAAAAAAGAGATTTAAATTTTTTCACCACCTAAAACAAAAATATGGTAAATCTCGTAAATTAATATTTCTAGCAAAAAGTAATATTCTGATGGAGATGAGTGATACTGCAGAATCTTTAAAATGATAACGATACTTGGACTATATCGTGTAGTAATCACAGCATTGAAATAAGCCGTAAGGTACTTATCCATATAATATCTGATATTTTCGTTTGTACATTCGAAACTAGTAAAATAAGCCTGACGAAGATCGAGCGAGTTTTGGTATCGACTGTACGCGAAAATTGGTACAATTTTTGTGTCGAAACGAGCACCCGTTGCGTGAAGACTGTGCAGGGCACCATAACTAACGCTGCTAAAGAGGCTCCAAGATCTTTGGGGAAACCAGAAAAGGGGAAGACGAGGCAAAATATAATCTAAAAGGGCAGTTGTGTGCCGCTGGCATTGCAGATTAAACGTGAATTTAACTTTTTTACTTTGATACATAAAATTCCGGGGATTCAAATTTTAAACGCGTTTTTCTCAAAATGATCTGAATACTATTAAAATAATTTATTGAAATAATGTAAAATATCGTGCTGCCTTATTATAACATTTTTAAACTGTTATTTATATAAACATTTCTTTCGTTATTTTCAATATATTGGATAAAAATCTATTTCAAGCTTTTTCGATATGTAAAAACAATTTTAATTAAGAATATTTTATAATAAAGCTGTACAATAATCGAGAAAAAATTATTTTAATACAATGATTTATAAAGATTTTTTAAAATAATACTAACGATAAACTTGTAATCGCTTTAAAATAAAAAATAAATGGTTTGATCGCACGTAATTAATGTTTCGGCTTATCAAACATAAACAAATTAAGTCTATAATTTATTTAAATGCTTAAATTAAACAAGTGGTTTTTAATTTTAGCTTGATTTTTAATAATGTTTTATTCCCATTTTTTAAATACAACTTTATTTGTAACCAGATTTTATTTGCGATATTTAGAAAAATACTTCTTGAAAAATTAAAAGAAAATATTTAAAATTGAATATAAAAATATTGTCCGTTTTTGTAATATAATGCTTATAAAATATTTACTTATATACTCAAACCGATATGCATTGATTTACATTATACAAATTTATTTACTTTTCTAATATTAAATATTAATAATAAATTTATAAAAAAAGTTGACGTAAATTTTATGAAAATATTCTATTTAATATATAATTTAATAATCATGTAAAATAATAATATAATCTATTCGTGAAATTACTTATTTTTAATACAGTATTTGTTCTATGTAATAAACAATTACAATACATTTTTTTAAATAAAATTTTTACTGCGTCCTTATCACGTGTAATAAAATGTGTAGAAATGTAAAATACAAACGGTTCTATAAACCAATAAATTGTTTTTATCGCAACTAAAATTATATTTTGTAATAAATTTCAGAATTAAATTTGCCCAATCAAAATTTTGAAATATAATAATTAATTTCCTTAATTATGTTAACAAATATTTTTAAATCCTATTAATCTAAAATTAGAAAATATATTATTATTTTATTCTAATTGAATTTAGTAATTTAATTTTGACATTAAATGTATAAGATCAAACTCTCTTGATAATATTTCATCGATTAAAATAATTAACAAATTTGAATAGGAGATTAGTGATACAACGACGTTTATTTAAAGAATAGATCAAAAAATAAATAAATCAAAGTGTGTAAAATTTCGGAAATAGAGAATGTCGTGATTTCGTTACAGAATAAAAAACGAACTCTCGTACTCTCAGTTCTTTCGCCATCCTACAATATCAAGATTAAAAATCTATACCCTTACTTTTTATTTCGTTGTGCGGAAATTTTATGTAGTCACCACATAAATTTTCAATTGTATGAAGCCCTTTCTCTATGACGAACGTAAAATTATCTGGAAAAATAACTTTCGATTATGCATGTAAATTGATTTTACATCCGCTCTTTTCTTTTCTTCTCAGCTTCTATTCAATGTATTTTTCTGGAACTTTTAAAGATACAAATGAGCTTCTTAGAAGATTTTTGAGTCACACTTATGAATCAGAGGGTATAAGTTTTCTTAGAAAGAGAAACTACTTGAAATGAATATTTTTAAATGTTGAAAATTAATTATTTTTTAATGTTTATTTTTATAATTAACATTATTTAAACTAAATTTAAGCGTCTTTCGTCAAAACATTGTTATCGTATTTTTAAAATTGTTTAAATATAAACTTTATTCCAAAATGTTTATTCAGAATAATTTGTTAAATTATAGAAACTTTAAATTTATAATATGATAAATTACAATTTTTATATTATTTTTTTAGATTATCGATATTCGCAAAATATTGAGTGACTTTGATTATTTTTTAATATTCAAAATGTGCGTTAAATAGTAAATTTCTATTGTTATAGTTAACGAAAAATAAGCAATGGTCCTTTTCTATTTTGATATCGTATTTCAATAGAAAATGTACTTGTCAATGAAAGCACGAACATAATAATTAAGCGTTTCGTAAAAGATGGTTTTAAACGACAAATTGGATATAAATAAAGTCTCCCATGAATATCTTTTTCAAAACAATTGTTCTTTAAGCGAATAAAAATTATTCGAATCATATTGTCCGAAAATAAAGATTTTCCACTATCAATCCAATCGACGTTTATTCTTATCTCCTAATATAATTTAATTCTTTACGATAAAATTATTAAATGATAATCAATAAAAGTATTCCCGTAAAATAAATTATTTGGAAAACTTTTATAAATAGCTTCTAAATGCCTCTGACTAATTACCCCTCCAATCACACGCGTAATCGAATAATTTATAATTACAATCAAGGGTATTTTGTCCTGTGAAAATGACAGCCAATATCCGACAATGTATAATATAATGTGCACTGCGGACCCGTAAGTGTTGTTATCGAACCATTTGCTTTAAATATGAATTGATTTGAATTAGAGATTCTTATCTGTCCTCGAATTTACCGAGTGCACCAATCCGCTCTCTATATGTTGATGCAACGGGCTTATCGCACCGCTATCTCAACGCGAGTCCACAAACTCGTTGCTTCTTGTTCACAATTGCACTCGAGTACTTCGGTTCACGCATACAGTTACGAAAACTTTTACAGGTCTTTTTACAATATATATATATATATATATATATATATATATATAAGCGTTTGACGTTCGGATCAGATTTAGACATCGATTATTAAATCTTTACTTTCTAAATATACGAATATTATTGGGATTCATTTTTCTTTCGAGAGAAATTTTTTAATGTCGTATTTTTAGATCGACTTTAGATAGATTTTTATTTTTTAACGTATAACTTATGGCGTTCCATTTTTATTTCGATCATCGATTTATCTCCGAATTTAGTTGTATGGAAACTTTTTGGAGCGGTACAGGAATTAAATATCAAGAAATAATTCAATTCTAGATTCGTTAATATTTTCGAGACTAGGAAAAAAACTGCAAATTAAATTTGCGAAAGACGAAATATACCTTAATACATAGGTACGGATATGCGCTTCGAGCAAATAAGTCTCGGTGCATATTTACATACTAATTAAAAAGCGATCGTTTCTTACCTACCGTAAAATAAAACATCGTTGCATTAAATACTTTTTAACGGCGTTGCTTCGAACCTATATAATAGGCAACCGCAAAACTACTCGGATTGACGTAAGCACATTAAATACACTCGAATGTGAATATCAAACGCCAATCATCTTGTACTTATCGAGTTCGTTTCCTTTGGCTCCAGAAGAAAAACGTTTTTACGTAATATTTTGCACGATGTATAACGCTCTAGCACTAAATACATATTTTTGTATCGCGAGTTGCAATTTGAATTATGCCGATCGTATCGCGACATACTTCTTTTATAATTCACGCTACAGCATATAAAACCTGTATAAAAAAACTTACGTAATTCTTTACCATTCGATACGGAACCCGTCACGTATTCCACACACACACACATACACACACACACACACGAGCGCCCAACATTCGGATTCCAGACTCGCTCGTAGCAGGACGCTTGCCCTCGTATACATACTTTTGCTTTCGGAAAGCCCTCGCGCAAAATTGGACGGCTTTTAAAGAAAAAGAGAGCGCGAGAAGCGAAACAGGGGAAGACTCACTCTCCGATGGAGACGGAGGAGACGGAGGAGATGGAGGAAACTTGGCCTTAGTAGCCGCGCTTATAAATTCGCCGCGGCTCGAGTACCGGGCCGAAGTCCCTTTTAAACTAAGACAAGATAAGGCGGTACGAGAATATAAAAATTGGCAAGTGCGCAGCTTGACTGACTCTGCGTTATGTGCAAGTTCGCGGCACTGAGAAACGCACGATTCGTGCCGTTCTGTTAAATGTTAATTGAATTGGATGGTATCCAGACTTTTTTCCGTCTTATTTTGTTTTTCTGCTGCTCTGATGGATGAGTTTTAGCGTGGCGGGTTAACGCGGCGTTTCTTACGATCGGGCTAAAAGATTTTTAGCTCGTACACTTTCTGCGATCCCAGCTTCCTTGTGAATCTGAATTTTCCGTTCAATTTTTCGCATTAATTTTATTTTTAATGCGTGTTTTTCGAACGAAAGCAACGAAAGGAGTGAAAAAATTGAAATGCGTTTTATCTTAAAATTATTTGGCTGAAGTTGAAGCGGATGTATTTTGAACTAGTTAAAATTCTGATTTTATTATCTATTAAAATATTTCTGAATAAATGCAAACGTTGTGGAAATCTTTAAAATTTAATAATCATCGATAATTTAAACGGTATCTTTTACCTTTTTTTATCGTAAATTTTATATTTATTTATCAGTCTTGTTCGATCGCTATTTATTTAAAATTTAAAATGTAACCACGAGTGATATGTTTGAAGCGCTAATTAAATTTTATTTGTCGTTCTACTATTTTGCACATCACTTTTATCACATAATAAAATTTTTTCCATTTTTAAAAACGACAAATCCTTTCGCGCTTGAACTCTGATATTTCTCAAAAAAGAAGGAAGGATCAAATTTATTTTTTACCGACTTTCAATAGACAAGAAGGAAACGTCTCACGCGTATCAGAAAACTGCCGTTGTTACGTTCTATCGACAAATTTAATTTCCCTTTCGCACTTGTCTTATTAAAGAGAAAAAACATAGACT
Organism: Dolichoris vasculosae; assembly: GCA_018907195.1. NCBI lineage: Eukaryota > Metazoa > Arthropoda > Insecta > Hymenoptera > Agaonidae > Dolichoris > Dolichoris vasculosae. The sequence goes on along the minus strand of JACCHY010000004.1, from coordinate 1,377,570 downwards.
CTTCTTAATCTGAAAAAACAGGGCTCAGTCTTTACGCGTTGGACTCGTAACGATGGAAATAATTTGCAGCGCTTCGTACGCTCCGTTAAATCGGGTTCCCTTAAAACGCGTAGCGCAGTTTGTCGTGGCCGCGATAATAAGCACATGAACGTCAATGTTTAATTGAATAAAGTCTTTACGAGTAGATCCGCCATTGCTGCCGTTCTGGTGCGGGCCGTGCTTAATTTTCACGAGGCAATTTCTTACGATTGTCGAAATTCAAGATATACCGTCTGTCGTTAGACTCGCATCGATAAAGCAAGCGAAAAACTACTTCTCGACAAGCTGTGCGACTTTATGTACGATTACACGACGTGACACTAATAAGCTTATTATTTGTTAACTATTATAAAAGGTCGCAGATGTGAGAAAATAAATTCTGGCTTATGCTTTCTGCTTTAAACAGATTTGAAATGCTTGTTCTTTTTAAAAAATTTATCCTCTTTTAACAATAACATAAATAGTGTTCACATTCATAATTTTAAATATTGTGTCTCGGGTATGTATTGTACGTTATAGCATAAATTATATACTTTAATTCCGAACGTATAATTTATCTATTTAATTAAAATAACTCAATTAAAATATTCAAATCTTTGAATTTTAAATAAGAAAATTTATTTAATTTAATACAAAAATTGTAATCAATTTTCACTGACGAAACGTATCGCTATAAATGATCAAACTAATTATTTATTTATCGTATGATCAAGATTTATTTCAAGATAAACTTTAAAGTTTATTACTAAAACTGATTGATATTAGATAAGGTATTAATTTATGTTTATAAAGTATTATTCGATTTTGAGATATAAAGACAATATTTTAACATTTATCGAAAATAAAGAAATATTTTATTTCATCTTTACATTTTAGAATTTATAAAAAGTTTGTTAATTTGATGCGTATTTAACGTTACTTTATTTTTCATAAATAAAGAATATTTTAATTAAATAAATTCTATAATAAAATAATTGTAATGACAAAAGATAAAGTTTATACTTTTAATTAAAAAAGGATTGTTACATTCGTACAAAAAAAAATCAAATTTAATTCTTAAACGGCAATTAGAATTTTTTTATTGGGTTTGTAAAAATATGCTACATTTTTTAAACGCAGCTTCATTAAGTACTTAATATTTGCTTAAAGCAATAAATTCGTCGATGAATTTTACCTGTATTTTAGTCATTCGTTTCCATTTTTTCTTTTTATATGGAACGATCAGCCGTTACGAATAAAATATTTCTCGATGAATTTTTATAACATAAAACGTTAAATATTTAAAAAAATTTTCACAGATTGATATATTTAATAAATAAATAGGAATTTAGTACTATAGTATTTTTCAGACGAAATAAATGTCGTAATAAAAATACCGTTAAAATTTATATTATTTACGTATTATTTGGTTCATAAATATCAGAAAAACATAAATATTATTTTATATTAGAATATAAAAGAATAAATAATTTTCAACAACTATTATAAGAACATTGATCCTAATTGTAATTAATCATTCGAAAGAAAAGACGGTGAAATTTTCGCCTGGAATTTTGCCTTGCAATATACCGGTAATACAGATCTCCATTAAACTCGAGTTTCTACCACAGCATAACTCGAAAACGAAAGTGTGATTTCGCTCCGAACTTACGAAAAAGTCGAGAGCGAACTCAAACGATTCCAATCTTACGATTCTTCGTGCAAAATAACACTCGGAGTTTTAGAGCAAGCGTGAAATAATAAAAGACGTTGCATAAGACAAGAAGCATATAAAACATATAAAACATAATTTGACGAGCGCCGGATCGAGATAAAGTTTTATTTTGATAGATGAACCGGCGGCAGTAGCCGATCGATCGCCGACACATCCCGGGCGGGTCTCGAAATCCCAATCCAGTCGCACCTCCTTCGCGATCCCGGTCTTAATTTTTCACGCATCGAGAAGCAAGGCGTGGTGCGCACTGCACCCAAGAACACCGAGGGCTCTCGTCTCGTCTGCCCCTTTCGCGTAGTAAGAGCCGCATTCAGGAGGAGGCAGTCGAAGAAGGGAGAATCATCTCCCTCGGTGACTTTTTTCTTTTCACCGCGGTCATGATTCGCCGTAGAATCGGCGGAAAACGAGGACGACACGCCCATCTTAGCCGAGCAAGATCGTTGTCTGTATCTCTTACCTGTTGTCGACCCGACGAGGTGTGACCTCGCCCCCTCTCTCAGTCCGTGGAAAAGACACGAGAGCGACGGAGGAATAGACTATAGCTAGACTCCGAGAATAGGGAGAAGCGAAGAAATGCGAAGCGCATCCTGTACGTACGGGACACGGTGAGTTCGGATGCGCGCCTAACGCGCCGTGAAGTTGGCCGTGAAAGGGCCATTTTCTTCCTCGGCGTCTTCCTCGGCGTCTTCCTCGCCTCCGTAAGCGGGAGGTCCGTTCGGAAAAATTTATCTTCTCAGAATTCTCTCAACGTTGACACGGTGCTCAGCGACCAATTAACACAGTTTGAGAAAGTTGCTTGCGGTATTGTCGCCTGTTTTCCTTCGAGGAAGGCGCTTTTGGGAATTGCTTATGCAAGCAAAGGAAGTCCAACAAAAATACGGTCTTGGACGGGCTTTGACGCGTCGTGCGTCCAAGAATCGGAATAGGTGAAACGGCTATAAAAACGCGGTAGTAACGTAACTAGGTGACGATATTCAACGGTATTCTCCGTATTGCAATCTTAGCTATTGATTTTACGCTAATAGAATTATTATTTTATAATTTTATCATCGCGTATTTACTTCAACTTTTAAATTTCTTTTTATTGTATTTGTCGATTTTTAATTAAAATGACTTTTCGTTTATTATTGTTTTAGTATTAATCTAATAGCACAGATATCTTCCGAAGTAATAAAATTGCGCGTATTTAATAAATTATAAATGTTTATTATCGCGTGAAAGAAAAGTTGCGTGACTGCTTATCGTATCAATATGTCGCATGTATTAAAATTAATTTTTTATTTATTCTATTTTTTCATGTACGCATTTATGGAGCAAGTGTGCAATTTTAATTTAATTTTCTGTCATTTTATAAGATAGCATTTTATTTCGATAAGTTTTCGATTAGAAAATTACAAGATCGTGACATTACCGTATTACTTTCGGTTTAACTGCGGTTTACACTTAAAGATAAAATTTTACTATAAATTGCGAATTTATTTTCGATGAAATTTCGATTCTTATTTAGGTTTATATTGATCTTAAACGTTCATTACCTATTTATGTAACTGTAATTATAACGGTTAAACTATAACAGAATACGAGCAGCGTAAATATCTTTAATGAACTACTTAAGCACTCGACGTAAGCAGCTGTTTAAATGCCGAAACGCGTATAAATATTTCCGTAGCTTTCTGTTAAATACATAAATAAGCGTAATAACACATTTCTAATATTAAATATTTATCGACAGCATCGTTAACTAAAACTCTCGTTTTTTCCACCTCAACGCTAAAATCGTTCGATAAATTCAATTCTCAAACTAGCTTCTACTCTTTTATCGAGCGTATATCAAAGCGAAAGCCTCAAGAACAAATGTGGCATCCAAACACTGATCACGTGCACTATTACGGACATGAAAGGAATTCTCGCTGAGCGCAAAACCGTAACAATAAATCATAAATCTTTTAGGACAAGTAAATATCTCGCGGCACCTCAACCCCATGTCTGCCTCGCGAAAACGAGATTACGACTTAAAAGTGGCCAAACGTAAAAGCGACGAGGCGAGAAACGCCGGACTGGTATTCATAAAAATTGCGACACGTCGCAGCATTGGAGCATCGATCGCGCACAGTCGGCGTCATTTCCCCTGCACATGTCCTTCCTCCCCATTTAACGTCGAGTTAACGGTTCGTTACTGAATGGAGTCAGCGTTATTTATACATTGAAAAGATTGTTTGGCCTCGATCTCTTTCTCTCTTCTCTCTCTCTCTCTCCTTCTCTCTCCTTCTCTATCTCTCTCCCCCCTCTCCCTCTTGCTCTTTATTTATCCGTACATCTCTCTCGTACTCCCGGAATGACTCTTTTCTGTGTTTCTATGCCACGAAAAAGTAGGAAAGAAAAAGGCCAAAGTACCGAAAGTACAGCTCTTTCGTGTACGTCGACCTGCACAGTCTTTTAGGGGTGCATGGCGAATCGGGGGGTAGTTTTTGTAAGTCCCAACCACAGGCCCCAACAGTCAACATTTCCTTCTCAGCGGGCGCCTCGACTCTTCTCTCTACTTCTTTTCAACAATGCGTTTGACTCGGAGAGTCAGTCCCCCAAGGTGCTGGAAAGGAAGAGACGTAAGCAAGACGAAGAGAAGGAAAGAAACAGAGTTTGTCTCAGGTAGTCCCCACGGGTCCATTTTTGTATGCGTGTGTATACATTGGGTCGACGAGTCGACGATGAGATGGATAGCTTTGAAACTCGTGGATTATCCCTCTTTCCGCTGGCGTTAAAATACTTTTAACGACACTAAAATTGCGAAATTTTCGCCAGTTTAGGCGAAATAAAGACTGACTTCGGAAAAAGAACACTTTCTTTAGGATTAAAGTTGATTATACTCGTAAAGTAATTGTCGTTATTTATCGAGGCTGAACGAGTTTGTGCCGCTGTAAGTTTCTATAAGTGACGATACTTAGTTTGGATGATTGCCTTTCACTCGGTGCGCGTATGTTTTTATCTTCATTAAAAAATTTGTACCCGTGCTTATTCAAATTTGAGAAAAAACTCTCGTAACCACCGAATAGAACATTTTATACGCTAAGCGTTTTATTTATCTTAGAATTTAACGTTTAATTTTATTTTTCAAAGCTATTAAATCGCGGTTGCTCGTAATAATATTCGAGAAGAAAATATTAGTTAACGTTCCTTTTCTTTCTTGTTGAGAACGATCTAATCTTAACCATTCATTAATATTCTGCTTATTGCATTTTTATTACCACGCAATTAAGAATTTACATCGAAATTTTATTCTACAACGTCTTTGTAACAATTATTTTAATTATTTCAATAATAATTCCAATTATTTAAATCGAGTATATTATTTACAGACTCTACGGTGTACAAATAAAAACTGTACATTGTATACAGTCGTAGAAAAATAATAAATTTGTCAGAAAATTGTCGTTTTTTAATAAATTTTCATTGTAATTACAAGCAATAAAAAAAATGTCGAGCTGGAATAAATTAAAAAAAATTATTTCGGTTCGATTTTTTCAATGGCAACAAAAGTCTATTTTCTCGGTAAGCTCGGTGAGCGCTTTTCTAAGTACGCTTTTTATTAAAAAAATTAAAAAACATCTTTCATAAATATTTTCATGCAAAGTATCTCCAAACAAAAACATTAGCGCGACAATAAAAAGACTCGACAAAACGCTTCAACAACAAACAGAAACTACTTTACGAGAGTCGAAGGTTATAAAAGATAAAAAAGGGTTGGACCAATAGTTGGTAAAAGGAAAAAAGGAACTCGAGGGAAAATAAAATTCGTTCCACTTTTCTAGAGCCGGCGATCCCCAAAGTCCGTCTTTCGACCAGGTACCGCTTTAGCGACGCTCTCGGGCATACCTAAAAACCTTAGCGAGGCACACGGCTATTCCACGACGGGGGTGTGGATTAGGTCACGAAGACTGTAAATAAACCTCGCTCATCTGTAGGTCTCGAGGTTCGAGGGATAAAAAGCCCGAATTTACGGGTGAAAATATTTGTGCCACGGCCATGAGAGGCTACGGAGAGGAAGGGAAGGAAGAAGAAAGAGGAAAAGAAGCGAACCACCGAGAGTCCCATAGGAAAGAGTAGAAGAAGGAGGAGAAGAAAAAGAAGGGAGAAAGACAAAATAGCAAGAGCGAAAGGCACGTTTATCTAGGCGTGCGCAAGAACGAGCAGAAACGAGGGTGGCATTGACAGTTTTGTTGAAAGTTTCGGCCGTAAATCCTGGAAGCATTGTCCGATATTCAAGAGGAAACCCGCAAGGCTTTTGTGACACGCCTTGTGCGAAGCTGCATGCGCTGTAAATAATAAAGAAGTGGGTGGAAGCACGACTAGAGAATCTTCTCGTACCGACTCCCACTCGTGACTCCTACTGCTTTTTCTCTTTCACCCGGTCCATTCTTTTTGCTTAACTTTGAATTCGCTGTTTTGTGATGTGATTATCTGATTTTCAGTATCTTTCCATTCTTTCTACGAAGTAAGCAAACAATTTCTGCCTTCAGGAATATTATTTCCGCGCGCAACTTCTGTCATTTATCACATTTATACATTTTTGTCGTTGTTTCATCCTCTACTTTCCTTCCACTCTCGCACTCTTCCAATAAACGTGACACATTATTTTTAAACATTCTATTGCTTTTTATACGGCTTTTATACTTGTATGACTTTTCAAAATAATTACAAAACGCTTTATAGCAATGTCCCGTGATTATTAACTTTTTATAACTTCTTAGAACGTTTCTTTTATCAACCTTTCCAATTCACCAAAAATTAAGTGGTCTTCGAGAACACCAAAAATATACCGAATATTTTCGTTGTTACAGGCACGAAAGTTCAAAAGACGACATTTAAAAGAGTCGAACTCGTTAAATTACATTATGAATCATCGCGGTAATTAGAAATGTCGATGCAACGCGTTAAACAGACATAAATTGAATAAAATTTTGGTAAAATGTTAAAAAATTTTTTTGAAAGACTAAGTATCCCATAAATTATACGTTATTTTCTCGAAAGCTTCTTTTCACATTTTTAATTCATTTTATACCAACCTACCGTATCGTATATCCTCGGTAAATATTTGAGGACACGTTGAAGCTTTCTTATTTTCCAAAAAGACAAATATAGACTCATAGATCATCCTTGAGAAGGAGAAAAAAGAGCCCCGAGTATAACTGATTTTCACGTGTGTCTTTTTCTCACCTGTACTAGTCTACCCGCCTACAGATATATCCCGAGATATCCAAACATCCTTTGTCCAGCGACTCCACGCAACATCGAGATTGAACGAACGAGGATAGAAAAAAAGGGAGAAGAAACGAAAAAATGCGCCTGCGGAGAAGAAACCCACGACGCGATCTTTGCGCAACCTGTTGAGTTTTAATTCCATAAGCAGCCATAAATCTGTCTATCACGCTAATCGCATTATTCCTTCGTGTGTGCGCAGGTACTTTGATTGTGTCGCGAGTGTACTCCTGCACTCCCCGAGGAGTATCCAGGAGTAAAAAGGGCCCACCGCGATGAACATGTGACCGGCACCGACGATGGAGTTGCATTCGTCGGTCGTCTTTGCTGAGTTCATTCGTAGGTTCGTTTCAATTTCAGGGACCAACCGAGTCGGTAGCAACCCACAACTCGACTTTTTTTTCGCGTCGATTCCCTTAAGAACTAATATCTTTGTATTATCAAATTAGCCAAATCTAATCGTACCCTTTTGCCGTGTAAAACATCGTTCGGTGAAATTAGAAAGAAGCGAGAAAAGTGCAAAAACAGTGTTATTGTCAAAATTACGAAAGATGTTAATTTGCTTTTTCAAATTATTTAAAATTATAAATGTAGCTTATAACGATAAAAGAAATGAAAATCTTTCGTTCGTATTAAGAACGTACTTTAAGCACAGAATTTATTCGCGTGGTATAACTTATAATTTAGTGGTTACTTATGTGCATGCAAAGATCGCTATACTAAAATTAAATAAAAGAAAATAGAACAACAATTTCTTAATAAACAAATTATGATTTATTCAAAATAATTTTTAAGAATATTAAAGGATAAAAGTTATCTTAAAATTTATTATATTTCAAAAAAGCTAAGATTATTCTACTGGAAAAATAAAAACTGTTCTGATTTATTAAATATTATATTGTACTAATTTAGTCGTTTTTACAGAATTTTTTTTAATATTTTTAATTATAGTTATAAATATAAAATTAAACTGCGTAATAATACACTATTGTCATTGCATTCAAAAATTCTTCTCGTGCATATTATATTCGAAATTTTACAATAAAAATTTTGTTTTACATCCTTTCTCATTGCAAGGTACCATAATTGTTAACTTTTACGTATATACATGTAACCATACTTTAAATTTTAAGAAAAAAGTACATTTGAGATGCAGGCATCAAACATAAGAACTTTACTCAATTTTCTTATAAAAAAACATAATACTGTATATTTTATGTACGATTAAGATAATATACAACGTTTCTACGTATAATGTATTGTACAATTTCTAACTTGCACAACTCTTACTATTTCTAAGCAATTTATTTATTTAATATATATGTTTGTACCGTTTTAGGTTAAATACTTTGGTATCAACGTTTTAACCTAATTACCGATTATTAAATTAAAAAAAAAATATACCCTTCATTATACAATGTATATTTAACAGATGTTTCTACTATTCAAATTTATATTTACAAACGAAAAGACCTTAAATTCTATTTTAATTTTTCTAAAAGTTACCGTTTTGAAAAACATTTATTTTTTAACCATTTTATTATATTTTTTATAATCTTTGGAAATTATATTCTCCTAATTTTCAAATACCTACAATAAATTTTGATCGTACATAAATCCTCGATTCCATCTATCATTACAGAAAAATACCATTCTAAAATATATCGCTTTAAGAATTTATATTTGCCCTAAGCGTATTAAATGTATTTACAAATAATAGTTGAGTTGTCGAGTGATTAAATTATAGTACCAACTAACGCAACACTATAAAATATTTTGTACCGTTTACAAATGTATTAAAAAAAGTAAAAGTGTGTATAAAAATAAATATTATTATTTATAAAAATATTATTCAAATATTAATTTGTCGGATCAAAATTTATACTTTAATCAAATTGTAGACATTCGATAAATTTGAAAATTAAAACTACATTTTCATCGTAGAATCGTCTTTTTTTAATCTTAAACGCGAACAAAATGTATGGTTAGTGATATCGATTAAAATATGTTAAGAATAGAATAGTTAAGAATTTCGAATAATACATATATAAGAACAATGTTTTTCGAAGAATAAGTAAAAATTATAAAATCAATTGCACTGTTTTGAAAATTTAGAATTAAAAAAAAACGACGAATAACGAGAAATAAATAACATTACTAATAAATAGTATCGATAAAAAATCTTTTCAAATTATCGTATCTTTGGGCATTGTATACATTAAAAAATTAATGAAAGAGTTAACTGTAATAAGTAATAAAATGTGCGAACATTTACCGCATGCCAGTGAAAACGCGGCGAGTGCACTTTAAGTTGGAACGAAGTAGAAGAAAGACGTTAAAATTCGAGAGCATAAGCAATGAACGCAAATCGAGCGGTTAATCGAAATTCGCGAAACGCGCAAAAACTCAAGCTGCTCGCCTCGAAGTCGCGGAGCGATCATTCGAGGAATATCTAAAGGATATACGGTACATTTGGAGGCATCTGTATTTGGTTTACGATCGGGGCAATTTCGTATCGACCCGAGCAGGTGTCGAAAATGATCCAGCTGAGGAATACGAGAGAAAAGTACAGCGCGGGAGTCGGAATACGAAAGAGAGAGGTTTGCCTTGATATAATTATCCCGACGTTTTCCGTGTGAACCCGACTTATGCGCGCTGTCTCTGTGTGTGTGTGTGTGTGTGCAGCCCAGACTCGCGCGCAAATATAAATATTAAGTTGATTCGAAGCGATACCGTTGTACCGGCAGATACCATTATATTTGAAAAGCGAAGGCTGGAGCGGCCGAGCGAACGTCGGACTGCATCCCGACAGGCTCGAACTAAGGCCTTTATTAGCCGTAATTAGTGTCCGACTGGTAATTGATTTTGATCTATCAGTGAGACGTGAAAGTTTCTTCCTTATTGCGCGATCGCGCTCGCTTAAATATTTTTTGACCGAACGAGCGCGGGGTGAAAAAGAAAAGTCAACGCGCGTCGTGTAAAACAATTTTAATTTAAATTTTCGACACCGGGGACTTTTTCAAATTGAAAATTAATTAATGCCGTTTTTACATTGCCCCGAGACGATAATAATTTCAATTACGCCCGATATTTATTCTCTCGGGCAGCGTTTCGTTAGCTCGTCCTTTTTTTTCTCGCAATTAAAGTATCGTAACGATAAAAGAGTTTCGAGCGATTTTGATCTTGCTTGAGTTACACGAGTAACGGCGCCTCGTCCACTAGTCGGAGACACGGGGAACGATTCGGTAACCTCGCGCAGCAAAAACGCATCTCCGCGTTAGAGATAAATAATCGCGAGGAGAGCGCGGGAGCTGTCGGGGTGACTTTATTTTGGAAAACGACAAGAAGCGTAATTGGGATTTATATACGAAATTTCTTGATAAGGACTCTCTCGACTCGGCCGGGGAAAATAAGCCGGCAAAAAGACCTTGGTCCTCTCGGTTCCTGGCGCTGCGGCGGCAGGAGCCACCCACGGAGCGGCGTCCCGTTTCCTTTCCTTTCGTCTCGGTCCTTTTAACCCTCCTCCCCGCGACAACGTCGACTCGCACGCGCAGCATTTCATTCCCGACGTCATCGTCGCTCGTGCGTCCTTCTCTCTCTCTCTCTCTCTCTCTCCCTCTCGCCCCCTCGCCCCCTCGCGCACTACCGCTTTATTCGGTTCCTCGTCGTCCTCTCCGCGATCGCTCTCGACTCGCGCGTCCTCTGCGGTTTTCGCGTCCTCGGGTTGCGTGCGTGTAGGTTTCACGGGCGCCCGCGCGAGTCTCTCTCGCTACTTACTGATATTTATTACGCCTAGAAATACGCGCGAGCCGTCATAAATCTCCGCATTCACACGGAGCTTCTAATTTACATATTCCGCTCCTCGTGTCTCTCTTGCGTTCTTGCACGGGCATTCTTGGGACTCCTTTCTCTCGCTCTCTCGCTCACTCTCTCTCTCTCTCTCTCTCTCGGTCTCTCCGGCGTTGGCCCACGCTCGTCTCCTTATGCTGCTCCCTATCAACGGCGCGCGAACTACGGCTCTTAAGGAGGTGAGAAAGAAATTTTTCGAATTATTGGGCCGAGTCTTTCATCTTGCGAGAGGATGAGCGCGCTCAAGGATAAATCGGAGGAGCTAAATTAAGCGAGAGCGATTGGCAGCGAGCCGAAAATCAACCGAAACAGCCCAAAGCGATTTGGATCTTTCCTGGGATAGGAGTGCATTCGACTCCTCGACTTCCCTCGACTTCCCTCGACTTCCCTCGATCATTCGGCGTGATTTACTCGCAAACTGCGGCTTTTTTACGCGAGGATATCGATTATTTTTCGTTACATCTTCTTCGTTACCAAATCTTTGTGCGATCTTCTTATGTTTTATCCTTTTATCAACTATAAGCTCTTTTCATCTTGAGTCCGATACGTTTCAGTTTTCCTCGCTAAAGAAATTTTAGAGACAAAAATTCCGTCGATCCCTGCGTTTTTTCTTTATCCTATGGAGGCAAACCCGTATTATTTTAACAGTGTTGTGCTCTTAAGGACGAAGCAACGAACGCGCGTTTAAAACTTTTAAAAACGAATTAAAGAACAACGATATAGTAATACTTATAAAAATATTTATCTTGCTCGTATTAAGAATTGAGTACATTACAATTATTTACTTCGGTCGTGCAATTTAATGTACAACTTTTATCTGTTTCAAATCGCTGTGAACAAAGAACAATTATAGTTCCTTATTTATCTATTTAGTTGCTTCGTTAAAGATTGTAATTTATAGAATACAGACGTATGAAATCACGTTAGTCTTTACAACTTTTTTAAGAGCTTGTTTGCTTCCATAATATAAGTATTCAAATACATACGTAATTGGATACGATTTTAAAAAAGTTTGAATAATTTTTACTGGTTTGTGTAATAAAATATGTTTCAAGTAAAATTAAAAAAAAACTAACTCTATTTCAAAATAATTATATTTAATTCTTTAGTATATACACGCTATTTTCGAAATAATTGATATTTTTGCCGATTAATGATGTTTACATTCGAAAGTAATAAAATGTTCTATTTAATTTGTATCCATTTTTATGGAAAGTATAATCGAATATGCGATCGTTCAATAACAAAGCGCTGAATATATTAATAATATAAGAATATAAAAATAAAAATTCAGTAATTTAAATTTTAAAACAATTATTCTAAAATCTGAAATATTCTAATATTTCATCTTTAATTATAGCATATCTTCAAAACCTTATTTTTTACTTTCTACATAAACACTGAATATTGAAATATTATAGTTTAAAAAAATATGTAACTCACGAGATTTATTGATAATAGAAAAATATTTCAACTAAGTATTTATCGATAATGTATTGTGATACATTCATCACTTTAATCAAAAGTCGTCCAGTATATATAAAAAAATATGTATGTTATGTAAATGTGAAAACGTATAAAAATACTTCGAAAGTTAAATACAATACAATAGAAAATACATTAAATATTATATTTCATAAACAAAAATTACATCATTTGTAAGAATTATTCTTTTTGTTTTAAATATATTTATCAGATTATTATTTAATACAAATTTTAAATTAAATTGTTACGAATTTATATAATGATTCAATAATCTGTATTGTTTAAAATTAGATCTTTTATATCGTATTTAATATATTTTCATGTACTTACAGTCATAAAAATATTTATACAAATAAATATCATCAGTAATTTTTTATGTAGTAATTTATAATTACATATTGAATACAGTTTTCTAAATATTGCCATTTTTTAAGGAACACCTAAAAATTTTTTAAAAAAAAATATTTATCTTTAACTTTGTTATGAAATTAAAATTTTTTATTTTTTAAAGTGCATCATAAATATATATATATTTATTTATTTATTTTAAAGTCTTGTATCAAATAATAAATTCAGAAAGATTAAAATTTCTTAAATAAATAATAAACTCAAATAATAATTTTTTCTTGCATAGAAAATATTCAAAATTGTAATATATTATATATTGATTTTTACATGTTTAAATTGCTTTTAAAAGTATATACTTCAAATATAACATTAAAAAATCTTATCCAATTATCTTATCAAATTTTATTCCATATTCTCTTTTTCCTCGTATTTTAAGTTGATAATAAGAATATTTATCTCAACATTATAAGCACTTTAAAACAGAATCCTACATAAATCTGAACACGATGATAAAGATATACTCGGTAATATAGCCTTACGCCGATTATAACATCAATCTCCACTCTTTATAATAAACTTGCACGAATCTTCGAAATTGTCGGATCGTCTCTTTTACATCCATCCCTGAGTCGCCGTGGCTCAGTCCAACTGAATGCAATATAACTTTTTTATACATCAAATCAGCTTTCGAGAAACACGTATTTATAATACACCATCTAATTTTTACTGTTTACTTCTATAAGATGTACAACACTACTCAGTGACTTTAATGCAATTCAAATAATCTTATAACGACTTTAAAGTCTTTCAAAATAATTCTAAGTGGATACTTTACGAGTACTTGATAATGAAACTGCAAAATGAAAGGGAAGATAACGATGGCATCTACAATTAATGTAACAAAATCGTATTCGTTCGAATGAAGATAGTCGTAGATTTAAAAAATATCGATAAGAAATATTATATACTTCTTTCAATCTAGCGCTTTACTATTGTTTTTTTTTTTTTATAATACTAGTGGATATTTCTAAATTAAGACATAAACTTCTAATAAATTATAAAAAAGTTTATCGATGATGATATTTTCAAATTTATGTGTTTATTTGACTGGAGAAAATATTATTTATAGACGTTTGTCACTGTTGGAAATATAAATAAATCATTGGATTTCAAGAAAATATTGAGCGTATAATTTATTACATGAATGTTTTGATATCAAATATTTTCTCACCCTTTTATAAAAAGTATTACCGTATATTCATAAATAACGTATAGTTTTATAGCTATCAACGTTTTATTTTATGTAATATTACATTATAATAAAAAGAATAGTTTTTAAATCTATCAAATTTCACAAGATACATAAGTATCGTAAATAGTATTTTAAAGTTAATACGTGTCGGTTAATACACATACTGTAAATTTTAATCCTATACGTACAATCATTGACTCGAATATTTTGATCATCTTATGTAAAAATAATTGAAATCCTTTTGCTTTGATAGTTTATATTAAAAATTCAAGAATGTTTGTTCTGACGCGGTTAAAAAAGTTAGTTTGACAGAAAAAGTGACGACGTCTTGGTAGGTCTGGTGAAGATTCGGAAAAAGCGACCACTTTAAAGGGTTCTTGACTTTTTTAGCTACCACATGATCACCATTCGCCTCTCTTCGTTACATATTCATTTATTTGTCCGGAATATCTTTATAGTAATAATAATAATAATAATAATAATAACAATAATAATAACAATAATTTTTGGCTCAACTCCCTTACATATTCACGCGTCGAGTCAGTATACGTCTGTATACTGATGCAAGTATATGCACTCATCGAAAGAAAGACAGAGAATAAGAAATACGAAATAAGAAGGAGAGAGAGAGAGAAAGAGATGGGCGTCGCGGGCGTGCATAATTTGATTATGGCACACGGTGGCCTTCTGCGCATCCTTTCATATTTATGACCCTCCGCAGGTGCTAATTTTTATTGCTTCCCTTGTAGTTTTACTTTTGTAAAAGATCAGGCGCACACTTTTGAATTTTGAGAAAGCATTGTGTTTTTTTTTCGTACTTTTTTTAAAGCAGATTACGTTTACTAAATATGCACATATTTACTTGGGATATGTTTAAAAATTCAACTTTTTTGACATCAATGGTTATTATCCTCTTGACTTACCGATGCTAACGATTTTTGGAACGATTACTTATCTCATTTTTCAAATAAATTTATTTTATCGAAAGTTCAGTTTTCTTTAGCAATGAATAATTTGAAAAATAAAATGAACATCCACTAAATATGCATGACATAGTATGACTACCGTACATTTTTAGCCAAAACAAGTTATAAATAGAAATATCGTATTACAACGAGTAGAACGATTTTTACGAGTAATCGAGTATCTACGATCTAATGTCACTTCCACTGACATTGTGATCAATTTTTATAAAATATAACGTGTTTTTATGACAATAAGAAAAACTCATTAAACTCGGTTGACAAAAAATTGAAATGTAATGAATCTTTGATAACTAAAAACAGAAAGATTAGCTGTCGCTGAAAATGTAATCGATTAGTATCAAAGTTAAATATATGCGACATTTTACACAGATTATTCAGTATCAAACATTCGAGAACAGACATTTATAAGGATATTATGTAGTACTAAATCCATGATCCTTATTAATATGATATTCATACAGTATGAAAAGTAATAAAAATACATGGAAAATTACTGGATGAAACGTAAGCTATAACTTATCTATAATATTACATGCATAACTTTAAAGAATAAATGCAATTTTAAATAGTTGTTGCTCACACTAACATTTGAACCGAATGTGAAGCTTGAGTAAAAATAATTCCTTATCAAATTTCAAAATACCTTCTATAGGTACAACAATAGTACTGTTCCTTTATTTATATATCTTTCAAGTGACATTAAATTATGTGCATAAATATGATATAAGTTGACCTTCATAATTTACTAAAATAAAAACAATAAGAACGTAGGCCACATTTATTAAAAATTAAAATAATCGGATGCCTCGATTATTCTTTAGTTGATTACCTATAGTCGAAGCCCAATGAATCATATATAATGAAAGTTTACATTTATATTTACAATATTCACATTTATAATCTATAGAAATTGATCACTAGTATTACGCAAGTCGAGGATAAAAGTTTAATCGAACGTTACTTTCCGTGGTTGTCTATTTTGCGTTTTCATTTTTCACGTAGTGTAGTAGAGTTGAGTATTGCAAGCAGTTCATTTTAGTAGTGCCTTTAGAATCATGGATATTTGTACCAGCATTCATTGGTCAGTTGCAAAAGCTGCGCAAAGTTTACTTGGTGTTTGGCCTTATTCTACAAAAATGTATGATAAATATTTGTGTATTATTGTATTCATGTCCTTAATATCCATAGAATTATCATTGGTGAGTGTTTATCTAAATATCAAAATAGATAAAGAATAAATTAATATGTTGTAGAAATTATAATATTTTAATATAGAAAGTTATGATAATATTTATTCAGACATTAAGGACTATAAAAGAAATAGGCGTTGACACAAAAATTGTCTTAGAGAATATAGTTGGTCAATTTCTTACGATTTATATATTCGTGAAATATACTTTATCTGTAGTGTATAAAACCAGGGTAATTATTTATTTTTAGTTAAAAAATATTTATACTTTACGTTTATTTATTTTGGAAATTTACATTGGAACTTCTTACTTTTTTACTTGTAGCTACGACGAATTTACAATTTAATAGAAAGAGATTGGATGATGATAAAAGACAAAAATGAGTTAAATATTCTTCATAAAGAGGCTCATAATGGTAAAAAATTATCAATATTATACTTAGGTAAGATTATTATTTAAATATTTACTCAGTTAATATTAATAAAATGTAGAATCCTTAGAATAATATTTTTCTATTAATAAATTTATATTGAACTAATAATAACAGTAATTGTATATATTTTAAAATATAATTAGAAAACATGTGATTAATTTTTTTATCTGCCATGTTATAAAAAAAAATATATTAAAATAAAATATCAAATAAAACTTTTTAAATACATATGTATTTTTTTGTGCAAGTAATTAAACTAATACTCAAATAAGTAAAGAAAATAATTGTATTCCAAAACGATTTTATTCACTTGCAAAAATCATCTATATTTCTTATATATTATAAAAAATTAATATATTGTATTGAACCCTAAAAAGGAAATCTACTTATAAATATATTTAAAATTTTTTATATATATCCATTTTTATGATTTATTACTATTTGCATTAAAGTCATAAAAAATATCTGATTATAGAAAATATATATTGCTATTAATTATACATCATTTAAATATATTTATTAAAAATAATCTAAACAATAAATCGTATTTATTACTACAAAAAAATTATCAGAAAGTGATCATTAAAATCTTATGTTTTTTGTGAAAAATAATAAAAAATAATATCTGAATATAAAAAAGGATTTTGTAAAATAAGAATTTGCATATAATAATATATTAGCTGTGGACAATAAAAATTAGTATGAATTATGTTTTTCTATTTCAACTAATATTCTTTTCATTAAATCAAAAAATCTTTTGAACTAAAATAAAAGCATTAAGAAGTTCTTTAAAAATTTTTCATTTAAACTAAAAGTAGAAAAATATTGTATAATTATACATATTCAAAATAATATAATCAAATAACATTTGCTGATTTTTTTTCTGTAAAAAATTTAAATAATTTAAATGTTTTATAATTATATTAATTCGATAATTATGTTTTATGTATAATAGTAAAAAGGAATTTCGTGTAATTACATTTAATAGTTGAGCATAGTAAATTTAAAAATTTTGAAAGTATAATTATATATCAATAATATATTTGTATTAAAGATTACAAATTATTTATGTAGAAATCACAGTTTTGAAATATAGTCAGAGTAAAGATTCAGACTTTATATTTTATAACATAAGAAAAAATAGCTTTTTGTTTCAGCGCTGCTGTAATCTTTTTTAGTATTCCATTAATTAATTCAATTATTAATTCTATATCACCAACTGAAAATGTAACCAATCTTTTAGAACTTCCATATTACGTTGAATTTTATATTGATGAACAAAAATATTATGTTCCGTTACTGATTTTAATTATGACAACTGGTTTCATCGGTATATTAACAATTTTAGCTCATGATACAGCACTTATAATGTGTATATATCACGCTTTTAGTTTATTCAAAATACTGTTGTAAGTATTCGAAAAATAATATGATAATTAATAATATCTTTTCAAATTACTTCATAGATAATACATATTTGTATTTGAGACAAAACATATTAATTTAATACTAGGAATAGAATTTTCGATTATTTTAACCGAAAAATCTTTCATTCATTTTTTCATAACAATCTAATTCGTTAAAGGGGAATTAGAAATTAGATTCTTCGAATCTATAATTTATATATTTATAGTTTAATAACATTTTTTTCGAAAAAAATTCTAAGTATTATTAAATTATAAGGATTTAATAACAAAAGTTTCACAGTATTTAATAACGGATGATGATACGATTGTGACTTAAAATTAATTTTAGATATATAGAAACCGTAAAATAACGTCATTAATATTTAATAAAATTAAAAAATTTTATAAAAATTTATGAAACAGACAAACTTTATATAAATATTAATTGTTCATTTCCTCTAAAAGATGATTGAATTATAAAATTAATAGTATACAACGAATAATATTTATTAAATCATATATTATAATACAATAACTATCATTCAATTTTTTATATATTATTTATAAATACATTGAAATTAATTTAAAATAAAATATAAATCGTAAAGTGTACTATATACCAATTCGACAAGTATGCGAAATTATAATAGTTCGAAAGAAAGTGTTAAAAATGTATAATTCTTCTATGCTCGTGAATTAATAAATTATCTTTTCAAATCTGTCTGTATAATTTGAATATTTGAAAATATATTTTAATCACAAATATTATATCTTTATTATACATCAGTAGATGAAAAAAAAAGAAAAATTACTATTTATAATAATATTTAAATTTTTAAGCAAAAGCATGAAAACATCTTGACTCCTTATAATAAAATTATATACTTACATTACAAGAATAGATATTATGAATAATTAAACTTCTAATAATTAATAGTATAATTTTTTTAATAGTTAATTACGTTTAAGTACTGCTTATCATACATATTTAGTAATCACAATGACATTAGTTGCAATATTAATCGCTTGATAATATATTTATATTATTCAATTAGGACTTAACGAATAATAAAGTTTCACATTATTAAAATTTATAGCATAAAATAAAGCAATATAGTATATTTATATATCAAATATGATACAAATAATTCGTTAGAATCTTTTTCTTTTTTCTTTCTTGGTCAGTGTAATTTTTACTATACTATTAAACGTGATCGTATTGAAAAAATTTCTCTTTTATATATATATATTTATGTTCCATGGATTTTAATTTTTTATACGTAAATCATAATAAAAAAATATCATAACCAATTCTTAAAAATATATTTTATTTAGTTTTCGATATTAAATATAAAATATAAATAAAAGAAATAAATTACATTTATAGTAAATGAACTTATACTATTTATTATTATATTTTTAATAATTATAGTTATGTGACTGATTTTTTCATTGTAGGATAAAGAGAAGATTAAAAATATTTTACAATTAATTTCTTTTTTGTTTGAATAAAATTGAAATTAGTACCTAATGTTTTAAATTAGTTTTTAATTTTGAATTTAAATTATGCTAATTTCAATGTATAATTTAAAAATAGTAGATCATTTCATCAATATAATTTTTCTGATATAAATAGATAATATTATATAACATTAAAATCAACATTACTGTTTAGTTTACGACTGAAAAACATTGATGCTATGAGTGTAAGGATCGAAAACAATATAAACCCTATAAATTCTGAGTACAATATACATCATTATGTTCTCAAATTAGTTAAACTGCATCAGAAGATCATAGAGTAAGACAAATATTTTCATTACTTAAATGAAAAAAAATTTTCTTTGTATTTCATAATTTAATATAAAAATTATATTTAAACAACAGACACTTAAAAATTGTGCAAGATACTTATAGTATAAATTGGTTTTTCTCTCTTACTTTGAGTACCGGTGCAACAGGATTTGGACTAGTTGTTGTAAATTAAATATTTATTTAATTAATAAAACTTCATCTCAAACTTTTATATTATTAGATTTTAATAGTCTATTTATTAATTTACTTATAAATTGTACAGGTTTTACTGAGAACTGAGAAGCCCTTAGATGCATGTAGATATGGAATAATCTTTATTATCATATTATGTCATGAATATATTGTCTTTTTACCTGGACAAATAATTATTGATTATAGCTTCGATGTATCTATTCGTTGGTAATGTATACACTATTAAAATGAGGAACTATTTATTTATCATTGTAAAACAGTTATTTATTAAATATCATCTTATAGTTATTCATGTAAATGGTACCATTTATCTTCAAAATCGAAAGTAATATTAAACTTTATAATTATGAGGAGTCAAAATCCTTTTTATTTAACTGGTGGAAAATTTTTCATTCTATGTATGGAAACATATGCATCGGTATGATATAACTAAATTTTATTCCGATATATTTTATGTTTTAAATAAATTAATATAATAGACAAAATTAATAACTGAATTTTAAATTATTTTATTTCATTTTCAGATGATGAAAAAAGCTGCTTCATATTTTACATTATTTATTAAACAAAATTCATTTTAAAATTATGCATTAAGCATGTGAAATATATGATTCTCTAAAATCTTAATATTTTCATAAATTATATAGGAAGAAATTTGAGGTTTAGTGGTGATGATTTTGATGTTTCGAATAATGATATCTTAAACTTAATTGGGCTATTTTCAAAGTTTTTTATTATAAATTCTGCTTATTTTTCAACGTATATATATATATAACTTTGATAATAACTATTAAAAAATTTTAATGTATGTGCGTTAAACAATATTTAAGTTTATTAAAAATTATACTTTTTTAAATAAAATTAATAAAAATAAAATATTTATTCAAATTTCCTGTAATATATTTCAACACAAATATATTATATTTGATAATGTAAAATAAGTATACAATAATAAATGTCTGCTTTCACTTAATGTTCTACGCAATATCTCTAAATTATAGATTATATTTTGGAATAAAATATTTTATTCTAATCTCTATCATCTTATGTATACCAACAATTATTTATAACTTTCCATCATTGATCCAACAGTTTCATTAAAATAAACATTTATACACAGTTTACTTGTCTATCTACAAATGATAAAAATATATTTTAAATAAATTTATTCATTTTGATGAAAAGTATTTTCTATTTAAAAATTTTTTTTTAATCTTAATGTATAATGTTTTTGCTTAAATAAATTTTGAAATAAAAGAATAATTAAAATTTTGAGATATAAATTTTTACTTTAAAAATATTAATAAAGATCAATAATTTTATTTTTCTTTTTTTATAATAACTGCGTATTTTGAAACTATCGCCATAAATAATAAAAGTTATCTACTTTACTTTTTTATATAAAAATTATAAGTATGAAAATTCATTTAATACTCTTAAAATAAATAGAAAAATTTCTACAAGCAATTATATATATATAATTTTATACTAAACTTGAAGGCCCCAAATGGAAATTTAATGATTAACTTGATGTCTGAAAATAGGAAGATTACTATGCTGTTGAAAATCTAATTGATTAGTACCAAAGATAGAAATATACGCGACATTTTTCATAGATTATTTAGTGATAAACTTTCAAAAGTAGATATTTATCAGGATGTATTACTAAATAAATGATCATTAATGTAATATTCTTAATATATGAAAACTAATAAAAATACACATAAATTAGTGAATTATACGTAGATTTTAACTTATCTATAAAATTATATGAAGGGTTTTATTAATAGTTATTATAAATGCAATTTTATAATAGCTATTACTTACTCTAGTATTTGAATTAAATGTGAGGATAAAGTGAAAAACTTTCTCATCAAATTTCGAAACATCTTCTGTATTGATAAGAATAGTACCTCCATTATTGCTTTATCTTTAAAATAATGTTAAATAATATCTAAAACATAATTTGATATGACCTTCACAATCGAATGAAATAGAAAAATAAGATACAATATATAACATTAAAAATTAATATAATTGAATGACTTTCTCATTGTTTAGTTGACTGTCTATAGTCAATGTTCAAAGAATTATGCATCATGAATATTTATATTTATATTTACAATATGCACAGAATTTACGGCAATTGATCACTAGTATTACGCATATTGAAAAAAATTTCATTAGACAATATTTTCTGTCATAAATTTATTTTGAGTTTTTATTTTCTAATTAATAACTACAGTTAAATATTGAAAGCAACTTAGTTTAATACCCAATATTTTGAATGCTTTAGTAAAATAGATACTTTTAATAGTATTTATTTGAAAATAATAAAATTTCTATAAAAACATATTGAAGTCTAATTCTATTTTATTTTGGAGGACAGGATATTCAATAAATATTTGTATTTTATTATATACATATGCTTATTTTATATAAAAATATCACCGAGAAATGATGAATTTAAATTTATAAAATATCTCAAGTATTAAGTCATAAGTTGTATTGATAATAAAATGTTTATATAGAAGTTTATGATATTTTTTTAGAATATACTCTTGGTCTCGAAAATTATTTAAAGCGTAAACATTATCGTAGATAGAGTAATCATAGAATTTTATTCAATTTTTATATTCATCAAAATTCTCTATGTTTACTGAAGAACATCAAAATAATTATTATTTTTTTATTTAGACCATTTTATAAAATTATATATTATAATATTATAATTATTTATTAAAAAACCTAATTTTTCCTTTTTAATATATATTTGAAACAAAAATAATTTATGGTATGCTACAGAAATATTGGGTAATGTTAAATGATAGATATAAATTATTCTATACAATATTGTGTAAAATTCAATTAGAAAATTATCTTAATAATTTTTTAACTTAAGATCTTACATAAAAGCTAGTATATTAAACTAAAATAAAAAATTAAATAATATGATGGAAATATTAAACTTAAAAATATCTTATTTTTAAAATATGAATACAAAATATTTTATTTCAGAATACTTTAATTGAAAAATTTTTTCAACCACTTAAAATGAAAATTTAACTATTATAAGATTATCGAAATATTAAAATTAATATACTTTTGATTTAATTGGTTTAACATTATTACTTCAACGAAGAAAATATGAAAACAAGAATCATGAAAAATATGTAAAGGATATAAGTAATATCTGAAAATAAAATTAATACTCAATATTAATTTTAATTATATAGAATCTGCAGCGTAACATAATTGATTACTAAAATTACTAAAATCAGAATTTCTCTTAAAAAATTATAAAACAAAAAAAAAATTATAACTTAAATTATTTGCTTAAAAAAGACATGCAATTTAATGAATTTAATATTTAGTTGCCGTAAAGAAAATCAAATTATAAAATTTCTTAATATAAAATATAAAATTTTGGTCAATATGATGTTTACTGTGCTGATAAATAAAATTCTATTCAAAGAATTTCTCTTTTGCGAAGAAATTTATGTTTCTTGGGTTTCCATTTTCAATATGTGAATCGCCATAATAAAATATGCTAACCAATTCTTAAAAATATATACTTTATGTAGTTTCCGGTATTGTACATAAAAAAAATATAAAAGTAACATAAAATATACAAAAAAAAGTATAAAGTTAAAAAATAAATATACCTAAAATAATGATAATAATAAGCTAATAATATATGTAGTTTATTATATCATATATAGTTCAAATACACTGGTAATTAGTTCATCTTTATTTTTGGAAATCAAATTTAGTCTCCAATGATTTTACATAAATTTTCGACTTTCAATTCAAATTTTTAGCATTCTGTTATACAATATAAAAATGGCAATTTTATCTTAGTTTCCTCTTTTTCTCGCTTTATACTTAAAATATATAATTTCTGCAGTTAATTAAATAGATACACGAATAATTTGAATTTGAACATTACTTATATTTTATTTAAGATTGAAAAACGTTGTTAACAAAAGTATGTTCATAGAAAAATGTAAAAAGTCTAAAAATTTTCAGTACAATATAAATCATTATATTCTTAAATTAATGAAACATATCAACCAACATTAGAAATATTTATAAGAATATTAGATTAGTAAATTTATAATCTTCGTAAATTTATAATTTTGTTAGAACTAGATCTAACTTAGCCATAATACTAAAATACTTATTATAAATGTAATTTTCAAATACTTTTTACGTATACTAGCATTTAAACTAAATATGAGAATGGAATTTAAAAATTCCCCATTATGTTTCAATATTAGTTCTGTGGATACATCAATAAGCACTTGAATTTTTTATGTTTTTAAAGCGACCTAGAATAATATAAATATAATATACATGAATTTTAATATTAATTTTCATATTACGCTACATTAAAAATAATAAAAATACAGAACAAATTTATTAAAAATTTAAATAATCGAGTCTCTCGGTTATTCGGAAACTATAGTCAATACTCAATGAATAATGCATAATCAATGTTTATATTACAAGTACAATATTCAACGTTGAAACAATTGATGGTATTACGTATGTCAAGGACACGAGTTTCATCAGATATGACTTTTCTGGAGAAACTATTTTACATTTTCATTTTTCAGTTTGTATACTAGAGGTGAATACAGAAAATAATATATTTTAACAGTGTCTTTAGAAACATGGATATTTTTAACTACGTTTATTGGAAAATAACAACATTTACATAAAATTTTAATATTTTGTCTTATTCTACGAGGATATCTGTTAAATATGTATAATTTATTGTATAAATAATTTCAATCTTAAGCAAAACTAAAAAAAAATTAACTGAAACATTTAAAGTAAGATTAAAAATATATTTTTTAAAGAATAAATAACAATACAAAAATTAAAGGATTAAAAGATATACATTACCTTTACACATTTTTGTCTTTTGTGTTCTATAGAAAAGTGTTTAATTTTTTAATTCATTATTTAACTGAAATTATAAAAGTATAGGTTTTGTTGAATAGTTTTTTTTTTCATTTTTAAACTCAAATATATTTAGAAAATATAGTCAAAACGAAAAAATCCGAATAAACTATTAATTAAAATAAATTTTATACACATAAAGAAAAATTACAAATAATTATTAATAAACTAGTTGTAGGTTAAAATATATAATTCTGTTTGTTTCTTTTATTTAATTTAAAAAATAAAATATTGTCTGTAAATTAATTCTATCTTATAAAAACATTGTTTATTTAGTACATCAGAAAATTTATTTTTAATAAATATATTTTATTTTGATCTATTTTTTAATAAATAAAGAATTTAATTAATAAAGAAATAAATTTGTTTCAACAATAATTATAATGTTCCAAAGATTTAATTCTTAACAAAAATGAATTCGTTATTTTTGTTGTACCTTGATATGTAATTATCAATAAATTATTTAATATACTTTATATATTGTTATTATACTTACGATGTTGCAAAATCTATTAGAAGAATCTGATTTTAGGTATTAAAATTAATAATAGGTACTGACTGAAAAAAATTTATCATAGAAACAAATAATAAAGAAATAAACTTGAATGTGCGTATTTTGAATATTATATTCAATAATAAGAAATTTTATATAATAATATTTAATACTTTTGTGCAACAAAAATTATTTAATTCTGAAAGTATAATTATCTGTCTACGATATACAGTTACATGAATTATTTATGCAAAAACTAAGTATTGAAATTTAATAAAACGAAAAATAATACTATACGATTTATATTTCATGAACATACAAAAATAGTTTTCTGCTTCAATGTCTTTGCAATCTTTATGAGCATACTATTAATTCAATCAGATATTAATTATATAGTAACATCTGAAAATATAACTAAACTCTTAGAACTTTCATATTATGCTGAATTTTATATTGATGATTTAAAATATTATCTTCCATTACTTATTTCAACGTTTTCATGGAATCTGATTTCCGCAATAATAATTATAGCCTGTGATACAGCAATTATAATGAATATATACTATCATTTTAGTCTATTTAAAGTGTTGATTTAAGTATGCGATATCTAATAAAATAATTAATAAAATATTTTCATTTATATTAAAATATATTTATAGTAAAATAAAATAAAATATTCTAATGTCAAAAATTTTATTTCTGAACCCTTTAATTTAAAATTTTTTGCTCGTTCTTACTAACAATGTAATTTATTGAAACAGAATTAAAAATACCATGATCAAAGTTAATAAAGTATAAATTTATACTTTAATAATATTATCGTTAGAACCTAACTCACAAAAATGATAAAAACTACTATTTTGAAAAATAAAAAAAAGAAGTGTTTTCGTATCTGCAAACTAATTTATGTATATACAATTTACAATGAAATCGTTGTGCGATTAAAAAAAATTAAAATTTTATTCTTGATTTAATCAATTAAGAAAAACAAATAATAGCCCAGGTTCTTTTTTTAAAAATAAAAATGTTTTTATTAATATTT
The DNA here is from genome assembly GCA_018907195.1 of Dolichoris vasculosae. Classification (NCBI taxonomy): domain Eukaryota; kingdom Metazoa; phylum Arthropoda; class Insecta; order Hymenoptera; family Agaonidae; genus Dolichoris; species Dolichoris vasculosae. The sequence goes on along the minus strand of JACCHY010000004.1, from coordinate 1,351,105 downwards.
TTATCCTTATTTGACCTAACCATATATTGAATGAAAACATTTTTCAAAGTGTAAAAAAAGATATTTTTAAGAAAAAAAATTGTAGTTGTATATAATAGTATAATAGTATTAATCTACATTTTTAAAAGTATGATTTAAAAATAAATTCAAATTTATTTAAAACAAAATCTAAATCACAATATGCACTGTATATCTGTATATATATATATAATAATTTAACAGAAAATTTACAAAAAAGTATAAATCATCTGTGTAAGTATATTAATAAATTATGTATTCAAATCTATTAATATAGTTCGAATAGGTTAGAATATATTTCAATCGCAATTATTATTATATATCAGAAGATGAAAAATTCAGGAAAATTACTATTTACAATAATATTTAAATACATTATTTAAATTCAAATACAAAAAATACATTGCAATACTAGATATTTTCATTAGTATTGATTCTAATAAGTATTTATTCAAGTTTAAAACCATAATTAATTACGTTTCAATACTGCTATTTTATTAACGATTTATATATTCTATTTTCAATGATAAACGTTACGACAGCAGTTATTTAATAATATATTCTGATATTCAATGAATATCGAATAAAAGTAAAATTTCATATTATTTATTTCAATAGAATAAATTAGTTACAAATTTTTATCATAAAAAAGCTATGCAGTACTTTTATACATCGGAATACGAAATATAGTGTAATATGTGAAAAATTTCATTTCAAATTTACTTTCCTGGTTAATATAATATTTCTTATGTTACTAAATATAATCTTGTTGAAAAAATTTCTCTTTTGCATAAAAATTTATGTTCCGTAGATTACCATTTTCAAAATATGAATCATAATAATAAAATATCATAACCAATTCTTAAAAATATATTTTATGCAATTTTCGATTTTATAAACATAAAATGTAAATAAAAGAATTATATTTAAAAGATGAAACATAATTTAAATTTTAATTGCAGAAAATTATGAACTTAGATTATTTATTATTATATTTTTAATAATTGTAGTTATAAGGCTAATTATAAAGAAAAAACTTAAATTTCTTTCATAATTACGTTTTTTTTATTCGAATAAAATTGAGTTTAGTCTTTGATGACTCTAAATTATCTTTTAATTTAGATTTAAATCTACTGATTTCAATATACGATTCCAAAATAGTAATTAATTTAATTTTTTTCTCCTCGCTATTTATATCAATTATTATATTTCTTTATTTATTTCGATACATGTAACAATAATATTAATTCATTTACTTGAGAAGACTATACGTTTTGGGTACAATATATATTCTAAAGTTAATTCTAAAGTTAATGAAGTAAACCACATCAGATACTGTAAAAAGCATATTTCATTTTCTTATTTAATCAATAGAAACTTAAACATTATAGAAGATACTTTATTATAAGTCTATTTTTTCTATTGTAGACATTTTCAAGTACAGTCGCAATGGGAATTAAATTTGGAATTTATTTAATTTAAAAATTAATTTATTTGAAAATCAAATAGTTTTAAGATATTTGTATATAAATTATGTATTGATTCAAATCAATATTATGATTTTCGATAAAATGAATACTATAAAATATTTTTTAAGTTATAAAAATAATTTTTAGATAAATTAATAATTTATACCTTTTAAGTATTTTGAAGTTGTAATATTTTAAATCGTATCTCTTAAATAAAAATAATTCAAAAAAGAATCGAGAATAACCTTTTACTATTAATAGTATATTATCTTTTATAATATTCATACATATTCGATGAAGTAGTTATGTCTAGTAAAATATTTTATTCCATTAATCAGTAAAAAATCTTTTTATCAAAAAGTTTTATCAAAGAGTGTACATATTTTTAATAATTATGTTTCTATTTAGTACAGTAAACATTTTTTATAAAAAGAATAATTTTTTTATAAATGAAGTAGCATTATAAATAAATTATCAGTCGATTTAACTCGAAGCTATTTAGAAAAAATTTGTACCTATACGAAAGCAAATTATTAACACTGCGTTTAAGATTAAATCTTAAGTTTCTCAAATGAAGTTCTTCACTTCTACAAAACTTATGTTTTAAATAAAAATAATTTAATTTGATCTTACTATTAGTAAAAAATATTTTTTTTATTTTCACTTTTTTTTAAATAAAATTTTTAAATTATTTTAAATAAATTTTTTTAATCAATAATCAAATTAGTTCAAATACATATAAAAATTAAATTTGTATAGTAAGTTTTTAGCGAAAATTTATTTTTACAGTGAAAAAACTCCTATTGCACAATTGAGTTGAAATACAATCATTGCCTAATAAAAGTAATTAAAGATTTTTTCATTTTTACGCAAGGATTTCAACTTTAAACATTTTTAATTATAATTTTTTAGTAACTTAATTTTCGAAAGTTATATTTATATTTGATGAAAATGAAACGAAGTCAACATATAATTCTTACATTCTCACATTTATGTTTATACAGTATACGTAAAAAATCAACACAACATTGATATAAACATTGATTATATATCTTGAATATCATTGTAACTTTTTAATGTAATAACATCAACGTAATAAAACTCGATTTTAATGGAATTGTAGAATAAGGTTTATGAAAATTGAATCCTTTCATTTAGAAAGTAGTTAAGCATCCTTATAATACGTTCTCATCCCACTCTAATACATTTTTCTAATTTCTAGTAATCACGTTTGTCAATGAAGAATCTCTACTATAAAGAGATTTACTCTAAAAGAAATTCTACCTTGGAAAATAAACGCACACTCACAAAAAGCGTAAAAATATCCTTTTAGGATCTTAAAATAGGAAGCTGAAACGCATTCGAGATGCGAATTAATCGAGTGGCGTAATGCTGTATCCCTTAATGAGACAGCATATCGAGAGCGTGAGAAATTGCTCGAAAATTTATCAACATCTAGCTCTTCTTCAACGTCCGGATAAGCGAGGTATATAAATCACGATATTTCCACTCACTCCTGCACACGATAGTGTACACTTACATCAATGTCGGTGTTCTAGTTCCGACTCGAATTCTTGACGAATCGTTGACCGAACATTTTTTAACGAATTACTTTTAAACGAGACATGAGAAATCGGTAGTTTCGGCAGCTTTCGCTCTCGCTTCTTAAGCCGTATTAATGAAATAGTCCATTACAGGTGTTTTCCAATTAAAATCGACAAATTTAACGATACATCGATAACTTTCGGATGGATATTTCGCGATTTTTATGACTCGTTTTTGCATTACAGTGTATCAGATAGTTTTTTATCTTCATGATTCTGAATATTTTAACGATTTTTGTTCGAAGTATAGGAAAGTGCAATCGGTAAATCGAGAAAGTTTTTTATTCGATGTTGAATCATAACTTAATTGAAAAGAAACTCACTTTTCCATAGGCAACGTTTTATATTTTATTCAATACTTTTGAAGTCTATTGTTAATATATTTGCATACAATTTATGTACTAAATCGCGTTTAAAATAATTTTATTGCATTTAATTCGACGTGAAAACCAACTTAATTGACTTATTCGATCGCGAATGAAAATGCTCGTGTTTAAACGTATTTTATAAAATAATAATAACAATAATAATAAAATGTATGAAATTATAAGTACGAAAGTGGACGAGTCGCGGTATGAATATGTAATATATATTATAAATATATTATACGCAATTCCAGTCTTACTTTCACACGGGAAATAATAAAATAAACTCTATCCAAAGGTACGTAATTATGACCTGAAAAAGTCTATGCGAGCATTTTTATTCAATAGCTATTTCTTTTGTGTAAAAAGAGAAACTTATACGAAAAATTCTATTCCATTCACGTAAGAAACATAACAGTAAATTTTTTTATATAATAATATTATAATAACATTAGTTTAATATACCGATAATATATCTTTTTGTGCTTATCATTACTAATTTGAACGTTAATCAAACATTTAACAAATCTTTAGCTTAATAGCGTTTTCTTTATATTTACTCCAATAACGCGATGTATTAAAAAGGATTTTATTCGATAAAGATTCACGACATCCATTTACATACAAGAGGTGCAATACAACTGTAGATATCATAATGCAAACTTTCCTATGTAAAATCAAAGCTTAAAATTTCTCAATTTTTTGACAAATTTATATAAATCCTTGTAACAACGTAGTTTTTCGTTGACTCGATAAATTAATATAATATGCATAAATTATCGGAGAATAATGGGATATCTATCGAATCGCTCGTTAGTACCTCGCCGGTAAGACTCCTCGAAGGGGTTGGAGACTCCTCGATACGATTAAATCGCTTTCGAGAATCCCCCGAGTCGAGTGCCCGAGAAAACTCGAGCAAATCCCTCGACTCCTTGCTCGGTCCATCCCAACAAGAATAACCTTTGAGTAAAACCCGCGATCGCGACTCGTCTGTCCCCTTTGTCATCGGCGTCGATCCAGAGGCGCGGCTAAAGAAGAATCGAGTGGCCCTCCGCGTTTAGCGCGCATTAATTTGTGTCTGGGGCTCCATGGGACCCATCCGCGTTCCCTTGAAGATCGCGCCGAGGTTGGGAGCGAAAGGGGGCGTGATGGGACAGGTAGTGCATCTCGCGCGCTGCTACAACTCGCACTCGTGGCGTGTACGCCGGAGACGTGCGGGTGAGCGAGCGAGCGAGTCAGCGAGAGAGAGAGAGAGAGAGAGAGAGAGAGAGGGTCCCTCGTAAAATGGAAATCAATTACATCTACGCTTAACCACTTAAACTGGTTTCGCCACGGTCTCGCTAAAGGACCGAGCGAAAGCGCGCGCACCTCGCCGTGAAAGGGCCCGAAAGAGCTCTCACGCACCGGAGCCGGTGAGCACCGCTGGAGGCACTGCTCTCCTCCTCTCCTCTCTCACTCTCTCTCTCGTCCGCTCTCTGCGGCGAGCCGCAGATCATTCGTATCAACATAATTACAAGCTCGGAAGCCGCCTCTCTGTTTCTCTCACCTCGCTCCACCCATCACAACATCACACACGCTCTATCCCCCTTTTATCCTCCCTCGCTCTCTCTCTCTCTCTCTCTCTCTCTCTCGTCGTCACTGTCGGCTTTTTCTTATATTCTTCCTCGCTCCTCTCACCCTCGCTTTTGCTCGCTCGGTTTCTCTCGCGCGCCGACAATCTCGTCGCCGCTCTCTCCTGCTTAAAGCTGCGCCAAACGAGAAGAGGTAGAAGAAGAGGTACTCTCCCGCGAGTCTGTATGCGTGTGCGTGTGTGCGGGTGCGTGCGTGTACGAGGCTTCGAGAATCGAATCTTGCCTCCTCCTGCCCCCCTCCTCCTCCTTCTGCCCCTCCTCCTCCTTCTTCCCCCTACTACTCCTCCCCCTCCCTCTTACCGCCCCCTCGCCGCCCCTCGCTGACCGTGCAACCACCGTGGCTTCGCGTCTGATGTGCACCCGACGCAATTCGCCGATGCTTTGAACCGTACCGGCATGTACACGGATATATTATTCGAATAGACAGGGGAATATCGAGAGCAGCAACCGATGCTTTTGTTTTGAACATAGATTACCGAGAGGATCCTACATCGATCGCTGACGATTTTTAGTCTTTCTTCCGGAAAGCTCGATGCTGATTTATACAACGATAAGAAGATATAAATACGCGGCGACGTTATTAGATATAAATTATACGCGAGGATACAATGTAACCTTATAAAACATGTATTTTAAATGTATAAATTCGTTGGGTGAGTAATACGTGTACGGTTATTAGACGTATTGAGACGTTGCCGAACCGACTTCCTTTGTTTTTGGTTGAGCTTCGATAACTTGTATCCGAAGACAGAAAAGTGATCGATAAATTAACCCGATGTATTTTTCATATTATATTGTATCGCGCCGATCAATAAAATCTATTTCAAAAGACGCGTTCTTCGCAAATGAGCTATCGGTTACGCACAGATTATTATTATGGTTATTATTATACTCTATTATCGTATAAATTACATTGGTAAATCGTAGACAAAAATAAAAAGTCTTTCTTTAATTTTTTCGTTTCCATACGAAAGAGTATAGGGGTTCGAACGTATGATAAAATAATTATTTATTTACTAAAATTGATGTAATCGTATATCAAAATTGTATTACAAATTACTCGTATAAGAAATGTCTGTATCGATCTACTTTACGAAAAGATTTGTACAAAATTCAAAGATATTTTAATATCTTATACAATATATGAGATTCAAAAATAGTATTATCGAACTAAATTTTACGTACGATATTTTTAAGATTATACTTTTAAAAAATTATACACAACGTTACTTAGATTCTTCGTATTTTAATTTTTATTCGATCGATTTAAGAAAATATTTATGCGTATACAAATTCTGTAGTTTCGTGCTTATAAAGTCGATATTTAATAAATATAGAACATTTATTATTCGCTTAAACGAGTTAATAGCTATAAAACATCCATTTACTTTTCGTATTTTTATTTTATCGATAAGATGTGTTCCTGGTACGATACCAGGAAAAATATTACAAAAATTTTTTAAAAATACCAATATAAATATTAGATGAATAACTTAAATGTAATAAATTGTACAAACCGCGATAAATTGCGCTATCGATGAAAGAAACTCGATTACAATTTTTGGAATAGTATTGACTCGGCAAAGTAAACGTTTGATGTTTCTATCGTATAAGCAGATTAACACAATATCTTGCGAAAAGTAGGTTATTTCAATTGCGAGCGTAAATTGATATTGCTCGTGGGTTATACGCGAATACATAGTTTGATTTATTGTAATAGCGCAATTGAAATATAAAATGTCTTTAATACGAATATATGGCATTTAAAATGAATGGTATTATCATACAAAATACCGAGTAAATCGATCGAAAACAAATTAAAGCTTATAGCGGTTGAATATTAATTTTTGAAGATTTTGTCGAAAAAATCATAGTCGAAAAGAAAGTATCGGTAAAGAAGTAAGAATTTCGAGGCCTCCAAGTTCATCAAAATATTTAAATAACTCGATAACAAAGCCAACTTCGCGCGTCTCTCCATTCCATCTGCAGAACACATTTCTCCTCAACGCAGATTGGAAATTTGTAATTTAATTACGAGATAGGCGTATCGGTTGTTCACGAGCCCGCAGCTCAAGAGGGAGAAAAGAAAAAAAGAAACAACGACGAATATAAAAGGCGAGGCATAATCTCGTGAAACGCATTCTTGGCGAGATACAGTAAACCTTTTTCAGCAGCGCGTATGTTATTATCTAAATTGATTTCCGTAGAGAAGACAGTCTCTGAACGAACGAGAGTGAGAGAGCGAAAGTGTGTGCGTGCGCGCGCGCGCGTGTGAGTGTGGAGCGCGCGAGAGAGAGAGAGAGAGTGAGAGAGCGAGAGAGAGAGAGAGAGAGAGGTGGCAGGATACGACGTGTGCGACTACGCACGCGGGGATTTATTTCGATCCTTTCTCTCTCGCTCCGTAGCTTTCAACGACGCAGGCACAACTGGGTACACACATCAGCAGTAGCGGAGCATGGAAATCGGACATCCGTCGGCTCTCGTGTCGAAAGACGTCGCTCAGGAAATTATGAGGAGAAAAGAAGCCGAGCGTGAACCTTGGCCCTCGAGATTAACGTCGACTTCTTCGTCTCCACCTCGCTCCTTTTCTTCTCTTTCTCAGCTTCATTTTCTTCCACCGTTCACTTTTTTTCTCATTTTCTTGCTGCCTTCTTATTTTCGCCACTCGCTCCTGCACGTTATGCATCCGCCGCCCTCTACCGTTTCCTATACGCTCGCTCTAATAAGAAAAAGTCGGTGTCTGAATAAAAATATCACTCTCGGGCATATGCGCTGAAATCCGAGATTCCACCTACGAGCTTTGCATAATCGTCGCGAGGAAACGCTGACTCGACGCGAAAACTTACGCGGTCTCATCTTTTTCTTTTTCAACTTATCGCTATAAAGTATACTTTTAACTGCGCTTTTCGGGGTATTTCAGCGCATATAGACTTTATAGTTGTTGCGTAGTGGTAGGTATTAATATAAGTGCGACACGTTTTCAATGTTTTCTATATCTTAAATATAAACCTTTGAAACAATGTTCATTTTATTAATACTTTATGTCTCGTTTATTATCGCTACTAATTAGTTTGAAATTTTTATTTATGATTTCCTTGAATTTCATTGAGATATTTTTATATTCGGACCATAAATATCGAACACTATTAATTAACGTCTAATATACTTTTATATTAAAGTATAATTTTTTAAATTAGATATTATGTAAAATGACGATAACAAAATAATCGACGTAAAATATTCAAAGATTTTTATCATATTTGGAAAAAACGTTTATTGACACATCGTTCTAGAATTTTTTCAATTATAAACATTTCTTATCTTTGATACTGATTCGATGAATGGTTAATTCTTAAAATTTAAGAATTCGATTAATAATTCAGATTCTACAATAATTCATTATTTTTCAAGTGATATCCTTTAATTTAAAAGAACTAAATTTATATATGTAATAACAAAATATTGTTTTCGACAGTTATTTTCCTCAAACTTTCACCGAAAATTAAATACATGAAACTTATCAAAAGAAGATTTCAATATTTTATAAATTATTAAAGTTACACATTTAGACGGTATATGCATTAAAATAAATATTTCATAACCATTGAAGAAACATCGTAAGTAAAAAACATAAAAAAAACCACTTATTTATTTATCACGATACTTGATTTTTTAGATAATTAATTTAAATATATAACTTATAAGAATTTTGTGACTCGGTACACATTTCAATGAACGATAACATTAATAAATTTTTCAAGAAACCGATTTGATCTTTGCGGATGTCGATAAGATACTCATCTTGGAAATAGAAATCATTCAAGCTCATTGGCTATACTTAAAAGAAGTATAAGATATCACAATTTTTGCTGCAATACGATATAACTGCCGTAACTGTTGCACATAGAGGCTTAATAAAATCGAATTCAATGGCCATTGAAAATTTAAACATCAAACAATGAACTGTAATTCTTTAAACAATCACTCGACCAATATTACCAACATTTTTGAAAAAAGATAATATCAGTAAAAAGCAGAATTATTGGATTACCAATCACCTTACGGATGATGACGATAACCGCCACCATCAAAAAGTTACCATGAAATTTTATCCTGGACATATCGACGAGGAAATAATCCTCAATTTTCATTGGGCCTCAACGATTCAATTTCTAGGATTCAATAGAGTGAAAAGTTTGAATGTTATCACCGATATACAAATACATTCGATAAATTTGTCATTCCAATGAAGTTTGACTGAAATTTTTTAGCGTTTCCATGAACATTTTGAAAGCTTCGAGATTATCAAGTGATTGTTGAAAAACAACTGAGTTTATGTTTCTCCAAAATTAGAAAATTTAAATCACCTACGCAATATGACGAAGAGAATTCTGATAAGTTTGACTTCCGCATCGATAATTCGTAATTGAGTAGAAAACAATTTATTGTTCCAATTGGAAAAATTCATTTACGAGATATTATGTGCATAATACTAAGAGAGTCTTCAAAGTAATTGAATGGTTAGATTCAGTTCTCAAAAGACGTAGAGAAAAATCAACGAGCGAGACTCGTAAGAAATTCTATAGAAAGAATAGCCTGAGAGAAAAATTGTGGCTCAAGGAATAAATAATAAAATTAATAAGAATGAACATATGTTGATTATACAGGAATTAAAGTATAAGCAAAGAAAAGAATATAATAAGAGTGAACGTGTCTAAGAAATCTCCTACATTGGAGTGGATTGAGATAATAAAAGAAATATAAAAAATGAACACGAAGTGAATAGATGAGTAGTTGAGGGATGATGATTAAGTAAAGTAACGATATTGTGAATTTGGCAGCCGAATCGAAGCTCCGAACTAAATAAAAATACTGCTAAAATAGCTTGAATTACGTGTTTGCCAATTTCTTAACCAAAGACCTTGTAAAATGAAGATCTAAAAGGTAAGAGATGAATAGCAAGTTTCGAAATAGATCTTATAAGAGTAGTGGTAGCGGTTTTAATAGAAATTACTTTAGTGAAATTATCATTTCCTGGCAATAGTTTATCTCTCTCGTCATAAACGGTTTCGATAGAGAATACCACTTACTAATTACGAGAACTAATAAATCTATTCGATTATTATTTTGCGAACGATGTGATTTTGAAATTATTGGATATCACATTTAACGCAGAACCAATGAGAAAATGGCCATAGGTTAATGGTAGGAGTTTAATTGGATCTTCGCTTAATGGTTCGAAAGGTAATTAATTCAGGATCACTTATGTTTTAATAAACAAAGTAATAGATTCTTCAAAGTTGAACAATGCTGATTTTATCGTTCTTCGGACAAGAAACTTCAGAGATCGAACTTCGGTTTATCATTTAAATCCTATATCGGAAGTAGTAGATTGTTTCAATTTTTATGAAACTTAAATAAAATATTTTTTAATTTATCATCTGCATCGAAAGAGTACATTAATCGAGGAATTTCTCTTCTCGATACGAATCGCTTCGCGTGTTGCTACGATAAAACAACTTGTTGTCGAATAGTTAATAAAAGTTAAATTCAAAATATTACCGAATGATCCAATGCGTATATTAATCCTATAAATAAGTTACTAGTCTATTGCTTCGAATGACTCGAGTCGCAATTAATAAATCACGATTTATTACATTAAAAAATCTTTAATCGTTCTAAAGTGGTATACTAGGAACTAAAAAAAATTAGTATAATATTAATTACGATAATTTCTATAGCATTTAAAATAATAACACATAAAAATCTTACATAGCGTGAATTTAATTTTCAATAACATTAACGATAAATATAAAAAATTTTGGCTTTTGATTTATCGATATCGGAAAATTTATTAATTTTGAAACAGTCAACGCAACATTCGGTATAAATATATTCCAACGACCTTCATTATCCTCGAACAATTTATTATATTATCGAACGGTTGCTTATCGGTGCCGAATAATTCCACGGAACGCGCAAAATCAATGAATCACCGTGAACATTATTCCCCAATGAATCGCGATGAACGCGATGGAATTATCGAGGAAAACCAGAGCGGAAAAAAGATCGATAAAAGAAGAGAGTAGAAGAACTTTGTTGACAAGCGCAATCAACAAGCGCAATCGATAAGCGCAATCGACAAGCAAGGATCGCTTGGAGTTTGAGGAAAGGACGAAAAGTAGGAGAAAATCAGAGATTCCTAAAGAAAATCGGCGACTCGCGATCTCGTCTCGAGAAGAGCGAACAAGGACTCCCCATCGGAACTTACGTATGCACGTATCTCACGAGGCACGTCGTCGCGTGAGGATCGCTAATGACCCGTCGGCAGATAAACGCGCTGCCCGCTCAAAAATTGAGCGCATGCACGGAGCGTTTGATCTGCGGTAGGTGTACCGCCGCCGTGTGCCCGGTAATATCCGCGAGGGCCAGCGGGAACGAGAAGAGAAGGAGGGAGCGATCGTTCAATTTCGCTCGCAAGCGATGAACGTCCGTCTATTCCTCAACCTTCTGGTTCAGGCTGCTTCTGGCACCGAGTGGAGGCTGTTTCGGCACCTCGGGGGCCCCGCGCTCGAAAATCCGCTGGAGGGGGAAGGGCGAAGTTAGTCATGCTGCGAGCGGCGCTTTTAAAATGGCCGCATCTGAAAATAATTGCGCGCTGACAAGGTGTGAAATGAATTTATTTAATTTCAGATAGGTATAACAGAATTACACGGCAGTTGGGGCCTTAAAGATGCGATGCTCGTGCGAGAGGGAGAACGAACGAGGAGAAACGGTGCATGCGCACGACTTCTGAGTAATTAAAGAGATTTGTCACGGTCCATTTCGTTCTTCCGTTTGTAGTTTCATTTTCTTTATTGTTTTCCTTCCTATTACTCCTAATGCTTATTTTGCGCGTGGGCTCTACCGCCGATTTCGTTATCTCGCGTTCGCTTCGTTGTTCCACGTTTTGCTCCGACCGAAGTCCTTCCTCGACGACTGAGCTACCGCGCGAAATCGCTGATGATGTAACAACTGCAAAATCGTTTCACCGTAATCGAGAAACTTAAAATAAAAAGGTATTTTCGTACGCTGGACGAAGAGTTTGCGAACGGATTAGTTGCAACTTTATCGCGATATACGAAAGTTGATCGAATCTCGAGTCACATATAAATGGTTCTTGTATGTACTTGTAAATCTCTACTCGAGAATCGTATACAATTCCTGCATAAATAAATTTACTAAATAAAGTACGAATACATTTGTAATTTATAAAAAATATTAAAGTATACCTGTAAAGTGGTTTTAAATTGTTCGCGACGATACCTTATGGGCAAAATGTTCGCGTACGATCGCGTTTGGGAAAACGTTTATCCTTGTCATTTAAAATTTAAACGACTTTTTATATATTTCTTTGAGTTAATAGCTTGAAAAATAATTAAAAATTTATATTATTTCTTTTTGTAAATTTGTACTGCTATTTTCAAACTATTAGATTCGACAATTTAAATCAATTAAAACTCTTTTGAGTTAAATAATCGTAAATTTTACCAACCTTCCATTTCTTAAGATTAATGTATTTTAAGATTCGAGCAATAATTTCATAATATTTCGGGATGTATATAAATTTAAAATAATAATTATAAACGTATTTTATTATCTTACTAATTATGTGAACGTAAAAATGAATGAATTTTAAAGTTGTCTTATTTTCGCGAAAGAAATTACATTATGCAATGTGAATCGACAAAAAATTATATTAAAAAATGAAATTTTTTATTTAATTAAAAACTCACTTAAGTTTTTTTGAAATTTTAATTTTATTAAACAAAATTTTTTAAATAAATATAAAATTATGAATTTAAAATCACTGCAAAATATATTAAATTGAATTTAAATCTTGAAAAAATCACTGTACTTTTGTATTTTTATTTTTATATTGGATTTTTTATGTATTTCATGCAATTAATGATTAATATTAAAAAATATTAGAATCTTTGTGACTATTTTCGAATAATAAAAAAAATTGTAGTCAGTTGTATCATCGATGCATAAAATTTAATTTGAAATATTTCATATAAATTATTCAGATTCGCGATAATATAAATTTACAGTGTATTTCTAATTAAATATTTGGATCGTGTTAAATTTATCGTTATCTTACTTCGAATACGAGAAATTCTACGTAGGACTTAAAGGTCCATTATTTTCTTCCTCTTCGCGTTGACTAATGGCATAAAAAAAAATATTCTGCATCGTTGATTCTCTTCGCCGTATCTAATACCTTAGCTTGCATATGAATAATTGATGTTACTTTTAAAAAATACATTTAATTTTTATATTTACAAACAGCAATAAAAAAATTTATATCATTGAAATCGAATAAAACTTTAATACGCTAAATAATATTAAAATCTTTTCGAAACTTATCGTTTTAACTTTGACAATCGGTAATTTGTTCCGTGTATTCTAGAACTAATTTATTTTACAATAAAATGGGGAAACAAGATAATAAATATACCAATTTAATTGTTGAAAATCCATTTATTTTTCCCTGGTGCTACACGCAGAGTAATTTGTTTTTTAAATCTACACGACTTTTTACGACGATATTATTTATTTTAGTTTTATATACAAATTTCACAGCACCTCCCGCGAGAAGCTGGAATAATACTATTACGGTATGGTACAGCTATCACAACTTTTCGCTTCTCTCTCGCTCTCACTCACTCTCTAACTCTCTCGCTCGCTTCACTCACAAATTGCGCACTAAGAACATTAACAATGTTTATACATATATATATATAACACGCATCATACATTGTTTCTCGCTCGTACATACCAATCGGACGATATGCTCACAAATACATTATTATACAACAACCGATAGTCAGTATTCACAACTAAAATAAGGCTTTTGTACTATTTACAATGAAAATATAATAAAAACGAAAAAGGAAGATAAAGTTCGAAGGTAGAATCTCCATGTTCAAAGTTTTTAATTATTTCGATGACGTTACCGGATTCGTTCGCTCGGACGTTATAAGAAATAAAAAAAAAAAAAAGAAAGAAAATAAAATGAAAAAAACAACGGAAAAAATCATCAAAAATAAACGAAAGAAGCACGTAAGGAGCTCCGAGAGTTTCCAGAGAAAACTTTCTCGGTGGCGGTAAAGAGTTAATATTTTGAGAGGATCTCCGAGCGAGACAAAGAGATTCTTTCTTCCAACTCTATTCTTCGCGTTACATTAGTTCGATTCCGCGTCTCGATCTCGAGTGCCGTATGTATAACGCTCCACGTGCACCCGGTTTTAAAAATGCGCGGGCGCTCGACCTTTTCCACGAGTCATCAACTCGAGTGGCGCGCACTCGACTTTTCCCCTCCACCGTCCCAACGAGCGAACGAGTAATATTGTATAACTTGGCTCCCGTTGAATGCACGGCGAATGCACGGCGAATGCACGGCGAATACTTATTATAAATACTGGACGAACCTACGAAGATTTACATTTCCATTGCATTATTCCTTCCATCGTCTCGGGCGCGTTCCTCCGCGCCGTTCCGCATCCGAAACACTCAACGTCTCTCTCCGCTTTCTTCTGTTTCATCCTTTTCGCTACTTATAAATACAGCTATACGAGAACGTGCGATCCGCCACTGGGATGAGGAATATCTTTTTCTTTTACGGCGGGAAAACGGGGGGATGTTTTCTTTGGCTCCGTGTGGGGTATCTGTCAAGGATCGTCGATGCGACGGCAACTGGGAAAAACGACGTTAACCGACGAGTTTCTCAATTTAGCTCGAAAAATTGATTCAGTTTTGAAACGTTCGTTGCAACGAACAAACGAATTTAAGGGTTTTTGTTTTTACGGTGCTAAAAATGTACCTCTCGCTACTCGTGTTAACTTTTCGATTCGGACATTTTTAAACGGTGCAATGTAACGAAATATACGCTTTTACGGTTGCTTCGTTCTAATTTAACATGCTTCGCTTAACAACTCGTTCGATAACAAAAATCAACAAAATTCGTCCCGACGTTTTTAACGATTTCTCGTTTATCTTCGTAAATCGTGAAACGCGCGATACAATTAATCCAGATCCTACATTAACGCATAATCCTAAGTCGAACAAATGATTTTCCTACTCGGAAAAAGAATATAAGTGGACAAGGTAAGGGAATATAATAAGTACGGTGACGAAACAACGTCGCATTCCGAGAGTCTCCGAGGCTAGGATAAATATTAAGTCTATTTTATATAACTATACATTTTATACATAAACGACCACATTATTTCTCCAAGAAATCGGTTACTACATATTATTAACATTCATTAGAAACAAAAATCATCGATCCACTTCGCAACTACCAAAATTTATCTGGGCGTAAAATGAACCGGAAATTAAAATTTGACTAACTCCGTCCGTCCGACGTCTCGAGAGATCCTCGGAAGCGGAAAAAGTCACGGCGGAGGAGACGAGAAGACTCGCGTCAGTCGCGCGTACGAAAGTAAAGGGTTGTCGAAGAGGACCTGGGGTGTAGAGCTCGTGACGGTGAGAGAACCGATCGATATCTCGCGGATGCCCAGTCCGACCTGCGGGAACGAAAAAAGAGAAAAAAGCTCGCCGTCCTATCGAAAGCGAAGCGACGGTCGGGGCTGGCTCGAAAAAAGCACGAGTCCTCCCACCTACGGGGTAGACTGGGCGGGTCGCTAATTGGGGGTGGCGGACCTAAGCGCGGCCGCGACCGGCGACGCGGAGCTCCTCGGGCTCGGGTAGGGTGCGAACCTAAGCCCGGCGCCGCTCGGCGGCGAGGCTCGCCGGGGCGAGCCGATGATCGCGACGGGCGCCGGTTGCCAGGGCCACGCCGCTGCCCCCGGGTAGGGGTAGCTGCCGGGGTAGGGGCCGGCGGCGCCCGGAGCCGGAGGGGCGGTGGCCGCCCCCCTAGCCGCCGCCGCGTACAGGAGGGCTGCGGAGGGCGCGAGCCAGGATTGCTGCTGCTGCTGTTGCTGTTGCTGCTGCTGTTGTTGCTGGAGGGCAGAGGGTGAGCTCAGGGCGAGGTGCTCGTAGAGGCGCACCGGAGGTACTCCGCAGCGAACGAGTTGTTGCTCCATCAGCTCCATCGGATCCCTGGGAACAGAAAGCGGAGTCGTTTGGTGAGGATAAGCTCGTAGAGAATCGATCGTCTTTTGTCTCTTGGGGGGGGGGGTGTAAAGTAAAGAGGCGGAGAAACTTTTTCCGATGTTATTTTTGAGCGAAAGTTTCTTAGCGATGCATTGGAAATCGTATATCGGGTGCACGTGTGTATGAATAAATAATATAAATGAGAGAAGTGGAATTATTGCACGACTGTTATCGATTGATTATCCTAATGACAAGAATATTTATTTTGTACGCGTTAAATAATGTTCGAGTATATTCCACGGAATACTGTTATCCCATGGTCGTACGAGTAAAAAGTATTATTACACATTTTATTTCTTGCTTTCATAATATAAAAAAAACGAAGTATTCCAATAAACAAGTTTGTTATTGGTCAATATTAAAATCAAGTCGATGTTTCATCTGAAAAATACCGGTAAAAGACTCTTCGATCGCAACAGACGTAACTTGAAAATATTTTTATTTCAATTATAAAACTGATTCGATAATAATTATAGTTGTTATCGCGTCAAAATTCATGGATGTGAGTTTGCATGCAAACAAAATAATTTAACAGTATATTACTCCTTAATACGGTATTAGACCACACATAACTTCACAGTAATTTTTAAAAATTTCATAAAAGACAGACAGATGAGAACTGTTATAAAAAAACTGCAAAAATAAGATAATTTGCTGTAATTAAAGGAACTTGTTTGTAATGATCGTCGTATATTTTGATCACGCTCATATTATCGTATATGTATCATCGAAAAGTGTGGTTAATTACATCGTCGATCTTGCAACTAATTACTTAGAAACAAAAATATCAAAAGCAGTTCTATTTATGTCTTGCGTTACAAGTATGGAATCTAGTTAATCGTTACTATCAAGATAAAAAAAATATAGTTTTTTAGTAAACGAACAAAAAAAGTAAATGAAACGAAAAAAGATAAATGAAGCATTACGAATATAATTAATGTATTTTTATTTATAAAGAAATATTTTACGTGTTTCGATTAGTCGTGAACTCGACGGATTTATAATACATTTGTTATTTATTTGCGAATTCTAAATCCCTTTTTTAGAAAAGTTAATTAATAATACCTAATCTTTACAATCGATAATACGATAAAAACTCTTGATTTTAACCATAAAACTGCTTATTTATTTCATAATAAATATTAAATTATTTATGAAGTTCGTTAGAGAAATAGATTTTAAGATTATAATACATAGATGCATCCTGCAACTATGTAAATAAAATCATAAAGAAAGGAATATTAGAACCTTCTCCGGTTTTAAAAACTCATTGGTCTAAGCCTAATGATTTATTATTACATAAATCAAGCTTATTTACTCGCATTAAGAAAATTTGACGCAGGTTTTAGTTATAACTAGTAGTATTATATGCTATTGACTTCTATAATAAAGGAAATACAAAGTTAAAATTGAATTTATAATTTACGAAATTAGAAGACGTAATTGAATAAAATTAGAAACAAATTGCGATAAATCGAAAGATGCGTTTTCGAAATGGAAAGTAAAAAACATTCGATGCGTGTAATAAAGAGAATCGCTAATAATGATTTTTAACGAAGATTATTTTTTAGAAATGAAATTTTTTAATTCAACGATATGCTTCGGATTATATGCATCTTAAACAAAATTAAACTAACAAACGTAATTCTAGTCCTGTATATTT
Source organism: Dolichoris vasculosae (assembly GCA_018907195.1). NCBI lineage: Eukaryota > Metazoa > Arthropoda > Insecta > Hymenoptera > Agaonidae > Dolichoris > Dolichoris vasculosae. The sequence continues at coordinate 1,333,195 of JACCHY010000004.1, read as the reverse complement.
GTCTTTCCAACGCAGAGAATCTGTATCTTATTTCGCTTGTACGATTCTTGTTATTTTTACCCTTGGGCGAAAAGAGCATGTAATTCTCTATTTTATTTTATGGAATGTACACCGACAACATTGTTTTACTAGGCTCTCGATCGGTTAGAAGTACATCTTAATTGTATTTGTTAAATCAATATTGCAGACAAATATCATCGATACTTACAATTTTTCTTGTTATCCTAATTATGTTTATCCGTAATAAATATCGAAGTATTATATATATAAAAAAACTTCGTAATTTAAAGCACACTCGTAAGAATAACAAAAAATTATTAATTAAGAAACATCGATGCATTGTCGGAATCCGAAGTATAAATTTAAATTGTAAACAGTTTCTTCCTTCTCAGACGATAGATAATATTAACTTCATTTGAATCGTAAAGTTATTATATAATTCATGTTTCGCTTGATATTAATTATATTTATCTATACGCAGAATTTTATTTATATATCTTAATAAAATTCAATCTATTTTTTTCTTTATTCATGCAGTAGCCAATGATTAGTTATACAACGTTTATATATGCTGATTATAAAAAGCAATAAAACTACGCAATTCTCATTATAAAATTAAAAATCATAACGCGAAAGTTCCGTGCATGTAAAAGTAAATAGAATCTAGTACTTATCAAGCTACTGCCTAAATATTTGACGCAACTCTTACATTTGCGAAGTAAGCGTTAACTTTCATGAAAAATTTGTATTTAATTAACTCGAAGAATTTATTCCGGATAAAGTGCGATAAGCTATATAAATTGCTGTAATACGTACACAAACCAAAGTCATAATTATCGCGCAATCAAACACAGTCACGAGATTCTCTCCGCATTAAAAAGCGTCGAATATAATTCACGCGCTCGTGCGAGTATTGTGGTAAAAGTCAACGCAATGCTACGGGTGAAAAGTACCCTTGCAAAATTGAAAGCGAATCACAATGGATCCGGTGTGCAAGGTTCGCGAAGCTTGTCCAAGAACTATACGCTGCTTAGCGCGTAACGTGATATGTGAGCCCTCAGGCAAAATACAAGCTTTACGCTTATACGCGAGTCGTTTGCTATCTCTCTCTCTCTTTCTCTCTTCCTCTCATTGTGACTTATTCTTCTTAGTCTTCTTCCTTTTTTTCTCGCCTTTAGATAAGCCTGCACCTATCATGCGATCCAGATTAACCGGAGCATCGCATTCTATATATTTTAATGCAAAGACTTTTAACAATGCTTTTCTTCTATCTTTTCGTTGCGTTTTTAATTCGATGATTATACCGTACTAACGAGATTAGAGATATTTGTTCCGATACGTAAAGGAAAAAACGAATTAGCTATGAAGGAACCGATATTTTTTCTTCAATTCATTATTCTACTCAAATAAAATAATTTTTCGGTTAATCGAAAAGATCGGTTTCGAACAAATTTTAATCGTAAATAATATTTTTTTACAACAATAATTAACTAATTTTACTCTTAACATCGTACAAGCAAAGATTTTTTTCTTTCTTACGTTTTTTTTTGTTAAAAAACTAACTTTTATTTGATTTCCAAATGTTTTGAGCAAAGAACTCACTCTGAATGTACAAGCGTAACTAACTGGAATTAAATTGATTGATGTACTTTTTATGGGATTACGTCAAACTTCACATTAATCATTTTTTACGATTTACTGAATCGAACTTTCTTTTTTAACTCCACCAACCATAACCAACGACTTTTCCCTTCTAATAAAACCTACGTACGCAATATATTTTAACATCTAGTAATAAATAAACAAACTAAATTTTATTATCAACTCGTGTTGCCAAGATTTTTTGTTGATAAAACAAGCTTAAAACTATTTAATTGAAACAATTACACAAGTTAAAAAGTAACAGTGTATTTTGTTCGCAGAGTCGATACGAAATAAGATTATTAATCGTTTCGATTCGGAATTTAACATCGAAATTTTAAAGTGATCCGCTCCGACGTCGGACAAAATTCCTCGCTCGGACGCTCAATTATTCGAATACGCGAGATCCATCGAAGGAAGTAGTTTGAAAGAGACGATAAGTACATCTATCATTATCGAGCAACTAGGCAGGATACTACACCGGTGGTACGAGAAAAGCCAGCTCTAGTGTCGGGTAAGCACACTTAAATAACTGAATCACGCGTTCGAACGACAGCGGATCGACGCTCGAGCCTCGGACGTCAAAGGTCCAAGGAATTCGCTTAGCTCCGTTTGCGATACATCGATTACAGTCCTTGCGCTCGGAACGTATGCGCGGAAGGTCCTCGCGCAGTCCGCGGGCGTTCGTCCAGCCACGGAGGGAGAGATCGACCTCGGGAGGGGAACGCAGCCCAGGGCTGATCGTCGGATACCTCGGACGGACCACACACGGACATTTCCTCTCCTCGCCTCAGAGGCCTTGACGAAAGCCAGGAGTCGATCTCCCCGTCTCCCTCCCTCCCTCCCTCGGAGACTCACGGAGATCTTCCTGGGAGTCGGAGCAAGATTCGAGTGGATCGAGTGTTCGAGTGTTTCTTAGGAGAGGATTTCGGGGAATAATTGCCCGCGGATCGTCGATCGCGAGCGGCGCGGGTTCGGTCTTGATTTACGGCATCGACAATGCGACCCAATTTTACGCGCTTTTCCATCGATTCGCTAGTCTCGATCTAAATATATGTACTGATGGTGGAGGGGGGAGGGGAACCGGCGTATTGTCGAGTGAAATTAATGTCTTAATTCGACGCGCGAAAATCGAAAATATCGCTCTCTCGCGCGCGTTCAGCGTTCTATTTTTAATATAGGCGGAGCGCGAACCGCTAGACAAAAAACACGAGTGCCTCGTGAATCATAAATATTTTTACCGACTCGACTGTTTTCCGTGCTCGCGCAATAAGTCCGCCTCACTAATAATAAATTCTCTTTGGACAAAGTAACCCGCGCTTCGGTGCGCTTCGAGGTTCCCGCGGTTGCCAAAATAAAAAAGAAAACCAAATTTTCCCTCCTCTCCTCCTCCTCCTCCTCTCGCTCGTCCTTATTTTTAGCCGGATCTCGGTAATCGTTACGAAAGGTCCGCGCATCGAGGCATCGACAGCGGCTCGGTTAAACACCGGCTCGGATCGCGCGAAACACCTCCTCGAAAATAAAAAGCCCGTTGAAAACGTGTTTTGGCACTCGATGCACGCATTGGCGCGTATCACGCGAGCGACGAAGAAAGAAAGCCAAGTCGAGTCTTTCGAGCGTCCTTCCTTTTGACGCCACGGATTATTTCCACGCTTCGACACCGACGACTGCCAAATGAGCCGTTTTTCTTTCAGCGATACGCTCTTATTTCTACCACTCTTTCTGCCACTCTCTTTCTCTCCCGTCTCCCTTTCTCTCTCTCTCGCTCTTCTCTCTTCCTTTCGCTCTCCTATCCTCCCGAGAGTCGACGCGCGCGCTCGCACGCAAATCGATGCGTGACACAGAAACGCCGCCGCGCGCGTAATTGCGCCAACATTACGCGGTCTTCGTGTGCGTGCGTGCGTGCGCGCGTGTGTGCGCGTGTGTGCACCGCACGCCGTCATTTGCGGGTATTATCGCTTTTAGCGCTTTTGCGGTGTATTACCGAGCTAACTGTACGCTCGGCGTCTTTTTCCTCATTTTTTCTTTTTTATCCTTTTGTTTTTTGCGGCGAGGAGAAGGACGGGAGGGAGGAGGGAGGAGGAGGGGGGGGGGAAACGCGAGTGCGCGCATTATCGTCGAGCAGCCCGAGGCCCGAGGTTGTCTCGCTTATTTCTCATTTTCATTTCCAAGAAGCCGGGAAGAGGAACGATTTCGCAATCGAACGCGATGAAAGGAATCGAGGATTCAGGATTTCCTCCGCTCGATAAATTAAAGAGATGGCGTCTCTCCCGGTTTTGCGTCGTTTCGTTTTCTCTTTTTATGGATTAAGCACTCGATCGAGCCTCGCATACCTTTCGCACTCTCGCGATCGACGAAAAAAAACTAGAATAAAGTATCGTAATCACCGAGGGACTGAACGCCGGCTGCTGAAAGTTCGTTATTTCGATATTCGAGAACGATTATCCCAATTCGGCCCGAGAAAACTCCATGAAATTGTAAGCTAAACGCTCTTCCGCGTAACAATTATATCGCTAATTACGAAACTCGGGCGAAGATTTATTTTTCGTTGCCGATACGAGCTCCTACCGCTTTGGTACCTTATCCAAATTGTTATTTTAAAAAATTCCCGACTCTGATTTTTACGATGATTCATCGAGCGGATAAGCTCGTTCGAGCGAGGCACGTGTAAATGTTTCGCTATTTCGCTATCGAAAAACGAGAGCGAAATCGTTCGCGTTTACTCGTCGGTGCGCAATAATTCGAAATCACTTTTTCACCGGCTCTCGAAAAAGAGAAGCGATAAAAAAAGGCAAGAGCCTCGAGTTTCGGGTAAATTTTGAGCTCCCTTTTATTCCCCGGAGCGAAATTGAATACCTCGGAATATCGAGGGAAAAAAATAAAAGTGCGCCCAAGTACCGAGTAACAACCTCCGTAAAATTTTCTCCGTCCACCTTCTCCTGCGAGGTCTGCCACTCGCGCCCGAAAATTGCTTCATCGTGACGCGAGCGAAAGCCTCCGAATTAAATTATACGTATGTTCGCTGTTCGCGCGTGCGGATGGTCGGACCCCGAATTTGCGCGTTCGCTACGCAATAGCGCACCTGTGTCCGCCCGCCGGAAGTGACTGGGCATAGACCCGAGGAGAGTCGCGACAGATAAGGAGGACTTTTATAAATGGACGATAATAACAATGAGCCAACGGAGGAGTGTAGATCGGAAAAGAAAGTTGGGCCGCGTTTCGCTCGTATTTTCGATTGCGATGTCCCGCGCACGAACGGGAATGACATTTGGCCACGGAATCGCGTTTCGGCGCGTCTTTCTCTCTTCTTGCTCGTTTTCCGTCGTCACCAGTGGTCGTTACGTCGCAATAAATATTCCAGCGCCTGTTCTAATTGGTCGCATCGGAGGATGCGCACCGTTCGAGGCTAATTTTTATAGCGTCCGGCCCAACCCTCGAGTCGCGGTGCTATTTTCGTTAGTACTCTTGACGCGTACACGACGCGGCTCTTAATTATTTACGACGTCTATGGGATCGACGCGAATCCTCGAGTGGCGCCAAAATTTCGCGTTCGCCTCGGGCTCGAGTACTTTTTATAGATGCTCGGCGAACGCTGAATCGATTTTTAATTGGATTCGGTGCGTTTAAAATTAACGAGTAAGCTGTTAATTCTTATCGGTCGCTTATTAATAACGAGCATTCTTATCCAGGCATTAATATTCAAAACTGTACGAATTACTCGCTCGGAAAATATGAGTCGGCTCGCGAATAATAATCGGTTATTTACGTACGCATTCGTACAGTGTATTTCTCTTAGATGCAAGCTCGATAATCTTTTACACGCGCGGATTACTCGTCGACAAAGATCTCGATATAAAATCAAGCAGCCTCGGATCGCGTTGGATCCGAACTGGGAAAATTCTACGAGGAATTCCGAGCGAGGCGAGCAACCTCTTTAAAAAAAAAAGATTGCCCTTCTCGGTTGGATCGATTAGCGGAAAAAACGGGCTTTCCGCGGATATAAAACCGAGTGAAAAATCCTCGGCTCGGACGCGTAGTTGCACGGTAATAGACCAACCGAGCAAACAAGGAAGCACCGCCAGTAACCGTTACACCGACGTTAATTCGCGGGACGTTCCGTCTGTCCCTCCCCGTCTCGTTTCGTGTCGTAGAATTATCTAGAACTCTCGCAGCACGCGAGCTCACGGTATAATCGACCTGCCGCAGAAAGGTAGGAATTTCTCGTTCCTCAAACGTCCGCGCGTCTATCCTCCGCTCCTTTATCGCCCCTCGCGATAAACGCTCGCGCATGCGCCTTGTACCAACGGACTCGTGCGCTCCTCCGCGTACCCTTGAGGTTTCGAGTCGTCCGCGACAACAAAATCGACGTCCTCCCCCCGATCGTCCGCGTCAATTTACGCGGAACTCACATTTCGCTCTCACTCTCTCTCTCTCTCTCTCTCGCCCGCTCTCCGGACTCTTTCCGTCGGAGACTTTTTTTTATACGTGGCTCGGTTGGTTCTCACGCGATGCCTCAACATCCTCCCTCGACTTTGCACCGTACTCCGAACGGAGAAAATCGCGGGCTTTCCACTCTTGGCTGCGGGCGGTCTTTCTTCTCGCTCGCTCGATCTCCCCGAGATACAAGGATCTCTCTCGGTTCGCGCCCGTAGTTTCTACGTTACGGTATTTCGTTGTTTTCTGGCTCGCGGTGCTTTCGATTCGGAGAGGCGAGACGAGCATGTACGTTTATCGATTCGACCTTCCGTCTCGTTTCTCTTGCCAACGCCAATGCGAAACTACGATACGTACGTGTAATTAAATATTGCGGGTACGAACGATTTATTCCAGGATGATTTAAATTTTCGCGTTTGTAACTACGAGTGGTGAATCGGATTCTTGGGAGCGGCAAATTGTTCGAGTAGATATTTTTTAACTTTAATTATAGAAAAATACCATTCGTCGGACTCGAAGACTGCGCGCAAAGAAAACAGGGTTACGGTAAAATGTGATAAATTAACTTATATTATACGCTAAGTAACGATTAATTAAATATACTGTATCACCTCTTCTATTAAAGTTTTATAAATCACGCTTTAATATAACAGTGTTTATTATTCATTTTTAATTCCGGCGGAAATAATACTCGTTTTACATATTTATCTTCGTCTTGAAAGTAGATTAAGCAGAGGTCTGAATACAAATTAAGCAAACCTATCTACAAAATAAAATGCATAAACATAAGTTCGTACGAATGAATAATACGTTCGTAGCAGCTCCGTCCTTCTCCCTCGAGAGCAGCAGAAAACTTAAAATAAAATCTCCCAAATGAAATCCTTTTTAAAACGCAGACGTTTTTCGAGCGCTCGCATCGGCAGCTTCGAGATAAAAGTCGCGCTAATGCCGATAAGTGGTGTTTCATTGGAGCGAAGAGAGGAGCCAAAATTAGACAGGCCCGTTAAAAGGCCCTTAGTAATCATACGATGCTCCTCTCGTCGATAACAATGACGGAAAAAAAGAGAGAAAGAGGGAGAAGGGAAGAGAGAGACCGAAACTACCTGGCCGCGCGACTCCTGTTATGGCTGCACGCGCTCGCACCTGCCTCCTCGCACATTCGCGTCCCCGGGAGAATCGACTCCTCGAAGAAAATAAGAGGCCCAGGATAATCGATGCGCGCTTTGTGCGAAACTTCTCTCTCTCTCTCTCTCTCTCTTTCGCGCGGCCCCGAACCCGCGATTAATGCGGCCTCACGCGGGGTCTCGTGCCGAAAGTCCGCGCGCTTTTAATAGCGTGCGATCGAGAGCGTGAAGCGGTAAGGGGAGGCAAAGCGAGAGAAAGAAAGAGAGGAAGAGAGAGAGAGAACTTGCTCCATTATCCGAGAGCTATCTCCGCGGGCCGGGCTTTCAACCCTTCGGGGCCTGACGCGCGGCCCATTGGGTAAGTGCTGGATAATGATAAGTTACACCCCGCTGATGGCCGAAATAGGCTCCGTCGAACTCGCGCCTTCCTTTACCCTTCGGCAGCTTTTGCTCTCCTCGGTCTGCGATTCTCTTTATTCTCCGAGGTACGACGCTATCCGGACAACACCGACAGCGTCTTTCCCCCGAATCGGTTACGCCTGACGCGCGGGCACTCCGAAGAGAACGAGAGAGAACGAGAGGGAACGAGAGGGAACGAGAGAGAACGAGAGGGAACGAGAGAGAACGAGAGAGAACGAGAGGGAACGAGAGAGAACGAGAAGGAACGAGAGAGAAGAGAGAGAACGAGAGAGAATGGGGGAGAGGCGTCGATTCGATGCTGCGATTACGGGTGCTTGTGAAACTTGCGACCGCCGTCTTCATGCTTTTCATTCGCTTTACGCGATAATGCCCGCACACTTTTATGATAATTTGTTCGAGCTGCTGAGATAAGCGCTAGTTTCGCAACCGATTCTGCGCGCGTACCTTACCGAAAATTCCTCTTGCTCGATGTTCGAAAGTGGAACTTTTGTAAAGTCGACTCGATCGATGCGCTTCGTTCGATACAGCGATTTATCGATGCACTAAATGTTTATCGATGATTTATTACCGATGATTCTTATTAAGAGGTACGGGCTTCTTCTTGAAAATTTACATATTAAATGCTAAATGATTTTTATTTTCTTTCTTGCGTTAATAACATTCGATGATATTTAATAAGTTATCGCATTGCTCCATTGAATACTAGTTTATTTAATAACTTGACGATAATACTTTCATTTATATATCGATCGGTAAAACTCCTGTACTTGAATTCGCGTGGAAAATATTTTCGCGCTCGCGATACTGTAACGACCGAAATATTTTACGGATAATATTGAGACGTAAATAAATTTCACCCATTGGAATTAAAAAATTTATCATTTCCTACCACTTCCGCGAATCGTATCGTGGATAAGATTACGTAAATTGAATGTAAAATAGCAGTCGCGAAGGAAAATGAATAAATAATTTATATATCGATGAATTAAAATGTTATTTGGAAACATTTGTTTCGTCTCGCTTGCCATTCGTAAAGGTTCGAAAGTTTATACGCGACGGGTTGAGAGACAACGTAATGCGAATGACATGCGTGAATACCGTAACGTCTGTGCAGATTGAGAAAGGGACAGACAGCGAGAGAAAAGTGCAAGAGTGGAGGGAAGAAGCGAATGGAAAATAGTTACTTTGTCGGTGAGTTTATAACGAGGAATCATAATGGGATGATGAATATTATTACGTGGCAAAAAGAATCGAAGAAAGACATTTTTATTCGTAACGGAGATAATCTGCCGTGATACTCTAGAATTTGCTGCACGAGCTGAGCGCGCGTATTTTTTGATTTTTGCATATAGGAATCATCGTATTTTGTATCGGCGTGTGCGCGAGATTTTCGAGCGTTTCTGCGAATCGTCCGAGGAATGGAAATCTCGCGTTCGAGTGTCGGCAAGGCGTAATGACGATAATGATGATGAAGAGCAAGAGAAGGTGTTGAACTTCCTCGTAAGAAATAATATTCGCGTGATGGCGCTTTTATATACGTCGGTTGTAATCGTTTTCGCAGGATTTTTTGCAGGGAAATACATGCGAACCTTCCGAAAAAAGTTTTCTAATTGAGACACGGGAATGGAGAACGCGAGTCTCACAATTCATCCGAGTATGCGGCGATGAAGAGAAAAACGCTAAAGCACGAAATCCAAAAAACGACCATCGAGTTTTTGCATTAGCAGTTATTATTTTTTTCCGTAACTCGCCGACAAAGAACGTCATTTTTAACGTTCCACCTTTATATCCGACAAAACGTTTTTATTAGTATCCGTATCACAATTTTCATTGTGATTTTTCATCGTCGAAGAGCTCGGAATTTACAGCGAAATACTTACTATATTTTAATCGAACCGAACGTCCTTACGGAACGTCTTATTTTACCTGTAGCGGAATAACCGTGTATCCTGGAGTCGCCGATAACGGATCAACCGTTTAATAAAAAAGGCCAGGCTAATAAGAGCGCGAGAATATTTTCAAAGACGACGCGACTCGCAAATTGGACGTTTAGGTAAAAATGGAGAGCTCCCGGAGGCTCGACTTTGGCGTTGTTCCAGATGCGAGAAATCGCTCACCGGGAGGAAGATTTAGAAAGTCGGTAAGGCAGACAACTGCGGACAAAAGCGAGGGGGTAGGAGGAGGAGGAGGAGGAGGAGGGAAAAGGAAGATGCTAACGCGCGCGTGTGTGCACGCGAGAAATAAAAGGCGCACGGAAGAAGAGGACGGAGTCGAGATAGGGAGAGCGAAGGGAACGAGGCGGGAAGGAGAAGGGAGAAAAGACGCGAGTGTAACAGCAAAGAAATTAATAGCCATAAAATATGAATAGAAATTAGCAGGTTCGGGGTGGCGTGACGCGTTTGCTCGCTCATTTCCTTTCGGCGCGTTGAAAAACAACAAAACAACAAAATACCCCGCGCGCCCGAGCCTGTAATTTACCCGACTGCCGCCGCCGACACCGCGTGCGCTCCTTCTCCTTTCTTCCATCGCCTCCTCTCCCCGACTTCTCCCTCATCCTCGTCCTCGTCTTCCTCCGTGCGTACGTGTGCGCGCACGTAGCCTCGGATGCGCTCACGGCCGGCTACGTGCACAGTATGCGTGCGCTCGGTAATCGCGAACGTAACCTCTTTCCGCGAACCTCGGCGTATCGGCGGCGGGGCGCACTTTTGAAGTCTCCCAATTGATAATTCCGTGGTCGAAGGGTGAAATTTGGGCTGCGGAAGGTCGGGTCGCGTTATCGCGCGCTCGTGTTCGCGAGTTCGCGTCCAGGAGATGCAAATTGCGCGCATCGACGCCGAGCGCCGAGGGAAAGTCGTGTCGGGGCGATAAATTTTTTCCTGTTTCCCCCCGCGACCAAAGTACCCCGTATTTACAGTAATAAACCGTCATTATTGAATAAGCACCGATAGCTCTCGAGATATACGCGCAATTTTCGCCCTCCCTGGCTTCTTGGAAAGCTTTCAACTAAATAATTAGCGAGGAATCGGCACCGAGGCTCGCGAGGAAAGCGCCGATGCCGTTCGCGTTACCCGCGACACTATCGAGTATGCGAACTCCCTGTGTACATCGTAATCGATTCCAGGCCTTGGGGCCATCGTCGTCGTCGAGGTTCGTCGTGGTTCGTCGTGGTTCGTCGTGGTTCGTCGTGATTCGTCTTGGTTCTTCTCGGTCCGTCGCACGGTAGGGTATATGGTAGGTAATGATCCGGTAATGACCCTGACGCTTCTCTCGCTCGTTCGCCGATATTGAAGCCTCCTATTCTCCTCCTCCTTCTCCTCCTCCGCCTTCGACTGGAGGCGCGAGGCTGCGGCGGCGGCGAGGCCTTTGTTTTTGCGTTTTAAACGGCAGTTATTAGCTCTCATCTCTCTTTTGCCGCCCCTCCCCTTTCTTCAGTCACCGCTCTTTCTCGTTCCTCGCTACTCCGTCGTTGTTGTCTTCTTCTTCTTCTTATTCTTCTTCTTCTTCTTCATCTTCTTTTTCTTCTTCTCCTTCCCCTTCTTCTTCTTCTTCTTCTTCTCCTTGTTCTTCTTCTTCGTATTTCTCTTATTTTGCTGGCGAGACTCGCACCGCACGTTCGAGAGCTCGTCCGTATGCACGATAATGCGTCCCGTTAATGGGGCCGCGAGAAAAAGCGGCGCAGAATATAAGGAGAGAAGAGCCGATGAACGAAGAAGAAGAAAAAGAAGAACGAGCCGAACGAGGGAACTTGTACGAGACCGAAGCGGTGCGTACGCTTAATGTCCCAAGTATTGAAAATCCCATCGTTCGTGATAGAGAAATTACGCTTTCAGCTCGCTTTACCCGTTTTTCTTCCTTCATGCGACAACATATCTATCTTATCGATACTTTTTTATCCGTCAAAAATTGATAGCTCGCAAAACGCGTACGCGAAAGCAAACGCTTCACCAAAGCAGCCAGTTTTCCTACTTTTATATTGGATTCTGATTTATCGCTGAGTTTACGCGTATCGGTGTACCGAGAAGTTGAAACACGCGTGCCCGAGCGTGAATACAGCGGCCAGAGATCGTTTTTAAAATATGCACGCTTGTGTAATTAATTATGTGCTGATGTAAATCTTAGATTTACATTAAATAAAAGGCAAAAAAAGCGGTTAACCTACTTTTCTTTCGACTTTATTACACTAATGAGGTTAAACGTCAGAAATAATTTTTTCCGAAATAAAAAATTTCTCCTTTAAAAATACGTCGGTTTCGAAATAATTATCGAAGTATTCTCTCGATGCAGCGGTAAGATCGTTTCTTAGGGCTGGGAAAAACAACTTCCGTACAACGGAAAAAATGTCGGTTCGTTTCTTTGACAAGTTAAAGGAAAACTTTAAAAGCTCGTTTATCATTAACGCGGTGCGCCTGAGCAAGCCATAAAACAAAAGTAACGATGATAAATATTCGGCTACGCTAAACGATCGAATGTGAGTAATAGCGCTAACGAAACCCGAACCAATCTTCGGAAGTTCCTGTGGGAATTCACAACGGACGACAGATATGGGAAAAAAACGCAACGCGAACTTCGGTCCAAGTACGAAATAAAAGGAGAAAGAAGAAATAGACGGAGAAGGAGGAGGAAGAGGAGAAGAAAAGAAAAACGAAGGATCGAGCGGAGCGAGCAGGAAAGACAGCCATAAGCGAAGGAGATCATTCCTCGGAGGGAGAGGGAGAGGGAGTTGATTAGCCCGGTGAAAAAAGACGGAAGCCGCTGCGAACGGGGGAAGCCGAGCGAAAGGTGTTATATACGAAGCAAAGAAAAACAGAGGATGAGAAGAGCAAAGGAGTGTATAGGAGCTAACACGCGGGGGGTGAGGATGAAGAGGCACGAGAGGGAGAGAGCGAGAGAGAACTCGAAAGAGCGGCAGCGGTAATGACAGGCCGCCCGCTCTCGAAGCTAATATAGATGAATGCCCTGCCCTCCTCCTCCTCCTCTTTCTCATCTTGGCCTGCAGCACCAAGGACCGGCGAATACGAGCGAAAAAGAGAGCAACCCGAGAATCGTGGGCTCGGGGAAGGGGGTGAGAGAAGGAGAGAAGGAAGGACGAAGGTACGCGCAGGAGTTGGCTGCAAAAAAGCTTCTATATACGCTAGGGGAGAAGGAGAGCCCCCAAAAAAAGGAGGTAAAAGAGAGGCAGCGGTGCCACCTCCCTCGGAAAGAGGGTGAAAGAAAAGGACTGGCGGCGAGGAGCATCTATCTATCAGCGCCGGCGCGAAGTGGGCGTTGCGCATGCGCGCCGTATTGCCCCGGTAAGTGCCGCTCTCTCATTAACTCGACTCGCCGCCGCCGTAGTCGCGCGAATCCTCGAGTCTCGACTGGAGAGGTGCGGAAAGTACGAGAGAGCGAAAGAGGGAACGAAAAATGACGAAGATAGGACGACGCACCGCGCGTTATTGGCGAGGTTGCATTAGCCGAAGATGCCGCCTGACGTGCGTCCGAGGTGGAGGCTTCGGGCGTCTGTGCGTGTGTGCGAGGTGTAAGGCTTTAACGTGCCTCCGAGACCTCCCGATAATTTCGACGCTCGCTTTTTCGGGCCGCGGTGGCGAGGGGGAGGAGAAAAGGGGAGAAGCCTTCCTCGCGATCGCTCTCGCCGGATTTCGACCGATTACCGAGACGTTCGCCGACGAGGAGACGCGATAAATCTCCCCGCGATAATTGAAATGTATTTTTCGTGCCCCGAGATGCGCTGCTTCCGACCATCTTTTCGTTTCCCAGCCCCGGAGAAACATCTCCACCGCTCCTAGGAGAATTCCTCGGCTCTTCCTCTTATCGCAGCCGATGCAAAATTTTAAATCAACCGAAACCTCCTTCCACCTCTATTATCGCCTCGAGCGTATCCGCGCGTTAACGGCCTCACCTATGGACGCATTCGTTACGCGCGCTCGATACAATCGCGAAAAAAAAAAGACTCGTGTAAACGCGGACTCGGCCTTGGAAAGATTCGCGAATGGAGGAGACGGAGGAAATGCAAAGGAAGAAAAGGAAAAACCGAATGTAAAATTATGCTCGTTTAGACGGTATCTTTCCCGCGACGTCCAACTTTTCCTAAGTGAAACGCGGCGTTAACGAAGCGAATGACTCGGCGTCGTTTACTCGGAGCAGGTGTTGAGCCTTCCAAAATCAAGACTCGAAAGTGCAAATCGCGAGTCCGTGAGAAAAGTGGACCGACGGACGGACGCGTACTTGGGTTATCGACGCGACCGATCGATGCAACTTTGGGTAACGTTTTTCCCAGCCTCTTCGAATCGACCACTTTGATTTTCTTTGCTTCTCCGAGCGACAAGACTAGTTTTGTGCGTTTGCTATTCGTGACGTGGTACCTCGTTAAGATTGGACGAGTGCGCGTTCGGAGTTTGCCGAACGCTCCAGAATTTCATTGCAGCTTTCACTTCCGAACTGTTTTAATTAGTTTATAATAATTATCGCCGCGTACGCGGGAATTGTTTTCCCCCGTTCGACCGCTCAACGGAACTCTCGATGGATTCGTTCGCGTATCCTTGTAAAATAGACTCGGATCGGTAGTTATGAAAAATAGCTCTATATTTTATATAAATTTCATTTTTCGCATCGACGACGATAACGAAAAATGTGCGTTAATACACACAGTTACGTTAAAACTGTAAGTCGGCTCGTATCTTGCCTCAATCGTAATACCTTCGCTGCAATTAATTATCTTCGTTTTTTCCCCCGCGCAACGACACGTATAAGACACCTTATTACACTTCTCGTTTCAGGACTCCACGAGCGCGTGCAACGAGAAAATTAATTTTCTCTCCAACGAGCCAGTAATAAGAAAAAGGAAAAAAGTCAAAAAATTGATTGCGTTTTAATAGCGCATTTAATGCGATTCTCATGAACAGCGCGGGCGAAAACAAGAAGAAGGCGAAGACGAAGGCGTCGAAAAACGATACAAACTGTCGATGGTGTAATTCAAACGAGCCGGATCGAATGGCACTTTGCACGCTCTCCTCTTGGCCTTTATGAATCTTGGAAATAGAAGGAGCGCGCGCGCGCATTAGTCCCGCGATGGAAAAAGAAAGGAAAGAAAGGAAAGAAAGGAAAGAAACGAAAGAAACGAAAGAAAGAGGAACGGACAAAAAATGAAAGGAGCAGAGGAACGAGAGAAAGAAACTCGGGCGCTCAATTTGTACGGGGTCGCGTTCCTGCGGCAGCTTCGTCGAGCGAAATAAGCGAAACGCGGGGTCGAGAAATAACAAAGCGCGAAAAACGATACGAGAGAGCGAGAACGAAGGCAAATCGAAGGTGTCGTGTTTCGCAATTTCGCGGAGCGGCGTGGCGCACGTGCGCGATTTTGGCCGCGGTTGCCGTTGCTCCCGGTGCTGGTGTTGCCGCTGCCGAAGCAGGGCCGCATCGATTTTAACGTCAGCCGCTCGAGGAAAGCCTCCGGAGTGAGTGAGACGTAGCGAGACGTTCGCGATTTCCGAGCGAACCGCTCCGTGGCTCGCGTGAGAAACTGGATGCGACCCGATGATGTGCCGTGGGTTCCGTTTTTCGTCACCGGTGCCGGCGCTACTCGACGTCTTGATCGCCCGAATTTCGAACCCGTAACTTTCGCGGACCTTCCTTTTTTCCCGGATCGCGTGCGCCTTTTGCGAGCGGAAAACTAGTTTTCGTGATAATTTGTATGTGCGCTCGGTAAATTGGTTCGTTCGAGATCTTGTAACGGTGCAAGTAGTTCGTACCGTCGAAAGTTGTAATCGCGTTGATACGTTCGTTTCGTTTTTCTCTCTTTTTTTTCTTATTTTTTTCTTTTTTTTTCTTTTCGTTCTTTCGTCGCTGCTCGCCAACTACGCCTCGTAACTCTAGGGAAATATATTTGAAAAATCGTTACAAAATAACTGCAAAGTTTTTAATCAAGGATTCAGTTTTCGAATCGATCGGGTGAAAGTTTTGCTTTTCAATTTATATTGGTAGAAAAATCAAAACGAAATTGCACGCAATCTTCGATTTTTTCAAATAATCTTTCCAATTTATTTTACAGCTACGCAACGTAGCTTACGATGGAAGATAAATGTCTGCTCGATGTATGTCAAATTTTGACTTTCTATAATTTCAAGTGTTTAAAACAATTTTATCGCTCGTGAGATGTCGTTATGCTTTTAACGTAACACATTGTAATAAAAAGTCCGTAAATAAATGTTTTATAATCTTTGGATCACACCCTGATTTAATCACTTGTCTTGTAGGTAAATATGCATCTGTCATAAAATGTGCTATCGCATTAATTGAAAAAACGAACATAATAAATTACCATAGCTGTGAATTGCTACCTATGAATAATTCAATAACGTTTATACTTACATTGAAATCAAATATATTTTTTAGTAACTAAACTATAATATATAATTCCATGCTAAACTAAAATTATTTAGTATCTTATTTGATATTTAAATACTTGTCGCGATAATCAAACTATTGCATAATTTGAAACGTTCGAAATTCTTTAAAAAAAAAAAAGCATTTATTCCATTTCTGAAATTCGGTTAGAATCGATCGAGCCAACGATTTTTAAATAATCTTAAAAAATATGAAGACTTAAATTAACATAGTATTACAGTTGCTTGGTAAATATACGATTATTACCTAAAACCGTGCGTCGGAAATTCTTCGCGTAACAAAATATATATCTTTACAAATGTTTAATTAAGTTTATTCATTGGCTAGTAAAGAAATAACGCGGCGTCGAATTATCCAAATAACGCAGCCACGCTTATCGAACACACGCGCACGCGTCGAACGAGAGTAAATAAAAAAGAGAAGCCAAAGGCACAAATTGCCCGACCACAAGCGCCGGACATCGAAATTACTCCGCGACAAATTCCCCAACGTTTAAACGCTAATTAACAAACCAATACCTCGCGTACAAACTCGGAATACCTCGACGCGAGAGATAACGTTCCTCGCATTTCCGAAACCTCGACGTAATATCGTCGCTATATAACAGCAGCGTCGCGAAAAAGACGAGCAGCTGCAGATACGCTTCCTCAATTTCGCGTTTAATACAGCGAACGGGACTGAGTCGCGCGCGTCCATTTAACATGTTGTACAAACTGCCTGCTTACGAGGATGCGATTTAATCGTGCATAATTTAGTGGATACCTCCTCCGAGGTCCGGACGCGTATAAGAGCTCGCAAGAACTGTACGCTTTTATATATTTGTAATTCGTTCTCCTGAGTGCTGCGGAGGCCCGTATGAAGTTATTTTAAGGACTTTGTCGAAGCCCGTTATCGGGGATTACTGTGTATATTATAACGTCGCCTTGAAATACGCGGTAGGACCTCCCCACCCTAACACCTTTCTTCTTCCTAAGCATTCGACTGTGTTTCCGCGCATATTTACTTTTTTATGTTATTTTTGGATGGGTGAAACTTACCGGTCAAACTCCGTTAGCCGTGAAGAGTCTCTGAAACCTTTAGCGAACGGATTGCTGTCGATTTTTAGCCTCGTTATCTGAAAGACATTCGTAAACAATGGAATATTAATAATTTTTATTGTCCCGCGAAGTAGTGGATTTTAATAAGACTAAGTTCGATTCAACTATTTTTCAGTTTGCTAACTTTCGACATTTTTTAAATTACTTTATTATTGAGTTCCGTATCACCGTCGCGTATAAAAGAAAGAAAAGACGAGATTTTCTCGATCTTGTACTTCCCTCGGGTTTGGTCTGAAACTATATTATAAACAATATACTCTGAAGAAACAATCGCGTGAAAAGTAAAAATTAAATGAATTTACGTACAACAAGAATATGATATAATAAAAGTACTTACACGTATATCTGTATTTACTTTAATATAAAAACATTAAAAACTTCGATTCCTTTTAAAGAGAAATGCGTTTTAAACTTGAATCGATATTTAAAAAAAAAAACTATACTACTTGATTCGTGCATTATCTTCAATATTAAGATAAAACTGAATGTCTTAAACCGAAATCATCTTGAATCTCATGTATGTAATTTACGGTAAAATGCTAATATAATGTGTTAAACTACTAACCAGTTGATTTTGGTAGGCTGTGACCGCCGTAAAAATTGCCTCGGGAAAAATGAAGGTCTTGTGCTCCTCCTTCTCGAGATCCGTAATTTGCGCTTTTCCGTTGTTTCTGCACCTCACTAAATGTATCCTCGGCTGGTATCGATGCATCGAGTTCAATATAATCTGTAAAAAACAAGCAAAACGTACGATCGGTTAAATAAGAATAAAACTTGAATGTACGGAAATTCCAAGAAAACTGCCACCATATAATTCTCATTTTTCTTTATTGCGTGTTTATCGATTTGCAGGAGAGACTTCCTTTTTCGTTGTTCCCTTTACTCGCTTCCGTACCACGGTATCCAAATAAAATGCAACGCTGGTAATAATACGCATCGGAACATATTTTTGTTATTATTTGTAGCCACATGGCAAGTTTTTAAATTAAATTAATTAAAAATGAAAAGCGATTAAAAAATATTTGCTTTTAACAATTATCGGAGTTTTGATTTTTACTAGTTAAAAAAGTACTCGATTGAATAATCGATTACAAAGAATTAACATTATAAATAAATCTACATCACATGATTCGATATCAATGCCGATACATAATTATGCTTTCCAATAAAAACGTGATGCTAATGCTATAAATTTTGTATCGAAATAGCAATGAATTCTGTAAAACAAGTTTTGCTAGTCAACCAATCGTTACATTCAGTGTCAATATTTACTCAATGCCCATAACTTCATAAATAAATGTAATGACAGTATAGAATTGAAAAAAAAACTTGACGGTTTATTACAGTAATAAAATTACACCAGTTATATATAAATAAATCAAACTAGTGCAGTTTCAACAAAATGTGAAAAGTCGATTAAGATTTGTTCATACGCTAAAAAATGTATACAACTTAATTACCTGAATAACCTTTTTATCTTTTTATACACTCTTGTATATACGACATTATCGAGCACAAAATATTTTCTATAATAATTTTGTTTTATGTAACGTTATCTAACTTCGTTAAGTTTTATACAACAAACATCATAGTATTTAAACATAATAAAACACTATTTTGTATAAACATAAAATTACCATTTCGTAAAAACAAAACAAAAATTAAGTAGAAATATTAAGTATATCTTTATTACGTATACCACGTAAATACGTTAAATAGAATTTTCTAGAATACAACTTAATACTTTAAAACTAATAGTTAAAAATATATTTTCTTACATACAACTGGAAAGCAAAATATATTGTAAAAAATTAATGCAAAGATAAAACGTAGTTTAATCTCCAAAATTCTTGGCAACAATGTCTAAATTATGAGTACACGATGGATAATTTCTTAAAAAGGCTTTCGCATAAAAACTTTTTTAACTTTTTATCTAGATATATAGATATATAGAATAAATCATCAGAATTTCTATAGATTATTAAAGAATTCTTGGTTTTCAAAGAAAAATTGGTAAAACGCGTTAATATTAGTTTCGAAAGAAGATTATTTAATTCCAGGACACACGTTCTAGCCTATTATCTATCTTCACCTGCAGATCGCGATAGTTACAAGTACGAACTCAGACGTCTACCCTTTTCTCGTTATTTTGAAGGACACATCGTCAGCACATAATTAGCGGGTAGGTGCGAAGGAGTTCGAAGAGTCCTTCGTTACAAGAACGCAGCAAAGTTCGCTCGCATGCTTTCCGTTTTTCTTTTTTTTTTTTCTCCTTTTTTGCATCCACGCGCTTCGGCACAATAAGGAGCACACGGAGGAAAGAAACAAGAAGCACAAGAAGAAGAAGGTCGACTTCGTCTTTCGTCTCCTTCTGCACTACATACGTATGCGCGACGCGCATATAACTCGACGCGGGTTTCAAGTTCATTTCGAATTTATGGTAATAAGAGCCTGCGTGAGGATCGTCGAGGAACGCGTGCATGTGCAAACGACGACGCACACAAGCTCGTACAATACTTCGGTCCGAAGGATAATTACGAGCGACGAGGAAAGACAGATAGAAAAGGCGAGTCCACTGTCGATTCGAGTTTGCAAACGGCGGCGACTTTCCCGGACCCGCGGTTGAAAGGAGAGATCCTTCTTTTTCCGGGAAAATTATTCGAAAGAACGAGCAGCGACGTAATTACATCGGACAGCGCACGAAATGAAGAGGAGAGCGAAGGAGCAAACGAGAAGCTGGGTAAATAGGAGATACGAGAGTCACGCTGTTACGCTTGTCATCTCTCACCGCGTCGGTACTGATTTCTAGTTGGTTCATTACGAACGCGACTAACCGGACTCCCGGCAAATCGAACCCCGACAATGAGACTTTCCAAGTATATTTGTTCGTTGCGCGGGCGATTCCGTACCTCCCGGAAGTTTTTCCCGCTCGATCAACCGCTACCTCCGAGCCTCGTACTCTCGACCGTTTAAGTTGCATAATTAACTCTCGATAGCTTCCGTGATTTTCAGACGTAAGAAAAGGAAATTATTACAAATAAACTCGAGTGTTCATCGCCGGTGAGTTCGTATAGCGAACCTTAAAATAAAACGTTGGAAGGAATTTGTAAAAAGCTCGCTCGTCGATTATATCTAAACTGTTGATTTCATTAGTCTCGGGAAGGTAGGAGAGAATCGAAACTTCCTCCATCGGCACCAACGCCTATTAATAATAATCAAAGAAGGCAAAATTATAAAACTCTTTTAAAGAGAAGGACGGTGTATTACCCACGCATACTTCCTCTTAATAATTTCGTAATAACACCTTCCTGTCCGCAGCGCAGCTCCTCGGGTCGCGCCATTAAATAATTCTCTCGACCGTTCGCTCGTTTACTATAATTAGAAAATTTCGGGCTGCGCATATACACCATGTATTTGAGTATTAATGAAAAGAGCAGAGGCCAGGAGGGTTCCCGACGATAAACCGAGTAAGAAATCGTTTCTTTTCACGCGAAGGCAATACGCGCCCTTACGCGCATAAAAAGGAACAACCCCTTTCGGGTGGGACGCGCGTCGCTCGTCCGCAGGTGCCAAGTGCATTCTTTCTCTCTCTTTCTCTTCATTTCTCCTCATTTCTCTTCATTTCTCCGGGGCCTTCCCTCTTTCTCACGCAGCCAAAGGCACGATGGAACCAAAAGCAAGATGGAATGCGCGCAGCCGGCGCTCATCCGATAAACCTGTCAGGCGTCTCGAGTTAGGATAACTCACTCGGCTCTCGATGCCGAAAAATCGGTAAAAAGAAGGGCAATTTGCATTTTCGTGCGTCCCCGGATTTGTATTAGGCCGCGTCCGACGATTATCGAGATTTCGACCGGTTGATTTCTCGCGGCGATTGCACGATCGCCGTCGAACGACTCGGTGTTCCATTACGTTTCTTTTTCCCTCTCTCTAGGTCTTTTTAAAAGCATTTTTCTTGCGTCGATCGATCGTTAAACGCCTCGGCATTGGTTTCGACACTCGATTACCAGCGGCTCGAGACTATGCCACATGTCCTATACGCATACAAGCGTTTAATTGTTGTTATTACTTAGACGACGACAGCTCCGAAGTTTTTGCTGCAATTTAAATTGTTTTTTCTTTTTTATGGGTCTGGATGAAAAAGATATTTTTATAAATTCAATGCCGGACGATAAGGTGTTGGATGTAAGTAATTAAACAGAATCGGACATTTACATAAATTACAGCTAATCCTCGATTCTATCGTATGCTAAAATGCCGGTTCATGAATGTTTTTGTCGTGTATACGGATAAAATTATAATATTTTTTTGATTCATATTTTACCTCAGAATACAATTAGCG
Organism: Dolichoris vasculosae; assembly: GCA_018907195.1. Lineage (NCBI taxonomy): Eukaryota > Metazoa > Arthropoda > Insecta > Hymenoptera > Agaonidae > Dolichoris > Dolichoris vasculosae. The sequence continues at coordinate 1,311,740 of JACCHY010000004.1, read as the reverse complement.
ATTACTAAAATAAAACTAATTCAAATTTTTAAGCGTACGTTAAATTTATTTATTACACAAATTAGGAAGATAACGATCGATATCCTTTTCGTAAACGATTCGTATATTAAACCTCGAAATAGCAGTAAAATATCCGAATATCGATATAACATGGTTACGAAATAAAACTAAATTATAATTGTAACGATTACACGAGTGTATTCAAAAGAAAATAACAAGCCTGTGAAGAATAAAAACTAATTTTTACAAGTTTCGTACAATTACCGAAATTGTTAATGTAAAGCGGTAGGAAAGTTTTTCGTTCTATTTACGTACGTTATCGGTATTTTAAACGTACGTAATAGTTCATAACTTTTACTCGAAAAGAAGACCCGTCGAATCAACGTGAAATACTTTGAAATAAATGTAGTAAGTCGAATCAAGTTAAAAAGTTCCAGCGCTCGAAACAAGTATTGACCAGACATTCGCGAAAACTATTACGTAATCAGCACAAGGACCGTAGCTATGAAAAATTAGCAATCTCTCTGTCCATCTGTCCGTCCGACTGTTTCTCGCTCTCTCTCTCTCTTTTTTTGTGCAAACATACATACGCGGTGACGAACGCGAGTCTAGCACGCAAATTCGAAAGATAAAAACGACGGATAAAGAAGACGAAGAGAAGAAGAAACTGACTGGTGCACGTCTAAGTCATAGTAGCAAGGTGCGAGTTGTGATTGCTTTCCGACTGACGTACGTACTTTCTCGTGTGTGTGCCTGAGAGAGAGAGAGAGAGAGAGGGAGTGAGGGAGAGAGGGAGAGGGAGAGCGTGAGCTCAGCGATTTGCATGTGGCGATTTATCAAACAACGCGCCAGCCATGTAATACACGTTGATAGCGGCATTAAACGGCCGATTTATGCGTCTTTTTTGCTACTCGGGCTCGCGTTCGCGTTATAACGGAGGCACATAATAGTCGGTAAGTGCGCATAAAACAGGCGCTCAGGATTTTGCGGCTCGCCGGCGTTACGCGCACGCACAAACGCGCGGCCCGAGGAATTTCTTTTCTTCGCGGCGCTGCGGCAACGACGGCAACGGCGGCAACGACGGCGGCAACGACGGCGGCAACGACGGCGGCATCGACTCCTCGGCGCTTAATACACCTCGCGCGAGTTACACGCCTTAGCCATTCCTCCTTTTTCTCTCCTCGTTTCCCTCTCATTTTTTCTCTTTCCTTTTTTAGTTTCATTTTTTCTGCGAAAGCGGCGCGAGCGCTTATTAAAGCATTACCCTCGTTTATCGGCGACACGTTTACGCGCCGCTCGCCGTACAATAATCACGCCAATTACGCAATGTATGTCCAGGCCGATAACGCTAATTAAGCTGCCTCGCGCGGACTCAATTGAGCGAAACCTCGTAGTAGCGGGGATTGCTATTTTTTCCCTCCCGTGCCTCCCGTGCCTCCTGTGCCTCCCGTGCGAGGAGGTGACGAGTTTTTGCCGATTTTTCCGGATGACGTATCGACCGAGGATATCGCCGGTGCCTCATTCCCGCGTTTACACGCGCGTTTTCCCGAGCGATTCGTAAGTCCCGGGAGATTGCGAGTAAACCGACGTATTTCAAATTACGGTCCGAGAGATCGGTGAGAACTTCTGGAAAAGCTTAAGATTTTCAGGATGAAACGGTCGTAGAACGTCGAAATAGAACGTCGAGTGCGTCCTTATTTTCATCCGTAGGCAGAACGAAAATTTATCGAGTTTCGTGAAATATTTGCGTCGATACTTCCTTTCGATGCTCAATTTATGCTCGAAACTTATTAATATTTATTAGGATTCGAACAGGATCTTTCATATGGAATAAATATCTCATCGTATTAAACGTATTTCATTCGCGTAAATAACGTGAAAAGGATTATTGAAATAATCGAGTACTTTTTCTGTTTTATCTTATTTTTAAGCGTATGATTGCGAATGGAATTTTTATCGAGATTTGCAAAATCTCGAAAAAGTTATCGATACGAATGAGTAATATTTGTAAATTTTTGAACAAAATTTTTTCCGCCTTGGAAGCATAAGACCATATTTTTAAAATTTATAATCCCGAGTAAATTAAGTATACGGATGAGGCAAAATTGTTATTGGAGACAATTTTAAATATCTTCGAGCAAATAATCGGTAGTCAGCTTTTTATATATACGATGGCAAACGATTGAACAACGGCGCGGAAAAAAAAAATGAATGAAAAGTTCTTTCGAGTTGGTTCTTATACGCAGAAAAGGTATACTTTCTAAAACGATAGTTGACGAATCCTACGTGTTGTGTATTTTACGTTCTTATTTCGAGAAAAATAAAAAAATCACGGAGATAATAGAAAGCGAGAAAGAAGAAAAAATCCATGAATTTATCGCGTCGGATTAACGCAAGAACTGTTATTTCCTCTCAACGCGGTAAAATCGCATGCGAACGGTCCTCGAATGCGACCGAAAACTAATAATAAAGACGAATATATCACGCATAAGCAGCCAGGCTTCTTTTTTTTTCCATCTTCCGCCTTCGCTCACCTTCCACGCACACGCGAACACGTACGCATAACCGTCCCAATCGCTATTATTTATTGCGCATATAGGTTTGCTATTTATCGGTAGTAACCTTACGCCTTGGCGCGACGCCATCTGCATAATTTTCTAATATCGAGACGCGAAGATCCGCTGGATTAGCGAGTGCTGTATGGGCGAGATAGGGGAAAGAGACGGAGAGAAAATTAAGAAAAGAGACACAGGAAACATGAGACAAAGAGGGAAATGCTAACGTAAAAATGCCATTAAATCCACGTACAATTTTCGCCTCGTATCCGTGGTTTATTTACGCGCGATAATTGTACGGCATTTTTTAGTAATTTCAATGAATATATGAATATTATATTCGAGGGTCTTTATTACGATTCATCATCACAAAATTTTATTTCAATTTTATATTTACGTTGAAAATATCAAAATGAATCGCAGCCCGAAAGATCGTTATCTTTCTATTACTTACAATTTGTCATAAATATAACGATAGAATATTTAGCCTCTAACGTTTTATTGAAAGATGATGGTTTACGTCAATTTTAGCAGCTCGTATAATAAAGTGTATACCGATGTATATTATCCATAAAAAAATCCGTGTAGATTAGCGTGCAATTTATAACCCACAGACTTAACATATGTAAATATGTGTGTAGAAACGATATTGGAGTGAGAGAACGAGAAGGAGAGAGAGAAGAAGGTAGGAAAAAGAAACGACTCGTGCTTAAATCTCTATTTTAATCCTCGAAAATTATGAAAAATACAAGTCGAAGAGACTGCGATAGAGACGGGGCCAGACACTTATCACTCGTCGTCTCGGCAAGAAGCGAACGCTGAAAGGCAATGTCAGTATATTAAGGGAGTGTTAAAATGGTCGGGCCGTTGGCCGCGCGCGTTTCTATATACTTTATACCACGTGTCACGCACCAACCACTTAGAAATGCGCGACCGTTCGAATTTCTGTCTCTGAACGAGCAACTCTAATAAACATATCTTAACGACGTGTGTTTGACGATAACGGCCAGACGCGTTTCCGCGGATGATCCTACATTATAGTCCGAAAGGAAGAAAAAGAAATTGAGGATGGAGCGAGGATAGCGCGGCGAAGAGGAGTAGGAGGAGTAGGAGGAGGAGAAGGAGGAGGATAAGGAGGAGGATGAGGATGACGAGGAAAAAGAGGAGGAAGAGTAAGAGAGAACCGAGTTTGGACACCCGGAAATGAATGTCGAATTGATTTCAAAGAAATTTATTCTTATATAGACATTGCATTTAAAACCATATTCGAAATATTTTACACGCGAGAAAAGGAAAGATATAATTCCTTCGGAATTGACGGCCTTTTTTATTTTATGGATAATAAAGTATACGACTTCGAAAGAGAGGGGATACGAATCGTAGTGATTTACAAAATTCTTAAAATTCACGCGAGTAAACGGGAGTTTAAGCGATGTGTTATTTTACCGACTATAATTACGTGCAAGAATATATCAAAACTAACGCGATACGTATTATTGCTATTTATTCTCGAAACACTATAATGCTTTAAACGCAAAAACTTCATTAAAAGTATCGATTCGCAAAATAAAAATACACCGGTGTTTCGAATAGCAAAATCTGCATTCTCTCGAATCGTTTTAAAATTGAATACGTTTTTTTCGAGCGACACAATCCTTATTAAATAGAAGCAAAAAGCATCGCGTTACATCTTCAAGGGTACGTTAAAATTTATCCAACTGCAATATCCGAGCGTTCGCAGCGGCTCGAGAACATTGAAAAAAATGTGTTCTCGCATTTAAAACACCGCGTACGATATGTTAATACGCAACGAGTAAAGCCACTCGTTTTTGCATTTTCTAAGAGGAGAAACTTTATACGTTTGCCGCTGCATTTCGAATTTCACAAAGTCGAATGCGTTTCGAGTAACACCTGAGCGTCCAGCGTAAGCAGCTGATAGCGCAGGGCCATTCTTTTCATCGACGCGTCGACCTTCGAGGCGCGAACTCTTTATTTTTCTTCTCGAGAATTTCGCGCCGAAAATTAACACGCGTGCAAAACTAGTCGGAAGAAAGCGATTTTTATCTTTTTTCCTTCTCTCGTATTTTCTTGCCCGGCCAGATTTCGTTGCATCTCTCTCTCTCTCTCTGTCTGTTTCGTAGTCAGGCGTAGCACGACACGAGGTACTGCTACGAAATAAGGGACATTCCCCGGGAGATCGTGAGAACGCGTTTCGCGCTTTCGCGAGCGCTCAGCGAGAGGGAGCGAGAAGGCACATCTTGCGAGCTCCCATGCACCTAATTTCATTAAGTCACCCAGCGTAACACGACACTCGTACGAGCGTACGCGCACGTTTTTCTATTTGCACGCACGAGCGAGGAAATGTGCGTCTGCGCGCGAGGGAGAGAGAAGGAAACCCACCGGAGGAAATTAATACGCGAGGGAAGTGCGTTATAAAAGCCGACGACTTCGGTGTGGCTCCTCTCGTTTAGCGCGAGCTATTTATCGATTTCCGCATTCGGAAAAAATCCTCGTGCGAATTTTAATACCGGATCTTACGGCGAACCGACGCTCGAGCGTAAGCTCGTACTTTAGGAAGTGATCGGGGAATAAGTAGTAGTCGTCTCGACGCGACTCGGCCGGAGCCTCTCGAAATTACAAAATCGCTTCTAGGTCTCGCACCCCAGCTGTGAGGTCGGCGGATGCGCTCCTCCTTGACACCGTCGCCTCGACTCTGTCGGCCCTCCGACGTGGCTCCGAGCTAAGACCACCGTGCGAGCGTCGCGACGGCCCGCGTATTAAGCGCACAAGAATGCGCTCCGACAACGCGAGAGAGGAGAGGGACGTCGTCGTTCCCGCTCCGTGCGTGTACGTGAGCGGGAACGTGTGAGAGTCTAGATGCACGCGTGTGCAGGTACTTTGCTTTCGAAGGCCAGGAAGCCTCTCGAGCGGAGCCTCCGGGGCGAGCAATTGCACTATCGAATCGGGAGATTTTTGTCGGGTGGCTTGCGATTCGGTGCGAGGGCAACGCGTTAACCGAGCGATCGCTCGACAGGCATCCGATGTCAGCCTTGAAAATCCGCGGCTTATCCAAAGTTCCATTACTTTTTTTGATATGAAAAACGCGAGAATTATCGAGCCGTCGCCTCTCCGGTGCGGTTGACATGGATTTTTTCTTATTCGTCGACTGGCATCTGCGTGGATACGATTTCCATACGTCGGTTAATCATTTTCCAATACTATAATAAGTAATTTCATCACCTTCGGATTAAAAATACATAATATTCTTGCGCTTCTTGCTATATATACTGTATTGTAATATATGCGACGTATAATGAGCCATCGATTGAACGTTGCGAAATTGTACGAGACCTTTCGTTCGCAACGATATTTACAGCGTGAAATAAAAGAAGCAGCATTTTACTTCCATTTGCGTTCGTCATGATTTTAAGTTAATTTTATTTTCGCTTTTTAAGTATTTTATAGCGACAATATTTTTGTAAAAGTAAGGCCACACGTTACGTTCCGACTAATAGTTTCAAAAGATTTTCGACAGCGTATAATTCGTGCCCTGTGGTAGATATAGTCTCCAAAAGAATCGAGATTATATAGTGGGAGAGAAAAAGATATATAGAAAGAGAGAGAGAGAGAGAGGGAACCCGTATCGACTGAGAAGAGAAAGGAGGGAGGAGAATTTCTTAAATCATACCGTCGCTTCGAAATTACACCCATACGATACGAGCGCGATCGTTCCTTTTTTTCTTTTGCCGTTCGCGCCCATTTTCATTGGAACTATTAATTTTTTTCTCCTTTGCTCGTTCTTTCTCTTTCATACGCGTACGTATACGTATGCATACTCGCGCATATTCGCGCGCATGCACACACATATACATGTTTCACTTTTCATGTGTTAATACGTGCCTCGATAATTCATTCTTTCACAAACTGTTTTGTCACTTCGCTAAATGCGTTAAGCTTTTGAATTATTATATCCCTCGTTCGCTACCCGTGATGTTATAGAATAAATGACGTTAAATCAAAAGTAAACTACTTTAAATTTGATTTAATTTTTAACTCGTACATTTTAAGTACCTCTTTACATTTATATTTATGAAACGTGAAAAAGCTGCGGGTGTAAAACAACGTTGTGTTACATTACGCGTACTGGCATTTATTTTTTGTAAATATTAATTGATAAGATGTCTATTAGCGGTAATTTTATCGATCACCTATTAATAAGCGACATAATTCTCGCACGCTATAAATTAAAAAAAAACGAGGGAATAATAAAATTAAAAGAAAAGCAAAGCAAAAAGTAACGACATTAGTATTTTCTTCTTCGCATGCAGAACGGATTAGCAGCAAATTTACGAGTTAAATCTTTACGTTAGTACCGCATACGGCATTACTTTTCCAGGACAAGCAATAAAATGAATTTTACTCGAATTCCCAATTACCATTATCCATGGCCGTACATTTCTCGCGCGATAAACGCGAATTACACTCGTCGCGTGTAAAGTCGCCGCTTTACCGCGTTACAAACTCGATGATAATCAAAACGCCGATTCCGCGTTAATATAGTTTCCCGGTGCGCTCGAGAAAGATGTACGAAAAAAGCAACGAAAAAAAAGAACGCAGGAAACGAATTAAAATCTTGCGTTTGCGACGACTCCGTGAAACGCGTCTAGGGAACGAACCAAGGGTACAAAGGACATACAGGAATACAAGAGAAGCAACGACTCGGTCTAAGCGGTAGGTCTTGGTTCTCCCGTTTTCAGTCCCGTGGGGACCCGTAGGTATCGGTCACATATCTTCTAGATAATAAATCGAGCATACGTTCGCCGGGGGTCTTTGTCGTAAGGATCCGTCGGGGTCCGTGTCTTCTTCCTCCACAAATGCAACCGCGCACAATAGACATCGCGACGCTATTCGAACAACCCGTGGGACGTCGCCGGGTAATACGTTCCGTGAGGAAGAGCAACCGAGGCGTTAAGCTTGTGACATTCCAGACTAACTGCAACGTACGTACTCTCGAACCTCGACGTTATTTTAAATCCCGTTGTCGTTCGATGCATCGAGAGGAGTATCTTACTGTAAATTCTTCTTCGACTCACTTAATGTATTCGACTAGCTTCTGTTGACTCTGGCATTCGTTCAACCTTGTTTATAGCTTTTCTTCGTCGTATTTTTAAAGGATGAAATCTAAATACGATGACTTTAGTGATTGAAGCGACGAAACGAGTAAGCGTAAAAGTAATAATAGTGATTTTTAACGCACCGTTGATAACGACGCGTTGATATTTACCGTGTGTTCGTTGTTAGAGGCATAGAAAGTAGGAAGCTTGGACCTAATACCTAATTATTCCATCATCGTATACACGATTACAATCCTTTCGTAGATTATCCATAAATTTCTTTTAAACGGGATAAAGTTTTCTTTATTTACCTCGACCAAGCATTATTTTTTGTCCTGTATAACACGTTTCGCGTCAATTTTTAAAGAAGAATTTCATCGTCGTTTATCCAAAATACCCGACATATTTCGCGACTCGAAATTCAAGTTTCGGCAACTCGGTGGTCGCAAAACACTGGTCGAGGAAAGCCGACGGGACACGTAATAATTTCGGACACGGAATAAGGAAAAAAACGAGTACGTGCTCAAGCTTAGAAGAGTTTTCGCACCGCGAGGCTTATCGCCGACGTTAAATCGAAATAGTAAAGGAGTGATATACGAGGACGCCATTAACGGGTATAACGTTGACGCGTATGCTCGGTCGTATTAAGCTCGCGTACGATCGGGTCTACTTGTGTGGGTGCAAACAACGCCTAAGTCGCACGCGCTCGCGACTCTCTCGATTACCAAGGGATAATCGAGCGCCAACGGATCGCTTCGTCATCGATCCAGTTTAAGTAGACCCGGTGTCACGGACTTTCCCTTCCATGCTGTTTCTCTTTAACGCCGGACTCGTCTCCACGGAATCGATTATGCGTACGACTGCCGAAGAAGATTTGTTTCCGTATTAATTTACAAATTATAATTTTTCCCGCCTGACAGCCGTAATTTTTCATACGAAGCTTACGGCGCCTTCGATAATAGGATATTTAAATGAAGTAAAACACGTTCGAGCTACTTTGTACTTTCTAGCTATTATGAATCTTTTATTATTGTGAAATCAACAAAGAAAAATTTTTAAGATTTTATACTCCGCAGTATTTAGGTTTAAACGAATAAAATTTATTTTTCTCCAACCTACTATTTACTACTTTAAGCTAAATGCGAATGTTTTATTCAACGAATCTTCCGATTTCTTTGACTTACCTAAGATACTTAATAATTTTATTCCCGAAGCGTGCATTATAAAATCCTTTTAAGAGCTCAAAGCAAATAAAACTAAACAGAACTAAGAAAAATCACCAGCAATCAAAACACAATAACCAACCGTATAATAGATATATCCTCGAGGAACACCAAACAAACCTCGACTTTAAACTCAATACCCAGCGAGTATTAACCGTCACGTATACCCAAAACTATTGACTCCACAATGCTGTTCGCGTGAGTAACACAATGAGAACGAATCCGCTTTTCCTTGGCCTTGCAACTTTGTCGTTGTTGTCCTGTGAAAAATCCGATTTTCACGCTACTCGCAAAGCCTACTTGTCGTATCCTTACCCGGTCACTCAGTCACGAGTCGAACGACCATCGCAACGCGTGCCTTAATTCCGGCTCACCCACGGAGAAGCCAAACATAGAACAGCCTTGAATTAACCGGAGACCAATTATCTTTGTTTTTGAAAAATACGTCAATTTACATCCACTTTTCTTTCGCACTTGCTGTTTATAACCTAAAAAACGCTTTTCGAAAAATTGGTTTGACTTTGGTCGAATAGTTTTAGCGATGCTTGCTTCTTACATTTTTAAATATATTTAAAGTCGTAATTACACTCTACTTTGGTTAAAAAATATACGCGCAAGAAGACCAAATAAAGATGGCAAGAAAAATTAATAAATGCTTGTAATACATTCCAATATTTACATAATTTATGAGCTAAAGTAACAGGTGTCTTACATTATTCTAAAGTTTTAAAAGTCAAATTTTCATCCTAACAACGTATTTATTTTTAATTATATTCTTCTAAATTATCTCTTTATTTATCACGAGGAAATATTTAAAATACAAAAAAATAAAAATTAATAATTATAACTCCAACCTTATTGTCCAAGGCAATTTAATCTGTGTCGTGATCTTTTGTATTTAGGCTGAGCTTAAACCATATTATTCAACGTTTAAGTAGATTTCAAGATTTCGGAAAAGATGCTTAAAATACGCCTACATCGAGATAAAACTATCTCATTAGTGCTAAATTATTTTAAAAAAAAAAATGCAAGAAATATTAAATTATCTTTGTTAAATTAATGATTCGTACGTTAAAGTGTATCCGAGAAAGCTTTGAATACGTTACAAATCATTTTAAAAAATACGATTTTAAACTCCTCCCCACATTATTGAAATCCAACAAATATTTCCCATCTTTAAAGAAATACTTCCAGGCATACTTGGAATGCGATTCACCCCACCCGAATGGACATCCCGTTGCTTTCGAATACTGTTATACTATTTTGAAAAATAAAACTTACCTGTCCGTGCTTGTCCATGTCGTTGTTGGTGAGCTTGACCTTCTCGAAGGAAACGACCTGCTTGCGCAGCTGCTCACCCTGGAACGGCGAGTCCGGGTGGACGTAGAGCCTCGCCGGTGCCGGGGGATCGGCTTTGCCCGCGACGAGCCACGAACTTTTGTGATAGGCGTAGCGGTAACGTTTGTTGTCCACCGGTACGATATCCATCAACACCGCGTACAAACTGTCGTTCTTCAAGCCACTGAACGACACGCGACACGTTGGAAACATGCGCCTGACAAGCACAAACAAAACGATTCAACGTGAATTATTCTTGGTTTACGTGAGGGTACATTGTATAGCTGAGTGCGAGATTTCTTATTAATATCCTATCGATGATCGTATGGATAGGTACTTAAAATTCATGTTTTTGAAAGTTTACGCGTCTTTTACTTTCTTTCGTTCGAATAAAATGTACGGAAAAAATTAAACGAACGGTACCTTTAATCTTATATATATATTTTAGTTATCGAGATTCCTAAAATTTACGATGTAATATTCGTCATTGTATTGATTTCACGTTACACATATTTCTTGTAAAATACGCGTATAAAACCCACGTTTCTAAACTTTCTTGTAGATTCCACAAATCGAAAATAGGCAAATCATCTTTAGAATGAATACTGAAATCACTTCGCGTTAGTCGATATATTCAATTTGTATAATGACAACAAATTAGTAGTTTGATAAAATCTAGGCGATGTTGTAGTAAAAAAATTACAGTATGAATGCACATTCTTTAAGTACGTTAAATATAAATACTTTTTCATCGTTACTTTAATAATCATAATTTTCCGTTCTTTCTATTTATCATTTGTACTTTTAAAATACAGACAACTTTGAGGTTAAAGTAAAATTAAATATCGCATCATGAAGAAATGTCCGAGCGATGGGACCTCACCGGTTGGTCTAAACAACGGAAACCGTGACCATCAGCAGAAATTTGTAATGAGCAACATCGAAACGTCGTTGCCGTTGTCTTATCAGAATTTAAGTAATCAAGACGTTTTTAATAATCCAGAATATTCTATATTCTGCAAAAGGACGCAGACGGATGAACTGTTAGACTATCGACCTTTTTCGTCGGGCATAAATTCGGAGGACCGTAAATTTATCGACGAATTGAGGCAACGACTTGAGGAGCGAAAGAGGAAACGATCATTGTGCAATCCTCGTTTCCTAGCACATAAATTAATAATATTTTTGATATTCTTTATAATACACGTGTGTATAGCAAAATTTTCGCAGAATTTTGACAATTATCGAACTTTCTTGGCTACGCAGTTTTGCGGATTTATCACTATTATGTTCTGGGATACAAAATGAATATTATGATTTGTAATTATGGTGATTCTTAATTTACTTCATAAGAAGTCTCAGGTGATCTTCCTTTAACTGATTCTATCATATCACTCTATTATTACTATAAAACTCATTAGCATATTGTAATGGATTTAAATCTTTTATAATGTATTTATTAAAGTTAACCTATTCAATTTACTTATCGATAGTGTACGAAATAGATTTATGAAAAAAGATCATATATTTATATATCAAAATGTTAGTTTCGAAAAAAACTAGTATTAAAATTATGGTATTCGATTTAAAACATTAATTGAACTCTAAACATTTTTTGAAATACAATACAATATGTAAAAAATATCAATGGCGTTTTCTTTTATAAGCCCAAATATTTAAAATTTCTACAGCAATTTATTAAAGTATCTTTTGAATTTATTACATTGTATTTACTTTATTGAAACGTTTAGCGCCCGAATTATAAAGATTCGACGAGATAATATCGATCAATTAACCAATACGACATCGAATGCACCTACAATGTTCGCGTTACAGTCTATTAATATAAACGATAACGACATTTGGTAGAAAATTGTCGTCTCGTATTTACCGAGCTATTAACTATTCCAGTTATTTATCGTTTTTGTTACCAGGTGTTGTCACTGTTATAATTACAATTCGGAGCTCACGCGTGAACACATGCATAAATGAATATCCACCGCGACACTGACGTACTTTATCCAGCTAATTTTTTTACACACACTCGAGTTCGTTTGCTTTCCCCTATAGAATGTCGTAATTTTTGTATATGTAATCAAGAAACTCTAGAATAAACGATTATTATTCTAGGATATTTTTCGTATTAAATCCTAATTTGAAAATACGAACAACTTTTTCTTTTATTGATCGAATTTGATGTTATCGTTAATTCGATATTAATGTCATAATAAGAAATATACTTAAATCGACTATGTATTCTATGTATCTCGAGCGTGTTTTTTTTATCTTTAAACAACATAACCACGATCTTTTTATCTTGTATTTCAACGACCTTGCCTTCGTCAACTCTTATTTCGTAGCTAATTCAAAGCACGTTATACTTCATTATTCGAGCCATTAAAGAAAAAACTCTGTCAAAAAGTAAAAAAATAAGCGAAGTAAAAACTAACTAGAAAAAAGGCAAGAACTGCTAAGCATTGTAGAATGTTGCTAAGGCATGCATCGCATGTGTCCTTATAACGCAGGATTATAAAGTGTGAGAGACACGTGTGCGTTTAGTTTCAGCGAATGTAAGATGTAGGTTGACGCACGCTGATGAAGGGTTCGCGTGATGTTGAGCGCCAACGAGTTTGCCATTCGCGACGTACGTTTCTCTCTCTCTCTCTCTCTCTCTCTCTCTCTCTCTCTCGTTCACTCGCTTCTCTTTTCCTTTGCTATCACGGTATCTGTGTGTATATTTCTATGCATAATTAAGGAATTAATTTTTTTCCGTGACTTTGAGAGTATTCAAAGTTTTTTGCGTCAACTTTTTTTTTCGAACTCGATTTACTTACGATCCGAGAATATTATAAATTTTTTCATTTTACTCGTTAACAGGTGGCTTTTTAAATATCAACAATAATATTTGTTAAAAAAACTTAATACAAGAAGCTTTGAATAAAAATCTTGCGTGTATTATTTGTAAATTTACTCGATCGCGATAGAGGTTATGAATAATAAGATTTCTCTTACATCCTTTACAAGTCATGTTTTTCCGTTATAGCGATTTGAAAAAAAAAACTTTTACAAATTGGAATTATTTAAAATTTTATTTATACGCATGCTTTTAAAAAACATTGTAAAATAATAATAATTTCAAGCCGGTTAATCGATTATCGTGTCATCGTCTCCTAAATCCAGAATTAACTTTAGTATGTCATTTTCAAATGCTTAACGCAAGATTGTAAAAATTAGAAATGTAACGGTAGATTTTTACTATTTTTTCTTCCGGTATTAAAAAAATAGGCATACACTTATGTAGTAAGGACTTTATTTGCTCGTTTCTTAGGCTTTTACGGGAAGTTTGGACGCGCATGCGCGTAACTAATAAATTGCACATCGCACACGGCGACGTATATTCAGCAAAGAGTCTGTGATGGCGATAATGATAGTAATGAAGTAGAGTAGTCTCTTTATTGTTCGGAGAGAAAGATAGAGAGAGAGAGAGGGAAAGACGATGCTGGTACTGTATTTTTATAAACCATTTAAAAACTTATTTGTAACGATAACATTTGTAAAGACAGTGATAATAATAAGCTGAGGAAGCGCTATTCGAAAAAAACATGGCCACTTAAACGTTTTGTGCATGACGTTGGCATTTAGATTCAAGAGAATCTACGATCTTTTTGTGTTTCTTTAATCTGTAAGTTATTTGTAGCAAGTAGGAAGTAGCCAGGTATGTTAGTTTGAATAGATACAATATTTAAAAAGATGAAAAGGTTATTTTTTCTTTGACTCGACTGAAAGACGCGTCGCTGGCAAACAAATTTCAGACAAACATTTTTTTTCTTATTTAAGAATCATCGGTATAATAATTTGTAGTAAATTTTTTCTAATATGCATTTATTTGCATTTTTTAATCAAGGGATGCATTAGTAAATTAACAACTTTCCTCGGTGTAATATATTTTAAAATTTAGGCAGCTTGGATAAAAAGTAACGATGATATATCGCAATCATTACTTTTATAAATGACCACCGAGGATATTTTTCGCAATTCAATACGTCTACGAAAAATTTGGTTAAGTAAAGGAACTCAATCACTAGTGAAATCACGGATGAACGCAGAAATTCTTCTTTCATAAATATGGACTACTAAAAAGTGAAGGTGGAATCTCGCACGAACGTGGGAAACGTCTATAAAAAAACGGAATAAAAAGATATAAAAGGATCGAGATAAAGGACTGTCCGGAGGTGCGAAGCGAACGCGAGCCTCGCTTCACGGTCGAAGGGGGAGGGGGTCAGAACCGGGTTTCGGGTTATAAGCTGACCCCCCGTGGAACGGCACGACAATTCCACCTGATTGGTCTTCGAAATCCGCATTGTCGAGCTCTCTTTATAACCCACAGCAATTTCCTCTCGTCGTCGAATCCACGCCGTCGTGGCCGAGAGTCAGCGCTGCTAAAAAGAAGGTAAAAAGTGACAGAGTCGTCGTCGTCGGTTCGAAGAATCGACATGGCAGAGGAAGGCGAGATAGCCATCGGCGACGATCGTACGAGATTTCACGCGGCTCCCGCGGAGTCGAGCCTCGAAAGGGAGAGAGAGAGAGAGAGAGAGAGAGAGAGCGGGAGAGAGAGAGAAAGCGAGACGAAGCAAAGGCGTTCGGCTGCAAATTGATATGTTCCCCTCGGTGGTCTTCGGGACGCGCACCAACGACAAGCAAAGTTGCATCCACGACGAGAGTCTTGTTTTCAATGTGCACCGATACCAGTACTCGGTTCAACCGCGCGTACGCAACTTGCGAGGCAACCGGAAAATTTCATTAGCGTGCAACCGGCTCTTCTGGTAATTAATCATTGTGATTGGCTTCGAAGAAGAGAGAGTGAAAGAGAGAGAGAGAGAGAGAGAGAGAGAGAGAGAGAGCGCGAGGAGAGATGCCGAGTTAATTATCACTCCGATCGGTCCTGCCACTGCGAACGCACAGCTTCGTTTATCCTTTTTTCCTTTCCATCGAGAGTTGACGCGACACTAAATGGAATACAAATGAAATATTAAACGCAAGAGCCGTTGGACGAGACACATTAGGCTAGCTTTGGCATTTTATCCCATTTATCGTCTGGTTCCTCCGTCCTCGGCTCCTCCTTTTTCCCTTCGCGGAAACAATACGACATTTTTGCTCGGCTACGAGGTGGGTCCTTCCAGGAATGAGCGCGGATTTCGGCGAGAGAGGCGCCACGAGAATTACTCGGCCGCTTATTTAAATGTTAATGCTTCTGTCGCCGCGGTTAGTGGCTCCTCGTTCGGCTAATTTCTTCGTTGTAAAACGCAGTTGTAAAAATAAGGCGAGTCCTTTTTCTCGGCCTTCCTTCGATACTCGTGCGTTTTTCGTGATGGCAAATAAATTAGTCGTACACGAGGCCGTTAAGGTGCTCCTTTTTTTATTCTTTTTTCTTTTTTTCAGCGCTCAACAGCTCATAAAAACTTTTAACGTAGTAAATCACACGATAAAAATATTTAATCTTTAGTGCAATAAATGGAAGAGAAAACTTTCCGGCGGCCTTATTTATATTCGCTAAAATGCTAAATTACAATGACGTCGCGTCGCTCGCGGTATCGGGAATAAATCTATTCGTGCGTTTCGCTGGATTACGATCCGATCGAGCGATCGCGCGAGGAAAGAGTGCGCTCGACGTTACCCTGGCAGCGATAAACGCAACGGAATCATCCAAGCGCGCTTCGAAACCGTTATTCCACGAAAGGGCCGCATCTTAATCCAACGATAACGTCGGATTCTCCCCTGACATACGGCGCAAACTCTCCTCGGCATATGTTAATCGTCGCTACCGCGTATCGGCGCCACGTTAAATCGAAAGTGATCGAACGAGTAAAGGAAGAACGGAAAAGAGGCAGTGCGAGAAGCGATGGCGCAACAGCCGTTTCCGCCGCTGGTGAAAGTCCCCGCGTTTCTTCCTTCCTCTTTCTCTTTCTCTTTCTCTTCCTTTTTATCGACGAGAGAGACTTTCCCCTTCCGCTCTCTCTCTCTCTCTCTCTCTCTCTCTCACCCCATCTCGTCCCTCCCCTCCCGTGTGTCATGCGTAGCACGCGCTTACGGCCGATTATATTTACATCCCGCGCACGAATATATCTCTCATAATTCTGACGTGGTCACGCATACCGTAGCTCTCGTCGCAGCTGCGCCAAGCGCGCGCTCGAACTTTATTAGCATACCTATAAAAATGGACGCGATATACCCACATGGGCATATAATGGGAAACCATAAATTATATCTAGGACTCGCGATCTTAAATATCTCATAAAGCGCGAACGAGACGGTGGCGATGGCGAGGGCGGGGAAAGGGAAGGTTCCAGGCGAAGGGAACGTTAGGAGAGACCGAGAGAGAGGAGAGACGGCACCGGCTATAGGGTTTTAATTGTCCACGGCGATCATTTATCAAGGCTGAAAAAGGGGCGTTGCCCGGGTAGCTTTCGACTGCTTTCCCCGGCGAGATGTTTTCCACCTTACGCACCGGCGCGAACATAACTCTGGACCAACAATCGTGTTTCTATATTTAAGTTTTCGGTCCACGGGTTCGATCCCAAGTACGCTCTATCGACGAATGCAAACCCGAGCAAATTCTGAAAGTGGTTCGGTAATATCAGGTGATATATCTGTGCACCGATCGATATTTCTAACCCCGATTGAAATCAAATTTAAACATTTATTTTCATCGTTGGAGCGAAGATTATTTTGAAAAATATTCGTCGTTACTTTATATAAGCATCTCGAATCACCGAAGATAAATGTTGAAACATCTAGATTTGGAAAAGGAGATTAAATTTAAGTGCACTTTCGCTCAATGACGTGTTCCCGGCGCGGATAAGCTCGGTTTAAAATACAAAATTTGCGAGCAAAATCATAATTATGCGGTTTTCCGAGATCAGCGTCGTTGTAATTAAGTTATTCGGAATAACTCAGGGGGGGATTTGCGTAAATATAATAAAGAGGATCGAATGTTAACCTCTCGAAGCCTAGGCTGAATTTCGGTGTTCGAGCGATAAGGTCGGTCGTTGCATAAACCCACACGGGTTAGAGGACGAGCAGACCTTCGAGCCACGGATTGATCGCGTGCCGCTCACACATTAATCATCCCTTTCGCTTCCTATCTCGAAATTTGTAACTTAACAGTCCGTGTATAAATGCGTGCGTGCGCGCGCACGCGCGTACCCCTCCCACTGGGACAGCCGCGATATCTCGACGCATCTGGAAGGAAGGAAAGGAGAACGAGCAACGACACGAATCCTGCCTCACCTGCCCGTCTTGGTAATGATCATCTCGGTGCCAAGGTCGTTAAACTTGTCCCACAGCTCCTTAGTTTCCAAGTGGCACTCGACGTCGCGCAGCTCCTCGGAGTTGCAGAGCGGCGGCGCCTGGCGCCGTTTCTTCCTCCCGGTGCCGACGGCCTCGTCCGCTTCCTGGTCCTCGAGGCTGGATCGGCGTCTCTTGAGCAGAGCCTTGTCCGGGTTGGCGAGACTCAGCGGGACCTCGTCAACACTGCTGCACTCCTCGACGTCGACATCCACCTCCTCGTCGTCGACGTCGTTCGTGGACTTGTCGGTCGCGACGCTCTCAACGTCGATGCCGACGCCCACGGCCTCCTCGATCTCGTCGTCTTCGAGGAGAGCCTCGTCGGTGACTACTGTGGCCGTCGCCATGATGTTTACGGGCGATGACTGTAATCCTGAAATTTCATACGAGCGTTTTTTTTTGTTTCGAATTTTATGTTAATTTTTCATTTGCCGAGCGACGATAAGCTTTGGCATAAAGATTTAATGTTTATTTTAGAAATTACTCTTACGTATCGCGCTACGATAAAATTTGATAAATAAGTAATGTATTATACTACTTGTTAATTTGTAACGAAAAGAAATTAAAATTCTATTTATGAAATTTTACGTTCGTTGGCCTTCTTTTTAATTAATAAATAAAATTCACCTTTGCGTTTATTTTCGATAGCTGTATTTATGATTTTTTTTTCGTTAACTCTATTATTTATTTTACTACTCTTACAATTATTTTTCCACGTCTATCTTACTAGATATACGATATGAAATTTTTCTCAAAGCCTTCTAAGTATATATAATGTAGGAGTTAACATTGTTTACAATGTAATAGAATAATTTGTGGTTAAATAAATATATAAATAGGAAATAATTATTAATATTATTATGCTAAAATATAAAAAGTTTGAAATTTTATAATTTTTAATCCAGAAATACTTGCACAGAATATATTTCATACCTGCGAGTTAAAAAAAGAAAATAATGCCGATTATTACATTAACGTACCTTTATAAATATAATTTCAATCAACGCTTTAAGACTCGCGTAGTCGATATTCGTATTAAAATACATCGAACGATAATCTTCCGTTGCAAGTATAATTTTAGCGACATAAATTAAAAAAACTTTAAAATACTATAAGTATATAATTTACATTTCGTATGTTAAACTTTTTTTATGGGCGTATGCGTATATCACGTTTAAATCAATATCTTTAATTCGATATTTGTCTTCGCATTATAAAGAAAATAGTAGCATTATGGAAGACACGTATGAAAAGTATTACGATGAAAAGGTAGAAAAAATATTATAAATGTCTCGACTAGATAAACACTTGTTCATCAATGTGAACGATGATTTATAAATAAATAATTTCATATTACTTTTTTTAATTACATAGCTTGGACAAATATAGTGTTAATTGGATGTTATCTGTAGAAAAACAAATTAATCATGACGAATTGAAGATATCTCTACCTGCCAACAGCTTACAATTAGAACGTACCTTTTTTTATACCAATAATGTAAAAATCAATACCGAAAAAAGCAGCTTTTAACGCACTGAAATTTCGTTAATTTCGGTATCCGACACAATAACAACGCGCACAAATGAATATTTAATAAATACAGCAAGCTAAACCGCGCGATAAAAATAACTAACTTCTCCTACGGGGCGTTATAACCTGATTTTAATGCAACAAAGTCATCCGTGTGTAGGAATTAGCATATTAAACAATTTAAGAAAAATTGCGCGAACACGAGCGATGGGAATCGAAGCAAGGAACGAGGAATGCGAAAATAGCGATAGGGAAAGATAGAAAGTCCGCTCTAAGCTCGATAAATAAAAAGTGTAATAAAAAAAAAAAAAATGCGAGACATCCGAGAGCCGAAGCGCGAACTCAACGTCGTTACATAATGCGCTTCTCGGCTCCGCGGATCCAATTTACGATTACGATGCGACTCGCGTATGCGTCCGCGATTTTTATCTTCGCTCGCGTTGTAATTAACGCTAAACACACTCTTGAAATCTGTCTTGGTTTAATTAGGTTCCACCATGGACGGGGATCCGCCTTGCCTGAGATCAATTAATTATCCTGGCAGTCGACGTATACGCGCGTGTCTTCCTCGACTCGCGTTCGTATTCTTCCTGAAAGCCTTGCGTTATTTTATCCGCCCAGCCACGGCGCGCACGTATAATAGTAATAATAATATTAATAATAAAAAGAACGATAAGCTGGGTGTTCTTGCATCGCGATATTCTGTGATGTGCAGCGAACAATGGCCGACGCGTTGTCAGCAGATGTAATAAATGTATTGCGCGCACGCGCATGTATTTATACTTTATAAGCTATTTTCCTTCCGTTTCAATGGATTTTTTCCTCGCGGCTTCGCCTACGAAAATCCTGTATTTTTTTTGCGTTCTCTCTATCTCTCTTCGTCTATTGTTCTATCTTTTTTTTAGAGAAGAAATTTCGAAAGGAAGGAATTTATTACAAAAAAAAATCAAAAGACTTCAAATGAGTGACCGATTCAAATTTTTACATCTTCTTTTTTAAAAAAAATAAAAAATATCTTTTTTCAAAATAATATGCGCTCTTGAAGATTCGGAGAAAAATACAAATATTTATAAGAATACGTTTCATTTATCTCCGCTATAGTATTGTATTTTACGTTAAATAATACTAAAAATATAATATTTAACAAAAAATAATTATACATAATTATCGTTTTTAGGTACGATATGTATAAATTAATACTTATATCGTTAAGGAATTTAGCTTGATTTGTAAAACGACTGAAAAGGGAATTTAAAGTGGAAAATATAAACGTGAATTAATAACTACGAAGAAATATTTATTTTAGTGATTTAAATTAATTGAGTTTAACCAATGTACAAGGTGTGAGTAAATTCATAGCGTAATATGAAATATTTGATTACGAGTATCTTGAACATTATTTACTTCTAAGTGATGTTCTACAAAATATTTAATATTGCTAATTTTATCTTTCATACTATACTGAAACTTGAATACTACATTCTATTTTAAGAAAGTAATTATTAGCAAATTCTATTATTCATATTAATAATTCATTAGAACTTGTATTTAATCAGATAATAAAATAAATATTCAAACACAAATTAGTCATATTAAACAATTCAAAATACATTTTTGTAACACTGTTGAATATATTTTAAATTTTTATGCCGAATTGTATAGTCTGTTTAAAGGTTTAGTAAATACAATAATTAAATTTAAAAGTTATAACTCAATTCAGATTTACTAAATTTAAATAAAAGATCGACTTTTTTTATAATATTACAAAAAATAAATATAAAATCCGAAATTTAGACACGTATATACTTAAACGATATTATCATAGTTCTAAGTACTCGAATAGAAAATTTATAAATATCACAATATTTTATAATTTTATCGATATCTGTTTTCATGTAAAAAATTTAAATTTATTCGATATTGTAAAATTAATAAATTATTAATAGAGTTTAAATTACACGATTCGAAATTATCCTTATAAATCTTTCAACTTTTTAAACAATTCTACAATATTTCCTACATATTACTGTATGTTTTATTAATTTACAAGAAATATTAGTATTATAATTTCTATTTGTTTATAAATCATTATTCTTATCAATATGTATACGTATTTAATGGTAGAAATTATGATAGATTATGCAAGCAATATTTTAGATGAACAAATCAATCAATTATTCATTTAATAATTTTTAGAATCCTATTTTTACCAAGTGTATAAACTCATACATATTTTTTAATTTACGATGATAACTAAACATGATATAACAAATGGAAAGTCTAAAAAATTTGAATATTGAATCGAAGTTTTTCATCCAATTATTTTTTAATTTATCGTCATTTAGAAATTTCTTGGACTGCATCTAGTAATTTTGTTAGTCGTCAGAAGTATAATGTAATTTTAACTAGATCAACAAGACGACTCGTGAAAAATGGGATGTAAACCATACGTCTCATCATCGCAGGTTGCGCAATCCAACTAGGAAGTCACTAACACATATTTCTAGTCTCCGTCAAGACACGAATAAGCAGCGCAGCTATAATATGTCCTCTCGTCGCTAGCATAAATTCGATAATTCACGCCTTCCCTGCAAGCGGTGAATCAGCGACTACAAATGTTTATACAACCAGCGGAGGAAGGCAACCGGTATTTGACACTTCGGCACGCGCGTTGAATATTCATTCATTAAAAAAAAACTTATATAGCATGCTAAATTATACGCACCTTTTTATCCGTGTTCGGTCATCACGAACGCAAATATTAAAATTCGGATATAGCTGAATTCGTAGTAACTAGGGAAACGGATACAGAGAGAAAAGAGGAGAGAAAGAGAGGAAATTTAAATATGAATGAACGAATAAATGAATGAAAGCGAGATAGTAAATAAATCTGAACTCTAAATCCCAATGACCTAAAAGTAATATTCATAAAAAATATTGATTTAAATATTGAACTTTGCATATGCAAATCTTAGTTTTATACATTTCGCTCTTCGTGAAATAAATGTTTTAAAAAATATTACCTGGAATATAAAAAGAATAAGCTGATTGTAATTTATCTTGAAAAATAGCTTATCATTGAAAAATATTATACCAGGCATAATTTACTTACATCTATTATTACTCGAGTTCTTATAAATTTTAAGTTTAAAATGTTGAAAGTAAAGGTTTATAGGGCTAAATTTATATTATTTATATTAATTACTCGTATTAAAGTGGGTGACGAAATTCTATTTTGATTATTCAATTCTCGAAAGGCATGAATTCTTCGCATCGTTAACTTTAGCTCTAAATATCTTACAACGTTGCTTCGACAAAAAATTCTTTTTACGCGATAAATTTAAATTAATACATCTGTACGACTATTAATTATTCTTGCCAGTAGATTAATACACGGCGTATTAGAAAATTCAAATCCCAATCGAACGTATAATTACAATCAGCATTTATCAATTTATAAATTTGACATAAATTATCGCTTCCGATGAAAATAATGATTGATTCATTCAAGAATCAGTTGTAGAAAATTAATTTTAAAGCAAGTACCATTAATTCCGTGTAATTATTTTCACGGTATTAGATATTTATGGTTAAAGAACTTTTATTTATTTACAATGTACAAACAAAAATAAATCAAAACGATGGATCTGCTATTGAAAATTGATAAACTATAAAATAAATCATTGAAAACGTAGACAAAGAGCAATAAATACAAGAAAAAACCTCTATCCACAAAGTTCAAGTTATAAAATTGGCGTTAAACGAATAAAATCCTTGCGATCGTGGACAGACGTTCGAAGCTCGGTTTCGGTTAGGGAAGACTAAGACTTTCTTCTCCTCGTCCAATCCTCCCGACGCATTCGTCCGGGGTAAATAAAGCTATTTTTCTCGGTCAAATGACTTATCGATCGACGGCGATTTATCTCTCGGCACCTCGGCTCTCGCGTAACGCGATACACGCTCTCCCGTACAGATGCGAGATCGAGATATTATACGGGTAGCGCCTCTTGCGTTCACAATAAGGTACGCAGCTGAAACCAAGCCAAGAAAAATCATCGCTAGCGTAAAAAAGGAAGCAAAGAATCCCGCGGATAGAGCCACGAACCCAGACGAGAGCGCTATCCTTTCGTTTTGCGGAGGTGGAGGTCGAAGGGGAAACGGGGAGGCGAAAGGGAAGATCGGATTGGCCCGTTGATATTAATTGACGCCGCGCGAAACCTGTTTCGAACGGAGCGGTGTGGTTGTATCGAGCCCCCCGAGAGACACACCGGCGGAATTATCGCCGGATTATGCGGTAGCGCGTATTAACGCGCCGGCGTTAATGTATCTGCCCGCGAAAGTGTGTGGGATCGAAGGTTTCGCCTGGGGCCGGAGACGCGAGCGAGCGATTCATAAATTTAGATTCGGGCGCGAGACGCGCTTCTCTGTTCTCTCGAGAAGGAAAGCCAAGTTTAACGCGGATAAATCGAGTACTCGCTGCGAGACTCGATTGGTGGAATTAGTTCGAATAAACATCGGTTCTTCGCCAACGCTCGCCGCGTTGTTTCCTTCGACATTGACATCTAAAACGCACTCTCTTAATAACTACTGCGCGTCCTCGAGTTCGAAAAGCCCATGTTATGGTGTTATGTATTATGCATGTATCGAGTACGAACCTTTATTACGCGTTATTACAATTTTGCGTGCAGCGTCGATAAATTTTACCGAGAAAAATGAAGTGCTCCGATACGAAAGTTGTACTTTAATAAAATCGAAGCAACTTGGAATATCGTAAAGGAGGAAAGCGGAGTTACGTTCGTTGGGAGAGATTCTTAAATTAACAATGAAAAAGTACTCCGATCGATGCATATTGCGATTATAAAGAAGTAAATTAAAAAGATAAAAAATTTTCTGAAATATACGAGCGCAATCTTGTCCGAATCTTTACGAGCTTCTCGTGTTCACAATCGTGCTAAAATACAAATATATTTATACGAGCATATTAAAATGTACCCATTTCTCACATGGGAATCAAGGCTAATGTAGCCAAAGTCGCGTTTGATGCAGAGATTAATTTCACCATCGCTTACGAATCCAGTCTATTATATTCCGTTCTCGACGGAACACTCTAGCGACCCTCCACGGAAGTTCCACACATCCGCGTCCATACGCACCTTTTAGCCTCGCGTACTCGAACACCGCCGACGATTACGCCTAAGCGCGGCTGCACGGATACTTAGTTAGGTTGCGAGGCTCGGGATCGCTGCGCCGTTAGGCAACAACTCCAAGTCCGTTAAACGGGGTATTGTAAGCAATTTGTAACTCTTTATGAGAGCGCGCGAGGCCTTGTCTCGAACATTTTCCTCGAAGAAAATCGCCGTCGCCGCATTATGAACGCCGCGCGATTAATAGTTCGTATTAATAAACCGCGAATTTTAACGATGTCGAGACTCTCGAGTGATGTACAATGAAGAAAAAATAAATGGGTTCTTCTGAATAGGTGGGATCTTGCGCGTTTCTTGGGCCTCGGGATTCATATTTCAATTTACAATTACTGTGCGTAGCGTGAATTTTATTTTGCTAAAAAATTAATAGTCTATTTTTCATTCATTGATTCCGAGTACGCGAACTTGGAAAGACTGGATTTTGTTCTTTCGAGTATATCGATTTCTCACGGGAAAAAACCGATTCTCCGTGTTTTTATATATTAAGTTGATACAACGACGAAAAACTGAATTTGTACTTTATTTCATAATACAGACGAAATTCTTCTCTTACAAAATTACGAGTCGTGAAATTTATTTTACTGGCCATTTCGAAAAATTTAATACTATACCAATAAATTTCCATAAGCATTCATCATTTTAAATACAACTCGTAACAGCAACGAGTTAAACGACATTAACCTTGTTTTTAGCGAGCTTAACAAATATCTTAATATATCGATAGATTTTATAATCATCGAATAAGTTTTTAAAATTCGCTTATTTTGTCAAAATAAAAAATATATATGTCCAAGTTACAAATAAATCTAATAATTTATACATTTTATAAAAAAATATCTAAATTTAAGGAGAAACGATATAAGAGTTGAAATATTAGTGAATTCTATAATTTCATGCTTTATTAAGATTGTCGTTTATAATATTCATTATTTATCAGTAACTTTGTAAAATAATATTTTAAAACATTTTTCGTATAATTACAATAGATCATAGAATTTATCGCGACTTAGATATTTATACAGATACATTCGTTATATGCACGTAATATATACCAATTTTCAAATACCTAGTGCAAAAATATTGTAATCCTCGCCTAGATATTGTTTTTTATCATGCTCTAATTATTAAATAATGTAAAATAAAACTCATTTCGATAACAATAGCAGATTTTAAATGATATCGTAAAAAATAAATCTTGTCAATCCCATATTATTCGATTTAATTAAAAAGATTTTCATTTCCTTTATAAGAAAATTTATTCTATTTAGCCTTGAATAAACAAATTTTTAATTAAAAAAATTAAAATTTATTTTTAACAATACCTTTTTATGCAAAAGAACTTTCTAGATTTCTAATCATTACTTGTAATTTAATTTAATCAGTGCTTTATTATTTTATTAGGGAATTCACTTTGATGCTTAAGTAAATTTTTATATTTCGATGAAATGAAAGTTTTTAATACAATTTCATTTATTTAAAAAACTATAGTTAATTATACAATATGAATTATAAAAATATTTAATCCGTTATTGCAAAATACTTAAGAATTTTATCAACTTCTTCAAAGGCAAAAAACCTATAATCGTCACTTAGCACTAGTCTGTCTCATTAATAATTCAGCAAAAGCTATTACCCGAATAATTTCTTTTCTCCAGAGGAAATAAAAGTTCGAAGTATCCTTTCTATACTTCGATCGAACATCCGGGACCAATATTTTAATGCATAAACATAACTCAGTGAGAAAACAACGTTTGAGAGAAAGAACAGTAAACAATCGGCAAACTATTTACGGACCATTTTCTCGCGATAAAATTCCGAGCGGAAATATACAGCTATACGCACGTGAAATCACAAGTCGTACGATTCGATCGCGCGAATTCTCGCGATACGACGCGAAACGTCTCGATCGCTCCTTTCCGAAAATAGATCCGCGCGTCGGTCGATCAGCCGGTTATAAAATCCCTCCCCTCTCCCCCCATCGCCGCACATCCACACCCTTCCGCCGTTCGATAAAGGAAAAATCGCAATAACGGGCCGAACGCGGGGCTCGAATCGAAAACTCGGCACGAATTCGCCCACGGGTAGTCGGAACGTGCCTCGAGCTGATCAACGAGCCGGAAGTCGGCTGCTTGCGCGATCATAGTCACGCGCTCGAAGACCTAACCCTAATGAACCCATTACGACTATTTGAATTTTTGGTAGAAATCATTTAATTATAGATTTTTCTCGAAACGAATTCGTTGCGCGTGTCTCCGGATGACTTTATAATTTTTTTTTTCTTCTTTCGCTAATAAGGACTCGGCCGTCTTTTCGAGCGTCCGCGCGGTTTTATGCCGAGGCTACAAGACGAAATCGTTATTAGATACTCCGAGTTTACATCGAGGGTGTATTTAGAAAAACTTCTAAGAAAATCTAACGATTATACATTTCTAGGAGACATCGAAATTAAAAGACTGTTAAACGTCTAGCTTAATTGGAAATATTCCGAAGATTAGGAGACTTCTAAGTAATTACTTTTTAAAGCCTAGGAAATTTAAATTTTGCTGAAATTTGAGAAGAATAATCAAAGATTTAATCTCTGTTGCTCAAAATAAA
The DNA here is from genome assembly GCA_018907195.1 of Dolichoris vasculosae. Classification (NCBI taxonomy): domain Eukaryota; kingdom Metazoa; phylum Arthropoda; class Insecta; order Hymenoptera; family Agaonidae; genus Dolichoris; species Dolichoris vasculosae. Next base: position 1,284,836 of record JACCHY010000004.1, on the reverse strand, counting down.
AGAAAATAAATACGAATGATTATTCCATGAATGAACGTAATATAAACACGAGTATACAAAGAAACAGTGATAATTGCGTCGAAATTAATAGCATGAATAAATTAGCGATCTACTAGACAATCGTGTTAAGATTACAGATGACTCACATGAGCGAAAGAAGTATCGAAAGAATATATCCAAATTACTCAGCAGTATAAACGGAGATGCGAAGGAATTCTCACGTTTGTGCAAGCGGCGCCAGCCCGAACGTATCGGCGGTCCAAAGATAAAAGAGAATCGAACATCGGCGGATGCCAATCCCTACGTGTCTACAAAGTTCTGCTGATCTTCGCGACACGCGAGGAATATAACGTACGGGTAACCGAGAAAACTTGAGAAGAAGAAAGCCGGACGATGATTGCCTTTGCTCCGTCTTACGACGCTAATCTGTTACGACCCAGCAAAGAAAAATTACTTAAATGTTGAAATTGCAGTTCGAGTGCGACTGCGTACTTTCTCTTAAGTATGGTTTCAGTGGTAATAGTAACGTATTCCTGGCTCACTTCTCGGGAAACCCTTTCCTTAGGACGTACAGCGATAAAAATATAGTGTCTTAATCACGATTTTGTAGAGAAAGTGCTTAATTCGTACGTACGTCTTAAATTGTCGAATTCGCGAGGACCAGAATCGCATATGTGCGGTTTTAAAAAGCGCATTTAAACTGACGGAATCATACGGATGTGGTTGAAACCAAATAACGTATCGGTAAAAGTGTAAAACGAAATTTCGATCAAAGATATTTTTTATGTTTCTATAAGAGAATTACTGAAAATAAGTCGATTAATATAAGTTGAATCGCAAAGTAGACAAAGTTTTAAAACTTTATATCGGCACGAATGAAGTCTAATTTGAAACGTACAAATTAGTGAATCTTAATAATAAAAATTATATAAAACAAAACTCGTATAATTTTAATTATTATCAATTTTTCAATTTTAACGTAACATTCGAAATACCGCGAAACGGTTTTATTTAGAAATTTGGCTAGGATCGAAAGTAATTTGTCTAAACAATAAAACGGATGAATACAAAGTTAACTAATCTTCTAAAATAGAATATTTTGGATATTTTGCAACAAAATACTTTTAATATTATTTTAAAAAAATATTTATCCATTAATCTTTACAAAAAATGTTTGATATATATATATATAAAAGTAGATGGCAAAAGTCGAATATATTAAAAATAATTAAGGTATAAAAATTGATGTTACATTTACAAAATTTTAGAAGTAAAAGTAATATAAAATTTTAAAAATGTTTTGTAAAATTAAAGTCACTGTTTGCTATTTAAAATAGTCGCGTATCAATAAGTAATACTTTAAATAAAAAAAATCGATTTTACTCCGTGCTCCAAGAATAATTATGTTAAATAATTATTACAACGCATTGAAATAGTAAAAATTTATTTCTCAAGCGAACGAATTGTTCATCCGAAAACGATATTTTCATCATCGTTACCCGACTAGCTTCGCAAGTTATATACTTCGAAAGCACTATGTAGCAGAATTTCTTTATTTCGTTTCACGTGCAATAAACATTATTACGGTTGTTCATTAAAAATGAAAGGAGCAAAAGAAATAATCAGCGAATACTTTATGAAAACACATAAATTACTCCTTCGGCTATCTCATTAAGCGCACCATTCGAAATAAACAAATGAAGAAAAGAAAAAAAAAGAAAGAACAGCACGAACGGGCGTAAGATTTTAATGGTCCCACGAACCGGAAATAAGATCATTGCCGCGTGAAAAGCACCGAAGGCTCGAGCGAACGAAGCCCACCTCAGGGAAAACGAAAAGAACTCTAACGGTGAAACGATCGTCCGTGTGGTCCGCCTCGTTCTTTTTGTCTCTCGCGCTCGCACAGCATCGACAACACCGAAAAAGTATCCTCGGGGCTGCTTCTCCGGAAAGAGGAGCGCTTTCCCCTCCGAGGCCGCTTAGTCGGTGGCCGATGGTCCCAGGTAAATCGTTCGCTAATGGAGTCGATAAACGGACCGTCCGTTCCCGGTTACGCCTCCGATGCCTCGCGACCCGCGACTCTCCCCCGACCAACGATCTCGCGCACCCCGACACTCCCGTCTTGCAACCGCGCGTTCGTAATAAACTCACGTACCGCGTCGGTGGCGGCCATTAGCTTTGATAAACCCACCACGGACTATCGGCTTTCGTCGCTTTCGCGTGCATCCCCGTCGCGGAAGGATCAGCCCAGCATCCCGCCGCTAATCCCGGGGAATCAAAGCGACTCGAGTCTAAACACGAATTTTATTATTTAATCGGGTTTTGCCGCGTATCTATCGACTCGCTCGTAAAACCGCTCTCCGTACGAATCCAACGGTTACAACCGCCGAGTTTAAGAAATCCCCTCGACTTTCGCTCGTTTCGTCATGGGCGAGCGATCGTTTCAAAAGCGAGCAAAACCCCCGGTAACGAGTGCATATTCTTCCTTCCCCTACCCTGAAACACAGGATCGACCGAACCCGATAAACATCGGCGCAGTAAATTGCCTCGAGCGTCGCTCGTCGCGCGATCCAAGTATCCAAGGATTTCCAAATAAATACCCCGGGGGCACCCGGAAAGGGAAAAGTAAAAAAGCTGAGTAGTCATCGAAGGAGGTCGCGGCGACGATGCCGAGCGCAACGAGGATCACGAAGATCGTCTGGGAAAGACGCGAATCCGACGCGCGATAAAAAGCCATGCATCCGGGGCGACGCGACGACGTCGTCGACGGGGTGGTCCTTTGCTCTCGCAGCACGCTCCCGTTTCCGACTCGATAAGAAATACGACCTGCGAGCGCGAGAGTCGGCTCCTGCGAGGACGCGCACGACCACCCAGAAATATCCTGTCACCAGCCGCGAGCCTCGTCGGCGGGAGGACCGAGGCCCGCAATTTGTTACCCACGAGCTTTCGGGGACCCCTCGGCTCCGGTCTGCCTTTTTTCCGTCCTCTTCTTTGTTGCGTCTTCCCATTTTTTGTATTACGGAGAGCGAGGGCGAGAGCGAGGGCGAGAGCGAGACCGAGAGATAGAGAGATAGAGAGACAGACGGAGGGAGGATGCAGCAGTTACGGATGAGAGCAGCTAGAGGGACGAAGGTCTTCGAATATTTTGACATTTCGTTGAAAAAAAGTTATCCGGTGCCTTTGGCCGGCAAATAGCTTTTTTTCTTCTCGGTAAATGCTTTTGACTGCGAGTGTTTTGACGTTGCTTGGGGCCCTTGTCACGCGCGGGATGTACACATTTGTACACAGAATCTTGAGCGTTGCTTTAAAAGCTTGGCGATCATTTTTTCTTTTGTCTTTACACTTCATAAATAATAATATAACGACTTCTCCGTTAGGCGTCGACGCGAAAAAAAAATTATAGATCACATTAATGTTTAAGCTGTAATGTCGAGATAATTATTGGATATTTAAAATACACGGCGTCGATAATTTTTAATATAATTTTGTTTAATCGATCGTGTTTTACCGGTACACTTGTATTTTGCAACGTTTAATTAGTTTCGAATTTAATTATTTCTGGTATGATATTGTAAACGAATGTAAAGAACGAGTTTTTTTTTTTATACTCGCCATTTTTAATCGTTTTTCCTCCATTTAATTTACATAACAATTGTGTTATAAATATACAAGAAAAACTTGTTATTAATAACTTTCAGAAAAATAATCGATAATTACTTGGATGCGTAGAAAAAAAGTAGACGGATATTTTTATTGCACCGATCGCTGCGAAACGATTATCATCGAGCCGTCGGTTACTGACTTGCAACGATCGAACCAATGCATCACTAATATTTATCTAAAAGTTTTACGCTTAATCAAAAATAGAATCGCAAAAGTTACGAGTAATTAATAAATATGAGATTTTTCTATAATTATTTAAGTTATACGTTTCATATAATATTGTTACATTCAGCAATTCTCATTAAATTAAGTAAAAATTTTAATGGAAGTTTTCTATAGTCGATTACTTATGTACTCCATATAAAGTAATCGTATTTATTCATAGTTTGTCGATTAAATTAAAATTACAATCTTATTTAATAAATTATGCAATTGAGTTTTTTATATTTTATAATTAAAATAAAAATTAAAGAAGATAACTTTATAAAAAAAATTAATAAAATAAAATAAAATAAAAATAGATAATTTTTGAACCAGAATCTTGGGTTCGATACTTACATATTTCGAATCAAGAATTCTTATTTACCAGAAAAGTATGTCAACGTACTTGAAAATAAAATAAACATTGAAAAATACGTCAATAGAATTTTTATCAATGGTTTTTCTTCGGATGATTATCTAACGATGAAACGAAAACGAAAACATACAAAAAATTATATGTAAACATACGTATTAACTTTTTTCTAAATTTCTAAATATTTCTATTTCTTAATCATTAATTATATAACGAGTTATATTCGTATAATCTCGACGTTACAACCGAGATTATATTTTAACGGAATTATTTTTAACAAGGTCTCTCGATACTCGAGTAAAAATTTAAAAAGTTATCGTTTGCATTATTATTTAAGCATAAAATTTGCTAATTTAAAGAGCAATCGATTCGTACGAGCTTACGCTTCCGTTTTCGCTTTATTTTCGCATTCTCATTCTCGGAGATCGATACTTAAAGCGTAGACATTTATAAATGGTTCTTATGAACCTGCTTTAAAAAGCAATTACATAACGGAAAAATATTATTACGCCTAGATCGGCGGTACTCGTAGTTATCCCGACAAATGTAGAAAAGGAACCGATGGTTAGAAAATAAAATTCGGTAAAATAAATCCGTAACCTCCGCGACGAAAAAGTCTCGGGCTCGATCATTATAATTATATTACTATTATATTACTAAAAAAAAAAAAAAAATAGCTATCTTAAATAAATAAAAAGTCGAATCGCTCGTGTGCGTACGACGAGACTCACGGTGGTCGAGCGTCGGCGTAGTCGCGACGAAAGCGGCCCTATTGCCGCATTCCAGGGCGATGTTGGCCGATGCGTTGCCGGCGGCCGCGGCGAGGCCCTGCAGGTGATAATGCTCGAAGGTCGGACCCTTCGGCGCCATGATGGCCGCGATGCTGAAGTCCGTCACCTTGTTGCTCCGCTCCCCCTTCGTCGGCATTCCGGGGCGGTCGGGAGTTCGTCCGGGCGACGGCGACGGCGACGGCGACGACGGCTACGAGCCTAGAGTGCGTACGATTCAGCGGCTGCTCGCTTCCTCGACGGCGTCCTCCGCTGAAGGTCCACACCCGCGCACTCGGCACCCGGGCCGTAATCGCATGTATGATACCCTCGCGCGCTGACCCTTATTTTACGCAACCGTGTCGAGAGCGGCTCTACTGCTGTGCGACTGCCTCTCGGCCGACGATGACAAAATGGAGTATGCGCCTCGCTCTGCGACGAGGACGACGACGTCTGCGGGAAAGCGAACGAGAGCGAGATGGAGGGACGTCGCTGACGATATATTACGAGAGGGCCGCAGAGCAGCAACGACACAACGCGTCTGCGCTGCCCGACTTCCCGAACTTCACTGGCCTCCTACTCCTCATCCTCCCACGATCGGCCTCCCCCCACTCCCTCGGTCGCCCTGTCTCTCTCTCTCTCTCTCTCTTTCTCTCGGTCCCGCTCCCGAGTCGGAGGCACGGCCGACGATAAGGCAGTGCGCGCGCATCCGAGGGACGGAGCGCCGCCTCCTCCCGGCGGCGGACTACCGGGGGCGGACCCGGCTCCCGGCGACGAGACCCGGGGGCGGGACTCCGAGGCCTCCCACCGATTGGGGGCCGCGCGCGCAACGAGTCCCGGCCATTCGCGCGGCGGCGCCGGAGGGTTGGCCGACGCCGACGGCGGCTTATCGAGTCGGCGTATGCGAGCCGACGTCGGCACGTCGCCGCGACGAGGCGAAAAGAACGGCTGCGTGTATGTGTGCGAGGGTGTGTGGGTGCGGGCGCGAACGCGCGAGCGCTCGGGTCTCTGTGTGGGCTGCGGGAGTGCGGAGAGGTGCGGGACTCGAGCCGCGGCGAAAGAGATCGATCGACCGCTCGTGGCTGGCAATGTGCTCGTACGAGTCCGTCGCTACCGCTATAACTCCGCGCGGAAGCTTGAAAGAAAGAGACGGAGGAACGGAGGTCTCGGGAACGGGAAGTAAAAGAGGAGCGGAGGGTTGCGAAAAGGTGTCGCGACGAGGAGGAAAAAATAAACGTCCAGGAGGTGGTGGGAGCGAAGGGGGTTTGGGGGGATGTGGTGGCGAGCGCGAATTTTGCATACGGAATTAAAGGAACGCGGAGCTTGAAGGACGTGGAAATAGGAACGGCGGGATCGAATTACGGGAAATGGAACGTTGAGATGCCGTGTAATAAAGTTTCGATGTACGGCCAGAGATACGGAGGTGAACAAAAATGTAGGGAGGAAAGACCGATGGAAGAGTTAAGGAAATTACGTAGGAGGACGAAACGACGAAGCTCGTATTCGAGACGAAAGTACGACGGGTGGGAGTTTGACCGTAACGCGAAAAGTTATTTGTTCGAGAAGCTGCGCTAATAAAGGTATTTTCATCGGTCTGGGGGTTGGTAATTGGACGGTTACGGATCTCGGGTCATGGGTGATGGATAAGCCTCGACGTTTCGTCGAGATCCGCTGCTACCTTACGTCACCCTTGGCTCGATTTAGATGCGAGCGTCGAGTCGGATCCGTTCGCGTGTACAATGGGGGCTTTTAAAAAGTGTTGCGAAAAAAAAATCAAAAACGATTGCTATTCATTTTTTCAGTTTTCGATCTTGAAGAATTCGACGTGCATCCGAATAAGGAAAAATAAATTTGCGGTCTACTTTTGTTTAATTATTTCGATAGATAAATTATACCGATACGTACCGTAACGAAGAATTTTTATACAACCGTTTTAAATTCCGTTTTAAATTCCTTTCTACCGATCTATAATACTTCTGACTTTTATAGATTTTTACAATTTACTTCTAAAATATGCGATAAATCCACGATGATTATTTTATTATGCGCATCTGTCGATTATTATCATATTAATAAATAATATTCGAATCGGTTCGATTCTGAAATAATCTTGGAGGTGTTTAAAATGTTGGCACAAATAGTTAAATGATGTAATATTAAGATTATTATTCGGGAAATTTTCCAATGTTAGCTCCGTTGTAGCATTCCTAAAACTTTACTTTATTAACTTTGGATGCAAAGAATCTAAATTTTATAGATTACAACAAAAAGTAAAATTAAAAAAAGTTGTACAACGTATAAGTTACTCGTTTAATTTCTTATTATGTATAATAATGTTTTGGAACCTTAAAAATTTTGTTTATTAGACGACCAATGGAATTAAATATTTCACTTATGCCAAAAAATATTTAACGGATACATATACAATAAAATCCGTAAGAATATTTTTTATTTATTCGATTTATACAAGTATTTAAGTGGAATTAATATACAAATGCAATCCATAGCTACATAAAATTTTTTGACAGTATTCTACGTGTTAACGTTTAATACGATATTAATATTTCCATAATAAATCCTACGTAACAAAAGAATGCGAATAATAATAAACTGTACTTTAAGCTATGAAAATCAATCAAATTCTATCTTTATTCCATATATAAAAAGAGTAATCGTATTGCTCGAGTGTTTAAAAAATCTAAATATACTCACCTCCGCAGCACCTTTAGAAGAAATAATTCCACAAAAGAGCAAGTCATATCGAACTTTTATTAAAGTTTTTATTTCAAAGAAGATTGATGACAAATATAAGTGCGATTATTAATAGTTTGAATCCTGTAAGTCGAGGAAGTAAAAGCCGATTCGTACGTACCAGTATTTCACATGGAAATGGTAATTATGACAGAAAGTCGGAACACGTCTCAGTCTACTTTAAATTCATCTGAAAAATGAACGAAAAGTCGAAGCAAATGTGCGTAGCAGATCACAGAACAGAAACGTGCGGTCGAAGACTCGACTTCGACGATTGTTCACGGTCAATTTGAACGTCCATTTGTCAAACTCCAGCGGTGTGATCCGCATCCGCAGTCTAATTCAACGTATCGAAAGAGCGAGAAGTGGATTAGCGTGTCAAGAAGGACGTCCGCGTTAATTGGATTAACCGAGTAACCGGTGAAAAGTGACCGTAAGCTTGCGCTCCCGGTTCGTAGCCGTCTTGTAAACCCAAATATTTTGGAGGCTCTCTCGAGTCAAACTCTTACTCTCGGAGCGTGAATAATCCGTTTTATGGCCGCGCCGTCGGGAAGACAGGTAGCTTTTGCCTTTTGGGTCAGCGGTGCTAGCCTCCTCCTCGCAGACTCCGAGGAAGGGGTGGGGACACCAGCGTGTCCCGCTGACCCTGTCGCGGTCATAATTCAACGGAGAGTTACGGCGGCGCGAGAAAGCCAACGGTCCTATCACTGACCCGACGATCATCGCCGAGCTTTTGGCGGCTATGGAAGCTGCGGCTGCGGCTGCGGCTGCGGATTATAAATTTTGGTCGAATTCCCCGACCGAGGGTGTTTGTATGTTTACTACGGGCTTTATATAACGGAGCGACCGAAAAATTATCGACTGTCGTAAAGTTGATATCATCGCGCTGTAAATGCATTGGGCGTTCTGTGACTTGGGTTAAGTGCGCGCGTCTCCTCGGCCATTGCTTCTTCGCAGCTTCGTGTCCTATCGACGGGTGTTCATTTTTGATCTGCTAGGTCGAATAAAGGAACCCAGGGAATTCTGCTAATTGGAAGCAAAATATAAAATCCAAGGTCCAGAACTCTTGGCTCGTTCTTTTATTGCGTTTAAACTCCTTGTTTCCTAAATCGCCGTTCCTTTTTTCTTACCCGAGTGCTGTTTTAAGAATTAAACGAATTTCTTTTGGGAATAACGACTGGTTTAAAGGGCGTTTATTCTATTATACATAATAAATTGAATAGCGCCTCGGATATTATTGCTCGTTATTACCTAAAATTAATGCTCTTCTTTTTAATACATTTTTTTATTTGCGAAAGGTTAATAAGAAGTAAAATAATTAAATTACTTTAAAAGAACGACGCGGTACAAAAGCTAGTGAAAGATATTTCTCTGAAAATATTATGACTAATAAATAATTAATTCACTGAGTCGTTCGAGCGGACAAGGGATTTCCGAGTACGAAGCTTCAACGGGATGGTATATCAACGTCTCGAGATAAATTTCATAAAAACTCTATTTTTTCACCTCGCATAAAACTTCTTATAAAGCCGCCCATTTCCTCTTGGAACCCAAAATTGAGCGAGTACACCCGGGAAAAGCATCGACATTCCAATAGCAACGTAATAACTAGGATGAAATATACGCGTACGATAAACCACGCACACAAAAGAAACATAGACCCTAGTACAGAATTTCAAGTGGATACATACGTGGGTGTGCGTCATTGCCACGTCCGCTTTATACGGAATAAAAAATATTCGGTGAATGTTTCAGCTCTCGTCGAATTTTTCCGTGTTTCAATGAAATACATCGGAACTTTTCAAGCGATCGTCGAACGCTTACGCGAGAAACCAAGTGAATTCGAATAATTTTTAACCCTAATCTGGATAAAAGATTAAGTAATTTCGATCGAGTATTTATTCAAAGGAAAAAGGAAATAATTTTTAATAAGAAATCGTGTACAGAAGTTATATTTGATTCAACGCGATGATTTACCGAACGATGATCTTAGCGATAGCATTTTGTATGTACGTCTAAATAAAATGCCGATCGATGTTGATTTTATTTAAAAAAATATGCGCGATATTTTATCGCAACCTTACCGTATTATTACATTTCTAAAAATACGAAACTCCTTTTCCTTAACGAATTAAACGCAAATTTTACGCGGTACGTGCGAGTATAAATTGCGGGGAATGCACAAAACCACCGCATAATGAAGACAATAAGAACCGTTAAAAAGTGTCTTTATCAAGAGGATACGCGAAAGAAAGAGAAAGCAATAAAGGAAAGAATAAAAAGAAAGAAGAATATATATATAGAGGGAGGGAGAGAGAGAGGAAGAGAGAGAGTCAGCCGGTACTTTAGGTAACGTTTAAGGACCCTCGGAGGTCCTCGGGAGATTTACGGCGTGTGTTTAGGCACTTCGGGGTCTGCTCCACGGCTCGGCTCCCCACCACACAGTCTCCTTTATTATACTAATTTCTCTCGGGTACGTCAAAATATACCTCGACTTGACTTTCTCTCCTTCTCCCGAAGCCATCGTACGCTCTGCGGTAAGAGAGACAACCGCAGAGCGGATTTTCCGTCTCTGCCCTTGCTTTCTTTTCCTCCCGGCAGTGGAGCACCGGAATTCTATTGGACACGCCAAACGCTCCGGTAGTCGAGCGCATAAAAGGCCCGCCTGATTTTATAAAATATACGCAGGCTGCTGCTGTTTTTCCGCGTCTCTGTTTCTCCACAGCAGGTATAGCCCGCATGTAGTGTCAAATCGCGGTCGCCGGAGAAGAAGAAGCGACCACCTAAACGTAATTCGAAGAATAGAAATAGAATGGATTATACTACTTTTCGCATCTTGTCGAGCTTATCTTCGGTGCTTGACGTTACAATTTTTTATTTTTATCGTCCGCCGTTCCAAGTTTATTCCAACTCTGGCGTATTCTTTTTTATTTCAAAGTACGTTACATTTTTATATTTATATCGCACCGATGGGTATTGAACTTAAAGTATTAATTATCCGTTGCTTCGTTACTTATTGATCGAAATGGTATCGAAGTAACGTCCGGATCTTCAAAATTTTATCAACTCTGACCTTTAAAAAAAATGTTTGGATTGATTCGATTTACAAGTAACGAATTGTGTAACTCATGGTAAAATAAAATTCTATAAATGTTTTTTACATAAATGCCTTCCTACTTGAATTTTTAGAACAGACAAATGTATTATTTAATAAATTATATAAATAAAAAATTGATTGTATAATAGTTTTCTTCAATTTAATACATTATTTAAACAAACGATCTTATATTGATTTCTAAACGATAGTTAAAAACGATACGATTAAGAAATAAAAATTAATGGTTAAATGGTTAAAAAATATAAATTAATCATTTATATTATTCATCCAAACGTTGTTAAAAAATATTTTTCAAAATTTATTAAAAGTTTTTAACCGACACTAACGTTCGGTATACTCAATAATTTTATTTTATAAGTAACTTTTTACGATCTTTTGAAAAACTTATTACATTGATCGTAAACTGAAAAGTCGGAAATATTTATTAGCAATAATTTCATAAACTGTACGACAAAATCACAGATTTGGATACAAAGTTTTACTAATAGTTTGTTTGCATCCTATCAATAAAATGGTTTGACCTGTAATAAAATAATTTTGTTTTTCTTTTCACATAGTAATTTCAATATTTATAACACGACTTTACGTTTGATTGATATAGGATGATTATAAAATATTCAATGAACCGTGCCACTGGAAGAAAGGTATTTTCACGCAATACCTTTTAAACATCCATCCAAACTATCATAAATTTCTATTGGTGTTACCGACAAAAGTAGTGGTGGTCGAAATTCATAAATTTTTAGAAAACGAGACCAAAGACAAAAAGCAATAGCGTCCCTAAATCAGATGTCAAAATTCACCGCAATTGTTTCAACAGCCGCTACAAGGAAAAGTGGAAACTCCAGGAAAAACTGGCGCTACTACCAACACTCATCGCCAATTCGTAAAAACCGAAAATCTCGTTTTCCAAAGGTAAAAAAAAAGATTTACAATTTCGACTGCCACAGTGTTCATTTCTCTTTTTCTGCGATATCTTTTCCCTTTACTTTCTCTTATTCGGTATATCTGTACCTCTAACCTATATAGATTAAAATAGCATGAACTAGATCTCGAGGTAAAATAGTTCGTTGTCTCCTATAAAAACTTTTTTCAACTTTTTATTTCTTTTATATAAAGATAGATAGTTTTTCAAAGTTAAAATATAAATTGTTTTTATTACAAAATTTTACATTTTCGTACAATGTGTAATATAAATTCAGACATTCGCTCGAAATACTTTTTTTTTTATGAAAATGTCTTTCTGTTATTTTTGTTATATAAAAATATAAGTAGTAAAATACAATATTTATTATACGATTAACATTTTAATCTTGTTACTAATTTTTTATTATAATTTTCACCAAGACTTTATAATCAAGTCAAATAATTAAATTTAAGTATTCAAAATTAAGGTTATATAATATTAGAAGCTGTGAACATCTTCAAATTTTAAGAAGGGTTGAAATGATTTAATAAATATTACTTTGTTCGTAATTGATTTATTTGTTAATATTTGTAAAACCGAACGATGAATACCTATATTATAATTTTAATAAAATTTCTATCCAAACATATTTTTCTACAACCGTCTGCGTTAAAATAAATCCCCCTCTCTCGCACTCTGTTCAACAGCTTGATTTACGAACCTTTATTATTTCTTTAACTATTCACCACGAGTAGAGATAGTTTCTTTATATATTATCAATTGGGTTAAATAAGATACATCTCTGACCCCTGCAATAAAAATTCACTGCAATAAAAAAACCTCGCGGTAAGTACGCATTAAAAATTGCATTCAAGTTTCAATTGTGTATTTAAAGTTAATACACGTATGTATGTGTACGAAGGGTTTTAGATGCACGCGGTCGATACAAACGAAGTAAACGAGTCACCAGAAACCTACGCTAGATGGCTGCGCTTCTGGACTAATCTACAAAAGCGATAGAAACAGACTCCGATTGGTAAATAAGCAAATCCTTCGTGTTATCTGTTAAATGCTTAATTCGAGATCAATCTATACATCCTTAATCTTCGATGTATCCAGTTGACGAAACATATGTGTCAGCTCATTCTTATGAACTTTCTTCTTATTCGTCATCAATTTGAATCACAGAACAATGGAAAAGCAGAAGAATTCACTAATTTTTCGCGAGCTTCGTTCTGTCTTCTAGAACTGCCTTCTCTAGAAAACAAACTTCACATTAATCTTTTTGGGGATGTAATGAAATTAACTTTGATTTATGATCAAATCTAAAAGATTATATTATAATTTAGACTACTTATCTTCTTACTATGGAATATTTTGTCATTAGATTTTGATTGTTACGTGACTTATGATCGATGTACTTTCATTTCATAGATAAGTTCTGCCATAATTGACGACTACAGTTTTTTACAATCCCTTGTAACTTGTATTTAAGCTTTGATCGATAATATTTTATAAATGTGCAAAAATAGTTTTGTATATAATAGTTTTTATTCGTAATACGTTGGGTGTAAAATTTAATTCTGATTTTATATTTTGTTTTAGAAATTAATTTCTCGTCCAATTGTAATACGATTTTGAGTTACATACTATAAAGTTACCTTTTAATAATCAATATCACCCGAGTCCTGATAATTACATTATTTAACGAGGTAAATGTTACCTTTAATAATAATTTCACAAAAAATGTGTAAATATAAGAAAAGCTAGCTTTAATAATTATGAAAATACAAATATAATTGCGAAAATGTTTCAACAATGAAGAGTTTATGAAAAAACCTCACTTTGGTTTTCTTAAATGAAACGGTTACAATTATCAACCTCATAAATATTCATTTTAGCGTTACGTTAACCTGTCGGAACTTCGTCTTCATTTCGAGCCTTGGTACCAGGAAACCGACAATAAGTTACCGAAACAAAGCTACTCCAAGACAATCGTTTATATATACATCACTGTACGAACTCAGCCCTTACACAAAATTCAAGCACTGTATTCCTTAAACAATGCAAAAATACATCATTCTTTTCCCATTGAGATACAATAAATCAATGTATCCTAGCCTAGTCGAAGAGACGCAGCTCTCATTTACTCTTAGTGCGGATCCACCCCAAAAATCAAAGCACATAAACGCGAATAGACGTCGAAAAAGTGGCCCCCTCCGAAGTCCGTCGCTCGCAGCGAACCCTGTCCGATCGGAAAGCCAACGGTGAAAGTTTGGGAGTAGGTTAGGAGTAACCAGAAGGCGCGCAAGAATTCTCGGTCGTGAGCATAGTTGCGACTCAGCGGGCAGCTTCTCCACGGAGACCGAGCAGCGATGCACTCGAGCGACGCAAAAGCGAGAAGAGATATAGGTAGAGAGAGAGAGAGAGAGAGAGAGAGAGAGAGAGAGAGAGAAGGATGCGAATTATACTGCGTGTATCAAGAGAGCCGTGGTAGAGAAAGAGATGAAAGGAGAGGGAGGGAGAAGTTCGCTTTACGTGGAGATATCTCGAGGTACGGAGCGAGAAAAAGAGAGAGAGGAAAGTAATGGCCGCGAAAGAAAATGAATGTAGACGACGCGGGTTGGATGAGCGAAGAGACCGTACGAAGGAAACTGGTAGAATGCGAAAAAATACTGGTACAGGAAGCGACGTGCACCGACAAAATAAAGGAATGTTGGTGCGAGATTGCGACGATAATGATACAAAAATACGACTACGATAAGATGAATAAATATCAGATTCATCTTTTTGCGAGTTACTTTTTTCGAATTATTTGTGTTTTTACGCTCGCTAAACTGACATATAAATATGTCCCGGTCTTTAGTACTCCACTTTTCACGGTAATGAATTTGCGCTTGTAAAGTTAGTTCAAGCAGAAAAGCCGATTCTCATATTTTCTATTCAATGAATGGATTTTGAAAAAACGTTTACACGACCACTGCTTTCTCGTATAATAATGAAACGAGCAAAAAAAAATGAATACAACTATTTTATTTACATATTCAAAAATAAAATGTTGGTTCAACTTACGGTTGAAATAGTTTTGTATTTATTCGTTTATTTGTTTTTTTAAACCTTCGCTTTTTCAAAGCTACTCGTTCGGCTTAAGTCGAAACCTAATAGTCTAGAAGTTAGTGATTTCAATTAACATTAATGAAGTATCTATTTTGACGGATAAACAACTAATTACACGAAATCGTGCGGGAGACTTGAATTAATTAAGCAAAAAATATTTTAAAATGGAAAAAGAACGGCAGAGATTTTTATGGTAATACGAGAATAAAATAGGGCAAAATGTAAGCTATGATCGACGTATCTATTAGTTTACCTCGATATTATTTCTTCTGCGAAATAAGTATTTAACCATATATCCAAGGAGTAATTTAAATTTTTTTTATAAAAGTAATGAAATTTATATTTTGCTTTCTCGCGAAGAAAGTTACACTGTAGCCAATTAAAAGAAAAATTAAGTTTAATAAACGCAAT
Organism: Dolichoris vasculosae; assembly: GCA_018907195.1. Taxonomy (NCBI): domain Eukaryota; kingdom Metazoa; phylum Arthropoda; class Insecta; order Hymenoptera; family Agaonidae; genus Dolichoris; species Dolichoris vasculosae. The sequence goes on along the minus strand of JACCHY010000004.1, from coordinate 1,269,528 downwards.
AGTTCAAAATAAAACTAGTCATATTTTAAAAAGAAAAATCAAGATAGCGAGTAGTTAACTTTGTAAATATGCAAATGATTAACCATCGCTTTTACATTTCTATAATGTATTTTCCACGGTTATATACAGCAAATTACGCGATTTTATTTATTCTATTAAAATCAATGAATAATAAAATGAAAAATGCTTTAAATCGTTAAAAAATAAACTACTCGAACCGAAAGAAGGTATATATACGGTATTTTTCACGAATCGAATTTCACGTAACGTAAAACGAGTAAAAAATATACAATTATAAACTCAATCTGCGATAATCACAGGACATTAAATTCGATTAAATCATTTGATCCGAAATAGAGATAAGAGCAATCGGATCGAGTAAAGGACCGAGAGTGAAAGATGTAGAAATGCGATGGAAAAAAAGGGGACAAAATAAGCGAGAACGTATAACGTCGCTAAATCTTCCAGGAGAAAAAGACAACGGATAAAGACAAGGGACTCGAGAGATTGTGTTTTCTTTCCTATCAGGGAAATGAAAGAAAAACAAACATAGTATTATAAAAAGCGTACCCCGAGAGAACGCGGAAGAGAGAAGGGAGGAAGGATAGTAGTGGTATAAGATGGTAGATGTAATAATAAACTGGGAGGTTACCGTACATGCCATATATACCGTAAGAGGAGCATCAACGGCGGCAGCAATAGCAGCAGCAACAGCATGAAAGAAGGAGGAGAGAAGAGAAAAAGGAGCAACACAGTAGTGGCCCATTCATCATCGCAGAAGCAGACAGAGACGAAAAGAGCCAAGTGAGCGGTCGTTGGAGTCGCGTGGAGGTGGAAAAGGAAATAGAGAGAGAGCGAGAGAGAGCGAGAGAGAGATTGGATATGGAAAGAGGTGGCGCAGACTCGTAGGCCACCCACGCGGAATGTTCAAGATCGGTTACTGCCGCGAACTTGTACGCACGTACCACAATAACACAGCGTCTCCCTCTTCCCCGAGTATCCTGCGCCGTATAAATGCAAATTCGCGCGCACTCGGTATGAAAAATCGGGGGAAAGGCGATCCGCGCAACCTGTCGTCGAGCTCCTGGAGAAAGGCGGAGAGCCTCCAAGCTTCCTTTTTTCCGTTTATCCGGGTGCAGCCGAGCCCCGGAAATCAGAGACCGCGATCGTCCCGGTGGGCGATGCTCGTGGACAAAGGGGTTGGAGAATGAAACGAGCCTCGTGACAGATTGCCGATGATTAAATTACACGTTCGGAGCTGCGGCGGCGGCGAGCCAACGTAGAAAAGACGCGCGGGTGTTTGCCTCGGCTACACGCGTGGATGCAAGAGGCAGAACAATGCCACCGGGAATGGAGAAGTAGCTGGTGTTTATTTGTATTTATAAAAAATAGCTGTACTTAATCGTGTTGCAATTCTTTTGTGCCACGGTGCCATGTTCGAGTTACGGTATCGAGCAATTCGCCGAGCCGAACGTCGGACCGTCTATAAAAAGATACGACGCTCGTCGATGTCCATACATCGATCGATATCTATTTATTCTTCTTTCTTAGTTTTTCCTTGATACAATTTACAGGTTGTCCGTTTTAAGAAAATATAGCTCGACTTCCTTTTCACAGAAACTTTCTTCGTTTCTTTCGTTTCCAATTGTATATTTTATTTTTTATTCATTCATTAATTTTATTATTTAATATTTACAATTCTTCGATTCTTTTTCTTTTCTTTATGACTCTTCAAACGTTCGCTCCTCGAATTATCTCGAGTGTAAACTACCGATCGATGGATTCAACGTTGGCTGCTTATCTGGAATACAGCGATAAGTAAAATTGATCATCGTAATTTATTGGATACAGTTAGATTGTCTCCTCGCTGATATTTCCACGGTATCGAGTAAATTTCTCCAAATATAGCACATCACCGTTTACGCGGTCCTTCGGTTAGTTAGTTACTTTCTTTGCGCATCCGATCATCGCACACCCATGAACAAAATGATACAAAACGATTTTCTTTTTTAACGTAACGGGATATAAGATTACCTTGTAAACGACTTTATTATGTAAATAACCGATGATTGAGCAATAATTGGTATCTCGAAAATCGGAAGGATCATCATCGTAAAAGTTCCACGAGCTAATTCACGGGTGGTCGCATGTGTGGCTAGAGTGTCTGGTGACATATTACTTTTACTCGCCCCTTCCGGTGTCACTCGCTTGCTCACGGTGCGGTTTTAATTCTCGATTCTCCAAGCCTTGTGTACTCTACACTCGTAGCATGTGTTCCTCTTTCCGTGTCGCGTTCGTGACAGAGTTCGACAAGAAAAAGAGCAAAGAAAAATAGGCCCTAATGAAGCTAAACTGCCGTCGTATTAATCAAAATGAAACCCGACTTTTGTCGCATCTTCTGTGTCGAGTGCCAAGTTTTGTTATTTTTTACCTATTGCTCAAACACGCTTACGCTTATTGTTCCCATCAAAAATTATGAAAATAGTAACTATTATTCGTCTTGATCAACGTCACTTAAATTCTCTGACTTTCGTAAAGTACGCGAAACAAAAGTCGGTTACACTTTTAGTATCAAAGCCAGCCTTGCCACGAATTTATTCTTTAATTTATTACAATCCAAGTTGTTCGTTGTTAGAAAATATTTAATTTTAAAAACCGATCACCCGTGATGAATTTTAGAAGCGTAGAGAAAATTATTTTTAGATTCGTTGTACAATTTATCTTAAGATTTTTTTTATTACAATGGTAAACAAAATAAAATAAAAAATTTTAATTATTATTCATCGATAATATATCGAATTCCGCTAACGTTAATTATGAAATTTTTAATATAATGATTAAATCTCGTATTTCGAATCGTCAATTTTCAATACCATACGTTTGAGTTAAATATTAGTGTCTTAAAACATATATAAAATTCTTTGATTAATCGTTCCACTTTTAGAGTAAACTTAAAAATGATGGAAAGTTCAACGAGAAACGATTATTATTATAATAACACGAGTTAATTTCGATTCGGAATAATTTACAATTTGTCTTCGTAAAATATTATTAGCCCGTGATGATTAGTTGTATTATAACGTATTACCAAATGCAAATTGAGTAAACGATAATAACTTAGCCAATTCATTTTCGACACCCCGCGAGTAATATATTTGCTTGCGTTTACGTGCGTTACGAAAACGCAATAAAAATATTATGGCAAATTCATTGAATCACGAGCGGTAATCCAACGTTATAAATATATAATACACGGATTTCCATACATAGACCACCGAAGAATGAAAAACCCACCAGTGCCAAGTCGATCGTTAAAATTCGTTAAAACGCAATTGCCCTTGGAAGAAGAAGAAAAAAATAACGACGAAGAAAAAAAGACAAGGAAAAAAAAATGATAAAAATATTTAGAAGAGGAACAGATATAAAAAGAGAACTTCTCGCGCCGCAATGAATTCTCGTTATAATTTTCGAGAATTAACTCGCCGGTCTTTTTACTTAACGGAAAATTTATTCTCCCGTCCCGCTACTTAACATTCGAGGTTCGCAATATGTGCGGAGCGGCGCGACGGTAATTTATACGATGGCTTCCCGCGCGAACTCGCTTCCTTCGCGACGACAAAAAATTTGTGGCGCCTGTAGACGCATGCGCGCGAGAATTTCAACTCGCGATATGCGATATTGCATCTTCGCAGCCTCCCGCGAGCGAACAACAAGGGGGAGGAGACCGAGGAAAAACGCGAACAGAGCCTCGGAGAACAACGAGAACGAGTCGGGATTTCGTTTCGACTAATTTATTACGGGTTTGCGCTCCCGTTAAACCATTCCTTCGCTATCTGGCAATTCTTTTAGATCCGTCTAGAACGTTTCTTCGGATTCCCTGAATTACTGAATTATACCGATTATGCGAAAATACTCGGCATTGTCACGTTTCGCTTCTTTATTCTGGTTTACTCGATACGTATTTTTTTTGCTTTACCGCTGTTCTTAATACTAATCTCTTACGGATGCGTATGCAGTAATAAAACGGACTGGCTTATAGTTTTAAACATCGACTTTGGGAAGAAAATTATTTGCGAACGATTTTACAACGACAAAAAGGATCTTTTAATCCTATTCTATTTTCTTTTGCGCAATTAATTATGAAAAAATGTAAAACGAAAACTTTAAAAGACAAACGCGCGAATGACTAAAACTGAAAACGTAAAATAATAAATATTCTTTATCGCTCGGAAACTTTTGAGATTCAAATTATTGATATTTATTAATATGTAAAGGAACTTAATTTGCAAAATTAAAAATTGTAACGAAATGAAAAATTTATCTTAATTGTAATTCAATTGTTAAATTTTATATTCTTGTCAAGTATATAAATTAATCTTTTTATATCGCAAAATATCGGTTACTCGTTACTCGTATTCTGGTTTACCAAGTACTACTTTATGTACAATTTAATTTATTACAACTTACCAACAAATATATGTATAATCTTTTCTAAAGCAACGCGACAACCACAAATTTACGTTTCTATGCATATATCTATTTACTTTATTTTAATTACTTCGAAAAACGTGTAACTAAACTATTAAATTATATCCTTAATACTCAAGCTTCTATAATCAACATCCTTTTATATGTTACAAAGAACAAACGAATCTAAACAGCTTCGTCGAGTATTGTCGATAAATATATTAGTGTACATATTTCGTGAAATAGTAAACAATTCTATCGATTAAAATAATAATATTCAACATCAATTAATCTATTTTTTTTTAAATTCTAGTTATTTTCGTATAGTAAACATATAAAATTTTAAATAATAAATATCTATCGCTTATTTATAGCCTCAACGATTTAAAAATTATCCTTTACAATATATGAAAATTCTGGTGTATATTCGCAAGTATATTTTTAATTACGAAAGAATTTGCCATTTACTAAAATGAAGGTAAGTACGTATTTAATACGGTATTTCATACCATTAACAGTCGTACGTACTTTTAAAATTCCTGGCGACAATCTTTTAATCGCACGAGTCGATTTACCTGAATTTTGAATTATAAACGAAAATAAGAATCATACTTACGTTTAATTTTATATTATATTACATATTTGAAAAATACATGGCTACTCTGATTACAAGCATTGAAATTTACTAAATTAATTAAGATCGAATCAAGATCCTCGAGCGTACATTTTTTAAACCATTAAAAATAACGTTCTTTTAATATTATAAAATTCTCTTCATTAATACATTACAATAAAAGTTTTAACTATGACAGATACATTAATATGATTCGTAAAACATAACTTATTACGTTATTAACAAATAATCGACAAAGAACTTAATTCCATGGTTCGCATAGGTAAGCAGATGTGCTCGAAAAAAATTCACAAAATTCTTTTATAGCAAATTTAAAGAAGCGTTTATATTCTTTACGACGTTCTTCATAAGTTCGTATGGAAATAAGCGAGAACAGAGAACAGCCGCATAAACAATGTATATATCAAAAGTAACCAGTTTTCGGGAGCTCGTTCACACTAACCGTTCGATGCCTGTAAAGCGCGCGGCAATTACATTGGGAACTATCGAAGGAGTTCGCGCGTTAAGCACTGAATTTACATTCTGGCGCTCACTATTTTACATCGACACCTTAAAAAATAAGTTGGATACTCGTTAAATCGGGAATTCGCCTTTAGTCGTCGCTACTCGTAAACACCTCGAGGGCGAAAAAATGACGAGAACCCGTTTCCAGCTGAACAATTCCATTATCAGCCACCCCCTCGATCCGAAACGAAAGAAAGGGAAGAAATAAGATAAAAATTGTAAAAAAAAAAAGGAAAGACTGTCGAGCTCGCGCTTTGCGAGGAAAATAAAGATCGCGCCAGATTCGCCTTTTGTACGAGTTCCTCGGATACGACAAGTGCGGTCATCCCGGGAGATTTCTTATGCGCGCGTGCAAATGCTTTTTGCATTATACATATCGCAAAATGCACGGCCGTATAATCCTCTGCGCTATCGAACGTATATAGGCGGATTCGTAAATTATGCTGATCCAGAAGCGAACGGCATTGTCGAGTCGGTCGATTATACGAGCATCGATATAAATAAATATTAGGAGTGGAGAAAGAAGGAGGTGGAGAGAACGTCATGGCTCAGCAGTTTTTCTTTCATTCCGTAACTATTTCGACGAAGCGAGATGAGAAGGAGGAGAAGAGGAGGGAAGGAGCGACGGTAAGGAAGAAGTAAGTGGAGGATTGGCGAAGGTGCTGCGCTTTTTTATGACTCATAATAATGTAGGTATCTGATCTGAATTTGAAATATCTCGCGATGCCTGCAATCACTTAACATTCGATTTTATTTTGCTTCGTTTTTATTTTAATGGCTTATTGACGTAAGTATTAAAAATCGAATAAAATTTTGAATTGCTACGGGCTGGAGTAATAAGTGTCGAGTATCTCTAAGAAACACTCGAATACCATTCGATGATATAAATGGTATTGTGAAATCATTACATGTTTATACAACGCTTTGTTATATTCTTTAATATTCTCATATCCATATAAAACGGTAAAATGCTATTTATCGTACTGCGTAAAATCACGAAAATATAGGAAGTCAATTTTTATTTTATCGGCGTCGTTAATTTTATTTTAATAACACGATCGGATAAAAAATTTTGGAACAGTTACGAAAATATTTATTTATGTATTGCCACGGGAGCTTCTCGAAATTTCAGGCTTCTTTGTAAATTCAATTTTAATAACGCGGACCGATACCGAATACGTCGCTTAATGCGAAACCGAGAGCTTGTGCCACGCTTTACGCAGCTTTTGTAAGAAAAAATTTTCTTCGAGCCCGACTACACTGTTTCTTACGCATATTTAGAAAACGATAAAATCTCAGATTAAGTACGTTCACGCTGATAAAGAGATTTATAAATATCGAGAGAAGCAAATATTCGGATCATCGTCGGAAGCCCAAACAACACCTTTAGCTACAAATTCTTTCGCTGCGTATGATCTCGAGATAAGCACTCCGATCAAAGATTCACGAAACATTCTTACGATTGCCCGGAGGGCACAAAACGATCTAACAAGTCATTAACGTCAAGTCCCGAAAGACCGAGCCATAACCTCGCCGAGGAATTCGAAAAATGCTTCGACCGCCGAACAATGAACGCCGCTCCCCCAGTAGCTCACGTGCGATAACATTCTCATATTCCCAGGTCGGAAGCCCGACGTCGGACGGACCCAACTGCGACTTATATTCACGCGCCTCGTGCGGGAGGTAAATTTACCGACGGGACGAGGAACTCGCGTTTTTTTCCAGCTTCGTGTCAGTGCAGCTTCGGTCTATCTTTTTCCCAGATGAGACTTCGATTTTATGCATCGCTCGCACGTGAGATTTTGTGACACTCGATTAATATTCTCTTAAATGGCTTTGCGTCTCGACGTTTACTGCCTGTTTTCGGAAATTAGTGTGTAAGCGAGGGAAATGAAATTACGATATTAACGAAGTGTAACTTCTGAAGAGTCAGGCTCCGTACTACGATGCGTAAACATTTTTAAATACCTAAATGAGTAAACCGTAGGCTTGGTTTTATCAGTTAAAGTTCTCTGATCTTTTTCTTTAACGCTCGACGTTCAATTTTCTCACGATTTTGCTCTTTCGATATTTATGAACGATGTTCACTTTTGTCGCGTTAATAAAATTCTAATGGTAAGGATTTAATACTTTCTTTTAAATATCCGTATAACTAAAGTTTAAATTTTTCATACTTGCAACTCTTTTGACTATAATAATTTTTTATTTTGATTTATTTCAAGAGGTTTTGTCTTACTCCGCTGCTGTTTCAAGTTAATTGTACAGTTAAAGTACAACAGTTTAAAGTTCCCAGCGGAGTTTCCTGTGTTTATATATTCTCATCTAACATACATTTAAGAAAGTCAATTTCAGTATTTTTTAATCATTTCTTTCTTCTATGCATCATCTATGATTTACCCACATATACGAGTGTAGCCAGCTTGAATTCTTGAGTGGCGCCAACGAACTCTTGACTTTTCGATCTCTAATAGTCACGTAACACCAGAAGCCACGTAAAGTGCGTATCTGGTTTCCCTCTTTATTTTTCCATGTCTTCGTATCCACTTTCTCCCGTGTTACACTCCTCGTGTTCTTCACTTTTAAAGATAATTTTTGAGCCTCAACAGAGCTACTGTCGTTTCTTTTTCTATCGTGCTCATTATATACTTTAATGTACTTCAGAAGTTTCGTGGTGATGCGGTCGGAAGTCTTTTGAACTTCTCTTGAATTATTAATATTCTGTTATCACTTCCAAAACTTGAATTTAGATTCTGTTGTCACTTAGAAATGTTACATGTAAGTTTTTAATAAAATTTATTTATATTTGAAAACATCTCACAGATATAACGAGCGGTTCGAATTTTCTCACAGATTTCTATTTGTATTTCGTAGAAGTAGAATACTTGGTTTATAAGCAGTCATTTACAAAATTTTATAATTGAGTAGAACGTTCTTTAATACTTTAAAAAGTACATAAAATATTTAATGTTTATATTTTTAATTATATATTTACCGTTCAATTTTTATTTAAAACAAATATTTTTTAATAAACACTAATGATACGGAGATATTTAAGATGCCTTTAAAAAATTTCAACGAATATAGCACTATTTTTTTTATTTAAACGAATTTAGAATTAATGATTTTATTAATATATTAAATTAGTAGATTTCAATTTTATGCTGTAGTTTGCAATATCATAATTAATAAACAACGAAAAAACATTTGAATTTTAAATAATATAAATAACTTTATATACTTGAACTATATCTTCTTTTTAAAATTAACAGGGTGGGAACAAAAATGTTTAGAAAAACGTGTTTAAAATTTAGAATTTATCAAGTGTGCACACCACTTAATCTTTTTCGACGATAAATCAACAAATTTTGTAAATTTTTACACTAACTCGACGAAATTGTTCTCGGGTAACTTACATATGAAAAATAAAATAAAAAATCGTTTATTCTACCATTTAATTTCCATTTTTATTTCTATTATATATGCCCGCGTATAAAAATTAATAAAATATTTAAGTTTTATATATTTTTCATTACATTTATTCTAAATTGGCCGTGAAAGTTATTATTATATTAAATTATTATATAAAATTAAAACATCTAATTTAGAATACTATTTATATATTTTTATAATAAACTTTAGTTAAATAGACTTATTACTAATTATTTATAATATAAATAAAATAACAATTAAATATCGATGTAATAAATAGATTTCTTACCAATAATTTTAAATTAATTTAAAATTAAATAAATTAAGTTTTATTCATATGTACCTTTTAATTCTAAAGAAAAACAAAATATTACTTAGTTTAATTAATTTCACAATATATTTTTGCAAAAATAATATTTACCGTCAAAAATTATCGTAAAGTAATTTAAACATATAGCTGAAAATTCAAATTATAATATTTTCCATTTATATTTTATATAATATAAAGTTATTTTAGCTAGCAATTTTACATTTTTTACTAGATCCTATTTTTAATTTAAAGTAGTTTAAAGATAAACGGGGAATATAAAAGATCGTGAAAAGTCAAAATAATCGCTACAATTATTACTGAACATATGATTTACATTTAATTCCCAGAACATAAAATCTAACGAAATATTTTTTGGTATAGAATAGTAATAAAAATTACGAGTGTGTTTGGTACATTTTGCTGAGAATGCACATAAAATATCGAATGAAATCTGCGCTGTGTGACATATTTTATATTCAACCGTGTAACATGATTGATGCGCTCGTAGATCATATAACATACAAGATTAACGAATAGTTAATCCAATAATGGAAGGCACATATTAAAACTTTCATCGAGATAACTTTCCCTCTATAGCGAATTCCCTTGTAAGTCACTCGAACAAGAAAACACATACGCGAAACAAAATTCTCCATACGAATGAAGAATTCTGCACCACCTCCTCCTCCTCCTCCTCCTCCTCTTCCTCCTCCTTCTCCTCCACCTCATCGCGCAGCAAGATTCCACTTATACAGAACGAAATAAAATCGGGCGAAAAGGCGTCTTCTTGCCTTGACAAAAAAGCAGTCGGAGTCTCGCTCCACGCAAAAAAAAAATCAATTGAAGAATATTCATCATCTCCAATTATTCGCATTCAATTTGTCTCGCAGCCACGGCCCACACGTAGGACCCACCGAAAACATCGCCCGGACATAAAGTGGGAGGGCAGAGGGAGAAAGAGGTGTCCTCGCTAATTGGGACATATATAATACGCGGTGCTGCCGGACCAGACGTGTGTGCACCTTCTTCCCACACGCCTCACGGGCCCCGAGAAACACGCGTGGGTACGCATTTACGGGAGGTTGGGCTCCCCGCGGTTCGCGCCCCGGTCCCTATTTGTTATTCTAATGTCGCCTTGTGTATTTGGCTGGGCGTGGGCGCGGCCCAGCCGGAGAGAAGTGTGAAACGCTGCCTGGAATTCCCTCGAATTTCAAACGCGTATTTAAAGCTTGTGAGTTTGTTCGCGAGCGCGAGAAGTTATCGACGTGTCTCGATCGTTAATCTATAAATCTGGGAGCATCGTTCCCGGCGCTCCTCTTTTGTCCTTTGCGGGGATTTTAGTCCAGCCTAGCTAATCTTTCTTTAGCCATCTTTTTTTTTTTTTTTTTAATTACGAGTGTCGTTGCTCGCGATGGATCTTCGGGATTACGATCAAACTCTAACTGTGTCAATTTAAGGAGTTCGGGAACTAACGGTGGCATTAGGATTATTGTTCTGAACAGGATTATGTATTTAGCTAATGAGACTAAACTGATTGTATCGATCTATGTTTGAAGAATCATTTTGGATGATGTCGTACGATATTAAGTCTTTTTGAAAGTTAATTTAATGAATACATTACTTACGAATTACTCAATGGATATATATCAATTTACAATTGAACAAGTATTTAGCGAATGTAGCAAGAGATCTTACAAACGTAATAAAAAATATAAGAATTAAATTTTGAAACGACGAGCAAAAGAATTAAGTTACTATAATTTATGTTAAAAATCAAATCGGTATAAAAAATAACCAATATATTAAGACGTACACTTGGTTAGATACAAGCATGATTTTCGGACGAAAAATTGAACGTGAAAATTAATTACTATAAAATTTTATAAAATATAAAAATGAATGTAGAAAAATAATAAAATTACATAAAAAGAAAAATATTTATATTAAAAATATTCGAAGTTTTCTCAATATTTTTCGTTATTGATCGAATACGTACGATTAAAGTATCCAATTAAGTAAATTATTAAATAAAAATCGTAATTTATAATTTTATGCTATCGTTCAACGCTCTAAAATTTTTTGATGTAACTTTTTATGCGAATATATGGATGAAAAAATAGAAAATACCAAACTTATATAAACGGATAAAGTCACTTAAATTTTTATTAGTCGTAAATTTACTATATTTAGAAATAATTTATATTGCACAATTAAAGATATAAAACTGTATTTCAAATGCGCGTTGAATGGTTTCTTCGATAGACGATACCAAGAAAAAACAGCTTTTATAACTACGGCATTTACAATAAACTTTCAATTCCAATCGTATATTATTGTCAGCACTTCCGAATCGCTAACGCTTAAAATAAGAAGTAATAAAAACATTGAGATCATTATTAAGGAATATTTACGCAGTTGAGTGATATAAGCGTACGATTTTTACCACTGCGAATATTCAGGAATCGTTACAAAAGAACAATTTTAAAAAGGGTTACGAAAAACGTACACTGTCCGGTGCTATTTACGTCACCGATACGAGTATCAACGCTTCGACTCTAATAATAAAACCCCAAAAAAGTATAGCAGGATGTTCGTTAAAGAACTCGATTGGTCCGAAAAAGCACCAGCCAAGAGCCAGAATGGGCGCAAAAGACACGAGCAGAGGTGGCGTAAGTACTCCGGACTTCTTGCCCGTGGCATTACCCTCCCGGTAGCATAATTGAGATCCCCACCTCCGATCCTTCCTCCCGCAGCGGGATAAAGAAGTTGCCTTAAAAAGAAGAGGGAGTCGAACGACACGGCCGCCTCTTGTTTTTATTTCATTGGGCAGGGACCGAAAAACAACGAGTCGAGCTCGCGAAATTTATCATGCCTCGTTCACGCCGGCTTAACGTCTTTATTGCGATTTTCTAGCTATATACCCGCGTTCCCCGTAGCAGAAGTCCTTGTGTTTTATTAAGCTTTCGATTTCAGATAGAGTCGCGATACCTCTCTTCTTCTTGCGCGTCATTTATCATCGTGACCACGTTTTATGACGATGTCGCGCGGGGAAAAAATTTGTCTACAAGTATACGAATAAAATTTAGTATGTGGGTGAGCTGATTTATTTTAGGATGTCTTTCGTTATAATTATCCCGAATTTTTTTTGTTAACGTAATAAATGTGTTCTGCAGTTCTTTAAGGCATCTCCGTATTCGACAGGCTTCTTATGCTCGCGACTGTTACACCAAGTACACGCTAACATAGATTCCGCCTTTGTTTCCATACTGTACTCCTGTTCATGTTCGTCGTGGGATTTGTTGAAATATTTATTTTCTTTCTTCTCGTCTCTAACAGCGATAAATTTTAAAATTATAAGCATTAAATACGATACAAATTACCGTCTGGTCGTTGATCACTTTCCGCGGTAAAAATTTCTCTTACAACTTTGAATATTCGTAGCTTCTATAGTGTTTTCTTTTGAATAAAAATTAGATGAATTGAAAATAATAGAAAACTTTTTTCATCGTTAGTTTTTATGATAAAAAAATGTAAGATCTTATTATTTAAATTAAATTTATATATTTATAAGAATTTAAAATCTTCTCCTATTTTTATTCTATTTTAAACGAGAAAAGTTAATTTATATTTCATTCGTTGAATCAATACATAATGTACATCAACAGAATAGAAAAAATTTAAAGCATACGTACACTAATGAATATCATAACAAAAAATGTTTTGAATCCTTTTTTTGAAACGGAAATCTTAAATATCATATAACTTCTAATGATAGATATTACTATAAATATTACGACAATAGTTAGTAATGAAAAATAATGTTATATACTAAGCAATGTTTATTTAAAAGCTTGAAGAGTTTTTTAACGGTAAAAATATTATTAAAAAAATTTTATTCTATTTTTAAAAAAAAATTTTAATTTAAAAATTTTATTTTTACAATATTTTTATAAAAATATCAATTTTATAATAAAAATTGATTATATTTTATACTACAATATATAATGAAATGTATCATTATTCCTATCAAAATACAATTTCTGTCAATTTTATTTAAATATTGTAACGTATTCATTATTTATTTATGAAAATAATTTAAAAAAATCTAATGTATAATTTCATTTATTTCTTTCGATTTCTCAAAAAATGTAAACAAACATTAATATGGTATTTCGTTTTTTTCTTTAAATTAAATCACATTTTATATTATTTTTATCGAGAAATTTTTTAAATTGAATTAAAATCAAGAATACGCTGAACTTGTTCTTCTACTTGGAATCAAAACAAAATAATTAAAATGTCCAACGTGTAAAGGTGATAAGAACCGATTAATTCGTCTTGTTCTATACGTATAATATCGGAATTAACATATACATAATATTTTCTATTCGCTGCTACCGCGTCTTCTGATCTACATATATTACCGTTACATCGGCTACACATACATGTATTTTCATCGAATTATTAATAGACGGCCATATAAAGACTGTAGATGCCGCTTTAAATAAAATAAACGAAAATCGATGGTACTATCTTGGTGGTCTTGAACGTTTCAACGGATTCTACGTTTGGCATTTATGCTAACTTCGACTTTGTTCACGGTGATTCGACAATCGCTGATTCTATAGAATCGATTTAGGATACACCTCTAAGTTTATTATGGTTATTAAAATACGTTTGTAAAAAATATTCCTATGAGTAACGAAGCTCGTTTGAGTTATATAACGGTGATTCACTCAGTGGTTTGTATATTTAAACGACGGTTTTCACATACTTTGTTTTCATCGAGTGAATATTAAATTGTCCAACTACGAACATCTGTGATGCTCTATTGACTCGATTAAGTAGGTTTAACGACTTTTCCAAGTTTTTCGAAATTAATAGGATTTCTGGGATGAAACGCACGATACCTTTACGATACGTCTAACCAACGAACGACAAACGACTGCTCGAGACGAAACCTTTCAAATTAAAAAACGTGATAGTCTAGTGTCTCGAAAATGTCTTAAATTATTTTACGTTCAAACTTTTAGATTAAAAATTAAAATATTTAAAAACTTATAATTTAGTTTTTATAATTATAATGTATAAAAGTATCGTTAACTCTATCAAATATAAATATTGAGTATCGCCTTGTTCGGTTAAAAATTAAGTCACGATTCGATCGCTTAGTTATTATATTACGTTCTACATTTATAAATTTTTACTTCAATTTTTAATACAAAATAAGTCATGAACCAAAACTACAATTTTCTAATAATCGATATAATATTTATACAAACGATTCATAAAATAAATTTCCGAAGGAAATTCAATACTTTAATCAAACGCTCGATTTATTTCCAAAGCGTCATTTAGAATCGATTAATAAAATAAACTATCGTCAGACGTAAACAGAAAGTTTTTTCTTTTTTTTCTTTTTTTTTCCTTTCCCGCTTACGGTTACCCATACAGATGGTAATACGCGTACGCACACTCGTACCAAGAGCCACCGAACCATCCTGCAAAGTCGAGTAAATATCTCGGTCTCGGAGCTAAGAGGACTAAGAGCCTCTTCCGCAATAGCGAACAGCCCTGGGAAACAAAGTGCCGAGGTGGTACCAACACCCAGCCGAGGAAAATCGAGACGCGGAAAAAGCCAAGAGCGGAAGTCGATAACCAGCCTCGTCCTCTTCCTCCTCTCCTTCCTCCACTCCTTCCTCCTCTCCTTCCTCCTCTCCGTCCTCCTCGCCTTCCTCCTCGCCTTCCTCCTCGCCTTCCTCCCTACCCTCGAACCTCCTCGACGAACACACCCCCGCCACGACTTCTTCGTTGTACTTAGAGCGCGCGTCTGGACTCTAATCGAAATTAGTTTTTTAATTGGGGGACGACTTATTTAGTCGTTAGCCAAGGCGCACCGGAGGGAAGCCGCGCACACGTATACAGGCACGTGAGCCATCTGCGCCAGGGTCTTCTTTTTTTACGCGCCATCCCTCCTCCGAGCGATGCCCCCTTGTACGCGATACGACTAACCGATGAGCGGATGGGAAAGGACGGCGGAGGCGATCCCGTTCCCGTAACGATGATTGGCTCATTAAGGAATCGACTGAAAATCCCGAGGACGCTTTATCGTCCCGAGCTAATTTCTCCTTTATTCGAACGAAACTGGAGAAACCGCGGACGAGAATCATTGGGACTTCAAAAATTGCCCATTGCAAAAATGCAGTGTCTTGGGTTATTTATTTTTCCAAACCAAATGCTCGATCGCGCGAATGTCGAGGTCTCGTTCCTTACTGATTACTAAATTTTTTAAGCTTGTTCGTCGGTTCTACTTTAACCTTGAAATACACGTCTCGGTATAGCGAATACTATACGAATATTGATCAAAACTATTTATCGAATAAATATAATTGCACGTTACAGAAATTACGGTAAAACCATATATATTCTCAAATTATAATCGATTAGATATTTTGGTTACAGGGTTACACTACTCTATTCGTCAAATATTCAGTCTTTATATTTTATCATTAATTTTTTTAAATTAAATATATTGTGTCGTAATTTTAGCTTTTATTAGTCGATTTTAATAAAATTTTTTAAATAAAATTATTTGGATTTTATTAATATTTACATTGTTTCGTTATATATATTATATATTTAATTTACGTATTTGATAAAGATTTATATACTGTTAATATACACAGGGAAAAATATTTATTTACTAAAACGTTAGAGTCGTAAAATACGATGAACCTTTTAAAATTATACATTTTTGAAAATATGATATTCGTAACTGTAAAAGTATTTAAAAATAAATTTTCGAATCATTATAAAAATATATAGAAAAAAAAAAGAGAAATAATTTTAAATGCAATGCTATTCAGATAATCTTTTATAATTTAAAGCATTTAAATTGTAAAAACAATTTGAAACATCAAAACAAGATTAAATTATTAATAGTATCATAATTTAACAACGCGTTAATTTATTACGTTGAATTCACCGAACCTGAGATAAAAAATTGAAATATAAATTTCGATACAATAAAAACTACGCATCGTGTAAGAAAAATAAAATAAATTGCGTTAAATGTTATTTAATATCATTAATTTCTTTTTTAAGTCTGCAATAATCGAAAAATCTATTTTCCTTCAAGTTCTTGTCGGTATATTTTATGCTCAATCTAAGATTAATATAATAAACCACTGTATCAATGTAAAGTAAAATTGTGCTATTTTTTATTTTAAAGTTCAACAATTTAAAAGCAAAAAGTTCACATATAATATTATCTTAACGAATAAAATAAAAATATTGTTTACGAGTTTAAAAAATATTCCTGGTTCTTTTAATGATTTCTCAAAAGTTGAAACCAATATTTTACTCTGGATTACCGTTATTAACTTTACCAACAATTAATTACGAATGTGAATAAATTTACAAAAGTTCTTGAACAAGTTTGAAAAGTATAATCCTCATAGTTTTGCGCCAAAAAACATTACTTACGATTAACATACTTATTCAGTAATACTAAGTCTTTCGAATATAAATCTTACCTACACAACGCCTATTTTATTTTATTCAAAAATATCACGAATTTTATAAAACGTTTTCGTATTTGAATATGAATGATGAGTCTCGCATGTGTAACGTGAGTTAATAAAATACATAATTCATATCGTAGAAATATCGAATATATATAAAAGGATAAAAGCAACAGTTTAACTTTATTCGTTTCCAACGATAAAACCTTGGTACGACACTTTTGTATCGGGGAAAAGAAAATTTCTTTATAAAAAAACAAATTAGTTTTTTAAGTTAGCAAGGGCATAAGATATTTAGCACAATGGAAGAGCCGCTTAAAAGCTTCCCTTAATTGCGCGCCATCGCTGCTCTTACACCAAGTTTTTTTCCTCGAGACGGTGGGACGAGAAAAAGCCTATCGTCGCGGCCAGGATTCAAGGCTCGATCTCCGTAACCACGAAGGCGGGAAGCGAGCGGACGTAATGATCGAGACGGAGATGCCGCCGCGACATAATTCGCGTTAGAATATTTCCCCGGGGGTCGAACGCGAGACCGGATAATTCCGCGATTATCACGCGACACAAGAAGCAGCGCCGCCATCGCCGCCATCGTCGCCGCGGGAAAAACCGAGGCATTAATCTCGCCCAGAAATCAAAGGCTGCCGCGGCGGACAAATAAATTCTGCGTGCGTTCCTTTTTGCGTGCGAAATGCACTTTTTTTTTATATAAGGTAAATTCGCGCGGCTGCAATTTGCAAGTTATTACGATCCAGTGAAAGTACGAGTCCGAACTTTTACGAAAGGTAGAGATCTGTGAATCGCCCTTACTAGATTTTATCATTGAGCGTTGGAGGACTCGTTAAATTTCAGGTACTAAGCGTTGGTATTTTATATCTTACTTAGAATTTAATGAGTTATTAATGGAATCTTCTTCTCTATCGAAGCTTTTTTGATCCAAATTTAATGAATTACTTCGTAAATAACAGTTATTAATTTATTATAAAGATAAAGAAAACTATTGGAAAGGTAATCGACTTCGTAAAATTAATAAAGCTTGTAAATTTCGATCGTAAATACTAATTAATTTCACCCGATTCGTGTGCAACGAATTCACGATAAAAATTCTAATTGTGACATAAATCTTTTATTCTCGAATATAAATTCAAATGTATGGATCGCTTTAGAAGGTAGTTTTAGTAGGTAGACGCAAAATATGTAACGATAACGAAAAAACAGCGATACGTTTTCTAGGCCGAATAACATCTTCAAAAGTTGTTTGGATCCACCGAGTCAATAAAGAGAATAAGAAAGTAATTCGAAGATAAGCGATAGAAGCTACGTGAACTTATGGCCATTTCTCGTCGTTGCATTAATTCGATGATACGTTAAAGCTGCTTATCCGTAACGTTAAATTTGTAAAATTTTAAGAATATATTACTCTGTATAAATTTCGGTGCTTTTTGATTATCGCTGATACTTAAGATCGTTATTTTCGTACGGGAAAGTAACTCCGAGTTTATTAATGGTTCGTGTCTCTCGAGTCTGGCTTGTAAATTTGTGCAACGCAACGCGCGAACAAAGAATTCAACGAACAGGTTGGAAACGCATAACTCGTTACCAATCTTAGCCGAACGCGCGATCAAACGTTCGTTACAACAAAGTAAGCGCGTTTAAAAATTTTGAAACATTCGTCTTTCGACACGATCCGAGTATATATTTATTGTGAAAGTAAACGCCTTGACAACTAAAAGATATCCTTTCTCTCAACGCAGTCAACGTAAGCAATAAGTTCGTTCGGCTGAGAATTGCAAATCCAATAAAGCTCGAAATCCGTCGAAATTACAGCCTCGGATATTGCGCAGTCATAAAAAGAGATCATCCCTCGGTCTCGTTCGAAGATGGTCGAACAAAGGCACGTACGGGATATAAGATGGTGCGCGTCTGTGGTATCGTTTTCCTCGTTTTGGCCGCTGGTCGGTACAACAAGGGAATGGCTAAACGAGGGCTTCCGTGTGCCCTTCCTATTTTCCTTCCTTGACTCTATCTTTCTCTCCTTCTCAACCGGGAGCTCTCGCCCACTGTCTTTATATAAGCAACCACCCCTTGCTTGTTCGGTCGATAAAACAATTGCCGGGGGGATAATCGGCATTATTTACGCCGGATTCACTCGAGTAGGAGATTTCAACCCCGGGGATTCGCTGCCGATGTGGATGTGAGCGCGTACGTATATATATATATGCAAAGCGATTGTCTTTCCTTATCTAACTCACACACGGTCTCTCTCTCTCTCTCTCTCTCCTTCTACTTCGTTCTTAGCGGTCGAACTTAGAGCAAGTTGAAGCTTTCAGACTGTAGAAAATAATCACAGACATGTTACTGTAAAAATAAACATAATCTTTTTATGATTTAAAATTTTTATTTAGGAAGTTTTTGAAATTTTTCATATTTTAAATTACAAAAATAATAAAATATTAATGATAAGATTTTACTAAATAATTGTTATATTTGAAGATTATTGATGTTTATTTGCCATTCGTGTTATAGCAAACTCCTCTTTAACTAGATTGTATGTACAATCTGAACATATAAGATATATATTTGGATCTCTGTATGGTGTCATCTGTGTACACAATGATTTAGATGGAACGTCATTCGGTGACTTAAATTTTAGCATATACAATTACACGGTACATTTGTAGTTTAGAGGGGATAACAGCCTGTACAGTTTTTCTTAATATTAAAATGGTACTAGGATTTCGGTATATTAATTGAACGCTCCACTGGATGGATCTCGAACTTCTTATCCAAAAATAATTTTAGAAAATATATATATTAGCGTGATACGTTTTTAATACCATTTATTAATAAAATATATCCTTTTAAGAACAAACAATTTAAAGTTAAAGTGGATGTACTAAACAGCATGTGACGTCTATTGATGGGATCGTATATCATCTTTATTACTTTTCGGTTTCTATTGTTTCATTTAATATAAAATAAAATCTACGATACAAAATAATACAGTTTCAAGATTTTGCAATAATAAATAAGTTCAGAATTTGTGTTTTCAAATGTATTTTAAATTTTTAATTTATTTTAACCTCGTAAATATACCATGATAAATAGTATTTTACAAGTTTTGATTTTGTATCGGTAGTACATTACTTGCAAATATATGTTCTTAATTTTGTATGCATTTTTAGTTTATTTAAATCGAGTTATTATAGAATAACAAAGATTTAATACTATTCTTTTAGAAAAAATGACGCGAATATTCAAAACTTATAAAAAAAATGAAAAAATATCTGTAAATCAACGATGAAACACGATAAATAGATTAAGAATCACAAGAGCGTAGAATCCAGGAATCTACGCCGTTAAAAAAATGGTACGAATTAAAATGCAAAGTTCCTCGAGAAAAAGCTTTCTCCTCTTTCTTCTCGCGACCGAGTTTTAAAGACGGCTCGGCTAATGCAGCAACTTCCTTGAAGTAAGTACTTCCCAGAAGGAGCGTAAGTTTTTGCAAAAGCAAAGTAAATAGCAGCCCGAAAAAATGCGGTAGTTTACGAAATAATTAAAGCGCGCGCTTTAGCCTGGCCATTTATTACAGCCCGACTTGGCCGATCTCCGCGAAGTGCGCTCGCTTTCTCTCTCGTAAGCCCCGGCTGATCTCTCTCCGTCCCACTCGGAGCTTATCCCTTCCCCTGGAGCCGCTCCTTCCTCGATCCCCACCTTCTCCACGGGAAATACTTCCAATTAGATACGTCACTGGATTTCGACGTCGAGTAAAGTCGCGCTGAGAATTTTACCCTCGGGAGCTTCGGTGCGTGCCTCCCTGCTCCGTAAAAATACGACGATAGGCGTCTCTCCTAATTTCTTATTCTATCGGGATGCTCGCGAGCCTCGGCTACGATTTATGTATTCGCACGACTCGCAGCGGAGGGTTTGGTTGCCGGACCGACTCCGCCATTTATTCGGCGATTAATCCTTGACGAGCCGAGGGACACTTTCCGTAGCTTTAATTAAAAACGTACGTGTAGCTTGGCGCTTGGCGCTTGGCGCTTCCACTACGCGGAGATTGTTTTATTTTATTAATTTCGCTTTGACAAGATGGTCCATGCTCTTGGCTCTTGCAATTATAACGAACGTGCGTTGTTATTCCGAACGAACCGGATATTAATTTTAGAGCTGGTTCGTCTAAAATCTAATTTTGAATATATCGCGTAGTGTCAAAGTTACGAAATTACGAAAATTAGAAAAATCGATGGTTGCATCGACGAGATTACACGTTCCAAATACATCTTTATTCGCCTCCATTGGAATTTTTTCCGTATCGCGCTCGGCGAGTGAAGAAAATTCATTTAAACCGAATCATCTTACCATCGCGTTACTCGGGGTATATTTACTCATAATCTACAAGCGAGTCATTTCCCGTGAATATGCGCAAATTTTTCAACTGGAGATAGCGCATAATTTATTCAGCCCAAAGGTCTAACGTTCCATCGCTCGCGGGGTGCGTTGTTACGCGCATGCATAATAAAAGACGTAAGTACACGTGTATACATCCGCTCGTGGCATCCTCCCACACACTCGCAAAGATATACGAAACAATATTTCCTCATCGATCCGTGGTAAGGAGCATTAGTTTGCCTCAGCGCCGTTTAATCATATTACAAAGAGATTTTCCGGTGAGTGCGTAAATATACGTGTGCAAGGAACCCCCGGCCCTAGTTCCACGTCCACTCCTACTCGAGTTGTTCCACTATTTTGTTCTCTTGTTACGAGCGAAGGCTCACCGATGAAACGCCTCTTACGCACCTAATCGCGATATCATACACTTCGTCCTAATAAAAGCGGAACGAAGAACGAAACGGAGGAGAGACAAGGACGGGGATATCGACAGCACAAGCATCATTCAAGAGATACACTGGTAGATTAGGCCCAGCCTCGAGCGTGAAAATCTGCGAAAGTCGAGAGGGAGAGAGAGAAGGATAAACTAGAGAGAGCGTGGCAAACCAGCTCTCCCCGAGCCCATTACTTTGGAAGATTACGACTAAAGTGACTGGCTGCAGCCAGGGGTTGTCGCAATTAGGGTGGGTTTACACGAGGGGCGGGTTCGGTAGCTCTTTCTCTCTCGCTCGCGTTTTAGCCCCTCGGGACGAAAGTCGGTCTCGCGGTGGTATCCGACGGGAAACGTGGGGAGACGCGTATGAAAGAAGAGAAAAATGGTCGATGTATAAGGACAATTTTATTATTGCGTATAACGTTTGAGGGTAATGTTGGTAAAGATAGATTATATCGTAAAAATATTAGTTTGGTTTCTCGTAGAAAGATAAAAGTGACTAGTGTAATCCTGTAGTATGCACCGCATGAATCGTTCCGATTATTCGGTAAATATTTCAACGATTTTCGCGTTGATATGTATATAAATGCCGATCACTTATTTGTGAATAGATTACGGGTTTGTGATCGAGGTTTATACGATATACTAATACGATATACTAATACGATATTCTAATAATAGGAATGGTAATAATCCTAGTGGTAGAAAGTAATTTTGATAAATTCACCACTGCGGATTCAGGAGACACGCGAAAAAAAGAAAATTTACAAAATGAGTGCTTTGGACACGATTGAATGTTTTATTATTTAAGAACTTTAGGTATAATGATAATAAACTGTAATCATCGGAATTACTTTATAAATTGTAAATGAAACGTCCGTCATTTTTTTTCTTGTACGCGCAAAATTATAACGATTAAAAATTTTTTTTCTCGAATTTTGTCATTATAATAATGCTTTTAATTTTATTTATTATTACCTTCTAATTTTTATAATATATATTTTATATATAATAAATAAATACATGTGTACATATATACAATGCTACATTTAGAAAATGATCGAATGTTAATAAAAGCGTATAAATGTGTATTCGATTGAAAAAATCGATAAATTAACGCTTTTAAAGCAGTTAAATAATTAATACAACAAAAAATAAATTATATTGAAATAAAAATATTAATTAGTGTTTTAAAATTTAATAAATATATTATTAATAATTTCACTTTTATCGATAGCGTATTTAGATAAATAATTATATTTCAATAGTCTTAATCGCGTAACATTATATTTTCCTTTTTTACCGATAATATGGAATATAATTTATTCAATAATCGTACACCCTGTTAAAATGTTTTCTCTTCAAACAGTACTCGACGAGTTATGTTAATTAAAAAAAGAAAAATAGACGTCACGATTTGTCACAATTTATTTTTGAAATAAAACCAGCGTTAGGAATATTGATTTTCCCCTTATTAAGTTACAAACGGTATTCGTAACGCACAATAAATATCAACGCGGTAACATCCTCCGAACGATCGGTTCACTCCTACATCCCGAAATCCTGATATACATCCCTAAAGAACGCGAGCTCGAAAACGTTCGAGCGCTCCGCGATTTCTCGAGGTGAGAGTGTACGCGAGACAATACGACGAGAGAAAGAACGGAGCGGTAAATCAGCCACGAAGGGGAAGAGCGAGTTCGAGGTCGAGGTGGAAGCTGTGGACAATACTCGCACATCCTCGCATACGCGTGAAACGCGAGCAAAGTCAGGCTCCTTTACAATGGCTTGATATACATATTTACCAGCGGGCGAGAAGTTGGTGCGTACTAGGCGTGTCACTCACTAAGTCAGTCAGTTAAGGCTCGTTGAAGGGGGAGGGGGTGAATGCCTAATGAACGTCAGAGCCGTACCTTCTCTTTTCCGCGAATCATCCCTTAGAATGTCAACCACTCTCTTTCTCTTTCTACACTCGTACACGCGTGCGCTCAATGTTTCTGAATGCTCACCATTTCTGCTTACACTATTTATCTCGATGCCTTTTTTATGTAAACAAGTAGGGAGAAACGGTTTGCGGTAAAGTGGTATATACGTTTACTAAATGGTTCATAAAAAAATTGTAGTGTACCGCGTACAGGATGTACGAAAAATATCGGGGAAACTGTGTCTTCTAAAAATTATCTATTTAATCGAAAAATTCCCTTCGAACTATTACATACGCGCGTATAATTATAATTTTTATACGAGTATTGTAAAAATTAATTTCCCTTACGGGTGTAAACGTATATATTTACGTAGATACAACGTTGTTCGAAGGATTTCGTACAAAGATTATTTATGTAAACAACGATAAATAAATATAATTTTATTGAGTAAACGCAACTTGGAGTGGGCATTATTTATTTATGATTATTTTCATATATACTTATTGAAATGTAGAACCTTATTTTATAGAGGATTTTCCAAAAACGACTTTTGACTCGAAAACATCCCCCGTATTTTACGATAAGACGTACAAACATTTTATTTCTTTAGCCAACTGTATAAAACTAATGCAAAAAATAAAGAGTAAATTTATACCGAAATGCAAACCTTCTGTGGAATATCGAGGACGAAATTATCTTCCGATACAGAAACGTTAAATTCTAATGGATCCGTTTCGAAGTACCATCGTTGCATATAGATTAAAAATTTATATTTTTATACAAAAGTATATATATAAGAATAAGGAATAATTCATACGAAATTAAAAATAGAAAAATTCGGCTTAAAATATTGATATTAACGTATATCTTTGTTTTACGAATCTTCCTCGTCTACTAATCTCAATTTCTCTTCCTCCGTTGTTCCTCACTCATTTAAATATCCATAGGAGCACGGAACCGCCCCCTCGGTCAATATAAGCAAACAAGCGCGAGGATCGACATTGCGAAACTGTTTGGACAAACTGTCACCCAAAGTCACCGAGGGGGACTGAGATTCCCCGGGTAAATAACTCTTAATCCGGGCGCGTACAGCAACGCGCGACACTTGGAGCACGCGCTTTTTCCTGCGGGGTTCTTTTATTGATAGTTCGCTTTTCTCTCCAGGGTGATTAGCATAACCGCAGCTGCATTAGAGCGCGACCGAGGCGGCACGGAAGTGCCGGTAATCCGATTAGTCGGCACTGCGGTATTTCGTCCTTTGGCGGGGGTGTAAAACGTAGATGAAAGGGCTGACGCTTATGGCCCGTCAAGCTGTTCCTCTCGTACCGAACCTCGTGCTGCAATATACGTAACGTTGTCCTGTTATTAATCTATTTGTTATTTGTCTTTGCCCTTGCGAACGAACGACGAGCGTCGCTCGCGTTTTATGGACGCGGGCGAGAGATTTAAGATACCGGATCGAGGGATCCTTGACGATGCTTTTATTTTGCTTGAGAATCGAGAATCGATAATTAATCGATTCCTGATTCTTAACCGAACGTACGTACATACATTCCGTGCGTGTATCTTTCACGTTTGCCGAGTGATTGTAATTTATTAATAACTGTATCTATCGTTTAATGACTCGGAGGATTTGCGGGTAATTAATCATCGCTGTGGATGAGATCATCGATGTAAGATTTAGTAAAATTAAGAATAACTCGCGAATATTTTCGATCTTTAAATTTCAATAATATTATCGATCACTTTATATTATAAGCTGAATTAAACGATAATCTTAAAGAGAATAATAATGTATATTGTTTTAATTTATCGAATTTAATCTAATTCCAACTTTTCGGATAAGAAATTTGATAATTTAACGGTATTTTTATAATTTTTATATAAATTTAATATTTATTTATACCAGCATGCGTTAGAACTATTTAGTAACGATACTATTTCCTTCTGTTTGTAGAAGCGATAAATTTTATACAGTAAACGGTTAAATATCTATCAGTTATATGTAAATATATTCGCGCGCAACTCGTACGCGTATATATATTAATTTATAAAGCCTTGAATTCAAAATTATTATAGTTCATAAACAATTGATATCCTACAATCGTATAATGTATATAAATACATTTGTAAACAGTAGCTGTATAGTTTACGTTTAATGACAAGATTAATACGATAACGAAATGATTTTAATCGAGGCTGCGAAATCATCTTTTCTAGATAAGAGCACCGGCAACGTTTAGAGTATTTGCATCGTGCAGCCATACGTTGCAAAACGTAACAAGCTTCAGAATTGCAACAGATTGTAATCGTAAATTGATATATGATGAAACTGTATTTGATTGAATGTTAAAAGTACAAAACGCAATACATTAAAAAAATGTATACGAGTACCACAATACCTTGAATGAAAAGATTACTATTATTATTTTTAATACGATACATATATTTATACAAATGAACATCGCATGCAGTCATAAGGATTATACTATACAATCTTCCGTGATATGAAAATAATTACAGTAACTTTTGTGTATCCTAAACACAATAATGTAATAATAATAATAATAATAATAGTAATAATAATAGTAATAATAATAATAATAATTGATGATGATGATACAATAGTTTTATTTAGATTATTATTATTTAAAATATAAAAATACATAGAAAGGGTTTTAAGAACATCAATTATTACAAAATTTATATATCAAAACCGTAAAACACATATCAAAATTGATTACACTACATCACCTATATATACAGTACAAAGATTCAGTAATAATAGACGAAGCACACCAAACGTTAAATTATTTAGACGCGTGAATCTGCCTTCAAACAACAAACTTAAAGTGACAGCTCTGAAAAATCTCGCAAACTAAGAAGCTTTTTGAGGAATGAAGTCGTAATTGCAATTATTATAAATTCAAAGGAGTAAGCGCATTTGTTGATAATAATCTATAATAACAAGAAAAATATTATGCAATAATCGTAAAATAAAATGTAAAAATCAAAAAATATAGAAAAGAGACATTAAAAGAATGAAAAATATAGAAAATAAAATAGTCACATCGCTTTATTTTTAACAAAGTAATAAATTCAATACAACTATACAATCCCGTAGCAATAGAATGAACCAAAATAGAAAAAATAGAAATATATATTTATATTAGACACAGATGTCTTTTTTATGAAAATAATAAACAACATCAATCTAAATCAGTTATCTCGAAGAATTAAAATACGTAGAAAAATAAAATATTTAATGAAAAGAAAATGTTCACATATAATTAAATGTGAAAATTATTTAGATGATTACTTATTTAGTGGCTACTGCAGGTTTCATTTCAATGTTTTCTTCCATTCACAATTATAATGAGATTAGGCTAAAAAAATGTTAGTATTCGATTGTATTCAAGATTTCGATAAATCTGTTGTCGCAAATTATCTCAATTTCAAACTTTTTATCGAAACTTTAGTTTCTACTATGAGATAATTCGCTAATATCT
The DNA here is from genome assembly GCA_018907195.1 of Dolichoris vasculosae. Lineage (NCBI taxonomy): Eukaryota > Metazoa > Arthropoda > Insecta > Hymenoptera > Agaonidae > Dolichoris > Dolichoris vasculosae. The sequence continues at coordinate 1,242,405 of JACCHY010000004.1, read as the reverse complement.
AATTTGTAACATCGATCGAGTAAATCAAGAATATTAAATGATTACTAAAATATTTAAATATAATCAGAGACTATAGAAAAATTGTGATATATTATCTTATATTCTATAAAGTTACTTTGTAAATATTTTCTGAAATGCAATCAATAACAAAGTACTGATATCCATCAAATAAATAACTCGAAAGTTAGACATCATCTGATATTAATTCTAAATTTATTACTTAAATTATGTGAATAACTAATTAAAGTATAATACTAGATATTTATAAAAAAAAAGTATATAAATTTATTATATTATTTATTATACAAAAAACTGGTAAAAGAAACCATTTAAATATATATTCACGTTGTAGATTTATTTATAAATTCTATTACGAGAAATCATGTTAATCATATAAATGAAATACACAATAATTATACGTCATTATTTATTTGTTTATCTGTCAATATACCTCACTTTCGATGTGTGGTTATTTTATTATCTAAATTCTTATTGGAGAAATGTATTCTAACTACTTTCGAAAGCAATAGGTATACACATAATGTATTTTTTTGCTCTATTTATATACTCGTACATAAAATAATTTCATACCGCATTGATCAATTGCAAATTGCTAGAAATCTATCAATTTTTTTCAATATGCTACTGCAAGGCTCATTTTTATAGTTTTAAATTACATCAATCTTATTGACATTTAAACTTTATTCAAACGAAGATAAATTTTCAAATATTTTAATGAACACTAACAATAATAAATGTAAATATATATAAATATATAAAATCAATACGATAAACTCATTTCGCGTGGGATAAATAATTTTCATTGCAAAAATTCTTGATTTTTACTTATAATTCAATCATAACCTTGAATGTCCTCTTTGATATCTAGAATGAATCGATTCGTGTAATCTGAAAATATTCAATTTCTTAAATTTAGAAATTAAATTCGTCATGTTTTAAATTTACTTTACTAAATGCAATGAATTTCCACTCGTTATGAATATTTCCTTTACGAAAAATGATTCAACGTATATTTCTATTTTACACTAAGTTTGCCTCGATCGCATATTGAAATGATTTTTCGAATTATTAATTATTTCAAAATGTAAAGTAAATTATCAAACAGAAAAATAAACATATAAATTCTGGATATTAATAATATAATGTCTATATTTGATACTTTATATTTTTTAGGAAAATACATAATTTTCTTCTAATTATGTATATGTATGTTGTTTCAAATTTTAATAAACTTTAACCAATTATTTATTGTATAATTATTAAAATACGTAAATAACTCTTATAAATAAAAAAGTAAATAATATTTAAATTTCCATAGTCGCAATTATATAAGTGTAATTAAAAAATTTTACCTGAATGTTTGGTAAAATAAATAAAATATTTTTCGAAACATCTGCTTTCAGCTTTATTTTACGTACACACGTTTCTAAGATATTTTACATATTATTTATAATCATTAAATTTATCAAAATTAAATAAACGAATGTACCTCGTGCGTTTAAATAAAGACAACATAAATTTTGCGTTCCACCGATACTTCAAATTTGAAAATAAATTTATTTCATCCAAAAAATAGTTATTTATACTCCTTTAAACAAAATTCCAATACTTTATTATCGTAGTATCGATAAATCTCAAAAATATATAAATTTTATTATTCAACAATTTCAAAACTAAAATATAAACATAAAAAACAATATTCGGTCGCATTGTTGGAAATATTGTTTCTAGAACTCGGTAACTTTACGAAGATGCAACGGAATTCTGAGAACATCATGGGAGGTCTATTCAATTGTTAATAAAATAAATAACGTACGCTTTCGCATAAATAACGCATTGGATGTTCGGTTGCTCTCGTACAATTATTCGAACGTTAATATTAAAAATCCGCAAAGACGAATAACGAACGATCGGTTTTAAAAAAATCGTTATGCAAATCGAGCGATAAGTTTTTATTTTAATCGCAAAGAAGCGCAAGAATCGTCGAATTTATCGAGTCGGTCCGAGAGCTGGAAAGATAATTATACCGCGGTGGATCAGTGCGCAAAGCCAAGTGGGAGGAAATTACGACCGAGAAAACATAAGTTGCGCGAGAGAGAAACCGAACGCATACGTTTCGAGAAATAAGATGCCATCCATGCGCCATCTGTTGAACCCAGGCAGTTTCTTAACGTGTAGCGTTTACGTTCACTCCGCCGGTACAAGCGTCGAGTGGTCCAAGATAGCCACGGATAAGCGAATGCGCGATGGCGATAAAAAAAATATCGAAGCATTCGATCTGGAAAGAGAGAAAAAGGATGACGCGCGGAATATTGGTTGAGAAAGTCAAAGGATATCGATACAGAAGAGATATCGGAAAAAATCTTTGGAAATATTAGCTTCATTATGAAAGGGTATGGGTGAGGGTATCGGCGAGGATATCGGCCAGGGTATCGGCGAGGGTATCGCACAGAAGAGAATAAAAAGAGAAAAGAAAACTATTTACCGGGAGATAGATTGAAGGAATTTCGTAGGTCGCTTTATTCGCCCTAGAATGAAAGATGTGGAAGCCCTGGGCAGAAACAAGACTCAGGGGTAACAGAATCCCAGACGAACGCGGACGAAGGAAACGGCGCTTAAAGAAGGAACGGAACGCGATCGAACGCAAACGCTTACGTGAAAATTCGTTAAAAATGAAGCCTAAACAAGCCATTGTCGCGATCACTCGAGGCGCCTCCCCGGGGTCGGAGAGGAGCCATAGAGGAACCATAGAGGAGCCACACACGTTCGACCCAGCAGGTAGCGAAAAGTCACACGGACGATGGTAACTCCGGTAATGGGAAATGAGACGAACGCATCGCGCCTATTTCCCCGAATCCGTGTATAAGCCAACAATACACGAGCTCGCCCATAAACGCCGCGGGAATTTCTATTAAAGGCGCGTGTGGGTTCTCCAGGGGACCAGGGGAGATACCACCGAGCGAAAGGTCAGCGTGTAACGAGGGAGAGAAAGCGATAATTTTGATGAATACCGGGTCATTCCCGGTATCCACGGCTGTGTGTACGCGTTGCTCATCTCGACAATAAGAATGTTGGTTTTGGTGTTGGTTCTGGTGTTGGTTTTGGTGTTGGTTTTGCCCGATGCAGGCCCAGCGCTGTTTGTTATTTCCGATGAGATATAATGGGATGGCTCGTCGGGTGTTGATGCATAGCGCGTAGCGGGGTGCCGTTGCCGACTTTCGTCTCTCTCTCTCTCTCTCTCTCTCTCTCTCTCTCTCTCTATCTATCTCTCTCTATCCCGGGATACACCGCGTGCGTGTAAGCGCGAAGGGCGGGGGAATATTTCGTAGTCCGGGGACCCCCGTAGACATCCTCTGGACCGCTACGCGTCCATCACGCGTCACGGTTTTATGTATTTAGACGTATCCTCCTTGTATCCTCATTTCTCTTCTTCTTCGATGAGGATCTTCGAGAGCACGAGTACCAGTCCGTGTGCCTCTGTATGCGTCTGTGTGCGAACGCGTGCGCGCCCTTTCGCTCATCGTTTTTTCTATTTCTTTTCACGAGCTCCTCCGATCTCTCCGTCCACTTTTTTCTTCTTCTTATTTATCGTCCGCGTATACCTATTTTATCTTTGGACGAAAGACATATTTCAATCTCCGGGAGGATGGTTCTCCTTTTTTTCCGTACGCGGTTCTTCGGTGATTTTAATTTTGAGATTAATTTCTCGAGATTTTTGAGAGTACCATAACGAGTGGGTGGCTAGATTTTATCGACCGGCCGTTTAATCAAATTTTTTTTCCCGATGGGAAAGGAATTCGAATCGGACGTCGATTAAAGTTCTATCGTTTCAACGTGCGTAAACGAGGATCAAAAACCGGGGCAATAGGAATCGGTGCAATAGGAATCGTTCGACGAGATACGAACGACGTCCACAAAAACGATTTATTACTCCTGTGTATGCAAATGCGTATCAGCGTATCAAAAGAGAATCTCGAAGCGTTAATAGCTCGACGTCGAACGCGACGAAGCCTAGGACGATATCTCCGGCGAAAAGTAAAAGTTAGTCGAGAGCGATCCTCGTCCAATGTCGCGAAAGCGAGTAATTATTCGGATCCTCGGGATCGACGAGCGCAGCTCGGATGGAAGATGGAACCAAAATCCATCGTCGGAGTCTCGCTCTGCTCTCCAACCAACGTCCCGAGGACCCGGTGCGATACGGGAGACGTTGACGATGATGATACATGGCGTGTGTCAGCGTGAGGTCCCATCATCGTCCGCCTGTGCGTATCTTTTGAGTAATCGACGCACGACTCGGACTCGCGCAACTATTTCAACCGGATACCGTACGACGAGCGATGAATTCTTCCATCGCGAGCGAGAAGCCTACCATTAATCAGCGGACTCTTTCACGACTAAGCGCCCTCGCGAGTTTGTCTCTTAGTCTGGGAGCGATCCTTCCTCGTCGCTCTTTTTCTTCCGCGTATTTCGAGACGCGGAACGCGCGGAGGCGCCTCCGAGGTACTTGTAAAACCGCAGGCTCACTGCGTGGAGATTCGCATCGTGGATTTATCGCCGAATCAACCTCGATACGCGACGTAACGTTCGCGTGCGATTCGCGAGCTTGTCTAGGTTTTTAACTACAGGGGTTTTAAATATTGCGCCGTGGGAAAATCGATGATTGATACTCCGTGTAATTAGCGCGGTGAGTGGAACTTTATTCGCGAGTCAATTGGGTCGTTCGTAATAACGACCCGAGGCTTACCTTCGAACCTTTCAACGCGTACGTCGAAAATACAGCCTTTTTTTATTTCTACGATTGAATAGATTCGATGTGCACAGTCATAGAGAACCATATGATTTATTGTTACGATAATCGTACATTTTTACAAAGTGATACGTTCGTACAATTTGTTTTTTAATATCGGTGAAATAATACTTTGCGTGTAGATAATATTTTTTGTAAATTACACACGAAACAAATAGGAAATAAAATGCGTAAATTATCGACATATTTTATTGCTTGTTCGTATATTTTGCGTTTACAATATAAAACTATAGTGTGCGGGGTAAATAGAACATACCGTGATATAAATTTACGTTTAGATTTATTCGATCGAATTTTAAATATATTTTATTTAATATCGATAATTTTAACTAATTCGATTAAAAAAATATAAATTTTACTCGAGCGTATCCACGTGTACGTTAAACGTATTAGAACGCAAACTATATTCTAAGAGTAGCTGATAAATTAATATTAATATTAATAATTTTAATAAAAAAAATGCTCGTGTACTTAGAGAATTTATTTCGTAGGTTATTTATTTCAATCCCATACTGATAGAAATAAAAATGTAAACCTCTCGTATATACGACAGAAAAACTAAAGCATCAACTTTATCTTTGATCAAAGTGTGATTAATACTTCTACTTTAAGAGATCGAATTCGCATATTATCTACATATGTTTTGAACAAACGTGAATTATACTGATTTAATGTACGTATCCGGTGAAATATATCATTTTTGCTAATATTTTTTACATGTCAAAATTAGTTTTTTTATCTATTATCTATTAATTAAAATAATTCAGATGGGATAAAATTGAAAACGTTAAAACCGTTAAGATTAATTTTACGACTGTTATCTTACATATGATTATTTTTAGAATTTAAAAAAATATATTCATTTCAAAGATCTTTTAAATGTCAAGGATCTTAATAAGTTATAAAAACTTAAATAACCTTCGTAAGACTTTTTATTCTCATCTATCGTGTTACATATAGCAGGTATCCGTGTGTAGCGCATTGAAATAATATTTGTATGTTATGTTTTTACGTATGAAAAATCATAATTTTTCCTTAAAATTTCGTATTAAATATGAGAAAATTAATTTCGTAACATTTCACTGTATTAGAAATATTTGTCGGTTAATTTATAATTGGCCAATACGAAGTATTTCAACGTCTATGTCATAAAACGTATAAATGATCTTAGCAAGTTATTTCAATGTATAATTTTATTCGATCGTTTAACTATTATATCTAAATTAAACCTTGGGTTACGTAACTCTCAAGAATTCAACTATCGAAGAGCATAACTTCTACATTTTGTGTTCAACTCGTAAATAATATTCACAGTTGCAAATTACCCTTTCCATGTTTTGTAATATCAAAATATCTCTGAATACTCGAATACTCGAATACTCTATAGATTAATGGTCTAAATGATGAGTAGTAATAAATTAAACGTATAAAATATTCGCTGGTAAAAATACACGGTATATCCAAATTTGGCAGTATACGAGTAAACTTCTCCTACAATTAATAAATACAGCAGACTATTCGGTGATTTTTAGTAAGACCTATGCTTTACAAAGAAGTAGATGAACCCATCGACGTCATCCAACTCCTTGGAGTAGAATTTGACGGCGATGGTTGCCCTGCCCGCGATTTCCGGTGTCATGGAGAATCGACAGAGCGCCTCGGATCCCACATCGACGTCCTCCGTGAGCTTGAGCTTGAGCTGCTCCTTGAGTCCAGGTCCCTCGATAAGGAACTTACCCCTCCTCAGGGGTATCGGCAAGGGGTTCGTGAACTTCGCCGTGGCCTCGAAGAGCTCTCCCATCAATGGTTGACTGTCCAACTGAAAATCCAAATGTTGGTTATTTCGCGGACGTTCGACGCGTCCCTGATTTTTCCGCGCTTACCTCGATCTTGATGTCGGGTTTGCGCACGCGAAAATCATCCTGAGCGAAGTATTCGAAGTCGGTGTCCTTGACGGTCGCGAGACAGGAAATATTGAAGGCCGACTGATCGAGCAGCTTTGGTCCGTACTCCTCCCAAGAAACCTCGAGCTGTACCTCGTCTCTCGTGCCTGGCTTGATGTAGCGCTCGTTCTCCGACCTCTTCACCGAGTCTCCGGTTCGGCCGGTGTACGACACCGTCTCCACGCGCAAAATCACCGATATTTGGTGCATCTCTACGCGGCTCTCGTTGGTTATCGTCAACACGACACTGGAAAAAAGGTGTTTATGCGATTTCAATTATTGCATCACTCGACAGTTGTTACAACTGTTGTTAGCAGCTTTGCTTTATTTTGACGTTATTCTTGAAAAGCGTACGACACCAGACGGTTTACCTAGTAAATAATCGATATCGTATTTTAAGACGAATAAAATATTCGAGTTCTATCTTTGTAAGGAATCGAAAATCAATGATAAAAACTAAAGTATTGTTGATGCTATCTATACAAAAGCATAATATAGTATGTAGTGCGCAAAAGTACATACCTAAGAAATCTGTGAAAAAATCGAGTAATAAGTCGTCATCGAATAAAGGAAAAAATATTGTTTAAGATTAGCGGTAAAATCGTTGCCGTCTCTTTTATAATGAAGTCGAACATCACGAGTTAGTAATTTTAAATTATCATCGCAATAAAAAAATTGGTCGATACCACGTGCATATCGATAAATACGTTTTCAAAAGATTTACATCTTGGAAATCGTTACCCCATAACTGTAAAAAACTTCTTCCACCGCGAATCGAAACGTACTCCGATGTATTTTCAATTAGCTTTCATTACGCTTCAATTATATTTTATCTTCTCTCACTAATAGAAAAAGTATATAGAGTAACTTTATAGTTGCAAAGAAATTCGAGAAGCTCGATTTTATGTAAATAACTGGTAAAGAATGCGACTAAGTTCTTTTCAATTATTAAATACGAATTATTTAAAAATAATTACGCGCAGCTCAGAAAACTATTAAAATATTACTTCTTCAAGTCTATCGAAACATTTGTTCAAGCGTAGTTTTAATTTAAATGAAAAATTCATTTTAGCTTTACAAGTGGCAAACGATAAAACAAAAGAAGTAAAAGTTACAGTAAATAAAGAAAGAAATCTCACCTAAAGGGTTGACCGATGATAATGTCGTCTCTCATTTCGAAATTAAATATGACGTCGTTGAAATCATCGTTGAGGTAATATCGACTGAAGAGCGATTCACTTTGGCGCAACGCCTTCAACATGGCATCCCGTTCTTCGTCCGATTCTACAAAAATTCAAGCGAGTATATTTTAGGCTTCTCTCTTCCATGCGTAAACATTTACGTACTTTACATTTGTTTACTTACTTTCCGGGTACTTGTACGAGTCGGTAATATCTTCGCGTTCCCATGTTCCCACGGCTTTCGTGCTAATGTTTTGTCCAATTCTAAATTTCGTTAACAAATAAAGATTTTATTCGCGTACGCAAATATAACGATAAAATATCGTTCGTTTCTTTTCTATAAATAATCCATTCGACGATATTTCTATTAGTCGGAATACCGTTATTCCAAAGGCAACGTCAACGATGCGAAAAGTAATCCAAGAGCGAAAGATGTAATTACTTGAGTTTACGGTAGTAATTATTCAATAGCTGCACTAATCTTTTTGTATTCTAATGAAATAAGCATGTGATTTTAATTGATTTATCGAGTTAAACGAAAGTGAAAAAAGATTGTTATGAAATATTACAAGAAAGTATATTATGTAATAATTAATAGTAGTGTACAATCGACTCTCATTAACATACAAGTATTTATAGTATCTACACCCACGTAAAATTTATCATTCTCTCGGATCAAGATGATTAATTAATTGTTGCTGATTTCGTTTGTTATTTATGGTCTTGGTAATTACAAGCTTATTTTCCGCGTTGGCTCAACGTCTCTGGAAAATGACGTCGAAGCTTATAGTCGTGACGTGGAGTTTCACCGATCGAATAAAGATTCGCGAAAAAAAACCGCTCACCCATAAATATCCTTCCTCACTAGTTTCAAGGGCTGCGACGGTCCGTTGTATCTCCAAAATACTTTATCAGCGTTGACTTCAGCGAAAACAAAATTATTATCGTAGGGTCGTTTAATTTCAGCCCTTTTCACGGCAGCTACGGAAGCGGGTCCGCAGCGATAAGCATTTTCGCTTAATTCCTGCGGCGTTGAATCGATCACCTGCCAGCCATGACAATCAGCCGTCAGATCCAATCTCTTCATCCACACCTCGTTCCAAACGTGGAAGTTCCTACGAATATACCAAAGCTATTCCATTACCAATGAATCACACGATGCACTTGCGCTAATCCAACTCGATTTCGCCATTCTTTATTTTTTTATTTTGCTTTTCTTGTCTTGTGCCGACGTCAAATGTCGAAATTCGATTATGTATTTATATATCTATTTCGTGGGAGCGTTAAAAATGTCGCTGTTATTTATACTTTTAACTCTCGCTCTCTTTTACTTTTAAGGAAATAAGTGTATTTTACGCGGAATAAAAGAAATATTAGAACGAATTGAAAGTTCCAAAAATTGTTTAACGAACGCTCGAAATTATTAATTAAAATATAATTTACTCTCTCGTACTTCTCCTAATTTTTTGCTATTGATGTAAATTACACTTATATAAGCACTAATCTTCAGTTTCGCCTATTTTTCTACAGAACAGCATAGATTTTAACGAACGATAAGATGCCAAAATAAAAATATTTTTTAAATCTTTTGAACGTAGCGCCATTAACGAATACAAATAATTTCGTACCATATAGAATCGCTATTGAGTTCCTCCATCAAATTTCCCTCGTCGTCGACGAAATAATCAACCGTTAAACTGTTCTGCGTATCGTGTGCACTGGAATAATTGGTGACTACCCGACAGGGCAGACCAAGGACTCGACAAACCGTTGCGAGTACTCCTGCGAATACCCAACACTGTCCATATTTCACGGGTCTTTTGTTGTCGTAATATTGTTGGAGAATTTTTTGCGAGCCCAGCCATCGGGACGGTGGTGTACCACCCCCAAAATCCTCGGACCAGTTGCCCATCACGACGCCGTAGTCATCCGGTGAGTTGACCTTTCGAGCGAACCAAACGAATAGTCGAAGTAGCATTTTTACGAAAACATAGACGCGTTTGAAATCGAAGACAAACGCCGAGTGTTTTAAGAATGAAAAGCAGCGAAATAAAAACTGAGATTTAAACTTACAGCTGCCGACAACATCCGAGATATAACAACGGGATCGTTGCGAGCGGAAACGCGAACTTTGCCAACGTCGGTCATTATATACAAGGCGCAGTCCAGAATGTCGCGTTCGAATTGAGCGAATTTCCAAACGGATGGTCTCATACGATTGCCCGTACCTCGCCATATCAATCCTGAATCGGCCAAAACGTACTCTTGCCTTTTCTCTTCGCCTTCCAAGTAAACCACGTCGTCTGAAACATTATGATTTAAGAAAAATTTTCATGGAGTTTTCCAATGCGTGTTTAAGATAAAATACGTACACGTAAAAGTGAATCATTGGATACCGTTAAATATAAATTTTTAATTTTTTAATTTCGAATAAAGCATACAAAATATCTGAATATAAATTATTTACATAATCCCTCATTATATGCGGTTGAATATTTCATTGATCCATTTTTAGATTAGTGTGTACGATTCAGTCCAAGTCTTAGCAATAATTTTATTTATGGAGATGAAATAAGTTGACATATATATAATGAGTTGCCGATGAGGAATTTCTTTGCGTGATACCATCGTAATCGATTTGCAATGATATTTAAAAATTATTCGATTCTGTCATCTTTTTTTTTTCTTTGTTAAGAAAATAATATCGAAATACGCGTAGACGATGATATTAATTTTTAAACAATGTGTCTATAAATGCCATCGAATAATGTTTTACTCCATCTTTCATAAAATATAATTTACGATTTTGTCATAAATCTTTTTAAAAAATGTTAATACGATATTCAAGTACATTATATCATAGATTAAATTTAATACGATAAAAAATCTAGTTTGATATAAAATTTAATTAATGACTTACCTCGACACCATGGATTAAATAGCATATAAAATGGATTGTCTACGGTAAAACTAACGGCACCTTCGGAATCTTTTCTTTTTGTATCAATATCCATCTTCCATTTTCCGATTATAGCATCTGCGGCTGGGGTTACCTTTAATGATTAATAAATTCACAAATATATGTGTATTTAAATAGAACCAATCTAAAATAAAATAAAACTGATTTATATTTCATAAGGAATATTTTGAAATACGTAATTAACAAAATTTTATATAATGCACGAGTATCAACAAATTCAAGGTAATTTAACGATCCGTTAGTGATTCATAAAAGAACTTACTAATAATTATTTGCATACTCGAGTAAATTTTAAACTGTATCATCATAAATTAATTAATTAAGTTTTCATTTCCAAAACTCATTACTTCGGGGCAAATTTCATCACACGTATTTATAAACTTATTATCTATCAAAAACGTTACACATCGTTAAATAACAAAAAATTCTTGTAATTTTAAAACGATATTATTTATTTATTGTAAAAGTTTTCGCAAAAATCTAATTATATTTCTTCCGGTGCTTATATTTCTTATATTCCATGAATATATTTAAAGGAATTAATATTTATTATCTTTATTATAATTTTATACAACTACATATAAAACTTGAAAAAATATTTGTAATTATAAGTGTCACTATCAAAATCACTGTGAGTTGTCTCATTAAAAAAATACTGCGTTATTAATATTTTTATTAGAAAATTGATTTTTAATCTATGCGATATCTACTTAATATTAAAATATCAATAAAAACATATTTGTTAACAATTTTGAATATACATATAAAACATTTATTTTGTTATATTAGCATATTGAAATAATATATTTCTATTCCTTCTACTAAATATTTTTTATAAACATGACGAGAATTACATATAATGTAATCTTTGGAAATAAAATTTTTTATAAATTTCAATTATTTTTAAATATATAATTTATTTTATATTTCAAATAAATCTACATGCATTTACTCTTACTTAAAGTGTAACTAATAATACAGACACTTGATTTCATTTTCTTTCAATTATTTTAAAGAAATAATATTATATAATATATAAATAGTAAAAATATTTAAAGGAAATATTATATAATAAGAAATACGAAATTTTTAATTTATTTCATAAAATTTATAAGCACAGTATAAATAATGAATCAAATATTAAATGCGTATTTTAATAATTTTGAAATTTTTTATATATAATAAGAATATATGAAATAAATAATTTCATTTTTCAATATTTACATTATATTATATTTTTACCATTTACTTTCAGATTTGTATAAGAGTATGAATTTTTATGTATTGAACAAATCATTTAAAATAAATAATATAAAAGATATATTTATATATTTCATATATAATTATTTATATACAATGTTATACTATTTTAAAAATTTCTAAATTCATTATTAATTAATTCTTTAAATTTTAAAAATATATTTATAATAATATTCCAATTACAAATTTATAAGAAAGAAATTCAAAATCACTTCGATATGAATTTATTTTAAAATTTATAATGTGATAGTTGCAAACGCACAAAAATCAAACTTCTTTAAAAATTAGCTTTTAGTTCTCGTCTATTATAAAATATAAAAATTATAAAATATAAAAAACTGTAAAAATTTTTTGAAATAAAATTTGAATTTCTAATGAAAATTCAAAATATTTTTGTATGCTAATAATATTATCTACAAAATAAAACTTTATAATTTTGCAATTTATTACATTCGATACGATTATCGTTTAATACTATCAAATAAATACTTTAGTTTTATAAATACTTTAAAATTTTTGTCCTAATTATTCCCTAATTACGAATCTAAAATTAGAACGTTACTTTGGAAAATGCTATCCTAATAAAACTTTTACGTTTCATTGAAAACAGTATACAAATATTTTTGGCTTATTTTATCGTTAAAACGTTCAATCGAAATCCGGTTAACATCCTTTCCTAATATTCAATAAACCCAATAACCCACTAGAAAAGCTCAAACAGATTTATATCGTAAAATTGAAATTGGATTTAAATATCTTAAATCTTCAAAAGCTCACCCGTTTTTATAACCGAGTATCAGAACTCGCACCAAATAACTCGAAAGTTAACTAAAAATAATGAAACACATTCCAAACCTTAATCCTGAGCGAATTGTCAGCGTAGGCCTCGATGACCGTTTGCCAGGCTCCATCGGAAACCTCCCCCGGGTGCAACAAGGGCGAGGCGACGAGGGTTCCGTGTCCATACTGCGGTTTCGACACGCCGTCGAGCGTGAAGACGATGGATATGCCGTCGATCGCTGGATCGTAGTTGCGCGAGAGGTGAAGATCGAGAACGAAGGGCTGACCGCGACGAACCACGAGTCTCGCCTCGTTCCTCTCGCGGTTCATAAGCTCGTACCGAGAGGTCCGATGTTCGTCGCCGTTGTCTTCCAGGCAATAGTCCACGTGCACGATCGCCAACACCGAGCTCGTGTAATTCTCCCCTTGGGTGCGAGAAAGAAAAAAAGGTCTAAGTCGGCGACTCATGTCGATTTACGGATGCCTCGATGCAGGACGACTGCGCTTGACTTATTGCCGTTCGTTTTTCGAAACGTACTGTCCTCGAATCTCGTGCTCGAGCGAATAAATGCATCTCGATTTGGAGTACGCGTAGTTTTTAATACCCACTCGAAGGTATCGAGCATCTTAGCCGATCGAATGGCGGCCTTTGCGAGAATCAAGCGCTAGTGTCTCTTTATAAATAAAACGAATAGAAATTCCATACTTAAATATATTTTACAGCGATAACCATTCGAAATACTTCGTTTAGTTGTAATACGATTTACTCTTTCTAGAAACATCGCAAATATGTTGTGCGCTGAAATTAAATACACCTACGAACTACGTTACCTTATTCTCAGTAATACGCTAATTAATTAACCATTTGAAGATTGATTAATGCAGAATTAAACCGATGTGATGAACGAGTTGAATTAAAACTCGAGATAATATGATTTTCGTATAATTTTACCGCGATTATTTGAAAATGAAAATCAAAACACTCGTACCGTCGAAACATTTTTCTTGGATCGAAAAACGTAAGAATTCTCTTCTCCGTTCGCTTATAAATTTTTATGCTGCAGTTGTCGTCGATAAATTATTCATGAACTACCTGGTTGAGTCGACTACGAAAATTTATCGCGATTGTACAGGAAGATACTACTTTCGTACCCGTCACTCGATATTTATGCGAGTTTACGGAGTTTATACGTTTATAGTAATCTAATTTGTATTATCAGATAATAAGATTTTGTATATTTAGCCGAGGTGTCGAATAACGTGTCAAGTATGAAAATTTGAAGAAATATCGATTTATGCATTTCGTTTTGATATTCACGGAATTACAAAGGTACCCACGATAGCATCCAAATGTAAAAACGGAACGACTGATGCATAATTTATATCAAGTTATCGTTCGAATATACACGTGTCAATTTTATTCGACATCCGATAATTAAGCAGACACTTCGATGCGGCTTCTATTAACATACGCTACAAGTATAACCGTAAATCCATGATCGGAACTCGATTCTTCATCACTACGATAATTCATCCTCTCGCCGCGATAATTAGATGAAAGTAAATTTTGCGAAAGACGCTTCTGCTCGCAATACTAAATTCAAATTAGAAAAAAAAACAAAATCCGCACTCACAATAGAATCTGTAGGGAAAAGGTTCCCTCCTGCGGTTGTTAAACACTCGATAACGATCGTAAAATCTGTAATACATGTTAGCGAATAAGAGCAGACGTCGAGGTGGCCAATTCGAAATTCGCGGCGTTTGTGCGCAATCCTCTACTGCGCTTCGGTGAAAAGTTCTCCCGCCTTTTGAACGAGCCGTCCCTTACCCCAACCCGGGAAAACTCGCGACCGACTCTCACCGCTCTTTTCCAACCCGCGAGGGTGCGGAGGAGGAGGAGAAGGAGGAGGAGGAGGAGGAGTAGGAGAAGAGCAGATCGCACACCGGTAACGAGAAAAACACGCTGGATCGAGAGCTCAAGGCTCTTGATCCGGCAGATATATGGAACCATGTATGGTTCCCGTGCGTAGGTCACTCGGATGGAAGCACGAGTGGGAGCACCTGTGTCACCCACTTCGAGGAGAAGATTAAATCACTCGGACGTTCCTCGGCGACAGCGTTACGATCGCTCGATGCAGCCGCGGGTGTGAGAGAGCGTAGAGAGCGAATCGTCCACCGAGATTCATGACATTCCTGAGTGACTCTTCCAGTGCGGTGGAATTTAGGCTTGGAGATCGAGACTGAGGTGCAGACGGAGGACGGAGCTGTTTTGAGATATGCTCTCTTGGTCGGATAACCGCGAATAACCGATGAGCGTATGAAAGCGTTTATTGAGTTGCGAAATTGGTTCGATTAAACTCGATGGAATATCTCGTTTGTACTTGTCGTTGATGCGTTCCGCATTCCGCTTGTCTCCTTATGAATGATTTCTTTCATACATCGTTCGCTTGATCGAAGGCTGGTAGGTTACACGCGTGATCCTTGGATAGAAAGAATGAACCGAGAATGTATGATTGCAAAGGGAACCTAGATATAAACCGAATTTAGGTAAAAGACGTTTAAATTGTGTTTATGAAATACTGCTTGGATATAAAAAAAGCTTACATTATCGCTTGCTGCTAAAAGATTTTCAATATAAAAAAACAAATTGGATAGTTTAAAGCCTGATATCGTTAAATAACGATAATTTAACGAGTATTAAAAGAAACAAAGCAGAATCGATACGACCTTACAGATACCATTGACGAAGTTCGACCGACATTTCCGATCAACTTTTTTTAATTTGCATATTTTTATGCACTTATAAATGATACATTGATTATGTGGATTTCCTTCGGAAGACAGAAATACATCTGCGTTTTCATTGAATATTTATAATAAAACAACTTTAAAAATATTTCATTTGTTACTTTGTACATGTTAATTATGCTTTTAAATTGTATATGGTTCTAATTGTTTAAACGTAACGTTACGTTATAATAATAAGTTTCTTATAATAATAATTTTTTAATACGCAACACTCGTTAATTTTCAAAATACATTTACAAGTTGTATTCGTAGTAGGTTTTTCAAAATTGATGTATTACTTAAATTTTCAAAGCAATTTGTTTCGTAAATCTTTTTATGGGTAGTGATTCAATAAAATTTCTTGGAACAGTCGAATAATAATAGTTGATCAAATTAATAATATGCAAATTATTATTTATGAAAAATATCTACAATTTATAAACAATAATTTATTTAGATAATGTTTAATGATAGATTAAATATTACAAAGTTTATTTTTAAATCGATGTAAGGATCACTTAACCTAGATTTAACTCCAATAAAATTATTTAGCCTACGGTATACTGTAATTGGGCAAATTAGTATACACAGAACTGCAGTTTAAATTATTAAATACAAGATATGGGTTTTAAGTCGGTATCGATCAATAATTATATGTAAATATTTTTTAAAGACTAACAATGACTCCTACTATATGTAAAATTTACATTTAACGTTATAATTTCTTTTTATATTAACGTAATAATATTAGCTCACTAATATAAAAGTGACTGCAATTAATTTGTATTGTTAATTATTCTCGAGGAGTAATTATGAAAAATTAAAATTTTTATTATTACTTTTTTCTATTGTAATTTTTTCTTATAATTTAATTTCCTAAATAAACATTTAAAAAAATCCGAGTTTCAATAAAAATCCATGTCCTTTATCCATATCATTTTAAAAGTCGTAAAATTGAAACAGAAGTATTTATCATATTTTAACACAATACAGAATTTAATAATTACTTAATTAACAAGTGCCAAAGTACAGAATTTCATTGTTTCAGCGTATCTCATTTTATTTCTGGAATCGTAATTACGAAAGACTTCACTAACTACATGATTCAAATAGGTTATAAAATAATGTTCCAAAGACTCATGAATAAGAAACAACTATCTTTATGATGAATATTAAGTATACCAAGGACTAAACCGTATAATGATGTTTTACAATTATGATGAAAGATCTGAAATTTTATACAACAAAAATCACGTAAAATCTAAATGCAATATTTGAAAAATATATTTTTAATGTTCTTTATTTTGTACGAAACGATAATCTTCTGTAATTTTCACTGTAATGAAATCGTTTTAGGGCTCATCAAACTGATTTGAAATAAAAAAAGAGAAGAAAAAAATATATTATTATTAATGCATTTGATACGAATTAAATATTTTTGTGATAGGAATATTTTTTCCGAATCAATTTTGCTATCATTGCTCAAAAAATGATGACATTGATTAATTAAAATATTTTTTTAATGAAAGTATTTTCTCTATTTTATTGACACTAACACCCAAGAAAAATTTATAAATTTTAATTTTAATTTTGTTTAATATCAATTTTTTTATTAATAATATATTCTAATATAATTTTATTTATAATTAATTTTAAAATTATTAGTTGTGAGCATAAATTTATTCGTTCACTTTATAAACTAATTATCGTTATCTATTATAATTTTTAAAAATTCAATGTTTTATAAAATTATAATGTATTAAATGGTATATTTACAAGTGTTTAGTATCAAATAAATCATAATAATTATACAAATGAGAAACGAATATAAATAAACTTTTAGTGCTTTATGGTAATGATACGACAATTTAATAGAAGATATTTTAAGAAAACGTTATTTAATATATTTGATATATAAAAATATATTATCGATTACTGCATATAATAATAAAAATTTATAAAATATTTCATGAATTATTTTAAAATTTAATTAACATTATATAAATTGCAAGCAAAATATTATGAAAAAAATACAAGAACATTAGAATAATAAAGGTTAAATAAATTATTTTTACTTATTTTATAAAATCGTTATCGTTGAAGACTAATTTCACATTTCAAACGTTATTGATTAAATGTGGAATAAAAATAATTCAATTACAATATTCTAAAATAATATTGTTGATTCTCAATTTATCCCTTTAATACCGGATGACACGAAAAATCTTATTCTTAATTAAATTTGACTAATCCGATGAAAATTCGATCTTCATTTTGATGCAAAAAATCTCAATTCACCACAAAAAGAAAAACGTTTCAACTTAGTTATTCTTAGTTAATCCTTATTTGCAAACATCGCAAGCCATGTAATTGACATAAACTTCAATTTCCCAATTTAATTTCGGATTAATCTTCAGCCGGTGTGATTTTATACACACCTCTATTGTCCATTACGCAATTGCAGTTTCATTCGCGGTATAGCTAATCACCAGCTTCTTGAGATGCGTACACATGCATCTCTACACATAGAAAGAAAAATGAGTATTAGTATCGTTTTGCATCGCTGACGCTGCGCCTTTTCAACCAAGTCAAGGTCCTCCGCAAACTATGACATATACTATGATGGTACGGAAGCACGAATGAAACAATTTCATCAAAAGAGTCCCTTCTTCTCGTCTCCTGGGATTTAGTCTCCTTTAAATATTTAAGTTATATATTTTTAAAGGAATTTTAAGAATTAATGGGATACTCATTGTTTATTACTTGATTTTTAATATAAAGTTGCGGTTCTGATTTTTAATTTTCTAGCTTGTGTTTACCTTGAGGAATAAACTTGTTACGATTCGAAGACACCGAGGTAAAATATGGAACTACCCTAATTAATTTTCGAGTACATAAATATGATTTACTTTTTGGCAAATGATAATATTCGTTATAAATAGACCGATGAAAATGTCTGTGTCTTCCTAGAAGTACCTATTATTAATATTTTACGTTCTTTTGAAATACAAAATTAACAGTACTATAAAAATTTAATCTTTTTAATTAAGCTTCATCGTGTTTTAATTAAATTTTTTATACGCATTTTTTTCTGTTTACAAAATGAAATAAACTATTTCCAGAATGTTGGCCAAGTAGTTTCGTATTATTGACACTGACAAGTACTTATTTTATTTTTAGCTTAAGTAATAGTTTATAAACTTACGGAACTAAGAATCTCAAATTTTTTTCAAGCTAATAATACGCGTTTAATTATAGGCTAAAAGACTTGGTTCCGTTTCGTTCTGTATCCATGTCCCTAATTGAAACTGGAGTTACTTTCACGCCTGTTTATCAATTAGCTACGTGTTGAAATATTAGTATACACAATTTTTGACTGCGTACAAAGAGAACGTTAATAATAACGGATATAACTAATTTGTTTTATCAACGTATCAATAAAATAGTTGTAGATAAAATATCGTGTGTACTGTTTTTCTCACTTTATATTTCTAAATGCGATATTTCAATCAACTGGTAGATAAAATTAATAATTTTATAACATGCTTTTATAATATATTAAAGATTAGTCATTCTTGGATGCTTACGCACTTTAAAGTTATTTAAAATAATTTAAAATTTAAAACCGTTGCAGTAACAACTTCTTTAATTAATTTTTATGTTATTTTTCTAATTTACAATAAAAATACATACATGTATAAAGCTACATGAAATTTTTATGTTAATAAATCTTAATGATTTAAAAATTATAAAATTCTCACTAAATTTATCTTTGTCGTATAAAAATATGATTTGCAATTATTTTTTTACAAATATTTTTATACTACCTCTGCACAAAAACAAGAGTTAAATAATTTTTTTAACAGTTTATTATCAGATCAGATATTACTTAATTACGTAACGGTATACGAGTAAATTCATATAATAATAGAAGTGAACTATGTCAACTTGTTTATATTTTTTTCATTTTAAATCAATTTTTAATTAAAAATATCGAAAACCAATTATAATTACGTATACATTATTTAAAATTAATTTTTCGTAAACATAATAAACGTCCAAAACAAAACCACGCTATGATCCCGCTAATATTTAAAAGACGCGTACAGTTTTCTTTTACGCTCTTTAATTTGAAACAGATTTTCTCGTTTTATTCTATATCTAAACATTACATCATTCGTTAATTAGTATCGTTGATAAATCATTGTGCACTAATTTAACGGGCGTTACTTTTACGTTTATTTTAATTTTTTGTTTACATATTATAAGTGTGATCGATAAACAAACTGCAGATTCAAAAAATATGTGCAAACAATTTTTTCTGTAAGCTATTATGTATAATATCGGGTAATACACACCGAACATCGAATGTGTTTACAATTGCAACGAGTAGACGTTACGTATGCGCGTAAATACATGTATATAGAGCCAGACATAAACAATAAGGACTGAAGGGATAAGATTCTATAATAGCAATATATTTAGTATATAAGTTTGCAAATCTCATTTACATTTACCTTGACGATAATCACTGCAATTATTTTTGAAGGAGCGACAATTGCATTCGATGGTTTCGTTGCAACAAAAGTGCCGAGTCTATATATTTGAATTTTTATCGTTTTGAAATAAATTGGCAATTTGCCATCGATAAGATGCTAAAACTTCTTTATTAAAGCCCTCGCTTTATTAAAACTCTCCTGCTTCGAGGATTAAGTTATTTTTATGCATTTAATCATCGATAAATTCGTCGCGCGCTAAGTTGAATCGTAACGATCATTTAAGTGGATGCGTTCTTATAAAAACTACGTCGATATGTAGCTTCGATCAAACTTTACATAACTTTACTCTCTTAAAATTTGTCGATAATCTGTCATTTTAAGTAAAAATCGAGCTTTGCTAGATGCATTTCGTCAAACTTCCTTTTAATTCTAAATTGTTTAAATTCAGCTAAAAAAGAAGACATTGCTTTTTTCATCGATCAACTTTGTTCGACAAGAACCAACGAACCAAACCCGAAGTACAAGGTCTATTTATTACAACGATCATCGAGAGATGCCCTCTGAAATCGGACCTCGGGTATAGTTCGCGTGCGTTCGTACGAGTCGCGAATGCTTTCCACTCGTAAACGAAAAGAAGCGCATCATGGAAACGACGAAGAACGATGCGATCGAGAATAAACTCGGCCGTTCCCAAACGAAGATCTCGAAATCTCACCGCGATCCAGAGCTCGGATAAACACGCGGCTCTCTCCTATTGCATCAGGTATCGAACGCCTAGAATCGACTCACCATAAATAGTAAGTTCCGGCGGCTTCGGCAGGCACTCGGGCTTTCTGCACGCGGTGACGATGTTCCTGCGTCGCGGGGGAGCGAACCGGGCCTTGAGCTTCGGGCAACAGGAGCAGCACTCGTTTCCCATCCCGGTGACTCTTGGTGCGATCACCTTGGCGCGACTCGGAGAACGCGGAAGACGACATCCGCGCGGCGGTCGACCTCCGGCTTGGCCAGTCGACTATGCTTGCCGGTATCCGAGCGACTAACTCTCGATCTATCGGCTGACGTAGCGCCACCCGATGTACCCGCCCAACATCTTATTTGGCGCAACGACTGACGCTTCGTCGACGGCTGACCATTACGCACTCGTGCCACGGACAATTAAAACGCTCGGAACACGCGTTTGTTATTTTTCTACCTTTTTTCTGTCCTTTTTTTACTGACGCGCACGTAATACGGATAGTTCCTGGATATTGGTGTTTCTCTCGGTGAACGACGCCTTTTTCAAACTCGTGCCTGCGACTTTTCCTTGCGATTCTCTTATCGTTCGTCCTTGTATTTCTGTTCCTTATCTTTAAAAGATTTTTTTTAAGATAGCGTTAATAATTAAAAATATTGTGTTTTGCACGATCGATTCTTAAGGTTATCTTAACTTATTTTCCATTTTTCTACATTATATTTTATTTTCACTGCAAAGCCTCAACGATTTAGCGTAAATCTCAATTTTTTTAAATATGACGCTCGCGAATGTTTTAATATTTAATGTCTTTACACGACGTTTCTGTTCCGGAATAAAAATAACTATTTAAATATACGTACATCGGTTGAAAAATGTAAATATAACAAAATTTTACATAACATCGTCCATTAGTTTGAAAATGTAAGAAATATCGACGTTTTTAAAGTTCATATATTTAAAATGAAAATGTGGTAACTTAATTAAAATATATTTCAATATTTATTTGACAATTCGTTATGCATGCATGTATTAATTTTTATTATTACAAATACAAAATATACGTTTAAAATTCTAAAAAATTTAATAGAGTTGACTAAATAATAAATAACAATAAACTTATATTTCGACATTTATTAGAGAGTTAACATTTTTAATTGTAGAATAAATGAATATGTAATAATTTCTTTGAAATTAAATTACATAAATCAACGTATATAAAATCAATAAGAGCCCAATGTGAACAATTTCAATTTAAAATAATCTAGAATTTTAAATCTCGACGATTATTATTTAATAATAATTATCTTTTCCGCTATACGAGATAAAGATTTAGACTTTTAACGCAGAAACACGCAAAATTAAACCTAGGATAAAAATTATTAATAAATTTAAAAATACTTTATGAAACTATAAAATTTTAATTAATGTATTTAAATAGAAAAGAAATAACTGAGATATCTTTAGAATCGCTGTATATCATCATTTTGAAAGCGTTTTATACTCGCGTTTAATCACTTACATAATTACAATAAATCATTAATTTAAAAAAATTAATACTGCGCCTGTAATATACAATGCGTTTGGACATATTTTTGGAAGTAGTGGTGTTCAACGTACCGTGAAACTTGAAAATTACGACCCTTGAATTGCATTGTCACCTTGATCTTACAACTATTGACTACATTGTTGACCTCTGAGTTCTCTCTTCTCGAATCTCGAGTCATCGGTCGAGCATCTTAGTATGAGATGAAATAAAATCTTGTCAAAACAGAGTTCATAAATTATCTCTAGAAATTATACAATATATTCTATCGTAAAATAAGTGATTTCATTAGATATATATATGTACATATATATAGAGGGAGATAGAATGAGATAGCGAGAAAAAGAAAGAGCAACTATCAAGCAATAATTTTAAGTATGATAACTGTTAAGTGTCGGTTATTCAGTTTATATTTCTGTCAATCGTATATCAAATTAAATGATAAACTACGATGACTGCATACTCCGACGTTCTACACGCAAGAATATACTTTAACGGCCTCGTAAAGTAGTAAATTCTCAATGCAAAAATTCCACGGTAACTTATTTCACAAATCGAAAATTTTAGTTTTAAAACGCTGTTATCTTACATCAATAATAAAGCGTCTTTCAAAATGAATTTTAATACTACATTAGAATACGTATTATTGGAGGAAAACAAAGACAATACCTTTACAGAAGTATTGTACATAGTGTAATCGTGTACTTTAAAAGCGTTACGACCAATTGTCCGCTCTAATCGATTCTTTTCGCCCACCCATACATACTTCCGTACTCTAGTTTAACTTTTACTTGCTGCAAGTATAATATAAGATCATAAGATAATAATGGGCAAAAGACATGTAACGAATCGTTTTTGATCGAATTTACTATAAAATTATCGATTTAAAATATATAGCTACTTCGATAATTATTTATCTCGGTATATTTAATGCATGAATATAATTACATAATATCGCATAATATAATATAATTAGTAAAATACATGTATTTTCGTTTTCTTCAAATGATATAATTATGAAAAGAATGTAATCGAGATTAGTAGAATATATACTTTAATATTATATATTAGTATTCTCATAAACATTTTAAATTATTAAGTAGTTTTGTAAGTATTTAACAAAATAATAAATATGAGTCATGAAATGATTTGCTTTTCCATTTATATATTTATATAGCCTATACTTATATAAATATTTTATTTTTTCTAAAAAACTATTATAAAATAAAATAAATTTCAAATTAAATCTTTTATTCTCCGTATAATTTTGCGAATTAAAAAAGAAATGCTAAACTAAAATATTATAATAAAAATATATAATTTTTTTTCATTTATCACGTAATATAATAATTATGAATTCATAAAATATTGTTACGTTCACAAAATTTCCATTAATACTACCTGAAATTGAAAATGAGCAAAAGATTTTAATTAAAATTCCCTCTTCCATTATACATGTTATAATAGATAAATAAGATGACGTATTTGCTACATATCATGGATGCACTAACTTGAATTAACCTTTTTACGATTAACAATCTATTTCATTTTATTTCTCTATAAATGCTAAAGGTCAAAAGGAATCGAATAATTACGAAATGTATTGCAAGGACAATTCACTTCAAATAATAAAATTATAAATCTATAATAGAATTATGTACAATATAATTAAATACAAACTCACTTTTAAAATATTTGCTTCAAAATATATATTTATTCATAATATGAAATAACAAAAAATGTCTTTTATCATAAATATTTATTTATGAAATATTGAATTTACAACATAATATTTCTTAACACACAAAGAAAAAAAGAAAGACCTAATCTTTAAAAGACCTAACATGTAAACTATCTAATATTTTAAAGAATGATTTTACATATGATCTACAATATGTAGAAATTTTTTTTATGTATATTTATACATACATTAGAATATTTAAAATATAAGAAATTCTTGTGTAAAGTAATTGCACATTACATTTATAAAACATACTTAATTGTAAATAATTTAAAAACTACAATTATATTACCATAAAAAATGGTAAAATGTTAATTTAATTGTAGATATTACTATTGTATAAAATTTAATAAATAGAACAAAAAAAAAGAACAATATGTGAATATTAATTCCTTTTAATTATACCATTTTATGTATTCACAAATCATGTATTTATATAAATATGTATAAATTATTCTATATATCATTATAAACATAGTTTTATCCATAATTCATAAATCTTATACTCGATATTTATGTATTAAAATCATTATCCCAAAAAATTTATAATTTGAAATTATCATTTAAAAAATGTCTTATGAATCCGATACAGAATTTACAGTATTGTAAACATTAAGTACCTTTATACATAAAAATGTTACCGTGCGTATTTAAAAGGTCCAATTGATTGAATACAATGTATATTAATTCAATATATAATTTTTTCATTTATAAAATGATAAATATTAACTTCTGATATTAAAAATTTATTATAAAGACTAAGTGAAATTTTATTGAAACAATTTATTAGGCCAATTAGGTGGCATAAGTTCTTCTGAATCTTGTGGATTAACAAAAATTTTATTATCAATGTCTCTGTTGTCTTCTAATACAATTATCGATTTAGGTCTGTGAGTTAATTGAACAAACAAATATCTATAAACCCATTGTCCTTCAAGATTCTGTAAAAATAATTGATATATTCATTATTTCAATTATAATTATTCTCATAAAAGATTATATTTGTATTTAAATTAAAAATAATAAATATTTAAAAAAAAACTTACCTTTCTTACTTCTAAATGTACAGTGCCTTTTCCGTTATCTCCTTGGATATAAAATTTCATCTTCATATGTTCTACTCCATTTTTCATAAAAATAACGTTACTAAAATAATCATATTATATTATTATTAAATTTCATCTTAAATATTCTGAAATAATATTTTATAATTATATTCATAATTTTTAATTTTACCGAATGTGTCCTCTTCTTCTTCTTCCGCTTTCATCTCCAAAAGCTTTAAGGGATGATCCGTACATATCGATTATACGTGGATCATTTTTAACTGTATTAAATGCTTTACTATATACAGAATTAGGACTAGTATTAGAAAACAATTCACTAAAAATATAATAAAACATCACACAAACTCCGCTTAATCCAACCGCAATAATAATCAAGTGCCAAGCAAATTTGGTTTTATCTTTGACTAAAACAAAATAATAAAATTGAAATAATTTGTTTATTACAAAAATTTAAAAAGTTCAATATTATAATAGTATAATATATTTACCTACTTCTACGAAGTCAACTTGTACTTTATTATTTGTTTCGGTTTTCTCTGATTCAACCAATGATTTTTTATTTGAATAATAATAGTGCTGTGACTTGGGAAATGAAACACATACTAAAGTCTTTGATGAAATCAGTGGTACGTTATTAAATAATATACGCCTTTGTCGAATAAAATGCATAAATGCTTTTGATACTGCCATTCTGTAAAGAATGTTTTAATAGTAAATCTAGAAGCACTTCTATTCTTATGATAGTAATATCCAATATTCTGAAATAATTTAATAGAAACAATATATTTCAGATGAATATAAATTTTTTTATTAACAAACTAAAACCTCAAAACTTAAGATAGAATTAAAAATTTATAATTTGTTATTATTCTAATTCAGTATTGTCCGAGTTAAAAACAGATATTATCAGTAATGAATAGGTGATTATTTTCGATCGCAACGAACCTGGCGGACATTTTTCAAAACTGTTTCAGCAGTTAAATCATAATTTTCAATTCTAAAATCTAAGATAAAACACATTTTGTAAGAAATTGAAGATTCTTCTTCATCCGAAATGATTTTTATAACAATTTTTATGGTGAAGTAAGTCAATTTATCGAAGCAGACAATTTTATTCTTATTAAATGTATAATCGATTGTTGCTATTAACAATGTAATAAATGTAGATCATTTTAACGAAAGCTAAAATGTTCATTATAATCTGAAATAAATAAAAATCTAATTATTATTTAATAGGTCACATAATCTAATGTTACATAACAATCACACGAGTATATTTTTAGACTTTATCACAAACAAATATTTACTATTTTTAAAGTCTATAAACATTTTTCCAATTATTTTTATATGAATAAAAAAATGTGTATTCTTTTGCTTGAATTAATCACTGAATACAATCATTTTTATACATTTATATAAAAATAAAAATCAGACATGTTCTAATCGCATACAATCATTTTGCTTTCTCATTTACAAACGTAATTTCCTTTTTTTTTATTTCTCCGATCTTCTAAATTCTCCAAAAGGATCATCGTGGACAAAAATAATGTTTTATATTCCATTACATGTAGCAACATGAGATTACAATTTACGAACGTTGATTTTGCATAAAAAAAGACATACCCATTAAAATGCACTTTTAATAAATACATTTTTCTTTACGCAGCTATCATTTGTTATATTCTGTCAATCCTGTCAAGGTCAACAGGGGACGCGCTATACTATATATAATTTATTTACGCGGGGTATTTAAAATATAAAAAATCAAAAACGATACGCCACGGAATCTTCGAAGAATGAACCAACTGTTCCTTACAATTATTGATTCTTGATGTCGCATGTCCCCCTAAGCTACTAAAATATTAATTTTTAATATTTCATCTATTGAGCGATCGAATAATGTTTAACTTTTGACAAAGGTAGTTTTTACCGAGTTTTTTAAGTAAAATAATTTCTATTATAGGTAAATAATAAGCAGATAATTTATATTTTGTATTGTATTGTATAGTGTATGCAAAGACTAAGAATATTTCATCTATTTGTATGTTGTGCATTAAATTTAGTTTTATATTTACAGTATAAATTTTTTAATACTAAATTATTAGGCAACTGAAAGATTACGTAGATGAATACTTATAAATATATTTTGAATATATCAACTATACATTTATAGTAATATGTATCATTACTTAAGAATTCATCTTTGAAACAATCCAAAAGGAATAAAATACATATGTTCGTATTTTTTAAAAATGCAATAAAAAATAGTATTATATGTAAATATCAAATTGATATTGGATTATCGTGATAAACTTTCATAGAACTCATTTAGTGAACCTCATAATTAAAATCAATTGTACTAGTAATTTTATAATTATAATTTTTTAATTAAAAGTTTTAAATTAGTATTATCTTAAAACCTAAAATATTATATTTAAAATTAGTTGACTATTTTGTTTCCTTTATGGGTACTTTATAACTCAAAAAAAAAGTAACTACTTGTTATTTTTTAATAAGTTCTTAACTAAAGTTGATAAAATTTTCATCTACTGACGTATGATGAAATAATCAAATATAATGATTAAATATAATTATTCAGCTGAAATGATTACATTTGAAATACGAGTAATAAATACAAAACCAAACAATAAAATAGATGTTCTTAATATCTAATTTTATATAAGACAAACAGAGTAACATTAATTTTACTTATATTATTAATTTCATAATAATGTAGCTAAGTAGCCATGCGATACCACTTCTTAATTTAAGTAAAATATCATAGATTCTTTTGAAATTTATGCATTAAATATATCAGTTACAATTGGTAGTTTCCTTTACCTATTTTACGCACATTGACAGACTACTTACCTTGTAAATAACTAAAGTTAAGCTGAATATATTATTTGAATTACATCTTTGTAAAGAATTCAAATGAACAATAAAAATTAAAACATTATTGATGAAGTTTATACAACAGCATATGTAAATTATAGTGTACAAAAGTGCAAACCTAAGGAGTCTGTGAAAAATTCAGTAATAAGTCGTTATCGAATAAAGGAAAAAATATTGTTCGAGATTTGCGGTAAAATCGTTGCCGTCTCTTTTATAATGAAGTCGAACATCACGAGTTAGTAATTTTAAATTATCATCGCAATAAAAAAATTGGTCGATACCACGTGCATATCGATAAATACGTTTTCAAAAGATTTACATCTTGGAAATCGTTACCCCATAACTGTAAAAAACTTCTTCCACCGCGAATCGAAACGTACTCCGATGTATTTTCAATTAGCTTTCATTACGCTTCAATTATATTTTATCTTCTCTCACTAATAGAAAAAGTATATAGAGTAACTTTATAGTTGCAAAGAAATTCGAGAAGCTCGATTTTATGTAAATAACTGGTAACGAATGCGACTAAGTTCTTTTCAATTATTAAATACGAATTATTTAAAAATAATTACGCGCAGCTCAGAAAACTATTAAAATATTACTTCTTCAAGTCTATCGAAACATTTGTTCAAGCGTAGTTTTAATTTAAATGAAAAATTCATTTTAGCTTTACAAGTGGCAAACGATAAAACAAAAGAAGTAAAAGTTGCGGTAAATAAAGAAAGAAATCTCACCTAAAGGGTTGACCGATGATAATGTCGTCTCTCATTTCGAAATTAAATATGACGTCGTTGAAATCATCGTTGAGGTAATATCGACTGAAGAGCGATTCACTTTGGCGCAACGCCTTCAACATGGCATCCCGTTCTTCGTCCGATTCTACAAAAATTCAAGCGAGTATATTTTAGGCTTCTCTCTTCCATGCGTAAACATTTACGTACTTTACATTTGTTTACTTACTTTCCGGGTACTTGTACGAGTCGGTGATATCTTCGCGTTCCCATGTTCCCACGGCTTTCGTGCTAATGTTTTGTCCAATTCTAAATTTTGTTAACAAATAAAGATTTTATTTGCGTACGCATCGATAAAATATCGTTCGTTTCATTTCTATAAATATTCCATTCGACGATATTTCTATTAGTCGGAATACCGTTATTCCAAAGGCAACGTCAACGATGCGAAAAGTAATCCAAGAGCGAAAGATGTAATTACTTGAGTTTACGGTAGTAATTATTCAATAGCTGCACTAATCTTTTTGTATGCTAATGAAATAAGCATGTGATTTTAATTGATTTATCGAGTTAAACGAAAGTGAAAAAATATTAGAGGAATGTATGTTATGTAATAATTAATAGTATTATATTATCAATTTTCATTATCATATTAATATTTATAATATCTTTGCACACATTAAATTTATCATTCTGTGGGATCAAAATGATTAATTAATTATTATTGATTTCTTTTGTTATTTATAATCTATGTAAGTACAAACTTATCGATGTAAACAAAAATAAAACTACTTTAACAACTAGATTTTAACTATCTTCTTTTAACTATATTTTAACTATTTAATACATATCTGTAAAAATAAAGGTTGCATTTTTGAAAAAATTTAAGATACTTTTTATATATACTAATAATATATAAAAAAATAAAATTTTATAATTGTTAAATTTATCGCACTTAATATTATTACTGTACCATCATATGAAATAAATAAGCTATTAGTATATGTAATAAAAAATCAAAAAATTATTATATTTTCATTCTAATGATTATTTTATAACGAATGTAAAGTTAGAATGTTAATTTTGAAAATGCTATAAAAGGTTAAAAAAAAATATTTTGCACTTCATACTGTAGGATGAATAGTAATATGATAATCTACAAGATTAATTTTAAATAAATAATAAAAATAAAAAAGTTAGTGGAAATTAAATTCTGCTAATATTTCTAAATTCTTGTATTATCGCTGTGCATAGATATTGATAAGATTTATATTTAACAAATTTTTCTAATGTGTTTATTGTATTGTCTTTGTAATAGACTGATTGTACCTCAAAATAAACAGGTGCTATATTAATTTCCCATAATCTAAATACAATTCGTTAAACAAACATACTTAAATACTTTACTACATGAGAATTAGTGATACATCTTTGTTTCGATTAATCACACTCCAGCCAATAAATTAAATAACACTAATGATAAGTTAATCTTCTCTAATTTTATTATACAAAGATTCTACTTTTAAAAGAAAAGTATTTTCATCTAAATTCGTAGTAGTTTAGTCCCAGTTTCTCTTAGTACATTATATTTATACTCTTCTACTTGCAAATATAATTTTCGTTTGCCTAGACGTTGATTGATCGCTAGGACCTGCAAAAGGAGCATTTACATTGTAAAATTAATATTTTTGCGTAAGCATCTCTAATATGTGATCTCATTCTTTGCAAGCTGATTGACGTTTACCGCCTGTATTCATATTTCCTATTTCTTTATTTATATAATTGTAGCGTATAAAAGTTATGTATCTAGTAGTAAGTTTTTTCTTATTCTAAAAACGAGTTTATCCAATAAGCGTAAAAATCTAATACTTTTTCTCTCTTTAAGAAATTGATTTCTGTATTTTTCCTCATCTGAATTCTCATATACAAAATCACATTTCAAGATTCGTATTGAACTTTATAAAAGATACGAAATAAAACCAATTTTGTATATTGCAGCTCTATGTTTTTACTAATTTCGGTTCTCATTATTAACGAAAAAAATTTCCTAGCTAAGTTCGATTATATTCATATCGAACTAATGATTTTTGAAAAGAAGCTAGAAAATTATTCTTAATTGAAAGAAGACATATACTCACTGAGTGTGCATACTTATATTGAAACAAAATCCTGTTTACTTGTTAAAATCTATGAGTTTACAGTTATTCCTGAGTTTCTTCCATTAGTTATTTCAGCTTAGCTTTACATTGTTTGAAAACTTGAGTTCTATGATATACCCAATGACTCTTCAATACACATAATGTAAGTATAATAATTTATATAATTGCTTATCATGTAGATCACAGAATCGAATTAAATTAATTGATGTAAAGTAAATGAACTTGAAAATATACAAGAAGTTTTGTATAAACGCTATATATTTTGTCGTCTAAGATTTTCTCGTCAAATATCTTTCTTATTAATCTGCCGAAGGCATCTGGAAAATCATCAAAACACAAAAATTCTTTTATCAATTCTATGAAAGAAAGCATGAATATTATCTCTCTCTTTCTATCTCCCTTTTTATAAATTTTATAAAGTAATTTTGTATATGTAATTTCTATGTTATTATTATTCTTTCCATCTTTATTTATGATTTAAGGTGATTATCTTTGATTTGTATAATAGTTAAAATAAATTTGAGTTAGCTTAAATTAATACATTATAATCTATTTTTTTGTTCTTGTCTTAAATCAATCATAAACATTTATTTCCTCATTCAATTTACTTAATAAGTAGATCTTGAGGAATTTGTATTAAAAAAAATGCTTCTTTTATTATACCGAGTCCTTAGTCCAGTGCTTTTATAGTAAAATAATATCTACAGAATTTATAGTTTGTAATTACAGTAAATTTCCTGTGACATAAATAGTGTCAAAATAATAAATAGTGTTCCTTTATAAAAACTTGGTTTACAATTCTTTACTTTTTATAGACTAACAATTTTCCTTATCTTTGGAACATAGTTAATCTTCTTAATCTAGAAGCCAGAAACAATTAAAAAAAAACACGAAAATAAAAATTTTAAAGTACGAAAAAGTAGAAACATAAATTAACGAAGGAAATTATGTATACCATTACATATTGGTATAAATTTTACTATCATGACCGTGATTCAAAGGACCAAGTCACCTTGAACTTTTATGATAAATTAAATTAAATAAAAGAATATTAAATACACTACAAAATTTCTAATTTACTCGATTCTCTACTTTGGTGATCGATGGTAATGTTTCTGAATGATATATTGAGTTGAAAATAACAATAGTATCACGTCATAAGTATTTCAATAAAATATATATTTTTCGGTTATAACATAAAAGAAAACACGATAAATTAAGGTGAAATTTTATTTGTTCGCTAGATATATAAGTTTTTAATGTTACACAAAATTGCGTATTCATTTAAACAAATTTGTATATAAAAATAACATATTTTATTTTTTTATACATACTATATGATAATTCTGATTATTCCTTTTCTTGTTTACCATTGAAATTGATTATATTCTTGGCTTTTTCTTTTTTTTCTATTCGGAATAAAATAACTTTTTTTCATTTATTTATTTATTCACATAATTAATTAATTCTTAGTATTTTCATTTGTATATTATATTAACCATCTTTGATAGTTTAAGGGATATCTTTATTTCCATTAAAACTCCAAAAACGTCAGCCTTGTCTTCCATTTTTCTACTTCTCAATTACCCAATACCACTCTTACTACTTTCCAGTTTTCGAAAAACTTCTTCGAGTCGTTTCTCGAGCTCTGTCTTTCTAATATTTTCTTTTTCTCTATTTTTATTGAAAATTTTTTCATATCCTTTTTAATTTTCAAACGTCCATTAAAATTTATGCTCTATGTTACGTAGAACGGACGTCTTCGATTATCGCGTTGATTCAGGTAATGTTACCCTGAATTTCGATTAAAAATCGGAATTATAAATAAAAAAAAGAGAAAAAGATACGAATGATACTCCCTATGTTATAATGGTACTCGCTACTATGTTATTAGACTTCTCTTTCAAATGTGTACGTAACGAGTTGGACCCTGTTAAAATGCACTCGGTTGATCGAATGTCCGTCGAGGATTGAGTTTCCGTTGTTTTTTCATGCAACTCATTATTTCGATTTTATTATTATTAGATGCTGCATTCTCATTTATTATATTGTTTCCATTATCCGAATCGTACGTACCTACCCATGCCTATACACCACACACGCACGCACACTGTTACAAGAGTGTAGCATGATATTAGCATGATATTTACATTTAAATTGACAAGTAAAATGTATGTTATACCAAGGCAATAATAATTAATATAAAAATATAATAAATGTAATTCCTCCTTAAACGATGATTCCCTTTAATAAATAATAAATAAATAATCTTAATTTACGTAAATAGACTTGTACTATGAATTTCACCATAAGTTGAAAACACGATAAAGAACATGTTAAATTAAAATAAACAAGATATTAGAATATTAGTAATAATATGGATAATAAATATTACAGTTAATAATAAAGGTGGACATTTAATTCAATAATTTCATACAATACCAAAATTATATATATAAGTTAAGTAAACATAATGAAACAAACATTATTAGATATTAAACCCATCAAATTTAAAATATACAGAATTACATGTGCATTTATATACACAATAATAATAAATTCAATTTAAAAATGATGAACATAATTAAATTATTAAAATAAATTTATAAAATCTATAATAAATAAAAGTATGTAAATAAAAGTAACCAAAATTCCTTATATATATTCAAAAGAAGCTGACATTCGAGGCAAAATAATGCAGTTATCGATTCACTGTGTAGAACCAATCAACTTGAACGTTAAAAGTTGTCGTATTTATGACACATTATCACTCGATATCTCACTCCGAATTCCATGACTCTCTAATCCATAAACGTGTACTCGCGAGAAATGTAAAAAGGTCGTTTTCGTTATTAGATCTTGCCAACTTTTACTAAAGTAGCGGTACATAACGATAAAGGTAGAATTATGAAAATGATTGACGAAAATAATAAATGTATGTGCAGGAAAATTAATAATAATTGATTGAGAAAATTGATTGTTATTTATAAATTAGATTCATATGTGAATGAGATGTTGATAATTAGAAGCTAGATAATAGTAATAATGGAAACAGAAAATTATTCTGTATAAGTAATAATATTGCTATTATTAATAATAATTTAGTAATTGCGTTACATTTTACTTAGCTATAAAAAATATTGTGGTAAAATTAAATCTATAAATAATAATACAAAATGATTTGAATACCTACAATTAAAGTAAATTTAATACAAAAACCAATATTTACAAATGCATATTCATATAGTTTATATTTTTTTACTCTCTTTTATGTCGTGTATTTACGTTACTGCACACCAACTAAATTATATATTTATATATATACGTATTGATACGTATCTATGCGTATTCATATATTATTTTTATTTTTTCTACAATAAAATAAGCAAATTCTCATTTCTTGTAATTCGCTTTTTTTTCTTCTTTTTTCGGTTGTTCATGACCTACCTAAATATTTGTATCACTCTAATTATTAAAAGACCTTGTCACGTTGATAATATTTATTGTTACAATACACTTTTTTCCGTTTTGTCTTTTTCCTCTATTCTTCATTAAATAAATGCAATTTTTTTAACTCTCATTTTACATTATAATTGTAAAAGTCATATTATTTTTTATATTCTAATATTACATTACTATGATTTTCCTTATAACTCTTTATCTTGTGATTGATTATCTTCCTACTTCTTCCTTATCTTGCTGAATATTTTTAGACGCGCAACTCATAATAATTCTTTTAAGTTTCGAATCCTGTAATTTTGCTCTATTGACTAAATTTTAAGTACCATTTTCACGCCCTGGTCACACAATTCGGCAATGTAGTTACGTGCCGTATTATAACATAAAGACTAATTTGTTATCGCTGGTCATTTTAACGGTTTATAATCCCCGTAGGTTCTTTTTTAATAGAATAAATTATATGTCGCAGTGACGGCACAGACAAAATAAACGACAAGGATGCTTTATTTGATCCTAAGTGCACCTAATTTTATTTATCATAGAGTATTGAATTAATACCTGGTTTTAAAAGTATCGGTTATTTTAACGTAAATAAAGTTAAGATTGGTTCAATATGATTCAATGGAGTTCATTAAAAATGTTACATTAATAAAATTTTACATTTGTATATAGAAATGAGGAAAATATGAAAACGAAATTAAATAAATATTTTCTTTTATTCAATTACTTGTAATGCTAGTAGTTCAAAAAGTAAAGTTTGGATTAGAAAAGATTGGATGATAATGTATTATCGTGTTGATTCAAAAAACAAGTTACCTTAAATCTTAAATCGAAATCGGTAGAATACAATACTGATACAATTATTCTTATTTCCTGCTGATCAAAATCATCAAAGGACAGAGTGATTCTAAAGCTTTGATAAAAACAAAAAACAAATCAAAAAGGTACTAAATATACATCGGACGTTCGTTTGTGGTTTTTCGTAATTTAAGTCCTCGGTTCCAAATTTGCGTTTATTTAGTGATTAATCTTAGTGTTTCAATATCATACACAGGTGATTGATGAACGATCGACAAGTTCCTGCAGAAGAGTTATTGATGATACGTTGTTTGTTTGACGAATTTATTCACGATCATCCAAGAGAGAGAGAGAGAGAGAAATATCAACGTCATATTATTTGACTCGCATTCTTTAAAAATACGTAAATGATGGATGATGAACCTCTTTCCTTGCTTTTAGGCGCGATGATTACTCGAGACATAAAAGTGATGATTTATCAATGGTTTTTCATAATTTGTTGAGGATTATTAATCTGTATTTGCTTTTCTTAAATTTTTTTATTATGCTACATGATTTTATCTTGTTTATTATACTTTTTAACTTCAATTTATCTATCATGCTACTATTTTCCTTAGATTTTTTCATATAGTCGTATATTACTGCAACTGAATTAAATGTACGGAGATCGGAACTATATAAAAAATACACAAAAAAAAATTGTAATATTTACTTACGTTCGATATAATAGTATATATATCATAAAATCTCTCACCTAGCGAACGTCGGATCTAGCAGAATAAACGAAACAACGATAAAGATATTGATCGATCCAATGATAGAATTTTTGTATCCGTGATTTTGAATTCCGTGATTAGCATTACACACTGAATTCCAAAGCATCTTTTTAAGTAGGACAACCCAGTTTTACTATTACGATTATTCACAGAGCATAATTGCTCTAAATTTTATGTTGAAATCGAAAATTGTAAATAAATATATTAATTATATGTTACGAATATTCTTTATTCTTCGTTACTAGTGAGTAAAAAAAGAGTGAAATGTGCTTTATTCGATTACCCAAAGAAACTTAACTTTTCGATTTGTATCGTTATAATTCTAAATTTGTTGTAATTTTCCACGGAAGTTTTTCTTTCATTGTTAGTTTATACACAAGTATCAATTATTTAGTTTTTTCTCTAGTTCATTACTTTGTGTTATCTTTCTTAATGCACCTCGATACTCTTTTTTAGTGTATTGAACCGATTCATTGTATTGTTATTAGCTTGTTATCGTCGACTTACATATGCTTAGACTGAAAGCTCAACTTCGGATATTCACGAGGTGAAATACCTCGTTTCATACGTATTCAATATATTAACATAGAATTTTTTCTGTCTCGTTATAAGCTATGTCCCCATCGGTGAACCAAATAATATCGTAAATTCGTAAGGTAAAATAAAAAGTATAGTGATCACAATTTCTTACTAAAAGAAACATTAATTATTAACTAACCATCTGTATTATTATCAATTATACTACTATAATCACTATCAATATTTAAAGCAAATAATAATTATATAGCATCTTTAAAAAATCAATTTCGTTAATTATGTAAATTTAATCGTTTCAATGAGCTTCTTACAAGATACGACGACTAAATAACACTGAACTTTAATATTTCTACGTGCAAGTATAAGAAGGTAAATTTTATATTATACTATAAACAGCCAATCATGTATTCCTTGAATTACTAATATTAATAGTCTTTATAAAGAAATAATTTAATTAAGCAGATAACCACAGTTTTTAGTTTCTAAATACGGCTTGGAATATTAATCTTACAGTAATCGGTAAAAATATTTATCCGCTACTGTCGGTACTAGCCTAATATTTTATTTTTTAATTAAAGGTAGAGTATTCAAATCACCAAGGAAACTTGGTCAAAACAAATGATCGAATTTTTATTGGTCATAAGATACAAAACGTAATAAATTAAAAAAGTAGTTTCTAAATATTTTGTGTATTCAACAAATTGAATGATTTGGAATGATTTTGAATGATATAAACAATACTATTATTACAGTCCTATTTTTTATTATTATAAATTGTACTTAATGTCTTTGTAATATCTTAAAACTTTTAAAAAATTTGCATCTATATTCAAAATTTACTATGGGCTTATTGATCAATAAACCAATAGAAATTCTTTTGAAATTATGTAATTTTTGGCCATGGAATTTAAACTGCATTTGTACTGTAAACAGAAGCATTATTAATTTCTTTTTTCTGGTAACTTTAATAATAACAGTACCTTTTCAATTTGTAAAAACTTTTATGCTAATAAACAATGCTACACTTTTCATGAATAGCTTATGTAATCTCACTCTAGAATTACTAGTTTACATAAAGTATTTAATCTTGTGGATCAATAGAAGGTTTGTAAATTTATTTAATATATATATAAAATCAAAATACATGAATTTTCTTATAAGATTATCTAACTAAAATATCAATATTAATTATATCCCAAAAAATCTTTTAATTAAAAATTTTTTTATCACTTAAATGAACTAACTTTCTTTTTTTTATTACACAAAAATATAATTATATTATATTATTTATACTGTTACATAGACAACCGGGTTTGCTTATTGCATTGATTCAGGGAATAATTACCTTGATATTTAATTGATATTCAGAATTATAAATAAATAAACGAATCTTAAGATGTTATTTAAGACAGTGAGAAAGAAATATTTTTTTGTATATACAAGTGATACCTTGTTATATTTCTCGATATTGCATTATGTGACTATTTGTCTCGTTCTCAAGGTAGTACAGTCATCTTTTTCTCGCCTCGTTTGATAACTCACCGTTGAATTCAAGGCGTCTCGATTTACGAGAAGTTCATAAGACATGTTACTCTTCTAGTTTGTAACCTTTTTTCTTACGCAATTTCTTAGTGTTACGATGCTTTGATTTTGATGTTTCGCGTTAATATGTTGCTTTAATTTTTTATATTACTAATCTCCTTGATAATTAACTTTACCGTCAGCATCGATTCTAAAATAAAATTGGAGCGCTTTACGGAACGAAGGTGTTGAATTTTTCTTTGTCTCACAGTGAATTTATATTCTCATTATTGTCCTACATCGGAATTTGAAATACAACTAACATTGTTACATAAGAAACAGTATTAAATGCATTACATATATTATTATTTTTAACTAAAAAAATAATTCATAAATTTACCAATAATTGAAGATAATAATTATTTATTCATATTATCAGAAATATTTAATTATAATATACGATTATTTTGGTAAATTGGATTATTAAATTTACAAGTATATTTTTGAACATGCGTAATTACAGTAAATTATATTTATCAAAATCAAATTTTACGCAAAGATTGAAAATAATTTTCAAAAACAATATGTAGTAAAAAATAGTGCGTATACTTATTTTATTCGTATTTGAAATTTAGGAAAGGGAAATTGCGTACGCATTATTACAATACTAATATGCCTAATTTGACTCATCGTATAATTACACGATGTGCGACTCGTGATAATTATTCAAAGTTCAATTGTTCTGCTCTAATCGGTGGTTCGCAGTGATGGAATTTCTGTGATATTTTCTATGCAAGGATCTTTTTTCTTGGTTACTCGGTTCTTCTTGTCTTTTTAACGGATACCACGTTAAGATTTTTCTACGCCACATAGCTTCGATTATTTAATGAAAAAACCTGAAACGTTTGATTAATATATGGGTTCGAAAGTTCTCATTACCAAATGTTCGTAGCAAATTATCTATAGTGAATATCCAACGTTCGCCTAAATTTGTCACTGATTTAGAATTTCATTTCGTGATGTAATCCGAATATTTGGTACTTCCAATTACCCTAAATTGCAATCTCGGATATGCGTGGGATGAAGTCTTGTAACATATACGACAGCAGCAAATTAATAATTATAAAATTTTCTTTTATAAACGCATAGTTCGAACTATAGTTTTAAAATATAATTTTAATTAGTACTTTTAGATACATTTAAAATATCCAAAACTTAAAAATTTCACGATATTTTATTATTATTATATGATGCTTCCAAATACAACTTTTTCATATTAATTGATTAAATAAAAATTTTAAATTAGAATTTTATAGTTTTTTTATTCGTGAAATTTTTTTTGAATAAAATATTTTTTATAAATTTAAGAGTAGATCGTATTTTCCTAATAATAGAATCTTATCGATATTAAATTTATCGTTTACTCTAAAGAATATGGTAATATTAATTTATTCTGGATAAATTAGTCAATAAACTATTTAAAATTGGTATATCATTTTATAATACTTTTTTAAAATGAAATTTAATATCGATATCGATATTTTATTTAAAATCATACTTACTAAATTACTTGTTACAGTTAATGTAATTATATGTTAAAACCATTGCATCTTACAACTTAAACGATATTTTTTTACAATCAGAAGGATCAAAAATTTAGTACAAGAAATAGATTGTGATTGGAACAGAAAAGTAATACCCAAAGAATGGAACATTATTGCTCGTAATGGAAATATTATATGCAGTGTCCACATGATTTTATTTACGTTTACTTTCACAAGTTACTTGACAGAATCATTCTTTACGTATTTGAATAAAGAAATCAAAGATAGAAATTTATTACTCGATATACATTATTTTTTTAACTATCGTCAATCTCCAAATTACGAAATACTTTTTGTATTACAAATAATTCAAGTAATAAGTTTAGTCACTTTTGACGCATTAATTATATGTCTTCTACTCATCTACGTAAAAATAATTTTTTTACTTATGCAGTGGTTATATTTATCTGGTTAAAAAAAATTTAATTTAATCCGATACTCTACTTTTACTAGGTTTTACACGTTGCAGCTCACGTGGCTTTATTAAAAATCTACATAAAACAGTACATCGAGACTTTAATCAACAAATATGATAGAAATGATAATAGTAATTTAAAACGTTTAAAACTGATTATAAGCGAACATCAAGTAATTTTAACATTAATTAAAAAAATCGACTCTATTTACCATATCATATCGCAAACTCAACTTGGGTTCAGTAATATTATTATCGGTTTATCATGTTTCTCTTTGGTCACGGTAAATCAACGATTATTATTTACGTAAACAAATTTTAAAATAGAAATAAAAATTTCTAAAAATAATTTCAGATCTCCATAGTGGATACAACCCTTGTAGCTAAATGTATCTTTCTTCTCTTAGTGATTAACGCTAACGTTTTGACAATTTGCATCGCTGGACAATATCTACGAAACAAAGTATTTTAAGATTGTCGCAAATTTATAAATTCTTTCACAGCCATTAAAATTTATTCCGTGCATTTAAAATTTATAACTTTTTGTATTTTATTAGGGAGATACAATCAGTAATATGCTGTACGATTCTTTTTGGTATAATGCCAAATCTGAAGAAATTAAAATGATGATGTTATTATTGGCAAAAACACAGTTTCCATTAGCAATAAGTGATAGAGGTTTATTTGAAATTTCTGTGCTTGGTTTTCTCCGAGTAAGTTTTACAACAATTTTTATCTGAAATTATTTAATAAAGTAATTAAAAATTGTAAATAGCACATAAAAATCCAATGCAGCTTTTATGTAAAATTATCCTTACGTAATATTCCTCTGCGTGATAAATATAAAATAGATAAATTTAGATATATTAAAATTCATCCATTTTTTTTTAATTTTTTTTTAAGCCTAAGGAACTTGTTCACCTTAGATCATTTGCGGAGATTAGAAATACGATAAATAAATACGATAAATAATAAATTTACAATAAAATTTCATTTAATCGATTTAATCAAATACAATTACACAAAATTCAACTCCAGGTTTTTTAATCAATATCATTTTCGATTATTCAATCAACACTTCTTCATTCTCACTTTCCATTGAGTAGATCCGGTTTCATAATCGGTTTTTAAAATATAATATGTCATTCGTTCTCTTTCTATAATATCAATTACTCGTTCGCTTTGTTTCCTGTATTTCACTCTATTAATATTTTTTTTATTAGTTCTTCGAAATACAGATTTACCATGAATGTAAATACCACAGGTTTAATCATTCCAAATATTTGTTCTGTATGTCATTTCGTAGAAAGATAAAATACTAAAAATTTATATTTGTGAAATAGATCGACCCATAAACCAATTTATTATACCAGACGTACATTGAGCCTCCCGTGAAAACCAAAGAATAATAAATAAATGCCATAAAATGTATTGAATAAATATGTTTTAATTACGGTGAAAGCACAAAAAAAAATTTACGTGGTATTTCATGCGTTATACGATTAGGTGTTACTACGGATTTGATTCGTGGTAATTGCATATCATCGATTCGTATCTAATGGTGATTCGATAATCTTTGTTCCTTTTCCTTGTATGATAAAATAGACACTCCAAAAAGAATTTTCGTTTGACTTGTTTGAATCGATATTCGTTCATTTATAGAAAATGATTGTTACTTTAGTATTTCATACCTATCGTTACGTATTTTAATTATGCTTTATACATTAAAAATATATTTTAATTTTATTACTTGTAATCATACATATTTTATTTTAGTGTATATTTAATTTTATTCTAGTGATTCATAACTTCCTTGATAATACATTTTATCATTTTCATTTTTTAATATATATCTCTCTATAAATTACGTTAATTAATTTCATTGTTCTTTCATAATTGTCTACATATATATATATATTTATTTATTTATTTATTTACATACATATAATCCTTCTAATTATATTTTTATCATCGTTTCATTGATATCTTTATTACTTCTCATCGCTATACATTTTTCTGTTTGTGAATGCCTTTTTTTATAAATACGTTTCTCCTTTCTTTAACTCTTATATATATACCTTCATTATTTTTTGTAAATAAATTTTATTTTTATTGCAATATTTTACCTGTTATTTAAAATAAAAAATTCTTTTTTTACTGTCCTTGCA